>JAYESD010000005.1:52228441-52828441 GCA_036927565.1 Tuctoria greenei | reverse complement strand
ATACATAGTCTAAACTAATTATTCATAAGCTAGATCACTAGTGAATATTTATGCTATGTGGTTCAACACATCGGGCACAGGCTTACCCCTAGCAATACTAGGGCGACTCCCGCCAAGAGCCTGTGGCATAGCTAAACGTGGATGATTACAAAGGACAGATAGGGCTGTCACCACCTACTGCTTGCCTTTTCAATCTGTGGGTCTATGAGACATCCAATGCTACTTAGCCATCCTAGCACCATGCTAGCATATCAAGTAATTACCTTAAGAGCCTAGGCACAATCCATCCTAAGGCAATGAATTGAATCATCATTGAGCCAATGTTGATACACAACATAATTATCCATACTAACCTAGTTATGTTATAATTAACTAGACTATAGTGGGGGTCTATAGGTTCTATGATAATGAGATATGTTCATGATGAAACAGTCATAGAAGCTATACCTTCTACATACATGGACTCAACAATCAAACAAGAAACGCTTTGCCAAAGTATATGTATAAGTAGAGACTAAAGATATTATCTTTATTATGCATAAAGTCACAAATACAAGAAAGAATACATGAGCCATACCTTTCCCAATGTTGGATTGGGAAGAGAGAGACTCCTTACTCCTTTCCCAATTTGGACATGGGACTAGAGACTCTCCTCTCTAAAACCTAACTCCTCTAAGACTATGGATGATAGTGTATACAATAGAGATGAAGCTCAAGTGGTGTGTGTTGAAGTGAGGGGTAGGGGTTCCTATTTATACTAGTGTTGAGGTTGGTTCCCGCCACCAAAAGCGCGTGAATCAATCACCATTGACTCGAGGAAGCCGGGAGGAGCCAACACGTGGAGGCTGACCGAGTTTGGTGCAGAGACCAGGTCGGTCGACCCCCTGGTTCGGCCGACCTGGTCACTGCACCGTTTCTTGTGTGCTTTCTCCATGTGTCTGCCACGTGGGTCCCATTGATGTATATGGGTGATAAATCGTTGGATCTCCTCGGATACTTCTGTTTGTGGGCCATTTGATCCATGGGATGCCACATGTCGTCGCCTGATTGGCTGGGAAGATATTTTATAGGATTGGTCCCTCTACATTTCCTCATTTCATGCATAAAATGATGCATACACATATCTCTCCAAGTCCAAGTGGAATTGGGTTAGATAGAAAGGTGATGTGTGCAAGAAATGAGAAATCCTACATAATTGAGTTAAATTGACGGATGAAATTGGTATATAACAGCCGTCAACAAACTCCCCCAATCTTATATTTTGCTCGTCCCCAGCAAAATCAAGACTTTAGGTTGATGATCAGGAGTTGCTACAATGTCTTATTTTCAAAAGTATCTAATGCACAACAAGATACTCTACCTAGTATTGCAGAAATTGGCTATGATACTCTACCCTTCTTAAGTCATCATGGGGCTTATGCTTTCTCATATTCATGAGTAGTTGAAAGGTAAAATAGCAAATGGAGCAAACATAGCCTAGAAATCAAGTTCCACTTAAATCCCAAAGAATTCAGTTTAGATATTAAGTACCTCAATTTGATTCTCTCAGTCACTCCTTTGTGGATAGTGGAAATATTCCCTCACCAAAGTATTGTGCCTCTACTATTCCTACTCATTGGATATGGCTTGTATGTGGAGCTTGGTAAGGAAAGTAAGTAGGCATATTTGCATCACATATATTGATAAGTCAAAAGAGTAAGCCTTAGGAGAATTCAAATCAAAACTTTTTGATTCAAGACTAGTGCATGTGTGATGGAGTGGAAGTGGATGTGGATACTTGAGATAACTCCTTTTTGGTGTAATCTATCTTTCTTTTGCAGGGATGAAACATGGCTACTTTTCTCTTTTTTTTTTCATGCTTATGATGTAAGCATATATTTTTTTCTTTTTGTAGCCATGTCTTCTACTCCCTTTCTTTGCAATGAATTTTGAAGAGAGTGCTAAACATGAATAACATGTAGTTTCTCTTTTTATTGTGGTATGGTGGATATGATGGACGTTTTGCTTACTTCTAGTGTAGAAGTATAGCATGTGCAAGTGAAGTCTTGAATTCAAAAAGGGTTGAATGATTTCTCACATAGGTCTATACTAGTTTGACTAGGCTCAATGTGAAAGCAAATAGCATATGCATAAGGTTTTGTTTATGTATGAACATCATATGGCTTTGGTAGGTATTTCAATCAATTGAGGGAAACTTAAATCTTTTTAGAATTTCTCCGGAAATCTAAGTTTTACTTTCAAACTAGGACTAGCAGCCCTATTACCAATTCTAGTTTTTCAACAACCTAGAATTAGATCAAGCTTTTGCTACCCACAACTTCCAAATTAAGGTAAAAGTAATTCAAACCAATGAAAGCAATATTCGGAGAGTAGCAAGTTGTATACTAGAGACTCAGGAAAATAAAACAGAGCAACTATTCATCATTTCATCTATGTGAATTCTAAATCATTCTTACTACACATCTTTATTTGATGAAAGCAAATCTAACCTATATATTATTATTCTTTTAGATGCAAGGTGGATGATGGATGGATGGAAAATAAATATAAAAGGAATGTGATACATGTTACCTCAAGTGGGGGTCCTCCCCCAAGCTTGTTCTTCAACTACCTCCGTGATAAGGGTTGAACCCTTGATGACGGAAGTACGCTGCAAGATCATCTTGTTGTTGTTGTAGCGCCGTGTTGAAGTTGGTGAACTGGGCATCCATGGGTTGTTGCCAATCCTGGGTACCTTGAACATGCTCCTGGAGTGTGATGTAGATGTCACCCGTTCTCACTTCAAGTTCTCCCATACGTCTAGTGAGGTCCGTCATTCCTTGGCTATAGTCATGATGACTTCTAGCCGAAAAGGAATGACGTCCTCTCATGGACGTTGGGGGCAAGCTGCTAGAGCTTGAAGAGGATAAGGGTTGATCCCTTTGCCATTCTTGCGAGATGATCCCCCAGTCTCATACGTCGGAGGTTGAGTCCATTCGGGCGCACAACCCGTTGGGTTCTCTTCCTCTTGGTATTCATGGATCGGAGAGATTATCGGTGGCATGCCCGTGGCTGCAGCCCTCGCACGATTCCTTGTTACCCTACCAGAGACATTACTTCTTCTTGCTTCATCAAGGGGAAGAAGATTAATGGTTAGCCTCCGACATTTGTACAAATGAAAATTCGGGTTAGGTAACCGAATTTCATTGACAAAGCGGGGATAGAAAAATATCAAGGACCCATCTTGATCATGCTTAAGGGTATGTCCTTGCACTAAATAGTCTTCATCAATTAATTCTCTTTCAGTTTCAATGTATTCAAATGAAGAGTATTTAAGTGCTCCTACCCTATCAGCAATATGAGTAATCAATGAAATGCATTCAATTGGTCCTGATTTTAAAATGTAATCTAACCATTGTGTCATCATGGCTTTGACTGGAGCAACTTTTATCTTTTTAGTCATGGCAAACAAAATTTTCAATTCATCATCTCGCACAACCCTAACATCTCCCCTAGGGAACATAGTCATAGCCACCCATCTATGCATGAAGCCTAAGGTAGGGTTTTGGATGTGGCTATTCCTAGGAGCCCTACATGTGACCTCACTAGTTAGCTCATGCCAAAGACATAATTTGTTAAACTTAGGCAAATTGTCTAAATCTAGCAAACACCGTTTATGGAAGCCTAGGATGCTACCTAATTCTTTCCATAGGATGTTGTATTCTTTTTGAAATAATCTAAAAGCAATACCATCAAATCCTATTCTTAGTGTGCAAAGGAATTGGATAGTGAGAAGGCATGAACCTTTCTCTTCTATGTGAGCAAAGTCATCAAATCCAATTGCATGCCAAATGGAAAGAAATTTGGAGTCCATACCTATTTTGGAGATCAAATGTGGATCGTAAGCCTTGGTGTGGCAGAACTCACGATCTTGGAGAAGCCTGCGTGCTTGAGCTTCAACTTCGCTTCATATGTCGAGGTCGTTGTCATGAAGAAGTTGGTGTGGGTTGCTTCTCTCTTCCATGGGAGTGTGCTCACACACACACTTCTCCTCCTTGGGCTTGCACCCATGGAAGAGAGGCGTGCGCTAGAAACTTCACCATGGCTTGAGCTTGCAGCCTCCTTCCTCTTTCCGAACAACCTCTTCATGTTTTTTTTAGTTCAACAAGCAAGAACAAAACAAGGCAAGAAAAATCCGAAAAGAAGCAATGTTTGGAAAACAAAACTCTCAACGAATTTTCTCCTCTTGAAAGCTTGAGTGTAAAATGCAAATGCAAACAAAAGAAAATCTTTTTGAGGATAGATTTGAGCAAGAGTGTTGCAATGAAGAGCAAGAAAAACAAGGTGGGCTAGAGAGTGACTTGGAGAGGTGTAAAATGATGTGGTATGTGAAGATAAGTGCTCCTCACAACCACAATTTATAGGGTGCACCTTCCAACGGTCCCTTAGGGTTCAAAATGTAGCCGTTGGAGGAAGGGGAGCCAATTTGGCTCCACTCCCTGTTCGGCCGACCAGGGGGTTCGGCCGACCTGACAGGTGGCCCCCCTGGTTCCCCTTTTGGAAAGTGGCTCCCCAACGGCTATAAAGTTAGCACGTTGGTGAAATGCCACATGTGCAGCTCAGAAAAATTGTTTTTTCAAATAAAAACTCTTTTTTCAAATCCAATAAAAAATTTATTTTGAAAAGAAAGAAAGAAAAATGATAGCTGAGAATATAAGATTCTCAACTTGCTAGGAAAAATAAAATATGCAATGGGAAAAATCCAAATGGGGTGGAAAAGAAAGAAAGAAAAAAAAAAGTGGGATAACTACCAATTTAACCTATTGGCGTAGGTCTCACCACCGTCTGATAAGATGGACATTCCTCCGTCTTTATTTCACATCTGGGCTCGGAGGGATGGGCTCAGACGGCTTGTCTTGCTTCTTCCGCCATTCCTTCTTTGGCGGCTTGGTGGACATGGGCCTTCGGGAAGGTCCAGATGATTCTGTCACCTTTGGATATCGGCATGGTCGAAATGACGGATTCTCCTCGTAGATTAATCTTCTCATGAATGCAATGAGTGAGTCCACCTTTGGAGGTGTGACTTCGACCTCTCTAATGTGTTTATCATTCGTCCCATACTTGATTCGAATCATGGAGCATTGTTCTGGTCTAGGTCAAAAGTTAAACCTTTCCTCCTTGCCATTGATATGGAAGTGGATTTCTCCAGCTCCCACATCTATGCAAGCTTTTGCAGTGATTAGGAATGGGCACCCAAGAATGAGTGGTGTATCCTTCTCGATGTCCATGTCTAGCACCACAAAATCCACGGGTATGAAGCAGTTCCGAATCTTCATCGGGACGTCTTCAGCAATACCCGCTGGATAACAGACTGAAGAGTCAGCCAGTTGTAGCTGCATTGGTGTTGGAGTCAGCTTTGTGAAGTTCAGCTGGTCGAACACAACCTTGGGCATCACACTAACACTTGATCCCAAATCACAAAGTTCTTTGTCAAAGTGGTGAGCCCCAATTGAGCATGAAATGGTAGGACATCAAGGGTCCTTCTTCTTTTCAGGAAGCCTATTGAGGATGGCTGCACTGTAGCCTTCTGTAAGCTTGACGACCTCAGTGGTGGGCAATGGCCATTTGTTGTTCAATATGTCCTTGAGATAGCGAGCATATGTGGGTACTTGCATCGCATCAATCAAGGGCACATTGATGTGGATCTTTTGGATGATCTCAATAAAACGGTTGAATTGCTCATCCACTGTTGGCTTCCTTTGTCTGTGAGGGAATGGCAATACGTTGGTGTCTTCAAAGTGTTTGGCCATTCTCTCACCAAGTAATTCAAATTGTACATCCTCCTTCTCAGGTTCAGTTGTCCTCTTTTCTTGTGTGGGATATGGTGGGTCACGAGTGGTCTTTCCTCCTCTTGTAATCACTGCATTGACATTCTCCACTGGGGCTTCTGGCTGCCCCAGAATTTTGTTGTTTTCTAATGAGCGACAACTACAGCAAGTTGTGCCAGCTGAGTCTCCAACATCTTGTTGAAGCTCAGTTGATTCTTGAATGTTGAGGATAGTCCTTCAATCTTGGCATTGATGTTTTCTAGGGTCTTGTCATTAGCTGACAGCTTCTTGGATAGGGCATCGTTGATCTTGAGCTGGCTAATGGCAAGTTCTCTCAAGTTGGGCTGATTTCCAGGGTTGCCATTGTTGTTGTACCCTCCTTGAAAGAATGGGCGTTGCTGACCCCACTCTTGACGTCCTGGACGATAGCCATTGTTGTTGTTGAAATTTTGTTGTTGGTGAGGTATAGGGCATCCTCACGAGTTTCTGGGCAATCATTGCCTATATGACCCATGTTGCCACAGACTTCACACGTGATGTGAGAGTCTAGGGCATAGGCATTGCCACACACTTCACCACTGGCTTGTCCATCAATTTTTTTCATTAGGAGTTCCAATTTTGCAGCGATCATGTCCACCTCTTTCAAGGTGTGCATGCCTCGCTGTCAGGTATGGAGACGCTCATCGTTCCATCCCATGTTGGAAACCATCTTCTCAATAAGATCTCTAGCTTTTGGCATCGTCAATGAGAAGAAGGCTCCTCCAGCAGCAGCATCCAAATGGTCACGAGCTGATGGGATCAGCCCGTTATAGAAATTTTGAATAAGGAGCCAGTCATCCATCCCACGGTGGGGACAGGCTAGGATGTACTCCTGAAGCCTTTCCCATGCCTCGGGAATAGATTCCTTGAGCTCTTGCCGAATGCTGGAAATCATTCCTCGTAGGGCATTGGTTTTGCCCAATGGGAAGAATTTGGCGAGGAATGTCGTAGAACACTTCTCCTAGTGTCTACAACACTTCAGGTTGCGTAGAACCACTGTTTCGCTCTCCCAATGAGAGAGAACGGTAACAGTCTCAGACGGCCCGCATTCGGAGACACGTCCTTGATCTTAAAAGTGCTAACGATCTCGAGGAATTGTTGCAGGTGAGAACTTGCATCCTCGTTAGCCTTCCCACAGAATGGGTTGGCTTGCACCATAGTGATAAGGCCAGTTTTGATCTCGAAGTTCACAACTCCCGTGTTAACAGTGGGCCCAATAGGCACATTGTTAGCAGAGGGAGCTGAGAACTCATAAAGGGTCTTCTGGGCCATTGGCGTTTAGATTGTTGGTGCAAAAATGCTAGCTTGCTTTGCCACTCGAATATTCCGATGAGTAACGACACGGGGCCGGTCTCTCTGAAGAGATTCAAGATCTTCAACAAAGTTTTCCGACAGGCGGAAACCAGACTTACACTACCCAGTTTTCACATTTAAAATAAATGCAAAAACAAATAATGGTTATCCTACTACAGTCCTACCCAGGGTTCTATCCTATTCACTTAGTCATGTTATATATCTATTTGCCTTCCCCGGCAACGGCACCAGAAGTGCTTGTTGACGGCTCCTAAGATATACTAACAAATCATCCCTGGCAATAGTGCCAGAAATGCTTGTTGGTATTACTTACGCACCATTAACTAAACATCTCCAACTGATGTGTCAGAAATGCTTGTTAATGGTTCTATTGGATCATAGGGTGAATTTCACAAGCGCACGGAGGTATCATTGTAGCATTTCCCCTTAAGAGTATTCCCAAGGGTGTCATTTATTTGATCCCAAAGGAAGGCGGGGTAGAGATATAGCAATCATCAAGTGGAAAGGGTAGAAAGGTCTAGGTAAGAATCTAGTAAGGATGGATAAAATAATAGTGGAGGTAGTGTGACACACACAAAAGCTTTCAAGTCTAAGGGGGATAAAAGGATCCTAGAGGTTAGTTAAGGTTGAGAGTTATGGAGGTACTCCTACTATGCTCTATTGTACATATACATAGTCTAAACTAATTATTCATAAGCTAGATCAATAGTGAATACTTATGCTATGTGGTTCAACACATCGGGCACGGGCTTACTCCTAGCAATACTAGGGCGACTCCCGCCAAGAGCCTGTGGCATAGCCGAACGTGGAGGATTACAAAGGACAGATAAGGCTGTTACCACCTAGTGCCTACCTCTTCAATCCGTGGGTCTACGAGACATCCAATGCTACTTAGCTATCCTAGCACCATGCTAGCATATCAAGTAATTACCTTAAGAGCCTAGGCACAATCCATCCTAAGGCAATGAATTGAATTATCATTGAACCAATGTTGATACACAACATAATTATCCATACTAACCTAGTTATGTTATAATTAACTAGACTATAGTGGGCGTCTACAGGTTCTATGATAATGAGATATGTTCATGATGAAACAGTCATAGAAGCTATACCTTCAACATACATGGACTCCACAATAAATCAAGAAACACTTTTCCCAAGTATATGTATAAGTAGAGACTAAAGATATTATCTTTATTATGCATAAAGTCACAAATACAAGAAAGAACACATGAGCCATAGCTTTCCCAATGTAGGATTGGGAAGAGAGAGACTCCTTACTCCTTTCCCAATTTGAACTTGGGACTAGAGACTCTCCTCTCTATAACCTAACTCCTCTAAGACTACGGATGATAGTGTATACAATAGAGATGAAGCTCAAGTGGTGTGTGTGGAAGTGAGGGGTAGGGGGTCCTATTTATACTAGTGTTGAGGTCGGTTCCCGCCACCAAAAGTGCGCGAACAGTCACCATTGACTCCAGGAAGCCGGGAGGAGCCAACACGTGGAGGCTGACCGAGTTTGGTGCAGAAACCAGATCGGCTGACCCCCTGGTTCGGCCGACCTGGTCACTGCATCGTTTCTCGTGTGCTTTCTCCAGGTGGCTGCCAGGTGGGTCCCATTGATGTATATGGGTGATACACCGTTGGATCTCCTCGGATACTTCTGTTTGTGGGCCATTTGATCCATGGGATGCTACATGTCGTTGCCTGATTGGCTGGGATGACATTTTATAGGATTGGTCTCTCTACATTTCCTCATTTCCTGCATAAAATGCTGCATACACATATCTCTCCAAGTCCAAGTGGAATTGGGTTAGATAGAAAGGTGATGTGTGCAAGAAATGACAAATCTTTCACATAATTGAGTTAAATTGACGGATGAAATTGGTATATAACGGTTGTCAACAAGGCGTCAGCTCTGGGAAGTCAACCCCGTCCTCAGTGCCGGCTAAAAGCTCCAAGCCCGGAGGTTCTTCCCGTCCAAGAGAAACTCCGGCCGAGAAGAATCTGGCTACTGCAAGCGACCCTCAACTGAGGTACGAAGCCGTTGTGTCACCAGGCTTGGTGGGCTCTAGCTTCGGGCCTCAGAAGAAGAGGTTTCGAGGCGACTGGGGTGGTAGCATCCCTAGGTAAGTATTGATTGCTCACCCTGAAATGCTAGTGTTGTTTTTGAAGTGTCTTTAATCTTCTGTTCCCTTTATTTCTAGGGGGTCAAAGAAGGGGCCGGGAACTTCAACTCCTATCGCAGCGGCCAGGGCTGCACCTACGGAAGCTCTGCCTTCAAGCGCTGAGCCTCCTCGTCAAGTGGAGGCAGAAGTTGCGACAGCTCCAGCGCCAGCTGTCGTGAGCTTGGACTCGGAGTCCTCGCTCGAAGCTCCTGTGGTAGCGCCAGACCACAGGAGAGAAGTTGAAGTTGTACCCCTAGCAACGGTGGCGGAGGCTGATGCTCCAACACCGTCGATGCCAGAAGTTCTGGCCTTTGAGCCAGAAGTCGTCGAAGCCCTGGCCGCTGAGCCAGAGGTACCTGAAGCTCTGGCTATTGAGCCGGAAATGGTTGAAGCTCCGGCAGCTGAGTCGGATATGGTTGAAGGTCCAGCCCTCGGGCCAGATGATGTTGAAGATCCGGTGGCTAAGCCGGAAATGGTTGGAGCTCCGGTCGTTGCACCGGAAGCAAATGACGTGCTGGCGTCTGGGCCAGCTGCGGCAGGGGCGCCGGATGACGCCCCGACTACTGCTCCGGAGGTAGTTGTCCGGAGGTGACTGGACCAGAGCCCAAGCAGCTTGAAGAATTGGCGACAGGTCCTCCGCCCCCTGGTACATGTGTACAATTAAAGTGTGTACATGTACCAAAGATTTCGGCAGTATGTTGACGACTTGAATGCTTCGCACTTGTAGATTTTAAGTTCCAAGTCTTCAATTCTGAGGCGTCGAAGACAGGCCCCCTGGGATGGTCGGAGCTTGGTACCTCCGACGTCATCCACTGTCAACATATTAAACGTTGACGGCGGACCCCTCTTGGAGGATGTCGGAGCTTAGTAGCTCCGGCGTCGTACACCATCGCTATGAATTTCTATTTTTCCTGCATATTAAATACAAGAAAAGAGTAAAATTCGTCCTCTCGTCTATAAATCGTTTGTGACTTAACATTCTTATTGCGTTTTAAATCCAAAGAAACTCGATATGGTAACAAGTATATTGATGTAATCTTTCCGGACCCATATACTTTTCTAGTACTCACCCTACCGAGGCCTGCCAGAATGTAGGTAGAGTGGCGTACTTAGGGCGCAGGACCAGGCTAAGTCGATAGCACACTCCGGACCTATGTTGGCTTGGCGTTCAGGCAAGTAGACTATACAACATGTTAAGATTCGGAGAGACCAACAATATAACTTGTAAGACATATGAATATCCTAGATAAAAAACTAAAAAGGAATTGCACAACTTTATTATAGACAAGAAGGGTAAAAATAATAATTTGATATATCGAGCCTTGTACAAAAATAAATGCACGTGGAGTATGTTTTTACACAACAATGTATTTCATTATAGGTCTGGATTACAGGGGAGACAAGGACACACTTAGGGTGTTGGACCGTGCTAAATGTGCTATACATCTTGTACTAGCCAAGGAAGTAGTTACACTTTTAGTGCTGTGACTGTCTCAAGTGTTACTTGAACTTCCCGGACCCTCCCTGAGGGGTCCGAATGTTCTCCTGGAGGACTTGCCCGTCTCTGTATAATGACTCTACAACATGCATTGTGAGTAATTACAGACTCACCTCCGTGATTCTAAGCATAAAACTTACGGAGGTGCTTGATGTTCCAAGGATTAGGAAGTGGAGTCCCATCCTTAGTTGCCAAGCGAACGCATCCGAGTCGGGATACTTTGATATCTCAGAAAGGACCTTCCCAGCTGGGGGAAAGTTTGTTCATTCCTTCACGAGTTAGTATCTTCCGAAGCACCATATCGCCTTTTCAAGCTGTCGGTTGCGCACATGCCTTTGATGATAGCGCCGGAGCGCTTGACGATAACGTGCATTCTGAACAGCTGCTTGGCACCTTCCCTCGTCGACGAGGTCAAGGTATTAACGCCGGATCTGGTCCTGCATGGCTTCGTCGAAGGTCCAGACTCGGAGGGACCCCAAGGTGATTTCTAGAGGAAGGACTGCTTCAGCTCCGTACACCAGGAAGAATGGAGTTTCTCCGGTTGACCAGTTTGGAGTTGTCTTGTTTGCCCATAATGTGAATGGAAGCTCCTCAATCCAGTTAGCTCCGTGCTTTTTCAAGCGCTCATATGTGCGCGTCTTGAGTCCTTTTAGGATTTCTGCATTTGCTCTCTCGGCTTGGCCATTGCTTGCTGGATGAGCTACTCAGGCATAGCTAAGTTGAATGCCGAGGTCTTCACAATATTCTTGAAATGCAGCACTTGTAAATTGAGTTCCGTTGTTAGTTATGACTTTGTTCGGAACTCCAAATCTGCATATAATGGACTTCAAGAACTTGATTGCTGAGTGCTTGTTGATTGTTACCACTGGAGTTGCTTCTGACCACTTGGAGAACTTGTCAATGGCGACATACAGGAACCTCCGACGGCTTTTGGGAAAGGTCCCAAGATGTCCATGCCCCACACAGCGAATGGCCATGTAGGAGGTCTCATTTGTAGTGATTGAGCCGGTGTGTGAATCTATTTTGCGTGGAACTGACACGCTTCACATTTTTTCACTAGCTCAACCGCGTCCTGGAGTGTTGTAGGACAATAAAAGCCATGCCGGAAGGCTTTACCAACCATTGTGCGGGAAGATGTGTGGTTCCCACACTCGCCTCCATGGATTTCTGCAAGAAGATCGCAACCTTCTTCCCTTGCAATGCACCGCATTATAACGCCATTGGCACCACGTCGGTAGAGATCCCCTTCTACCAATGTATATCTTTTAGCCAATCTGATAATCCGATCAGCAGATACACTGTCTTCAGGAAGGATATTGTCTTTCAAGTAGCTCCGGATCTCCAAGATCCATGTGTCGGAGCTTACTTGAGCTTCTGAGTCTTGCATGCTGGGTTGCTTGGAGCTTCCGACAGCACCTACGACCCTTGGTGGACGACATGGTAGCAGGGTCACCAGGACTGTCAGCTTCGAGGTGCTGGTATCGCCCCCTTCGCTCAGTTCGGCAGGCTAAGCTGTTGGTTTTGACAACCTCCGGACGAAGATTCCGTCAGGAGCCGAAGCTCCGGTTGAGGCTTTCGTTGAGAGTTCGTCGGCTTCAGCGTTATGAAGACGCTGAACATGATGGAGATCCAGTACTTCGAAGTCCTTCTGAAGCCTCTTGACTTCATGGAGATAAGCAGCTAATTGAGGATTGATGCAGGAGCATTCACTTTTGACTTGTTTTATGATGAGTTGTGAATCTCCCTTCACCAACAACTGTTTTACACCATAGGACAGTGCCACCTTGACTCCGTAGATGAGAGCTTCATACTCTTCCATATTGTTTTTTGCCTTGAAATCAAGGTGTCCCATGTACTTGACCTTCTCCCCGGTCGGAGCCTGGAGAAGGATTCTAGTTCTGACCCCCTGCTTTTGCACGGAGCCGTCGAAGTAGAGGGTCCAATGAGGCTCGATGAATACTGGAACTTTGGGTTCTGGTTTCTGTTCACTGTGGCCCCCAGGGTTTGATGGAGATGGGGTCCACTCCGCCACAAAGTCAGCCAAGGCTTGACTTTTAATTGCTTGTCTTGACACGAATTCTAGATCGAATTCAACCAGTTCCGTTGCCACTTTGCAATTTTCCAAGTGGAATTAGGGTTATGCAAAATAGCACGCAGTGGAAAAGAAGTTACCACTGATATTTTATGGGCTTGGAAGTAGTGACGAAGCTTCCTTGAGGCAATGAGGACAGTGTAAAGAATTTTATGTACCTCAATGTATCTTGTCTTGGTGTCGTGGAGTACTTCACTAATGAAGTGCACGGGACGTTGGATGGTTCAAACCCTTTCAGAAGGACCCGGAGCTTCCTCTCCATCGACCCGTACCCTACTGGAGGGTTTTGGACCTTCAGGTTGTGCTTCTTGGACCTTACCGGAGGGGTCCGAAACTCCTTCTTGTCAACTCGGACCTCACTAGGAGGATCCATATCATCTTGGTCAGCCAGGTGAACCTCCTCAGACGTATGAGGATGATCCCCTAGCATTTTGTTTTGAGGTTCCGTGTCTGAGAGCTGAGACCTAGTCACGTCTTCAGGTGATTCCGAACCCTCCCGGATGGGTCAGGATTCCTGGATTGGTTGTAGCTCTGGTCTTTCCGTGACCAGAACCATACTGCCAACTTTGGTGGTTGCCGAAATGTAAAGCAGTAAAGGCTCACCAGGATTCGGAGCTACCAAGATTGGTAGTGTGGTGAGGAGTTGTTTTAGTTCTTGGAATGCCTTTTCTGCTTCTTCGGACCAAAGAAATGGTCTGGACTTCCTCAAGAGTTTGAAGAAGGGTAATGCTCATTCTACCAGTTTTGAGATAAATCAGCTGAGCGCAGCTAGGCATCCAGTTAGCTTCTGGACATCTTTAATACGGGCTGGGGGCCGCATATCTTCTATGGCCTTGATCTTCGCCGGATTTGCTTCAATTCCTCGGTGAGTCACCAAGAACCCCAGAAGCTTCCCGGAGCTAACCCCGAAGACACACTTGTCTGGGTTCAGCTTGGTGCGTGTGGTGTGCAGCTTGTCAAACACGGCTTGTAAGTTGTCAAGGAGGGACTCCTTGTTTTTGATCTTCACAACGATGTCATCGGCATACACCTCCACCAAGTCTCTAATTAGCTCTCCAAATGTTTTGTACATAGCTCGCACAAATGTTGAAGCATCATTTTTAAGACCGAATGGCATGGCAGTATAACAGTACAATCCATCTACTGTTATGAAGGCAGTATGTTCTTCATCTTCCTTAGACATTTGGATTTGATGATATCCAGAATATGCATCTAAGAAACACAATAGCTCACACTCGGAGGTGGAGTCCACTATCTGATCTATTCTAGGTAGTGGAAATGGATCCTTTGGACATGCCTTATTTAAGGTGGTGTAGTCAATACACATCCGAAGCTTCCCACCAGCCTTGGGTACAACAACTGGGTTTGCCAGCCATTTTGGATGAAAGACTTCCCGGATGAATCCAGCTTCGAGCAACTTCTTGATTTCCTGTCGGATGAAGTTTTGTCGCTCGATTGATTGCTTCTGGGGCTTCTGGTGTCCAAGCCGTGCATCTGGGTAAATCTTCAAATTGTGCTCAATCACCTCCCTAGGGATCCCAGGCATTTTTTACGGTTGCCAGGCAAACACGTCAAAATTAGCCCGGAGGAATGTGATGAGCACGAGTTCCTATTTGTTGTTCAGACCCCCCGATATTCGCGTAGTCTGAGCAGCATCGAAACCAATTTGGACGAACTTGACGGGAACGTCGATGTCGCCACTTGGTTGCACACGAGGTGCGGAGGTAGAGCCTTTGTGACGAATGCTTGGAGGATTCAGAGTTGGCTCCTTACTGGATGCTTCCTCTTGCGCTGTGGTAAGTGCATAGAGTTCTTCCAATGCAATAACTCCTGCGGTGCGATCTCCGCAGATCCGGAGAACGCCCGGGTGGTGTTGGCATCTTCAACACCAAGTAGCCATAATGGGCAGCAGCCATGAACTTGGATAAAGCTGGCCTACCCAAGATGGCATTGAACGGCAGACTGATCTGCGCAACGTCGAAGACCAATTTCTCGGTTCTGTAGTTCTCATGGGTCCCGAAGGTCACTGGGAGTGTGATGGAATCGAGAGGAGTAATGGTTCCCGGACCTACTCCAGAGGAAGGTCGGGATGGGTGAAGGTCCGTAGGCTGGAGCTAGAGCTTAACAAAAGCTTCGAAGCTTATGACGTTTAGCCCAGAACCTCCGTCCACCATTACATGGTGGATTTGGATATTTTTAATGGTGGGTGACACCATCAACGGGAGTTGTCCAGCCCCAATCATGTTTCGAGGGCAGTTCGAAGCATCGAAAATGATGGGGGTATCCATCCACTTCCAATGTGGCTCCGCCTTAGCAGTGGGAGCTGCCACGGCCATGTCCTGCCGCATTGTCTTGAGGATGCAGCGAGAGGTGATGTCCCAAGAACCACCATAGATGGTGTTCAGGGTCTTTCGGTGCTCGTTGTCAGAGACGTCGGAGTCGTCGTCGACAGTGTTGTAGATAGCTTTCAAGACCTTTTTGGGGTCCTGAAAACCTAGCTCCTCTTCAGCCGGAGCTTCGTCGACTTTTTGTTTTCCTTCCCTTTGACGGAAAGGAGCTTCTTCCCGGTGCTTGTTATAGCGCTCGGCAAGGTTTTGAACCTCTCAGCATTCTTCCAAGCCGTGTCGGTTCGTCTTGTGAATCAGACACCATGCTTTGGAACTATTGCCATCCTCTGATGTAGGATGAGGTTGCTTCTCGGGGCGTGGTCCCCGGCCACCAGGAGCTACAGCAGCAACAGCGGCTAGTGCGCCGGCCGACAGCTTCTTTGCCATTGGGCTTCTTATTCTTTTTGCCACTACCAGAGGTAGCGGCTTCAGTTTTGGAGGACTTGTGGTTGGCCTCCGGAGCAGGCTTAGAATGCATTTCACGGCCCTCCGCAGCTCTAGCACATTTGTCATCTAGGCTGAGGAGTTTCGTGACGCTCGTAACTTCTTTAATAGCCAGCTTCTCCAGCATCTTCTTATCTCGAACGCCCTGTCTGAATGCAACGATAACAGAAGAGCTCCATATTGAAGGGATGGTATTTCGTACCTAAGAATACCGCTGGATGAAGGATCGCAGCGATTTCCCTGATGTCTGCTTTACAGCAAACAAATCCAATTCAGTGCTAGGCTAGGTGTAAGAACTCCCAAAGTTGGCAATGAACTGCTGGCATAGCTCTGCCAAACTATTAATGGAGTCGGGTGGAAGACTCAAGAACCCAGGACCTTGCAGTCCCAGTTAAAGCCACCGGGAAGTAATTGGCCATCACAGCCTCATCACCTCCCGCTGCTAGTATGGCAGTGGAGTAGATTTGAAGAAATTCGGCGGGGTTGACAGTCCCGTAGATTTTTCCGGCAAGTGAGGCCGGAACTTCTGTGGCCATCTGACCATGTGCAAATGCATGGCCAGGGCAGAACAGCCTCCTCCTACTCCTTGAGGAGTAGGGTTGTCCCGAGCCTCTCGCCTCTCACAAGCACGCTCGATATGGACATGGCCGTCCTACTGCCGGTAATAGCGATCCAGTTCCGACTACAGATCATGAGTCGGAATCTTGGTGATTGTGTGGGTGCGTCGTGCCCCGGGAGGCAGCGAAGTCACCTGCTGGGATGCAGCAAGTCTCCTTTGTTGTGAGACTTGTGGACCAAGTTGGCTGGACGAGGTCCGTCGTTGAGATGGTGCTCGCCCCGAAGGAGGAGGACCTTGATTGTTGATGCCTGCAATCGTGGCTGCGACCAGATGGGTGACATCAGCTCTCCACTGCTCCATAGCACCCTGGGGTGCACTTGGAGGCGGTGGGTGTTGTAGGAGAGCTCGCGCAGCAATGAGCGTGTGCTCAATGTTGGTGTTTGTCGATGCAGTGATCGACGCAGAAGCCCCATCTTGTTGACCAGCATTGTTTGCTGGAACAGATGGCAGCTGTGGTGCCATAGCGCATGCTAGAACAATGGCACCTGCTGGTTGTTGGACGTTGGAGGGATTGCCTCCAGCAAGTTGTCCAGCTTTGTTGCCATTGGAGGATCCTGCAGCTGAATTCACCATCTTGTGATCTCGGGATTGCCCCCCCCTTCCTAGCGTGCCAAATGTCGAAGTGTTTGATACGTCACTTCCCACGGTCCTGCTAATAAGCAGCCCGCAGAGGTTCTTTTATGGTTGGGGAACGTAGAGATTAAGATCAAGATGATTACACCAGAGATTTACGTGGTTCGGGCCGCTTGAGCGTAACACCCTACTCCACGGGATTTGTGTTGTTGTATTGTGTGAGTTTGTTTGCTAGTATGTAGGTTATATCGAATCAACCTGGATTGAATGTCCCCTGAGTTCATGCAGTACAACCCTTTTATAGTTCTAAGGACTGACCGTTACAAAGTTTGCTTGGCCCGACATGTGGCCCTGTCGTATTTAATGGCCTAATACACTGTCTAAAGAGTATTAAGCATGATTAATAGTGTGATAACATGCCTTAATGGCTGCGTTACCCCTATTAACAGCGTTCTTGATCGTGTGTCATTAATACAGCCTTAACAACACGTAATTATATCTTGTAACTGCTGCTTTAATTACGCTTGATGGCTCATGCTGAAGGAGATCTGCCAGTGTACGAGTCGATGAAGGTCCGAAGGCTCCTCATGTGGAAGCTCCGGAGCTTTCCCTTATGGGAGGTTAGGCCCGGGGCTACTGTACACGTGTCGGCACCGGAGCTCCTATCTGAGGTAGTATACTAATATACTTATTTTCCTAAAGGCTTTCCTAAGATGCCTATTGGTCTAAGCTTTATATCTATCCAATTGCTCCTTCAATCCACTCAACGGATTGGAAATCCGGTAGTTCTAAGTTTATGATTCCCATACCATTTGTGTATTACCACCCGTATGGAGCCGACGTCGTTTCGCTTTCGTAGGAGGATCCTACTCTCCAGGGCAGCCTTTTGCTGTTCCGCAGAAAGACTCACACCCAGTGACCGCCTTCTTGTTGCCTATCCTCTTCAGTTGCCTTCCGAATCCCCTTCGAAACTACTACTTCAAGAACTCCCTTTTCTTGCAATCCCCCAGCTTTAGCTTGACCAGAAAGAACTCATATTTGGCCTATTAGAGTCAGCTCCATACCTGACGACTCCCCTCCCTCAAAGAAGGACCTCTTCGCCTAAGCTTGACTTGAAATACCAGGTCTTTGTCCCTAATCAATGCATCTATCATTAGCTCGGGTAGTCCCCGTTTTAGGTGTTTCAGTCACCTTTCGATGGCTCTGGGGGTTAGGTCCGGAGCCGTTGTACATGTGTTGATTCCGAAGCTTCCCTTTGTTGGGAGTTTAGTTCCGGTCTTCTTTTACACGTGTTAGCTCAGGAGCTAACCATATGAGGGGAGTGGGTCCGGTGCAGCATGGCATGTGGGACCTGAAAGGACATTTGACTCCGACAGGTGGAACTTTCTTGCACTTGTTGCAGTATCTCGGGGTACCCGGTATGCAGGGTACCGACAGTGGCCCCTGGGCCCACTTCTGGGAGGAACCCTTTGGGTTAAGTTATCATGCCGAAGGTGGGGCCATTCACGATTCCCGCGCTTTGATTTTCAAAAGTCCTCTGATGCACCGATAGAGTGACGGTCCGGGAGTGAACCTTCGACGCATGGCTTGTTATGAATGCGGCAGATGAGATCTTTGAGTTCGGATCTCACGCAATTGAAGGTCGCTGGTTCCCAATATGAAAACCGTATCGGTTCTGCGCGCCCTGTCAGAGTGCCGACTTTGGGTTTCCCTCTGCTCATCATGGCAACAATTCACCTAGGGTAAGAACCTCGATCTCTTCGTCGAGGTGGCCCCCGACCCACTCGTCATTGACGGCCCAAGCTGTTAAAACATTATATGTATTACCATACTCTGTTGCTCCAGTGTTGCTAATAACCATATTAGCATATTTTTGCTGATTTTTCTTGCCCTTTTTGTCTGCGCACTTTTTGGCAAAATGTCTAACCTTGCCACAGACATAGCATTCAACCTCAACCTTGTTTATCTTTTTCTTCTCGTTTCTCTTGAAGTTGGTGGTGTGTACAACTTTAATTTTCCCTTTCTTTGGTCCAGCATGATGCATGACATTAGCACTGGACTGCCCTTCATGCACTTTAGATGTGCCATCTTTTACCCGAGCTTTCTCCTATACGTCAAGAGAAGCTAACAAATCCTCAACGGAAATGTTCTGTCTCTTGTGTTTCAGAGACGTGGCAAATTCCCTCCAAGATGAAGGTAATTTAGCAATAATGCCCCAACCACAAATCGATCAGGCAAATTTAGTCCAAGGTGTTGAAGCTCTCTGACAATGAATTGTATTAAATGAGCCTGCTCAACCCCTAAATGGTTGTCTGCCTTCTTGAAATCATGATAGCGCTCCATGACATACAACTCATGTCTAGAATCTGATGCACCGTACCTATGTTCTATGGCATCACAGAGCTCTTTTGCACTCTTATGAGTCATATACACAACACACAGTTTATCAGTTAACACAATTAAAATGTAACTCACTGCCATTACATTAGGCTTATCAAATCAGCCTGTTTTTCAACTGTCATAGGTCGATCTACAGTTTTCAGAACATAAGATATGTCCATAGCAGTGACCCACAAGTCAAGTTTCAGAGCCCATCCCTTAAAGTTTGAACCAGTGAACTTCTCCGGTTTCATAGCATCAACAAAGCTATTACCCATCTAAAAGTGCCTATTGGGTTTTTGGATTGTTAGGAAACAATGCACTTTATTGATAAAATTAATTCCTAAAGTTAAAACAGTACGCATAACAAATAATCCACAAAACATGAGGAGCAACATGCAAATAAAGCAGATTGTGTCTATCATATTCGTGCATAGAAAACTCATCCTTACTTATAGTGCTGACGCTCCCGGCTTGAAAAATGATGACTTGAGTGTTTGAAGAAGACTTTAGAGGAAACAGGTCTTCTATCGAGCAGTCGCTCTAGCGCTACCCAAAAAACTGATTCGCCCCAAGCCGTGCAAGTTCTTCAGCGGAACATGGTTTTGGAGACACTGCTCTCCCGCACGTCGGTGACACGCCGACGAGAGGGATAGACTAGCATGTAGCAGACGCTCAACACAGTGGACTAGCGAGTTTGTTCACCTCGCTTTTTGGAACGAATGTTTTCCATTCTATTTATAGTGAAAGACTTTAGTAACTGAAGAAAATAAATATGCAGTAAAGCGGTACAAATTAAGCTCTAGAAACTGAAGACAATAGTCTTCAATATTTGAAGCATAATTAGACCATGTCAATTTTTGTACGTCATTATCCTCTAGAAATTGACTCATAGAATGCTATGAATTGCACCAAATTAAAGCCGTATTAGTGTCAGTCCTCTAAAAAAAGCAGAATTATCGTGCCAGTCGCCACGTCACAAGTCACGTGTTAACTTACGCAAAAATACGAGAATACAAAATACATGTCAGGGTTGGGGCGGTGGCCGCCAGGGCCGGAGTGGCCACCAGCGGCGTGGTGGGCAAGATGGACGCCAGAGCCAGACTGGTTGTCGGCGGAGGCGGAGCGCTGGTCAGGACCCTCCCCAGTTGTGGCAGAACTCCACACTCCTGTATCTCATTTGTACACTATATTTAGAAAGATAATAGTGCTACTGGTCGTAGCTTACAGCACAACCCGTAATTTGTGGCTCGGTTGACCAATTCCAACGACTAGTCGACTCATCACGCAACTTACACTACTACAATAAGCCTTATCGCAGGCGGCTCCAAACCTATTATCACACGCGGTTTTTAAAACCGCCTGAAATGAAGAGCCTATTATGATCCGCAATTTCACAAGCGGAGAAGTGATATCGCCTGTAAAGAAACATTATCACAGGCGGTTTTTACTTATGCTAGCCGTCTGTGAAGATAAGTTATCACAGGCGGGTGGTGCAGCATATATATCCGCCTGTGATAATTGTCTTATCACAGGCGGGTCTTGCAGCAAAACTAACCGCCTGTGATAATGGTATTATCACAGGCGGATGTTGACCTACATCAAGCCGCCTGTGAAGACCTTTTATCGCAGCCGGTTTCTACCATAACAGTAACTGCCTGTGATAATTAGGTTATCACAGATGGTTCTTTACCTGTATCTAGACGCCTGTGATAATTGTTTTTCACAGGCATGCCTAGCCGTTGGTTAATAGCCGCCTGTGATAAGGTATAACCTATGCAGTACTACCGCTGTTATTTCTAATTTTTAGGTCAATTCAATATAATCATAGAACAAACATCAACAATATCATCACAGAACAAAAGTCAACAATATTATCATCACATAAGTCAATTTCACTAAAACAATATACATATGTACAAGTTATACATACAATTCATCTCATAGTTTACAAGTTTTCACTAAAAACTGCTTCTATTGGCATAGTCGCAAAGTTCTGGCACATCAGCTGCTGCACCATTCTCATTAAAGAACTTCCCTTTTTTGTGCAAACTTTTTCGACGAATGACCTGACAAAGTTCAGAAACAATCCTGTCGGCTCCTCCATCAGGAATACTTCTACAAACCAGCCATTCTTCGTTCAGATTCTTTGTATGCTGCAATATAACACATAACAAGGTTTAGAATGTGTTGGTTTGAACAATCTCAAAGTATAGATCAAAATGAGAGTATACAGGAATTTAGTTGGTATTTTTGGAGCAATTGAATTTTGAAGTTGGAATAAAAATATAAAAATAATGTTTCTGGTAATATTGAACAGCAGAGAATATAAGTATTAAACTATGCTAGTTACAATGAAAATGAAACTCAAAAGTAAGAAAATAAGGTATCGACATTAAGGATAACTTACATCCTCATGATTCACTCTATATACGTCGGCAGTCCGAAGATGCTCGCATACATAATACCCGCATAAGACACTCCTAGCAGGCTGCTTCAGACAAGCATAATACGTTTTAATGTCCAATGCATTCGTATTGGAAGGTCAGTCACCGCCAAGCTGTTCCGCGTAAAACCGCCAAGCGTTATAATACAAGAAATGTCATATAAAACTTGTCAACACATTCTAAATGTGTGTAAATTAAAATTATTGAATAAACGTACAGTTTAAAAATGGAAAGGAAATCTTTGTAATGATCTGGTGGGAAATCGGCTGAGTCCAAGACTGTTGCCTTTCCCTGCCTTGGCTTGATGAAGATCATTATGTAGTGATCACTACAAACACACAAACACACGTGTTAACAATTACCAATAACTGCTATTTCAATATCATGTGTTGAACTTACTCAAAGTTGTACGGAGCCTTTACGAGATCCTTGCCATCTCTGACAAAGTTCAACATTGCATGTCCTATGTAAGCTGTAACTTCTGTCCTTTTATCCTTCTTAAGTTTTGCGATTGCTGTTTCAAAATCTTTTTTTTTCATGTGCTTGAACTGTGCTGAGTTTCGATCTGCCTGGACGTCGAATAGCGCCTTTGCAATCCTAGTAGGGTCAAGGATACCTGTCTTGCGCGCCAACTTTTCATTATCCATGTATTGCATCCTATTGAAGAAGTCCAGAATTGTTATAATATCATGAAATGTGTATGCATGTAGTAAGAAAAGCAAATACAAAATATTAGAGCACTTACAATCACCAGACGAGTAGCAGGTTGATTTCGAGCATGCCCCGATGCAAAAGGGGACGCAACTCTTCAAATAAAATGACTCATCTATCTTCTCCAGTGCTCCGGGATAATTGTTTTGGAATACGAAATGTGACGCAATTAAGACCATATCTTGTACTGGCAAGGATGTACCACTCATGCATTCTTCTGAGCAGGACGAGTTGTTCGCTAAGTTGTACGGATGTCATGAACAGCTTCCCATTCTCAAATTTAGGAGGAATATCCTCATGCTTTTATATTGGAACTCCTGGTTTAACTAAAGTCGTCCGCCGATTATACATGACACCGTCTTCTTCCTACTCCTCGATATTTCCTAATTCTGGCTCATGAGAAGAATGAGATGCACTTGATTTTATAATATTTTCCTTCATAGTTTCCAAATACTTTGACACTTCTGATGAAAGTTTCTTATTTTCGTATGATTTAACTTTCATAGGCACTAATGATCTAGGAGTAGTCGTCGGAAGTTGGACACTGGCTTGTTGAACCTGTTGTTCAACTGATTGCTCTTTACTCCCAGCAACTGGCTCTAGTACTACTTCAAGCTGTTGCTCAACTGGTTGCTCTTTACTAGCAACAGCTTGCTCTGGTACTGCTTGAAGCTGTTGTCCAACCTGTTGCTCTTGGATACCTATACTAGCAAGGTT
The DNA here is from genome assembly GCA_036927565.1 of Tuctoria greenei. Taxonomy (NCBI): domain Eukaryota; kingdom Viridiplantae; phylum Streptophyta; class Magnoliopsida; order Poales; family Poaceae; genus Tuctoria; species Tuctoria greenei. The sequence continues at coordinate 52,805,243 of JAYESD010000005.1, read as the reverse complement.
ACTATCATCCTTGCTGAGACATAGGGGGAGTGGATCTTCCTAGACTGGGAGTGGATCTTCATGCACTTTCGCCTTAGAAGATGGGGTTGCAGTATTTGGAGATGCGATGGGGCTAGAAATTGGCTCATCGTCCAACATGATATCGCGTCGGTGCCAAATGATTAATTGGTTGACAGCATGCCCCAGAGTTGCGATCCTCAGGTGTGATGTGGTCTATTTCATAATCTTCATAATCATTATCAATGATCTGAAGAACTTGCACCACAGCATAATACAACGAAAGTGGATTCCCGTTGAAGTCACGATCAGGCTTTGCCATAGCAGTGGCAACCTGTTTGGTTTTGTTCCCTGCTCTGCCTATCGGGACAAGAAGACGACAAAATTTGTAGTTAGCAATATCATTGACAGGGAACTTATGGGTTGACCCTGAGCCTGGCACAGAACCAACACTGCTAGGTTAGGCAGCTGTAGATACTAATTGCTCCTGTTGCACTGGAACCATCACTGTACTCGGTGCCACTAATTGTCGCGATTGTCTAAGTTGTTCCATTATTTCTTGCACATTTTCTTTGACCTTTTGAGCAATCGTTTCATCAAGTGTTTTCTTAATCTCACATCTTCTATATGTGTCTTTATCTTTAGGGAAACCATCTAGCCAAGACATTTGAGAAGAGACCGCTCGAACCCGTCCGCTGTGTTCAGGTTTCCTAAGATAGCGGTAAGTTGGCCATTCTCCCTCTTCGGCTCGAAGAGACCCTTCTGTTGATTTTCAATTACTTCTTTCATTTTATCCTCTACTTCATTCACAAAGTCAGGCTCGGGCTTTTCAAGTTTGCCCTCGTTGGTCAAACCTGACCGAGCAAAGACCCACCGTTGAGTTCGCTCATCGCACCCTTCTAATGGGTGAGGATTGCCCTTACTTGTAATTTCGTCTAATATCTTATTCCATTTCTAGACTTTGGGGCCATATCCGGCAGACCCCAAGCGATGATGGTATTTGTTCTCTTTTGCAAGCTCTGACCTAGTTGCACTTAGAGCTTTAGCATCAGGTGTGCTCTTTTGACGAACAAACTCTTGCCACTGAGCTTGTGTGATTTTTCCCATCTTCCTCGGGTTAGGGACCTTATCGGCCTTAACATAAGCATTCATTTCACTCTTCCAGCCACAAAACTTCTTACCGCAAGAGACCAATGTTGCTTTCTTTACAGCTTCTTCTATACCTTTCGGGAACTTGAATTGTTTCTTTATCCTTTCCCACAACTCATTCTTGGCCTGCTCGGGTAATTTCCTCCAATTCTCGGTTGTGATCGGCACAACCTCCCTAACAAGAAAAACGCATGCATTACGGTACTTGGTAACTGAATCTAGTGGTTCTTGGGGAAGCCCACCTGGACCAGCCCTTGTTATGTACATGATGCGGTCCAATGGACCCTTATTGGGACCTCGTTGCCCACGTTTCCACTTGAGTGAAGTTGAGGATTCATCCATTGGAGAACCTTCTGCGGTTTTAGGAGCTGATGTCACCTCATTGTCTTCGTGATTAATCTAGGTAGAAAAGAATTATAAGACTTCGTATACTTGACAACCAACATTAACTTGAACTGCTGAAGTTAAGATTCGTGATCCATACCTCGTCGGCAGGATCATATTCCAGGTCTAGATCATTTGAAGTCTTTTTAATTTTTATATTCTGAAAAGGATCTGATGGACTGTGATAGAAGCCTGAACTACTGGAGTCAGTAAACTCCATATTGTCTTCTTTATTGTTACTACTAGGACCAGTCTTCTTAGGGCTTTCCATGCTAGAACTAATAAGACAAAAAAATCTAATAAATGCCATATTAACTCTACATGAAGTGTTGCATGAAGAAAAAGATGGAAGCATTCTAGGATTTGATAAGGCATTATAGGGTTTAAGGCGACTGACCAAAAGGTTCCTATACATTGCAAGGGTGACAAGCGTGTTAAAGTTGCTCACCAACAATGGCAATTTTATCTTCTTATTCTAAATAGGCTAGCTTTGTTCAGAGTGGCGACCACGTTCTTGAGGTTTACTAGGCGGCGCCTAGCTCTGGACCTATAACTGATCAAGCAAGGGATAAAAAGCAAATCCTCCAGCCTTTTTCTAGTATCAAGAATCACAAGGTGTGCACTTGGATTTGGATGGTGAGGTGAGGCGAGGCGAGGTAGCTGCAGGCGAGAAGAGACACTCTTTTTCAGTGATCATCTCTACAACCGTGGGATTTGCACGGTAAAAAGAGATAAAAGACCCACATTCTCAAACGAATCGGGAATCCGGAAACATTCACCAAAATCTAATCCCAGTGTGCCCGGCCGCTGGGCTCATCATGGCAGCAGGTTCAGCCATCATGAAAGGCATTACGTACCCCACATATGATGGCACCAAGGATTTTTGGGATGGTCAATTGTCCCGGCTATTTAGAAAACAGGACAGGGAAGTCGGCGCCTCCTATAGTGATAAACTTGGTGAGTTCTAGAGGTTCATGAGGTTTAGGTGACTTGATCAAGTCTGGGCATATGAAACCTTTGGTGGAATATTTCTGATAGGATGGGATTAACCAGGTCGAGGGGTTGGGGGCTTATTTTTGAAATCCCACTTCATGTGACTCCAAATCCTATATGGATTGTAACTCAATTTGTACTAGGACTAGGACTTGTTCCTAAACTGAATCTGACTCCTAACTCTATTCAGAGTAGGACTCTACTAATGTCGTTAAGGACGAAATCTGCTTTATCTAGAACAATCATATACCCCTAGACTGGTGTTTCCGCACCTTTGTCCAAAGTCCAAGTTCGACTCCTCTACTGGGTGCACCAGATACCCAGATCATCCAACAAAATGAAGTCCCAATATATCTAGTTTGATTCAAATGGTGCTAACAAATCATAAATGGGTACATAAACTTTTTTCCTAAGAAATGCCTTAATATTAAGCTGAGTTCAAAATGGGATACATAATTGTTTTAACGCATGCAATCCTTCTGTAATTCTTCACATCATCATGATTGAATAAGATATTCAATAAACAAACTCATAGTCATATAACAGCTACACTATCAGCAAGTATGACTCAACATAGTAATATATCATTCTCCAAAGGATAAGATACATATATGTTTATTGTACGTGTTTATGTATTTCAATTTGACCATTGTATTAAAAAATGCAAATCGTAGCCACTAATTTCGTTCAATTGTGCCAATATGGCCATTATCATCACAATCCTACCTATTTGAGTGACACATCATGTGTTTGGCATCCAGCACAGCTAGAAGATGGACCCACCGAACCCTAACCAAAGATGCCACCGAACTTGATAGTTTTTCGAATTCCACCGAACCCTAACCAAGGATGCCTACCATTTTCCAATTCTCGAACCCTAACCAAGGATATGCAAGGCGGCGGCGAGGGCGGGGAGGGAGGCGGCACGGCGAAGGAGGATGGAAGGTCGAAGGGTTTAGGGTTTACCTTGAAGCTCGGCGGTGACGGCAATGGCTTCGCTTGGCGTACCTGGAAGTGACGAGGGCGAAGCTCGGCAGCGACGACGAAGCTCGGCGGCAAACACTTGGCGGCAAACAAAATTTTGGCAGCCTAACAGCGTCTAAGTGTTTCGCCTGAGTTAGGTTTTTCCAATACCGTCGAGGGGTATATATAGACTCCCATTTTTTCAGGCATATTTTATGTACCGACCGCTTGAGAAGATGGTTACCTCAGGCGGGTTTTACTTACCAACCGCCTTAGAAGATACAATTATCTCAGGCGGTTGGTAAGTAATACCCACCTGAGATAAACATCTTCTCAGGCGGTTATTAAGTACCAACCGCCTGTGAAGATATTTATTTCTTCTTAATTAATATTCTTGATTAAATGTGGGTCCTTTAAAAAGGCAAAATTCCACTTTCTTGTAATATTATTGATAAGTAAAGGTTACCATTAAATTTCACTTCATAAATCCTTTGAAATTGGTCAGAACATAAAAGACATACAACAAATGCTATTTTTCATTTTTCTATCTTGATGAATATAATGCTTTTTTCATTTATTTTTTCAGTGAACATTTTTACTCATCATACCAACCTCTGTGGATTCTTCAGATTTTTTTAATTTTTTTTGAATCAATGTGTGTTCATAATTTGATGAATGCCTCATATGTATATGAGCATTTAGTTAGAATGATGGATAATTTGAAGTTTGACATGTTGGACTGTGATAGGAAAATTGATGAGGATGAGTCCCGATCTTCCGATAGGTAATGGGTAAGTCGATTGATGGAGATCTCGACGTTGATGATCCGAGGCTCTCGAGTAGAACACGAACAACCCCTGCAATCACTACACCACCGCTCCGTTGGTTATCAACCGTGCTTCACACGATTGACCTCGCCAAGAAGGCTAATCCCTGCAAGTTCAACCGAGAACACAAGCAAGAACGTAGAAGAAGCAATCTGAAATTGCTGAATTGGGGTTTCACAAACCGAAAAACGGCGATATTATTGATCTAAGCAAAACCCAATTATTCATGGCGGCTACTATGAAGTATATATAGGTGGGAGGACGTCCAAGGGGGTGTTGGGGTCGTGACCTAACCCTAACACACGAAAATAATGGACTTAGACTTGATACAAGGCCCAATGGCCCAATATGGTGGCGCAGCACCCTGACAGATTCTATATTTGATATTGTTTTGACGATTCCCGACGACTCCGAAGGAATTTTGACATGGGACCGGTGCCATTGGAAAGGTTATCCTCTCCCCTTTCCGTGCATATGTAGAACGTCCAAAACGGAGTTCGTATGCGTCCTGGGCGTCCGTTTTAGTGCGTACTGCTCCTAGACTCCGAGTTGGATACGATTTGGAGTTTGGTTCGGTTTCCATCTTCTTTGAACGAATTCTCTGGTCTTCCACGTCCCTAATACTCCCTCCAATTACTCCTTGAACCTCTCCATGGATCCGAATCACAAATAAATCATTAAGTAGCAATTTATGTTCAGAAACATATAAGGAAATATATAAGAACGAGTTCACCTCTAAAATTAATTGTTGTGTATGAACTCTATTGATTGCATCTTGTATGTTCAATGGAGTGTTGTTTGTATCCATAGAAGTTATGTCCTCATCATCCTCCCCTTCTTGAATTGGAGTCGTCCTCGACTCAAGTTCATCTTCTATCATGTGTGGGTCCATATGTGCAACACCAGCAAATCTTCTTGTAAGCATGAAAGGAGGAGGCCAAGGTGGCGGACGACATAGCGCACCATCTTGATCTTGTCCAAACAAGAGCGCACATTCACTTGAGCCAGGATCCCAAACAAATAAACTTTGTACCATATTTGTAGGTGCAATGATAATGTGCATGATCTCGTCATTCTCCCCTTCTTTATGACAAGCCGTCCTCGGCTTGCTCGTATGTCCAGGAAAAAGGATTGCTTTGGGGGTAGAATGAACACTGTCCATATTGCACAACCGCAATGAACAATGCTTCTTTTTTATTTGTTGTCCTTGCTGCAATAAAAAAATGCTAGAAAAACTTGACAATACATTATTAGTGTTAGTGCATCCATTCATTTCACCATGTTGTTGCAGCACAAAAGGAGCTTGCACATTTGAACATATGTAAACTTTATGCACCATAAATTCACCACTATCTTCATAGTTGCCTATAGCATGAAAAATATTTCTACTTAATAAAGGCAATTCAGATTGTGAAAATATTCTCCTCTCTACAATATTTAGATCACAAAGAGTGTCAAGTTCAATATAACCCAAAGTATTTAGAGAAGACAAAATTTTCAGCTCATCATTTTCAGCAGTAGCGGTGATCAAATTATGAATTTCAGCACAAGTAGGTGAATTCAAAACACAATCATCTTGTACATTAACTTGTTTTTTCATAGGTATAATAGAGTTATCAGCACACAACTCTTTCTTAACAGAAGGATCAGCAGGAAAATCAACATGTGGCAATGGTGTATCAATAAAAGATTCCACTAGTCGCTCCTCGACAATAGCATGATTGGTGAAAAAATTCAGAACATCCAAAAACTTCTCACCTTCAACAAGTGTGTTGTGATATCCGTTACCTTTATTCTCATTTTCAGCAGTAATTGTGGGTGAAATATGAATTGATAGATCTGAATTTTCACAGGAGTTGTTGAACACCTCATTCGCTTTTGGATTTTCTACAATTATTGGTTCTTGTTCCTGCAAAAGGTTAGGCATAGGAGGAGGTACAACAAGAAAATTCTTCTCAAGCTCATGTATTTCATCTTTGCAATTGGATACACTAGTAAATGTTTCTCGCATAAGAATTTTCATATCTTTCCATGTTCGAGGTTTTTCTAAATCATTTAAATTGTTCCACCAAGTCAATGCACAACCTACTAATGCACTTGCAACATTTCTAATCTTTCTCCTCTCACACATATGCAATTTTCCAAAAATTTTATCCAACTCTATTTCCCAAGCAATATATTCATCGTAACCAAAACCATCATAAGAAGGAAGAGATGGGAGAATGTAATTACTTCTTGTGGAAGGTGTTGTAAAGGTGGTCCGAATGTCATGTGAATCCTTGGTTGATGTTTGATTTTTAGTGAGAAACTCCATCGTCGTATTCATCATGTCCATCATCTCAGCATATAATACATGATTCTTGCTTTTACCTGACATTGTTAGTAGCAAAAAGAAGACAACACAAAAAATATGTTATCCCTATCAACTACAAAGGATAATGGCAAAGTGGAAGTGGAATCACACACTCTCAAGCGTCTTACCACGCTCTTACAAGTGTTCTTACCTACACTGCAGGTGGCAAACGGTGGCCGGTATGAAGAAACCAATGAAGCGTGGGATGATTGCAAAGGTGTATCGATTCTGCTCAAGAGTAAGGTGTAGCTTGGATGGCACTTTATTTGTAGCAAGTATTAGCAACAATGAAATCAGATAGTAAAGTTGAATAAGTGTCCAAAGTCTTTGTCAAAGTTGCTGGCCTAAATGTGTTCCTAATAGTTCAAGCTAGCAAGACATGAGACAAAACTAGATGACACAAAGAATGCAAGCACTTCTGTTTTTTATTATTTTTTTTCTTTTTTTGTGCGGCTTTTGTTTCTTTTTTTGCACTTGCCTTTTTCTTTTTTTTCTATTTTTTTTAGAATGTGCTGCAAGGGAAGAACACAATGAAAATCAATCCAAGATATCTCGTGTGTCTGTCGCAGATTTTCTGCTCAATCTTTCAAGGATAAATAGGCACACTTATAGGCTCTAAATTGGAAAACTTAGAACAGCAAGATTGTAGATATATCTCTCCTCTTTAATTTCAATATATGGAAGACCTATTTTGGAAAAGAACAATAGGAGATACTGCCCCCGAAATACAGACTGTTCAGAATTTTTAGGTCAATAACATATTCGGATCTAATGCAATTTCGACATCTATAACTATATTTTCTGGGAAAATGATGAATAAGAAAGTCATAGAGAACTTCTTAAGCTTTCCAGAAAGTATAAGAACACGAAAATCCGAGTTCGTATGAGCTAGATATGATGAAAATACTGAACTGAACAGAGATGAATCTAATCTGGACGTGATGACGTGATTCAAAAGGATGAATCACACAATGCAAGACTCAAACTAAGACCAAAAACACTTCTAAACCAGCAATATGACTCAACCACGGACACAAACTCAAAAAAACCAAACTGAATAACAAAGTTGCAAAGACTCAATGTGGTTTGGACAAAGTAATGAACAGATCTACTAAACTGCAAGTTTTTTTGTGGACTCTAGGTATGAAAAACAAAACTAATGTAATGGATAGATGAATTACCCAACGGGCAACCTGGAAATCTGATACCAATTGATAGGAAAATTGATGAGGATGAGTCCCGATCTTCCGATAGGTAATGGGTAAGTCGATTGATGGAGATCTCGACGTTGATGATCCGAGGCTCTCGAGTAGAACACGAACAACCCCTGCAATCACTACACCACCGCTCCGTTGGTTATCAACCGTGCTTCACACGATTGACCTCGCCAAGAAGGCTAATCCCTGCAAGTGCAACCGAGAACACAAGCAAGAACGTAGAAGAAGCAATCTGAAATTGCTGAATTGGGGTTTCACAAACCGAAAAACGGCGATATTATTGATCTAAGCGAAACCCAATTGTTCATGGCGGCTACTATGGAGTATATATAGGTGGGAGGACGTCCAAGGGGGTGTTGGGGTCGTGACCTAACCCTAACACACGAAAATAATGGACTTAGACTTGATACAAGGCCCAATAGCCCAATATGGTGGCGCAGCACCCTGACAGATTCTATATTTGATATTGTTTTGACGATTCCCGACGACTCCGAAGGAATTTTGACATGGGACCGGTGCCATTGGAAAGGTTATCCTCTTCCCTTTCCGTGCATATGTAGAACGTCCAAAACGGAGTTCGTATGCGTCCTGGGCGTCCGTTTTAGTGCGTACTGCTCCTAGACTCCGAGTTGGATACGATTTGGAGTTTGGTTCGGTTTCCATCTTCTTTGAACGAATTCTCTGGTCTTCCACGTCCCTAATACTCCCTCCAATTACTCCTTGAACCTCTCCATGGATCCTAATCACAAATAAATCATTAAGTAGCAATTTATGTTCAGAAACATATAAGGAAATATATAAGAACGAGTTCACCTCTAAAATTAATTGTTGTGTATGAACTCTATTGATTGCATCTTGTATGTTCAATGGAGTGTTGTTTGTATCCATAGAAGTTATGTCCTCATCATCCTCCCCTTCTTGAATTGGAGTCGTCCTCGACTCAAGTTCATCTTCTATCATGTGTGGGTCCATATGTGCAACACCAGCAAATCTTCTTGTAAGCATGAAAGGAGGAGGCCAAGGTGGCGGACGACATAGCGCACCATCTTGATCTTGTCCAAACAAGAGCGCACATTCACTTGAGCCAGGATCCCAAACAAATAAACTTTGTACCATATTTGTAGGTGCAATGATAATGTGCATGATCTCGTCAGACTGCTTTTAAAAAAATTAACAAAATTCATACATGTATAAATGATACAATTATGTTCATACAAACAAAATTAAGTGAAGGATATTTTTTTATGAGATACACAAATGTGAATAATATGTGAGTAGAAATTAATTTGATATTTACCAAAACATTACAATGTCAGCTATACAAGTTTTAAAATATTTTGTTTAGGTGGTAGATGTTAATTTTATACAAATGTAGAAGAAAGAATCATCGAATTTGGACACAATTTGCAGAACCTAAACATGTTTGAGTATTTATATTGGAATATAAATAAAAAGAAGCAAGGGATTAGGAAACTGAAGAACAGTATCAGGCATTATCTCAGGCGGTTGGTAAGTAATACCCGCCTGAGATAAACATCATCTCAGGAGGTTATTAAGTACCAACCGCCTGTAAAGATATTGAATTCTTCTTAATTAATATTCTTGATTAAAAGTGGGTCTTTTAAAAGTGCAAAATTCCACTTTCTTGTAATATTATTGATAAGTAAAGGTTACCATTAAATTTCACTTCATAAATCCTTTGAAATTGGTCAGAACATAAAAAACATACAACAAATACTATTTTTCATTTTTCTATCTTGATGAATATAATGCTTTTTTCATTTATTTTTTCAGTGGATATTTTTACTCATCATACCAACCTCTGTGAATTTTTTCAGATTTTTTTTAATTTTTTTTTGAATCAATGCGTGTTCATAATTTGATGAATGCCTCATATGTATATGAGCATTTAGTTAGAATGATAGATAATTTGAAGTTTGACATGTTGGAATGCTTTTAAAAAAAAATTAACAAAATTCATACATGTATAAATGATACAATTATGTTCATACAAACAAAATTAAGTGAAGGATCTCTTTTTATGAGATACAAAAATGTGAATAATATGTGTGTAGAAACTAATTTGATATTTACCAAAACATTACAATGTCAGCTATACATGTTTTAAAATATTTTGTTCAGGTGGTAGATGTTAATTTTATACAAATTTAGAAGAAAGAATCATCGAATTTGGACACAATTTGCAGAATCTAAACATGTTTGAGTATTTATATTGGAATCTAAACAAAAAAGAAGCAAGGGATAAGGAAACTGAAGAACAGTATCGGGCATTATCTCAGACGAATGGTAAGTAATACCCGCCTGAGATAAACATCTTCTCAGACGGTTATTAAGTACCAACCGCCTGTGAAGATATTTACTTCTTCTTAATTAATATTCTTGATTAAATATCTTCTCAGGCGGTTGGTAAGTAAAACCCCCCTGAGATAATCATTTTCTTAGGTGGTTATTAAGCACCAACCGCCTGAGAAAAAGTTAAAAATCGCCTGTGAAAAACCGACGCCTATATAAGGACCCCTCACCACAGTCAAAATGTAACTCTAGAGAATTTATATCGACGCCGCAAGGCTGCCAAATTTCCCCTGCGCCGTGCCGCTGCTCCGCCACCTAGCCCATACTGCTGCGCCGCCGCTCAACCCCGCACCGCCACTTCTCCACCCAGCGGGCTCGCCGTGCTGACGCCTCCCCACCGTGCTAACACCTGTGCAAGGTAAATGTAGTTTCCTTACTTTTTCTTTGTATATTTTCATTAGCTGATAAGCTGTTAGTTTTGTGTGTTCTGGTATATGGATTCTGTCCTTTTGCATGTGTAAGGACTGTATGGATTGTGTTCTGGTATATTGATGTATGGACTATATGGATTGTTTCCTTTTTGTGTGTTCTGCTAGTTTGGTCTTTTATATATTGATGTATGGACAATATTGTGATAAGCTTATTGTAGTTTGTACCTATTATGTGACATGAATATGATGTTAATTAACAGATACTATTGTAATATATATAAGATGCATGAAGTTTACCCGAACTTGTAATTGTAATTTTATGTGTTTTCCTTTTCAATATGCTACTTGTGTGTGCGTACCTCCTGCTTGCATATATTTCGAAAGAGTGATTAGGGTTAGCTTTCTAGGGCACAAGAACAAGTGACACCAGTCACCACGTCTAAACTGAATCAATGCATGCACCGGGGCCAGACTCCAGCCTCTAGGGATCGGGATTGGTCTGATTGCAATGGATGGTGGACGTCTGAATACCGTGAATAGCTAGTTACCTAGTCTTGTGGGCCGTGAATTTTTAACTATTCTGGGCTGAATTTTTTTATGGGCCACATCTAAATCATAACAGTATTTTGGGTACCCGACAGGTACCTGCGGGTAGGAAATATATCCGCACCCATACCCGCAACACATCGGATCGGGTACGGGTTGTACCCTCGGGAAAAAAAATCCACCCGTACCCGCACCCGTCGGGTGCAATACCCGTCGGGTACCCGTACCCGCAGGTATAATTGCCATCCCTAGATCCCACCCAGACCTAGCCCATGCCACTGGGCCTGTTTGCCCCGACGACTTCAATCCTTCACCCCCGCTTGCTGCTCCCGACGCCTTCGACTCCGTCCACCTCAAGACGTCGCCCGTCTCCTACATTAGTCGCCCTAATCATACTTGTTATGTCTCTGTAAATTCATTTTATAGAAGACCTTTAGAGAATATTTGTAGCCAAATTTTGTAAATCTGACAAAAATTCTATTATTGAAGCATGGAACGTCGAGCGTGGATGTATAACATGCCAAGCCCCGATCCTATGTACATTCATAATGTTGCAAATTTTATTGAAGCATCCAAGAGACATGCGAAGTTGCAAAAGATAGATGACATATTATGTCCATATATCGACTGCGAAAATAAGATTGCTTGGACGGATACTATAGTAATCCGATCTCATTTGGTGAAAAGAGGTTTAAAAAAAAACTACACAATATGGACAGAGCATGGTGAGTTAGATACACATGATGTGGATAAAGATGATGAGAGAGGTTCAGATGATGATAATGTTCATATCGATGATGGTAGTGACAATCAAGCTAGTGATGATGATGATGAGTTCGATTGTGAGGAGATGTTGTGTCACATTGAACCATATGTATTGACTTCTATGGGAGCAAGCAAAAGTTTAAGTAAAATGGAGACATTGCAGAATGCGGCGACAGAGCTTTTATATGATGAATCAAACGGTTGTGATAAAGAGTTTACTACATTGCATGCAGTCTTAGAACTACTAAAGTTGAAAGCTACGCACGGATGGTCCAATTGTAGTTTCTCTGATCTTTTGAATCTTCTGGCAGAAATTCATCCAAATCCAAATAAACTGCCCAGAAGCACTTATAAAGCAAAGAAACTTCTTTGCCCGATGGCACTAGGTGTGACAAAAATACACGCTTGTGTGAACCATTGTCTTCTGTATCGCAAAGAGCATGAGCTCGCAACTAGATGCCCTATTTGTGGTGTCAGTAGATATAAGAAGGACTACAATCACTAGTATGTTACCAACATGAAAAAGACTCAGAAGAATAAGAAGTTTATTATTGGTCCTAAAGGTGACGATGACGATACTTCTGGCGATGCAGACGGGAAGAATAAGAGAAAAATTCCTGCCTTGGTGATGTGGTACCTTCTGGTAATTGATCGCTTAAAGCGTTTGTTCTCAAACCCTAGGGAGGCTGAACTTATGCGCTGGCATTACGAGCAACGCAAGAATAATGAAAAACATATACAACACCCTGGTGATGCAACGCAGTGGAAAAATTTTGATATTCAGTATCCAGAATTTGCGAAGGAAATCAGAAATGTGAGGTTTGCCTTGGGTACAGACAGAATGAATCTGTTTAGTGAAAAAAGGAGCATACACAGCACATGGCCCGTGGTCTTTACAATGTACAACCTACCGATGTGGTTGTATCACAAAAGGTAATATATCTTGTTATCTGCTCTTATCCCAGGTCCGAAACAACCCGGCATCAAAATTGATGTGTTCTTGGAACCTTTAATGGAAGATATGGCGAAATTGTAGAATGAAGGGGTACATACATGGGATGAGTACAAGCGGGAGTATTTCACGCTAAGAGCAATGATATTCATTACCGTGCATGATTATCCCGGACTGTTTACATTACCAGGACAAATGAACGGGAAGAAAGGTTGTGTTAGGTGTGTGGATAGAACTGGATTTCTATACCTCACTTCATCCAGAAAGACAGTGTACATGAGACACCGACGGTTCTTGACAGATACACACAAGTATAGGAAGATGAAAGAACAATTTGATAACAAAATCAAAAAAGATACTGCACTAAAACCTTACAGTGGAAAACTTGTGTTTGAAATGGTCAAGAACATTCATATTGCTTTCGGTAAGGGCAAAAATAGTAAAGGAATTAAGAGAAAGAAAAGTATATCTTCAGATGATACAACTGACATGGCTTTCAAGAAACAATCAATTTTTTTCAAGTATCTTCCGTATTGGAAGAATCTGGAATTTTGCCATAGTATGATTTGATGCACGTTACAAAGAATGTATTTGACAGCATCATTGGGACCTTGCTGGACATGCCGAGGAAAACAAAGGACGGATTAAATTCACGTATGGACCTAGTAAATCTTGATTTGAGACCAGAGCTTCATCCAGTAGAAAAGTCAAACGGGAAGCATTACCTTCCCCCAGCCAGCTACAACTTGACGCTAGAAGAGAAAAAAGCAATTTGCGAATGCTTGCGTGGGATCAAAGTGCCCACGAGTTTCTCATCCAATATCCGCAAACTAGTCTCGATGAAAGACTTGTCTTTATTCGGTTATAATTCTCATGACTATCACATGATGATGACAATTTTCCTTGCCATTGCAATAAGAGTCATCAAACCTGAGCATATAAAAGTTGTCATCACACGTTTGTGTTACTTCTTCAATGCAGTATCGCAAAAGGTGATAGCACATGAAGATTTAGACTATCTGAAAACATACATCGTCGAGACAATGTGCAAGCTTGAGATGTGTTTCCCACCATCCTTTTTCGATATGCAAGTACACCTAATCATACATCTTGTTGATCAGATAAAAGCATTGGGGCCACTATATTTACATCATATGTTTTCATTGGAGAGATATTTAGGAGTATTAAAAGGTTATGTGTGGAACCGTGCTCACCTAGAGGGTTCAATTATGGAAGGATACACCACTGAAGAAGTGATTGAGGGTTGCGCTGATTACATCAAAGATGGAAAATCGATAGGTGTGCCTATACCGGTACATGAGGGTAGACTACGTGGGAGGGGCAAAGTGGGTAAGAAAACTTTTATCGTTCAAGATTACAAGAATGTACACCGTGCACATTTTGGTGTACTACAACAGCTTGCAATAGCTGAGTCGTACATCGAGGAACACCAAATTGAGCTTCGTGAGAAAAAACCAAGACCGCACAGAGGACTGGATCATGAAAGAGCATAGAAGATGTTTCACTGAATGGTTAATGGACAAAAATATATCATACGGAAACACTATAGAAGAGGCAACAATGAAGAAGTTAGCTTCTGGCCCATCTGCTTTGGTGACATCATGGCAAGCATATGACATCAATGGTTACACATTTTACACTAAAGAAAAAGACGGTAAGGTGTTGCACAAAATAGTGGTGTTTGTATTGAGGCTTATGATTCACAAGGGCAGAAGACCACATACTTCGGGTTCATAGAGGAAATATGGGAACTCGATTATGGCGAAAGAATGGTAATGCCCGTATTTAAGTGCCAATGGGTCAAACATACTGATGGTGTGAAAGTGGACAATTACGGGCTGACACTGGTAGACTTGAATAAAGTGGGTTATAAAGATGACCTGTGGGTTCTCGCCGATAATGTTGCAAAAATTTTATGTTCAAGATCCAGAAACTGAGAAGATGCACGTAGTTGTTTCTGGAAAGCAAAATATTGTTGGGGTTGAGGATGTGGGAGATAATGAAGGGGAATATAATCAGTATGAAGAGATGTACCTTTTCACCAAACCAGAAAACATCAAGCGCGTAGAGAGAAGCATTAAAAAGAATTTGACACCCTATATGCGAGAAGATGTCAATGCTGGAAAAAATGTATATAGCAATGCGAGATGATATATATTGTATATATTTGTATCTTCTAAAATCAACTTAGAACAATGTTATATTTCAGCTTTAGATAGCATGTTTCAAACATTATTAAATTCAGCTTCTGTTTCGAGCTCCTATCAAGCTAATCCCTTCACAGCAAGCTCTTGTAGATGCAAGTAACACCCGAGACTCATCATTTGGATTGTTAAAAGCTTCAATTGAAGTCTGACGATACTTCCCGTCTATTTTAGGGCTTGTTTGGATAGGAGTACACCCAAACAAGCCCTGCAAGATTTCTTTCTCTTCTCTCCATTTTGATAACTTACGAAGATGCTACTTTATCAGTTCTAATGGCTGAATATATTGACTACAAATCAGTACCATCTCTCTTAGTGCTTTACACAAGCGACAAAACGTACAGCTTCAATCACAAATCTTGTTTTTACCATTTTCATAGGAATTTGACCTTAATCTTTCAAGCATAGATTTATCAATAATTGAAGCTTCCTCATCAGACATGTTAATGGCAGTTACAAGGGAAGGGTGTATCAAAGCTAACAAAATCTCAACGGGACTGAAGACAAAGATATGCTGCAAATGATTGACAATGTCCAGGTTAGACAACATGAAGCTATGATGATAGCCTTCACGCTGTTTAACCTGGACATTGTCACTCATATGCAGGATCTCTTTATCTTCAGTCCGATTCAGACTTCGTTAGCTTCAACACATCCTTCACTTATAACTTCCATTAACATGTGTGATAAGGAAGCTTCACTTATTTGATAAATCTATGCTTGAAAGATTAAAGTTAAATCCCTATGAAAGTGTAAAAACAAGATTTGTGATTGAAGTTGTTCGCTTACTCGCTTGTGTGAAGCACTAAGAAAGTGGGTACTGATTTTTAGTCAATATATTTAGGCATTAAAACTGAGAAAAGAGCATCTTCCTAAGTTTTCAAATGGACAGGAGGGAAAGAAATCATTCAAATGGATGGGAAAATCCTTCCAAGGATCGTCAAGCTTCGAATTGATGCTTTCAACAATTCAAATGATGAGCCACGGGTGTTACTTGCATCTATAATAGCTTGCTGTGCAGGGATTAGCTTGACAGGAGCTTAGCAGCATCAGAGGCGGTTGGTAAGTAAAACCCGCATGAGATAAACATCTTCTCAGACAGTTATTAAGTACCAACTGCCTGTGAAAAAATTAAAAACCGCCTATGAAAAACTGACGCCTATATAAAGACCCCGCGGAGGCACGTCTCTGCCCAGTCCCACATCGCGCCACGAGATACCTAAGTAAATTCTCATAGTTTCCTTACTATGCATTGCATGCTACCTTTTTCTTTGTATATTTTCATAAGCTGCTAGTTTTGTGTGTTGGTATATGGATGGTGTCCTTTTGCATTTGTGTACATATGCTTTTGGACTCAATAATTTTAAAGTTTGGTCTTTTACATATTGATGTCTCGGGCGTGTAGCTGATTGAAGGAGGAGCGCATGGCGTGGCGCAAGAACCATCCCCATGTATGTACATATGGCATACCGGTCGCATGATTGTATATACATATGTATCTGTAATGGACTGATGAACTTAACTATAGTTTGTTTTTCTGTCTTGTTTATTTTTGGTATTTTCAATATCTCTGCGTAGGGTTTCTCTGCGAAGCCTAAATCGGGAGATTTATTGAAGTGGCAGTGCATCGTCCCCAGTAAAGAAGGGGTAAGTCATGAAGAACAAGCACAATATGAGTTTAACCATCGTCCTCCTATTAATAAATTTATTTTGCAGACTGAATGGGAAGATAGTTACTACCCCCTGACAATCTCCTTCTCTGAGGACTATCCCTTGGTGCCTCCAATATGCGCCTTTCCAAGTGGGTTCTTCCACCCAAATGTCCATCATTCGGGAGCACTCTGCATCGGGATTCTTGATCAAGAGACTGTAAGATAGACCTATTTTGCTCATGTAATTAATACTTAATTGTTGTCGAACTTATTTGAACTGGTTTCTTATATTGCTTAAATTATATTTCGTAGGGGTGGTGTAGTGCTTTTACAATAAAAACTATACTACTTGAAGTTCAGCGTTTGCTGCATCAGCCAAATGTGCCCGATGTTGAAAATGATTGCTATAATCTACTTATCAAGGTTAGATGACACTTTGACTTAGTGACCAATGTAGGTTATTCATCCCTCCGACACTTGTTAATTTAGATAATGTTAATATTTTTAGGATCCAGCAGAATATAAGAGACGTGTTCGGGAGCAAGCAGGATGGTACAATTTAGATTGATCGATTAGAGCTTCATCGTCGATCTACAATGAATGTAGCATGATTTTTGTTTTCTACTTGACAGGGCGCTTCATCATTGTTGTTTGCAGCTATTACAGAGAGAGGCTTACATAAACTTGTGCTCAGTGTGTAAAGAGGTTATCTTTGTACAATTGTAAAGCCTCTAATAGTGTATTATCACAATTAAGCCAGCCTCACTGGTGATCGAACATTTCCTATAATGCATTACTATACTAGTATCCACTCATCTGTGTTTTTCCTGATATAATTTTCCCTGCAAGGACTACATACGGTTGTGATAATTGCAACGACTATATCCCTGTAATTTCAATGAAAACCGCTTGTGATAATTGAACAACTACATACGGTTCTTAAACAATGACCGCCGGTGAAAATACATGATCTTCTCAGGCTGTTGTTAATGAAGAACCGCCTGTGAAGTTTATTACATTACAGGCGATTATTAATTAAGAACCGTCTGTGAAGATCATGTATTTACCCAGGCGGTTGTTTCTTAAAATCCTCCTGTGATGTTATTTTATTACAGGCGGTTCTTAAGTAATAACCGTCTGAGAAGATCGAGTATTTACCCAGGCGGTTGTTTTTTAAAATCCGTCGGTGTTGTTCTTTCATCACAAGCGGTTATTATATCATTCATCATCACAGTCGCATATTTTTAAGGACCGTCTGTGTTTGAAAAATTGAGGTGCCTATAAAAATGCTTCTTGTAGTAGTGTTATTAGCACCTCTGCTTAACAACATCAAACGCACCTCTATCAATCTAACATCTGAGGTAGAATTGAAGAGGCGACTCAACATCTCACGTGATCACTAGCTTGAGCGGAACTGAAATATTCGGCGACGTAGGGAAAGCAGAGAGAAAGAAGAGTCACATGAGATCTTACGATGGCTCATCTTATTTGGGTCCTGTTTTGTACAGCTAGAACTTATTACAGAAAATAGCTTATTTAAAAAGCTGGTGGAAAGCAGTTTCTGTTTATATTCTACTTTTAGTTCATTCTGGAAAGCAGCTGAACTAATAAGTTGTTACAGAAGCTTCTTGTTTGGCACACTCTCAACTTATTTTTATGAAGAAACTGTAGCAAAAGCTGTGTCAAACGGGGCCTTGACTTATATAACCTCCAGTAAAAATAAATGGGCTCAGCTGACTAGACATGTAAAAAATATCACCTCAGCTGCCACCATGGTAAAACCGCCATGCAAAACTAGGTTAGAGGGTGAATTAGATATTTTTACAAATGTTGGAGTGTTAAATATCTAGTTTAAATGTGAAAGAGGGCTTGACCTAGTGGCTAAGTACTCTGAGTAGCATTACTCAGGTCCTGAGTTCGATTCTCGGAGAGAGCGAATTTCAGGCTGAATTTCACAGTATTAAATGCAGGTACTCTACAGAGGAAGTTATGGGGGCAGTCTGGAGTGCACTTACGAAAAAAGTGAAGGGATGAACGTGCCGTAATATTGGCTTACGAAGTCCGGTCCACAGTCATGTGCTTAGTCATCCAGTTATCGTCGCCTTGTTCTAGACAATATGTTGTGAGTGTCTGCATTTGTAATTGATTGTAATAAATTGGCCATAACCTCCTCGGAGGGGAAGGTCGAGACTTTACCCATCATCTAAAAAATGATGAGAAGGTTAAGTAGTCATTGTCCCATAGTTCGGGGTATTACCTAGGCTTTTTCTTCTGGTAAAAATTATGTGTTTCAAATTTAGAGGTCAAATGAGTATTTTCATGGTCCGTAACTTAGATTTACTGCGTAAGATTAGGCATCTCAGTTTTTAGAATAAGATTATCCATCGTCAATACATGTAGTCAAAACTTAGTTTATTTATCATCAATTTTAGTCAAAACTCGACCTTGGAAGAATAAGAACTTGCACTCTGATGGGGCCTAATCTTTCATGGTTACTCTCCTCCTGCTATAGCCCAGTTTGTCCTTGGAAGAAGGATTGACACCCATGAGGGTGAATAATGATGTAAAGACAACACAAACTTATCATTTGTTATGGTTTCTAAAATAATCAGTTCGATCATATACTAGATCTTGAGGTACTCTAAAAGAACCATCACAGTCGAAGGACCTGTGATATCACTACATCATTGATGTGTTTTCTGGCCCTCTTACTGGAGCTTCATCCAACCATTGTGTCTTTCCAGAACAGTACACTTGCTTCCCATTGTCCACTGGTTTACGTCCATATATTTTGTTGAGGTAAAATGAGTAACATAAAGAAATATCAAGTTTAGCGGAAAATGAAGCAGTAAGTTTAGCGGAAAATGAAGGTAAAATTTTGAAATTAATCGGTACTCTACATATATCAACGACGGTCTGGAAACCTGCTGTCAAGAGTTTCATGGATACTGTAACTTTGCTAGAACGGCAGCAGCTTTTCCTTACTGGATATTAGCCTTTTGAGCTGCAAGAATTTGGCATGTCTACGCCTAGTTGTATTGTTTAGTTGGTCATGGAATTATCTTCCGCCGCATAAATAGTATATTAGCTCAAAGTTCGATTTGTTTGGTCATGTGCTTATTATCTCGTTCAGCATGTTGTTGGCTTGATTGATGGATGATTTGACATGTGAGTTGATTCGGCTGTTAATTAGGTGGAAAATAGAGACACGAGATCAGACCAGGAGATATGTCGGTGCATGATGATGAACATAACTACGAGAACCTCCAACCTGGGACATCCAAGGACTTCGCCGGCTCGCCGCTTTCTTCTTCTTATTCCAAGAGATACTGCAGGAGCAGATTGCAGATCTACCGTGACTCGTGCATCCGCAAGACGAATCGAGACGGCGGTAGAAATCCAGGCCGTGCCTTCCAAAGCACCCCACCGCGTTGCAGGTTGATCTTTTGTCGGCTATGTTAAAATAATTATAACATCTTTTTTGATATTATATATATATATATATATCATTAACTGCTATTAAACTATGAAAATAGTTTGAAGAATATGTTATAACTATTTTATTATAAATTATTTTGTTAACTATCACTACTACAATAAGCATCATCGCAGGGGGCTCCAAACATATTATCACACGCGGTTTTTAAAACCGTCTGAAACAAAGAGCATGTGATCATCCGCAATTTCACAGACGGAGAAGTGAAACCGCCTGTGAAGACAGATTATCACAGGCGGTTCTTTACTTAGGCTAGCCGCCTGTGAAGATATGTTATCACAGGCGAGTCGTGCAGCATATAAAACCGCTTGTGATAATTGTGTTATCACATGCAGATCTTGACTTACTTCAAACCGCCTGTGAACACAGTTTATCGAAGCCGGTTTCTACCATAAGGGTAACCGCCTGTGATAATTAGGTTATCACAGATGATTTTTTACCTATATCTAGCTACCTGTGATAATTGCTTTTCACAGGCAGGTCTAGCCGTTGGTAAATACGCCTGTGATAAGGTATAACCTATGCAGTACTAGCTGCTGTTATTTCAAATTTTCAGGTCAATTCAATATAATCACATAAGTCAACAATATCATCATAGAAGTCATGTCACAGAAGTCAATTTCACTAAAATAATATACATATGTACAAGTTACACATACAGTTCATCTCATAGTTTACATATTTTCACTAAAAACTGTTTCTATTGGCATAGTCGCAAAGTTCTGGCACATCAGCTATTGCACCATTCTCATCAAAGAACTCCCTTTTTTGTGCAAAATTTCGCGACGCACGAATTGATACAGTTCAGCGGCAATCTTGTCGGCTCCTCCACCAGGAATACTTCTACAAACCGGTCATTCTTTGTTCACATTCTTCGTGTGCTACAATTAAACACATAACAAGGTTTAGAATGTGTTGGTTTGGAAAATCTCAAAGTATAGATCAAAATGAGAGTATACAGGAATTTATTTGGTATTTTTGGAGCAGTTGTACTATGAACAATTGAATTTTGAAGTTGGAATCAAAATATGAAAATAATTTTTTTGGTAATATTGAACAGCAGAGAATATAAGTATTAAACAATGCTAGTTACAATAAAAATGAAACTCAAAAGTAAGAAAATAAGATATCGGCATTAAGGATAATTTACATCCTCACGATTTACTCTATATTCGCTGGCGGTCCGAAGATGCTCGCATATATAATACCCGCATAAGACACTCCCAGCAGGCTGCTTCAAACAAGCATAATACTTTTTAATGTCCAATGCATTCGTATTAGAAGGTCTCTCAATGCCAAGTTGTTCCGCGTAAGACCGTCAAGCGATGTAATACAAGAAATGTCAAATAAAACTTGTCAACACATTCTAAATGTGTGTAAATTAAAATTACTGAATAAACGTACAGTTTCAAAATGGAAAGGAAATCTTTGTAATGATCTGGTGGGTAATCGGCCGAGTCCAAGACTGTTGTCAAACCGTGCGTTAGCTTGATGAAGATCATTATGTAGTGATCACTGCAAATATACAAACACACGTATTAACAATTACCAATAATTGCTATTTCAATGTCATGTGTCGAACTTACTCGAAGTGGTACGGAGCCTTTACGAGGTCCTTGTTGTCTCTGACAAAGTTAAACATTGCATGTCCAATGTAAGCTGCAACTTCTGTCCTTCTATCCTTCTTAAGTTTTGCGATTGCTTTTTTAAATTCTTTTTTTTCATGTGCTTGAACTTTGCTGAGTTTTGATCTGTCTTGACGTCTTTGCAATTCATGTAGGGTCAAGGATTCCTGTCTTGCGTTTCATCTTTTTATTATCCATGTATTGCATCCTATTGAAGAAATCCATAATTGTTATAATCTCATGAAATATGTATGTGTGTAGTAAGAAAAGAAAATGCAAAATATTAGAGGCACTTACAAGCACCATACGAGTAGCATGTTGATTTCGAGCATGCCCCGATGGAAAACAGGATGCAGCTCTTCAAATAAAATGACTCGTCTATCTGCTCCAGTGCTCCAGAATGCATATTTTGGAATACGAAATGTAACGCAAGAAAGATCATATTTTGTGCTGGCAAGGATGTACCACTCATGCATTCTTTTGAGCGGGGCAGGTTGTTTGCTAAGTTGTACGAATGTCATGAACGGCTTCCCATTCTCAAATTTAGGAGGAATATCCTCAAGCTTGTATATTGGAACTCTTGGTTTAACTAAAGCCGTCCGCCGATTATACATGACACCGTCTTCTTCCCACTCCTCGATATCTTCTAATGCTGGCTCATGAGAAGAACGAGATGCACTCGATTTTCTAATATTTTCCTTCATAGTTTCCAAATACTTTGACACTTTTGGTGAAGGTTTCTTAATTTCGTATGAGCTAACTTTGATAGGCACTGATGATCGAGGAGTAGTCGTCGGAAGTTGGACACTGGCTTGTTGTTGAACCTGTTGTTCAACTGATTGCTCTTTACTCCCAGCAGCTGGCTCTAGTACTACTTCAAGCTATTGCTCAACTGGTTGCTCTTTATTAGCAACAACTTGCTCTGGTACTGCTTGAAGTTGTTGTCCAACTTGTGCCTCTTGAATATCTTTACTAGCAAGGTTACTGTTATCCTTCCTGAGATATAGGGGGAGTGGATCTTCCTGAATTTGGAGTGCATCTTCCTGGACTTTCACCTTAGAAGATGAGGTTGCAGTATTTCGAGATGCGATGGGGCTAGAAATTGGCTCATCGTCCAACACGATATCGCGTCGGTGCCAAGGAATTAATTGATTGACAGCCTACCCCAGAGTCGCGATCCCCTCATGTGTGATGTGGTGTATTTCATAATCTTCATAATTATTATCAATGATCTGAACAACTTGCACCACAACATAATACAACGGAAGTGGATTCCCGTTGAAGTCACGATCAGGCTTTGCCATAGTAGTGGCAACCTGTTTGGTTGTGTTCCCTGCTCTGTCGATCGGGACAAGAAGATGACAAGATTTGTCGTTAGTAATATCATCAACAATGAACTTATGGGTTGACCCTGAGCCTGGCACAGAACTAACACTGCTAGGGTAGGCAGTTGGAGATACCAATTGCTCCTTTGCCACAGGGAATCATCGTTGTACTCGGTGCCACTAATTGTCTCGATTGTCTAAGTTGCTCCATTATTTCTTGCATATTTTCTTTTACCTTTTGAGCAATCGTTTCATCAAGTGTTTTCTTAAACTTCTCACATCTTCTATATGTGTCTTTATCTTTAGGGAAACTATCTAGCCAAGACATTTGAGAAGAGATTGTTCGAACTCGTCCACAATGTTCAGGGTTTCCTAGGATAGCGCCAGTTGGTCATTCTCCCTCTTCGGCTTGAAGAGACCCTTTTGTTGCTTTTCAATTACTTCTTTCATTTTTTCCTCTACTTCATTCACAGAGTCGGACTTTTCAAGTTTGCCCTCGCTAGTCAAACCTGACCGAGCAAAGACCCACTGTTGAGTTCTCTCATCGCAGCCTTCTAACGGGTGAGGATTGTCCTTACTGGTAATTTTGTCTAATATCTTATTACATTTCTGGACTTTGGACGCATATCCGGCAGACCCAAAGCGATGATGGTATTTGTTATTTTTGTCAAGCTCTAACCTAGTTGTACTTAGGGCTTTAGCATCAGGTGTGGTCTTTTGACGAACAAATTCTTGCCACTGAGCTTGTGTGATTTTTCCCATCTTCCTTGGGCTAGGGACCTTATCGGCCTTAACATGTGCATTCATTTCACTCTTCCAGCCACAAAACTTCTTGCCGCAAGAGACCAATGTTGCTTTCTTTACAGCTTCTTTCGTGCCTTTCAGGAACTTGAATTATTTCTTTATCCTTTCCCACAACTCATTCTTGGTCTCCTCGGGTAATTTTCTCCAATTCTCGAATGTGATCAACACGAGCTCTCTAACAAGAAAACCGCATACATTACGATACTTGGTAACTGAATCTAGTGGTTCTTGGGGAAGCCCACCTGGACCGACCCTTGTTATGTGCATGATGCGGTCCAATAGACCCTTATTGGGACCTCGTTGCCCTTGTTTCCGCTTGAGTGAACTTGAGGATTCATCCATTGGAGAACCTTCTGCGATTTTAGGAGCCGAAGTCACCTCGTTGTCTTCGCGATTAATCTAGATAGAAAAGAATTATAAGACTTCGTATACTTCACAACCAACATTAACTTGAACCGCTGAAGTTAAGATTCGTGATCCATACCTCGTCGGTGGGATCATATTCTGGGTCTAGATCCTTTGAAGTATTTTCAATTTTTATATTCAGAAAAGGATCTGATTGACTGAGAAAGGAGCCTAAACTGCTGGAGTCAGTAAACTCCATGTTGTCTTCTTTATTGTTACTACCAACACCAGTCTTCTTAGGGTTTTCCATGCTAGAACTAATAAGACAAAAAATATAGTGAATGGCGTATTAACTCTATATGAAGTGTTGCATAAAGAAAAAGATGGAAGCATTCTAGGATTTGATAAGGCATTCTAGGGTTTAAGGCGACTGACCAAAAGGTTCCTATACATTGTGAGGGTGACAAGCAAGTTAAATTTGCTCACCAGCAATGGCAATTTTATCTTCTTATTCTAAATAAGCAGTTACTTGTATCTGTGTTCTGAGCACAAGCGATTTTCAACAGCCGTATGCGAGCACATTGCTTTGTTTGGCAAAAGGATAGCGACACCAGTCTCGAAGGAGCACAACCTTGTGAGATGAAGTGCGGGGCGGCTAAACTCAGTTTTCAGTACAGATGCTATTATCCACTCATGTTACCACCGGTAGTTCAGACATGTCACGCAAGTCAAACACAGATTGGTGTCCAGTTTTGTTGATTCCGAACAGTTTCTGCGATTTTCCAAATTTCACCCACTTAGAAAAGGATTCTGGTATTGAGTTGAATAGAAAACTTGTAGAGGACTTCCAAAGCTTTCTAAAGAGTATTTACTTGCCCCCATGGAACTTCTGGTTGAGGAGATATGGAATTTTAAAATTCGACCAAGTTCTCAGATTTTTAACTGAAATTTGGCAGAGCTTCCTTTGTATGTTGCTGATTTTGTACACAATTTTCAAATAGAGAACATTGATATTTGCAGAAACAATATATTGCAAACTTGTTACACACATACTCAGGATTCCATAAATATAAATTATGAAGTATTTTGATGATCCTACTAGAAATTACGATCCAAACGGCAACGGAATACATAAATGTCCAGATTCTAGACTGTTATGACACCTTAAACGGTACTTCGATTTAGACCTGGTTATTGCGTGTTTTAGCCGTAGAGTTGAATAGGAAATTGATATAGGACTCTTTAAGCTTTACAAACATGTATAGATATGCATAGTTTGCTTTTCTAATTTAAGAATTATGGCTGTTCAAAGTTCATAAATTTTCTGGCTGTATCAGATAGCACTGTACACAGTAACTAACTTCAACTCCAGTGTCTAATTAGTTATAAACCAAATTTGAGGTAATAATGAATAGAAAAGTTGTAGAATAGCTCTTCCCCTTTCAGAAAATGTATCACAATAGACTAGAAGAGCTTTCTACAGATAATTATGGCAAAAATTTAGATGCTTGTTCATACAGTTTCAGAACAGCAGCTGATTTAGTTAGAGAAGATTTTTATCACCTTACAATGGTCTATTGGCTTGAAGGTCAATAGAAAACTTACAGAATACTTCAACAGATTTCGAAAAAGTATTCATTTGCCTCCATAGCCCTTCAGGTTGAAGAGATATGGATTTTTAAAGTTGGACACTACTACCAGATTTCAGAAGTGAATTTGACAAAATTTATTTTATTTGTGGCTGGTTTGATCCTTGATTTTCAAATAGATAACATCACAACTTGATAGCAAGTTATATTACAAACTTGTTATACAGGTCGCAATGTTTCTGGAAATGTATTACACGATACTATTCGACCATTCTACCAAGAGTTATGGTCGAATCGTGACTGTATACAGGAATGTCCGCTAGGTGTTCAGATTTGATAGAGGTTGGAACTTTGAGTTTTCTCTCGAGTTTCATGAGGATCTGACCTGGAATTCAATAGAAGAGATGTAGAGGACTCGATACAGAAGGTATGGTCATTAATCAAAAAGTTCATCATGTCCGAACCCTTGCTAATGCTACGACCACGATTTGGCACCAAAACACGATCGACAAACTGTGTCCAGTACATGGAACCAAACGAACGCGTCAGAGGTGTTGTGCGTTAACGTCATGGTCCACCACCACCAACACTAGGATGACTACCCTTTTCGAATTCCCGAACCCTAACCAAGGAAATCTATGCAAGGCATCATTTGACTCAGCCGGCGGCGAGGGCGAGGAGGGAGGCGGCACGGGGATGGAGGAGGGAAGGTCAAAGGGTTTAGAGTTTACCGTGAAGCTCGGCGGCAACGGCAATGGCTTCGCTCGGCATACCTGGAAGTGACGAGGGCAAAGAGAATGGACAACGGCGAAGCTCGGCGACGAGAGCGGGGAAGACTTGGCGGCAAACGAAATTTTGGCAGCCTGACGGCGTCTAAGTGATTTCGCCCAGGTTAGGTTTTTCCAACGCAACCGAGGGGTATATATAGACACTTATTTTCTCAGGCAGATTTTAAGTACTGACCGCCTGAGAATATGGTTATCTCAGGCGGGTTTTACTTACCAACCACCTGCGAAGATTCAATTATCAGGCGGTTGGAAAGTAAAACCCGTCTGAGATAATCTTTTTCTCAGACGGTTATTCAGTAACAACCGCCTGAGAAGATCTTTACATAAGCTTAATTAATATTCTTTTCATATATTAATATTCTTTTTCTCAGGCGGTTATTAAGTACCAACCATCTGAGAAGATCTTTACTTCTTCTTCATTAATATTCTTGATTAAATGTGGGGCCTTTAAAATGTCCAAATTCCACTTTCTTGTAATATTATTAATTAGTAAAGGTTAACATTAAATTTCACTTCATAAATCCTTTGAAATTAGTCAGAACATAGAAAACATATAACAATTGCTATTTTTCATTTTTCTGTCTTGATGAATATAATGATTTTTTCATTTATTTTTTAATGGACATTTTTAGTTATCATGCCTACCTCTATGAATTTTTTCATATTTTATTAATTTTTTTTGAATCATGTGTGTTCAAAATTTGATGAATGTCTCATATGTATATGAGCATTTAGTTAGAATGATGGATAATTTGAATTTTGACATGTTGAAACGCTTAAAAAAAATTAACAAAATTCATACATGTATAAATAATACAAATATGTTCACACAAACAAATTTTAGTGAAGGATCCTTTTTTTAGGAGATACACAAATGTGATAATATGTGAGCATAAATTAATTTTATATTTACCAAAAAATTACAATGTCAGCTATACAAGTTTTAAAATATTTGGTTTAGATAAGAGATGTTAATTTTTTAAAATTATAGAAGAAAGAATCATCGAATTTGGACTCAATTTGCAGAATCTATACATGCTTGAGCATTTATATTGGAATCTAAGTAAAAAAGAAGCAAGGGAAAAGGAAACTGAAGAACAGGCTTGAGCAATTATCTCACGCGGTTAGTAAGTTATACCCGTCTGAGATAAAATTTTCTCAGGCGGTTATTAAGTACCAACCGCCTGAGAAGATCTTTAGTTTTTCTTAATTAATATTATTGATTAAATGTGGGGCCTTTAAAAAGTCTAAATTCCACTTTCTTGTAGTATTATTGATTAGTAAAGGTTACCATTAAATTTCACTTCATAAATCCTTTGAAATTAGTTAGAACATAAAAAACATATAACAAAAGCTATTTTTTATTTTTCTATCTTGATGAACATAATGATTTCTTCATTTAATCTTTCAATGGACATTTTTAATCATCATACCAACCTCTATGAATTTTTTCAGATTTTTTAAATTTTTTTGTATCAATGTGTGTTCAAAATTTGATGAATGTCCCATATGTATATGAGCATTTAGTTAGAATGATGGATAATTTGAATTTTGACATGTCAGAATGCTTTAAAAAATTAATAAAATTCATACATGTATAAATAATACAAATATGTTCATACAAACAAATTTCAGTGAAGGATCCTTTTTTTAGGAAATACACAAATGTGAATAATATGTGAGTATAAATTAATTTTATATTTACCAAACATTACAATGTCAGCTATACAAGTTTTGAAATATTTGATTCAGGTGGTAGATGTTAATTTTTGAAAATTATAGAAGAAAGAATCATCGAATTTGGATTGAATTTGCAGAATCTATACATGTTTGAGTATTTATATTGGAAACTAAATAAAAAAGAAGCAAGGGAAAAGGAAACTGAGGAACAGGCTCGGGCAATTATCTCAGGCGGTTGGTAAGTAATACCTGCCTGAGATAACATTTTCTCAGACAGTTATTAAGTACTAACCGCCTGAGAAGATCTTTACTTCTTCTTAATTAATATTCTTGATTAAATGTGGGGCCCTTAAAAAGCCCAAATTCCACTTTCTTGTAATATTATTGATTAGTAAAGGTTACCATTAAATTTCACTTCATAAATCTTTTGAAATTGGTCAGAACATAAAAAACATATAACAATTGCTATTTTTCATTTTTCTATCTTGATGAATATAATGATTTTTTCATTTATTTTTTCAATGGACATTTTTAGTCATCATACCAACCTCTATGAGTTTTTTAGATTTTTTAAAAGTTTTT
This sequence comes from Tuctoria greenei, assembly GCA_036927565.1. NCBI lineage: Eukaryota > Viridiplantae > Streptophyta > Magnoliopsida > Poales > Poaceae > Tuctoria > Tuctoria greenei. The sequence goes on along the minus strand of JAYESD010000005.1, from coordinate 52,776,242 downwards.
TGAATCAATGTGTGTTCAAAATTTGACGAATGTCTCATATGTATATGAGCATTTAGTTAGAATAATGGATAATTTGAATTTTGACATGTTGGAATGCTTTAAAAAAATTAACAAAATTCATACATGTATAAATAATACAAATATGTTCTTACAAACAAATTTCAGTGAAGGATCCTTTTTTAGTAGATACACAAATGTGAAATATGTCAGCTATACAAGTTTTCAAAAACTTGGTTCGGGTGGTAGATGTTAATTTTTGAAAAATATAGAAGAAAGAATCATCGAACTTGGGCTCAATTTTCAGAATCTATACATGTTTGAATATTTATATTGGAATCTAAATAAAAAAGAAGCAAGGGAAAAGGAAACTGAAGAGGCTCGGACAATTATCTCAGGCGGTTGGTAAGTAATAACCGCATGAGATAATCTCTTTCTCAGGCCGTTATTAAGCACCAACTGACTGAGAAGCAGTTAAAAACCGCCTGTGAAAATGGATGCCTATATAAAGACCCCTCGGGCACCACAGAAAACGTAAACCTGGAGATTTTCCATCGACGCCACAAGGCTGACGAAATTTTCCACCGCTGAGCCACCACCTAGCCCCTAAAGCGCCGCGCTGCCGCGCCATCGCCCAGCTCGCACTACAGCCCCGCACTGTTGCGCCGCCGCCCAGCCCGACACCGCCACGTCTCCACCCAGCCCCGTAGAGGCATGCCTCTACCCAGCCCCGCATCGTCGCCCCACCGCGCTGACGCCCCACGCCACAGAGTACAAGGTACCTAGTAAATTCTCATACTATGCAATGCTACCTTTATTTTTCCATATCAGTTCTTAGTGTCCTTACGCATGTAGTTTTCTTACTTTTTCTTTGTATATTTTCATAACTAGCTAATAAGATGCTAGTTTTGTGTGTTCTGGTATATGGATTGTGTCTTTTGCATGTGTGTGCATATGCGTTTGGACTCAATAATTTGAAGGTTTGGTTTTTCAGATATTGATGTATGGAATATATTGTAATAAGCTTATTGTAGTTTGTACCTATTATGTGACATGAATATGATGTTTAATTAACAGATGATATTGTCATATATATAAGATGCATGAAGTTCACCCGAAGTTGTAATTGTAGTTTTATGTGTTTTCCTTTTCAATATGTTACTTGTGTGTGTGTACCCCCTGCTTGCATATATTTCGAAGGAGTGATCAGGGTTAGATTTTTAGGGAGATGGTTTTATAACTCGCCCATTTAGTTACCATCGTTGGATGGGATCCAACGTCAAGATATAACAGACCGGATCCCACCCAGACCTAGCCTAGCCCATGCGACTGGGCCTTTTTGCCCCATGACTTCAATCCTTCACCCTCGTTTAATGCGCCTGACGCCTTCGACTCCATTCGCCTCAAGATGTCGCCCGTCTCCTCCGGACAATGCTCGACGCCGCCGCCTCCCGTCCGCCACGCTTTCTGTTCATCGCCGACGCCTCATGTCTATCGCTGGTGACGCCTCCTGTGTGTCGCCGCCGCTGCTGATCTCCATTACCTCGCAAGGTATGAGTGCCGCCAAAGATCCTTGCTTATAACGCCGATCTTTGAGTCTTATTTGACGTTGCCGCTGCTCTCCTAGGTGCCACCTCTCTCTACAACTCTGTATCGACTTGGTATTACCAAAAAAACCTTGAGGACGACCGGACATTTGAGGACGACCGGGCATCAATTAGCCATCGACTAGGGCCGATTAGTCGCCCTAATCGACGACTAATTTTCCTAGTCGACCTAATCACCTCTTAGGCGACTAGGGTCGATTAGACGACTTGTGAACCTTGTGGCCACTAGGAAGCCGAGAAAATTATGAAACAAATTTTATTGGAACCCTTATGAATAGACCTACATGATACTAGTATTCACTCATATGATACATTCTTGTTATGTCTGTGTAAATTCATTTTATAGAAGACCTTTAGGGAATATTTGTGACCAAATTTTGTAAATCTTACAAAAATTATATTATTGAAGCATGGACCGTCGAGCGTGGATGTATAACATGCCAAGACCCGATCCTATGTACATTCATAATGTTTTAAATTTTATTGAAGCATCCAAGAGACATGCAAAGTTGCAAAAGATAGATGACATATTATGTCCATGTATTGACTGCGAAAATAAGATTGCTTGGACGGATACTATAGTAATCCAATCTCATTTGGTGAAAAGAGGTTTCCAAAAAAACTACACAATATGGATTGAGCATGGTGAGTTAGATACACATGATGTAGATAAAGATGATGAGAGAGGTTTAGATGACGATAATGTTCATATCGATGATGGTAGTGACAATCAAGATGGTGATGATGATGATGAGTTCGATTGTGAGGAGATGTTGCATCACATTGAACCATATGTATTGATTTCTATGGGAGCAAGTAAAGGTTTAAGTAAAATGGAGACATTGCAGAATGCGGCGATGGGCTTTTATATGATGAATCAAACGGTTGTGATAAAGAGTTTACTACATTGTGTGCAGTCTGAGAACTACTAAAGTTGAAAGTCAAACACGGATGGTCTGATTGTAGTTTCTCTGATCTTTTGAATCTTATGGCAGAAATTCTTCAAAATCCAAATAAACTGCCCAGAAGCACTTATAAAGCAAAGAAACTTCTTTGTCTGATGGCACTAGGTGTGACAAAAATACACGCTTGTGTGAACCATTGTATTTTGTATCGCAAAGAGCATGAGCTCGAAACTAGATGCCCCATCTGTGGTGTCAGTAGGTACAAGAAGGACTACAATCACCAGTATGTTACCAACATGAAAAAGTCTCGGAAGAATAAGAAGTTTATTATTGGTCCTGAAGGTGACGATGACGATACTTCTGGCGATGCAGACGGGAAGAATAAGAGAAAAATTCTTGCCTTGGTGATGTGGTACCTTCCAGTAATTGATCGCTTGAAGCGTTTGTTCTCAAACCCTAGGGAGGCTGAACTTATGCGTTGGCATTCCGAGAAAAGCAAGAAGAATGAAAAACATATTCGACACCCTGGTGATGCAACACAGTGGAAAATTTTTTATATTCAGTATCCAGAATTTGCAAAGGAAATCAGAAATGTGAGGTTTGCCTTGAGTACAGATGGAATGAATCCGTTTGGTGAAAAAAGGAGCATACACAGCACATGGCCTGTAGTCTTAATGATGTACAACCTACCGACATGGTTGTGTCACAAAAGGAAATATATCTTGTTATCTATTCATATCCAAGGTCCGAAACAACCCGACATCGAAATTGATGTGTTCTTAGAACCTTTAATGGAAGATATGGCGAAATTGTGGAATAAAGGGGTACGTACATGAGATGAGTACAAGCGGGAGTACTTCACGTTAAGAGCAATGATATTCGTTACCATGCATGATTACCCCGGACTGTTTACATTATCGGTACAAATGAAAGGGAAGAAAGGTTGTGTGAGGTGCGTGGATAGAACTGGATTTCTATACCTCACGTCATCCAGAAAGACGATGTACATGAGACACCGATGGTTCTTGACAGATACATACAAGTATAAGAAGATGAAAGAACAATTTGATAACAAAATCGAAAAACATACTGCACCAAAACCTTACAGTGGAAAACTTGTGTTCGAAATGGTCAAGAGCATTCATATTGCTTTAGGTAAGGGCAAAAAATGTAAAGGAATCAAGAGAAAGAAAAGTACATCTTCAATGCAGTATCGCAAAAGGTGATAGCACGTGAATATTTAGAATATCTGAAAACATACATCGTTGAGACTATGTGCAAGCTTGAGATGTGTTTCCCACCATCTTTTTTTGATATGCGAGTATATCTAATCATATATCTTGTTGATCAGATAAAAGCATTGGGGCCACTATATTTGCATCATATGTTTTCGTTGGAGAGATATTTAAGAGTATTAAATGGTTTTGTGCAGAACCGTGCTCATCCATAGGGTTCAATTATGGAAGGATACACCACTCAAGAAGTGACTGAGGGTTGCACTGATTACATCAAAGATAGAAAACCGATAGGTGTGCCTATACCAGTACATGAGGGTAGACTACATGGGAGAAGCAAAGTGGGTAAGAAAACTTTTACCGTTCAAGATTACAAGAATGTACACTGTGCACATTTTGGTGTACTAAAACAGCTCGCAATAGCTGAGTCGTACATTGAGGAACACCAAATTGAGCTTTGTAAAAAAAACCAAGACCACACAGAGGACTGGATCATGAAAGAGCACAGAAGATGTTTCACTGAATGGTTAATGGACAAAAATATACTATATGGAAACACTATAGAAGAGGCAACAATGAAGAAGTTAGCTTCTAGCCCATCTGCTTTGGTGACATCATGGCAAGCATATGACATCAATGGTTACATATTTTACACTAAAGAAAAATACGGTAAGTGTGTTGCACAAAATAGTGGTGTTCGTATTGAGGTTTATGATTCACAAGGGCAAAAGACCATATACTTCAGGTTCAAAGAGGAAATATAGAAACTCGATTAAGGCAAAAAAACGAAGGTTGATCATGATCCTTTCCGTGTCAACATGATAGATTTGATAATAAGAAGGTTTTGTTTCGGTCTGGTCAGGCTGAAAAAACAAAAGGAATAAATATTATTATTGATGATGCTGCTGCTCCAAAGATGATAAAGCCCAAGAATCATTTAGTAGGAGTGTGGAAGGTCGTCGAAACAACAAAAGAAAAAATATTATTATTGATGATGCTGCTGCTCCAAAGATGATAAAGCCCCAGAATCCAGAAGTTGGAGTGTGGAAGGTCAACAAAGGCAAGAAGCCAATCAACAAGCTGAGGCCGACAGTTGAACAGTTGTTGGACAAATATACTTCTCGCAAGGCCAGCAACATGTTTGACCGGTCTGGAAGCAGCAAACGTCTGAGATCTCCTCGGCATGATTTTGGTGGTCAAAACTGCTGCCAAGAAAACCCGTACCACATGCAATCATATTTTCAGATGGGACCACTATACCCGCAGTTTCCTCTATGATGGTTTAATTACTGGACACAGTTACCTATAGGCCCAACAGTTTTCTTTAATCCTGTTTGTTTTCCATCAGAGCATATGTTGGGAGAGACTTCACGTCACAAGTGGGCTCGATTTGATAGAGAAGCCATACCACACGATGGAAGTTAAATCTCTTTCAGCCAGAGAAAACAAGAATGTTTCTGGAACAGCTCACCAAGGCATGGTGCCGATGGCAAGATTTATTTGAATGGCAGAGAAGTTACACGTGTACCAATCAGGTCTGAAGCACAGGCAAAAAATTCTGGTATGCATAATATTGAAAGTTCAGCTGCTAGTGGCTCGAAGGATAAAATCAGAACAGCCATACTCCAGCAAAAAATGCAGCACGTGAAGACGAGACAAGGCATTTGGAGGTCAACAGAGTCTGGTCAGTTGCACCAGGCACCAAACCAAAGCCTCAATGGTGCCCAACAGGACTCATGCATACTCAGAAGAGAAGAATACAACGGCTGATGGTTCAACAAAGCTGGACCAATGGTACCTGTAAAGATGACTTGGAAGGAGAAGCACATCGAGAAGGAGGGGAATAAAACTGATGATGACATGACAGATGGTGAAGGTTCATAGTCTAAAAAAGGTACACCAAGTGACATGGACATCAATATGGTTTTTGCATCGCCTGCTGAATTTTGCGCACATGAGTCTGAAGTTGCTAAACTGACTCTTGGCCCCAAATATGCTATGTTTGAGAAGCTAGAGAAGCCTGAACAGCATTTGAAGCCTTTGTTCATAAAGGGTCATGTTGACTGTAAGCCCATTGGTCACATGATGGTTGACGGCGGCACTGGTGTTAATATTATGCCCTTTTCGTTTTATTCTAAGTTTGGTCGAAAAGAAAGTGAACTGATGAAAACTAACATGGGGCATAGTGGATTTTCAGGAGACTTATCCGAGGCTAAAGGTGTCATCTCCATATAAGTTAGGTTGGGAGTAAGACTCTACCTACTGCATTTATTTTTTGTTGATGTTACAGGTTGAAAGTTGCCCAGAGGGGGCGTGAATAGGCTAAAACCTGAAAATTGACTCAATAAAACTTGATTAGCAGACAGAGGGTGGACTAGTCCAGCCTGAGGGCAGCCTAGTCCGGCCAGGGGGTGGACTAGTCCGGTCAGGTAGCTTATATGAAAGAAATGTGAGATTTTTCTTGGTTTTTACATGCTCTACTTAGTGAGGAAAGTAAATAGACAACCTAAAAGTCTAGTGTAGTAGATGCACGAAGATGAAACAACTAGAGTTAGGTGGATCACAAGTTTCAAGAGAACAACCCTTAAAGTTGATCTAACAAAAAACGAGGAAGAATCGAGACAAAGACACAAGATTTTATCCTGAGGTTCAGCTTCACGGAGAAGCCTACATCCCCGTTAAGGAGTCCACAAAGGATTGGGTTTCTCTCAACCAATCCTCATGATTTCACCACAAAGATCGACTTGTTCTTCCACTAAATCACAGATTATCACAACAATCTGTGGGGCAACTCACAATCTGAGGCTCCCACAAGGTTACAACACCAAAATCTCCCTCAAACTCGAATCAACAAATGAAAGCGAGAGAATCAATCAAGAGCTCAAGTCAAAGCACAACCCTACTCTCTTCTCTTCTAAATCCCACAAACCCGCAATATTCGCTCTTAGGGCTCAAAGATGTGAAGAGAAAGGTGTACTAGGGTTGTTGGAAGGCTATGTGGCGCTAGGGTTCGAGAGAGGGCTTTTGAAAGCCGGGGGATCCCTTTTTATAGGGGTCCTAACACTTAGTCGTTGCCACCAGAAAAAGTGTGGACTAGTCTGGCCTTGGATCCCAGACTAGTTCGGCCTATGGGGACCAGTTATGTCACTCTTGACCAACCACAAAGTCCCCTACAACATTTTGAATTCAGACGGTCACAACACCACGGACAAGTACGTCCAAGAACGAACTAGTCCGATCTCACACAAAACCTTTTGTTTTGGGTGAGAACGGACAAGTCTGATTCACCGGACTAGTCCAACCTTTCAGGACTTAGTCATAGCAGCCACCTCCAAACTCCAAACGGACTAGTCTGACCCACAACAGACTAGTCCGAACTCACACAGAACATTTTGTTCCGGCCAGTAACGGACAAGTCTGCTTGGGTGGACTAGTCCGGCCTTCGAGGACTTAGTCCCAGAAAGGCTCAGGCACACTCACCATGGACTAATCCGTCCCAAACGGACAAGTACAAACTCACACAATACCTCTTAGTCTACCTAACATCGGATAAGTCCGATGTGGCCGCACCAGTCCATCCTTCTAGCCCGGACATGTCTGGCCATGTCCTTAGGGCTGCCTCAACTCATCTCTCCAACTATATTTATTTGGACCAAGAGCTATTAGGTGATTCTTAGCACCTTGACATGTTGAACACACTCACATCATATGGCTAAACTTGATGCAAGGAATTTTAAACCCTAAATTCTACTCTTCGAGTTTTTTTCGCATTTTTCCTTCTTTTTTCCTTTTTGAGTGTATCCAACTCCATCCAACTTTTAATCACCTGTACTTACACTTGCAACGCTCATTAGTCCCTTATGTGTTGTCATTAATCATAAAAACCCACGAGGATTTAGTCTATATGCACTTACAATCTCCCCCTTTTTGGTGATTGATGACAACACATTGAGGTTTTTGATAAAAATATGTAAGTAAGTTTGTTTTCATAATGCGCAATTGTATAAAGAGCTCCACCTAAATGTGTGCATGATTGATTTGCAACAAGTGTAATGCACAAGAATGAAATCTATGGGGGTTTTATACATTTGTGTGTTATGGTGGGGTGCCTACGTGTGATGCAAGTGTTGAGATGTGATAAATAAGAGTGGAACATGCATCTCAAAAAAAATTTAAAGACACCACACATATGGACAGATTGTGAGCCAAATAGAATGATATTCAGAAATCTTGACATAAGTAGCACAATAGTAATGAACATAGAGTTTTAAAAGTCATTACAACCTAAAGTGTGAGAATGTATCAAAGTAAATATTACAACCCAAGTTTTCAAAATATAACAAATTCCAAAGTCCATGGATCTAGTATTCCCCCTCAATCTCTCCTCCTTTGGCATCAAGACACCAAAAAGGAAAAAGATTAAGGGATAAAAGAGGAGAGAGCCTAAAGCTACTCGTCCTTGCTCTCACTCTCCTCACCATGGTCTTGGTTACTTTGGATCACCTCTTCACCTTCCTCCTCTTCCTCATTGCCTTCATCGTCTTCAACCTCAACTGCTTCAATGTTGGGAGTGACACTAGAAGAGCCACCCCCACCACCAAAGAGAGCAAGATCCACCTCGGAGAGCTCCGGAAAAGGTCTGATTTCTTCGTCTTCACAGTGCTCTGGGTACATTGGAATGTCTTCCTTCTCACACAACTTCTTCATAACTTTTGTTTCCTTTGAGCCATCCTTTGAGTATGGACTTCCACCTTGCGGTAAGAGGTGAAGATTGACTTGAGAAATTTAAGAATGGCGCTTGAGGATTCACCAGAGGAGGAGGAGGCCGGAGCGAGAGGAGGAGGTGCATTGGAGGCACTCCTCCTAGAAGCTCCGCCAATCTTTGGCACGAGAGGAGGAATTTAGGGGTGGAGGGCTCTATGCTTCACATCTTTGACAAACTCCAACTCCGATACTTTCTCAATCAGGCACATGATGAAGGGAGCATAGCCACAAGAGCGATTGGGAGTTTGAGATATGTTGAAGATGTCATTGTAGATGTAATCAAATATGTTGAACTTCTCATCTTCAACTATCAACCTCATCAAGTGCTTCAAGTTCCCTTGAATCATCCCCGTGTCGCCATCCTTAGGTGCTAAGGTATTTCTCAATATATGATTTAGCACACTAAAAAGGGGTGGAAGATTTTGGTTGTTGGGGGAATTGTAGAAACCAACCTCATACATAAACTCCATCTCCCCCAAATCCATGGCCTTGAGATTGTGAATTGTGAGCTCATAGATCAAATGCTCTTCAAGACCAAGTATCTTGGTAAAGTCACCATAGAGGACGGAGTATTGGACTCCATCGGTCATCCAAGTGATCTTCCTATCACCATAAGTCGAGAAATATCACGTTGTGTAGAATTGGGCTACCACCTCTGTGTTCCAATTGTATTGTAATTCCATTAACTCCTTGAGCCCATGGTGCTAAACTGCTTGGATGATAGCGCTGAACGCTTGATGGTTCTTTGCCATATAGGGCCAATCAACCCATTCAGCATCCCCTACTGGTGTTTTCATCCTCAAGTACACCAGCCAATAGAAATCATAGTGGAAGTCACACCAAAAGTGGTGATCCGCTGCGGCCTTCTCATAATTGTAGACATTCTTCTCTCCTAACCTCCTGACCTTTTCAGCACCCTTGCCTTGGAAGATATTGCTTGAGAGTTCTGGTTGGTGATTTGGGTCATGTGCTCGAGGGGTCATCACAAGAGGTCTAATTGGTCCTCGAGGAGGAACGGTATCGACTAGAGTATCACGAATGACAAGATTCTGGTTGGTGAAAGCTTTCTTCCGTGGAGGTGCCTTCCTAGCTGGTACTTTCTTGGTCGGAACCTTTTCTTTGCCCTTGCTTGCTCTGTTAGCTCCATCCTCATCCACTAAACCTTTTCTTTTATCGACCGTTTGGGTCGTTTCCTTTTCCCTTAACATGACAAGTATTTTCCTTCGACTTGCTTGAGCCTCAACAACTTGGGCTTGTGCTGCATCACAGTCATGTTTCTTCTTTGTGCGAGCCTCTCGATGAGCTACAATACTTTGTGCAAGAAATCACATAGCGCAGTAGAGATGATACAAGTCCTAAGTTGCAATGGAAACAACCTAGGAAGCAATGGATCGAAGGAATTAGGGTTTTTCTTCAAAGGGTACCTTGAGGGTTAAATCCGAGCAAAACTTCGGATTGAAGAGTGGAGAAGTCCGAGAATCGACTTCCCAAGGCTTCAAAAGAGAGAATGCACGGATGATTCAAAGATTTTGGTGGAGAACCTCAAAAATTGCCAATGGGGACGTTTTGAGCAACAGAGGCGCACGTGAGGGATTTTGAATAGAATGGGAGGAGTCAGGGCCCGACGCTTGGGTTAAGTCCGCAAGGTCCAGACTAGTCGGGGTGATGGAATAGTCCGTTGCAGACTTGTTTGTGCTTGTTCGGACTTGTCTAGGGAAGATGGAGTCTAGAAAAAGATCATCAAGTGAAGATGGAGTCTAGAAGGTCACGTTGCTGCCAGTCGATTTGCCTGTAGTGTGTCCTGCTTAGTTTTGTAGGATCTAAGAGCATGTGAAAAGCTACCAGAGGGGGGGGATGAATGGTAGATTTAAAAATCTTACGCAGTGGAAGCAATTAAATCCCAACCCCTTCGGCCGAAAAACGATATGTTAAAGAAATCGTGTGTGAGACTAATCTAAACATGTTTCACCGAGACAAAAATGATATATATCAGGGATAATCAAGTCACGAAGAAAACACAAGAAGAATCATTCAAATCCGTCGAGAGAAACTCAAGTTATGATCGAAAGATCGAACAAAGGTCAATCTGTCCTACCTGAGAAAAACAGTTCTGGAACGCTGCAAAAAAACTCGTGTAGATCAGAAACCACAAATCCAATGACCGTGAAATTTTGACAGATAATATATAATCAAGTTGTGAAGACAACCCAAAAAGAATCACGTCAATTGGATCTGTAAAACTTGATTTATGATAAAACCACTGACGAAAGGTAGTGCTGTCCAGAAACTCGACGAGTAAAAATTGTCTGGAATAAGTTGGACGAACAATGTACAAAAGTTCCTTCAAACTATGAATTTTATTAAATAGAACACAAGAGAAACAGCCCCAAAGTCGTTCACCACGAGCTCTGGTCTCCCTTGCTTATATAACCAGCCCTTAGGCCAACCCAACTCAAATCAGGACTCTAATCCTACTCCGTTCACGAATTGAAACTTTCCATAACTCCTTAGGACTCTTCTATATGCAGATAGAAGCAATCTTAAGACTTACAAACACCTTAGGAACGTATCCCACATTCCTAAAATAACTCAAATTCGTGACCCACACGAAATCCTATCATAAACAACTCGATACTTTCCATACCGAGCCGTAACCGACTCCGCCACAGCCAAAGTCATCATCTGATACGATCCGATCCTTCCAACCAGATCTTCCTATCCATAAACCATCTTCGGAACCATGTTGCCATGTCATGCACTGTATGCATACGTGCAAGCACCTTCCTTCGACGTCCAGTAACCTTCATATGCACTGTCCTTGATTCAATCATCCTGCGCGACCTCCTGACCCGCTCAACCACAATTCCTCCTGAATTTGGTTGTTGGAACCTCATCTCCTCCCTGAGACTAGTCCAAAGGATCTTGTCACCAGCCATGACTTGAACTCAAGAAACACCTGCACATGAACAAACAACCAATCCGTACGATCCCAAGTCCGCGACTCGACTCAAGTCAGTTCCGAACACAACACCTTACATGAGCACCTCACATCAGCATGTTGCAAAGCATAGCAAAACGATATCAGCCATATCAACCAAAACGCACCAAAAAATTAGCAAATGAATACTAAGCAATCTTTCTAAGAATATAAAGCAAGTTCAAAACATTGCAAGATAAAAGCAGGAACATTGCGATCAAGCTCCGAACCTAGCCAAAGCTAACCGGAGCTTGAGCCGGAGCTTACCAAAGCTAGTACATCCTAGCGCTGGAGCTTACCAAAGCTAGTACAACCTAGTGACGGAGCTTACCAAAGCTAGTACAACCTAGCGCCAGAGCTTACCAAAGCTAGTACAACCTAGCGCCGGAGCTTACCAAAACTAGTCAGAACTAGTCATCCTAAAAGTCGGAGCTAGAAAAACATGTCGGAGCTAACTAACATAAGTCGGACCTAGCAAAACATATCGGAGCTTAACAAAGACATGCCGGAGCTATCAAAGACATGCCGGAGCTAAAGACAAAGCTCACCGGAGCTACCCAAAAACATGTCAGACCTAGACAAAAAAGGTCGGACCTTACGTCGGACCTTGCAGAAGCTCGGAGCTAGAGTCGGACCTTGCTAAAAAAATGTTATTGCAGCATTAAAAACTTTTATTGTCAAAGCCAATGTATTCAGCACACATAGGTCTCACAAGTTTCCCTCTTCTGAAGCCGCTCGTAATTGTTTTAAGGTATTTAATTGTTGTTTTATTCGATATAGAATTGTTTACCATATTTTGTCATGTATGTATGATCAAACTGATCCTGGCATACATACAGGTTTGTCCTGTTTTACATTGTGTAAAACGGGGCGTGACAAAGTGGTATCAGAGCTATCTATTGACTCTAGGCATGTGACCTTAGTTAAAATGAACTTTTAAGTTTTCCCTTTTGGCCTCACTTGTGGTGACAAAGATTCGGCTTGACCAGCGATGTTTCAAGATCTACATGAGAAGATAGCTGGAAGCAGGAAGAATACTGCTTGAAGATTTGTTATATTCACTAGTTTAGGTCCTCTTTTTGTTTAGCGAGTGAGGTCCATGCCTTGCCACAATGAAAATAGTAGGCATTGATTGATGTATTGCAATTTGATAATAAACGAACCTATATAATATGGCTTCTTCTTGTTTAAGGGGGTAGCCCACATTAATCAAACTTTAATTCTTGCAACACTAGTATTTGCTACAAGATAAAAAAAGTGTATTCAACATTTTAAAATGCACTTGATTAACATTTTTATTTTGAACACCACACACTCAAATTTTACAAACTTAAAATTTAAAACGGATAAGGATAGATAAAAATGTTCTCATAATGTTGTGTAGTGTGTAATGTTATTTATAAGTTAAAAACAATTAACATTTCATTTGTAGTGATTTTAACATGAAACAGGTAATTGTCTATAATTAAAACTTGTGTAGCAATGAAATATCTTCTAAATGTTATTTTTAACGTACGTCATGTTGTAATGCTGCATGTGTGGTTCTTTATATTGTTTTGAATGTTTAAATATTTGCTTGAAAATTTAACTGGAATTATAACAAGAAAATAAAATCATTTAGTAAATGGTGTAAAACCTAGTTCTCTTTTTGTCCCGCGCTTTTGAATCTCGGGGCAAGATTCCGTTTAAGGGAGTAGATTTTTAACACCCCAACTTTCAAGAACAAGAAAATGTGAGTTTAAAATAATTTAAACATTGAAATTCAATTAAGGGAATAAATCAAATTAAGTATGGTGTGAAATATTTTGTGATTTGATGCATGAATGTGTGTTTGCTATTGATTAAAATTTAAATTTCAAAACACATCAGAACTCAATTGAACTTTAATTGAAATTTGAAAATAGAAATCCAAGATGAAATGAAAATAGAAAACTGTTTAGAGGACTTAAACCTAATTGGCCCGAAACCCATTTCACTCTCGGCCATTCTCTCTTTTCCTTACCTTCCTCTTGGCCTAAGCGCCGGCCCATCTCTCCTCTCTTCTGTTCGCGCGCGTCTGCCGACCCAGCCACTCGCGTGGCGCTTGAGCGCGCCTCGGATCCTCCCGTCGCCACTGTCCGCTTCCTCCCAGACATCGACGTGCAGGGAACACAGGTCGGCTTTTCCTCTCACGTGTGCGCTTCCTCTCGCGCGGAGTCAAGCGTACTGCGTGAGCTCGGCCGTGGCACGAACGCCAAGTTTTCCCCTTCAACTCATTGAAGTCCGCCCCCCACCCCCCCCATCTTTTGTGCCCGCCAAGAAGCTCCCCTCCTATAAATCCCCCTCCCCAGATCCAGTCGCCCTGCTCCCGTTTCCACCACCGCGCGGGAGCCCTGTTCCGCCGCTGCCCCGACCCCGGTGAAAACCTCGACGAGCCAAATACTTCCCCTTCTCCCCACGATCGACCTTGCTAACATCTGGATCGACTTTGCAGAGACACGCCAAAGCTCCTCGTCCTCTTCCCGACGCGAAGCAGCTCGTAGAGGCGTGAGTTCGCCGAATTCCGGTGAGGTTCCCTGCCTTGCTCTCGACGTGTCTCTTCTCTCTCAATTTCTCTCTGATCTGACTTTCTCTTCGTGCTTGTCCTGGCCCAGAGCACCTCCCAGTCGTGTCGTGCGCGGTAGATCGGCACCGATATGTGTTCCCGGCGAGCACTGACGACCCGATCTGCCGCCCTCCATTGCGAGACCCTCCCCGAACCTTCCCGGACCGCGAGAGAACCCTCAGTGAGCTTGCAAGGTCCCCCTCTTTCATTTCGTGCACTTAGATCCGTAGATATGTTGGAATCTGCGTAGATTTAGTTTGTACCGGCGGGCTTCGAAATCCCGGCCATGGCGCGCTGCCGCGGCCCGGTGCCACCGTCGGTCGGCTCAGCCAGGTTGAACCCTAGTCGTTGGATGTCGCCCCTACAGTCGCGATTAGAATATCTCGTACCCCTTCGGTGTTTGAGATCTGGTCCATTCATTTTAAAACGTAGGGTTTAGGTAATGCCATGTCGTCACTTGGATCTAGGTCGTATGCTTCAGATCCGATGGGTGAGTTTATATGGCCACATACCCCTTCGCCATTTCTAATCCGAGCCATTGATCTTGGATCCAGCGGTCCACATTAAATGTCGTGTACCCCTTCGCTGTTTTTACACCCGCGCCCCTGGAACTTTCGGGTTTTTGCAGAATAGGCCCTATCTTTTTTTGGAACAGCCCCTGGACTTGTAGTAAATCACGTTTATACTACAAATTGTAGATCTACCCCCTATACTTCACTGTTTTCATACTTTTAAGCTTCTGCAGTAGTTTATTTTGTAGTCTACCCCCTTGGAATAAATATTAACATCATTTCTAGCCCCTGTAGTACTGGATATTTGCATAAAAACCCTGTAGTGTACTGTTTTCACCAAAATGGCCATATAGCTTGCTGTTTTTGCATTCAGAACCCTGCAATCATGTTAAATAACATTTTAATCACTGTTTAGGTTGTAGGGAAAATATGTGTAGTGCTGTTTTTGTAGAAATCATTACATGACATGCTAAAATTATATTTGAAACCATATTAATTCCTGTTTTTGCATATAACACTCACATAAAATATTGGTTAATGTATTTTATAGTTGAGAACACCTAAGAAAATATGTTGTGCATAATAACACACTCTTAATTATAATTTCATGTACATTAATATTGAAAGTGTAATAAAATGTATTATCACATGTGATAAAAGGTTCTAGAAAGATATTCTTGCATTGTAGACTTAATCTGTTATTGCATGCATGATATCATAATGTGAATTCTCTTGTTAAAATCAATGAATTGCCATAGAAGCCTGTTTTGTTAACTTAATCATTATTTAATTATGCTAGTTAAACTATAACCATAGGTGCAATGTGATAAAATGAACATAACATTGTGTTAAGCCATTATCGTGCGTAGGCTCTCGATACACTATAGTATGTCCGCGTAGTACTCTTTATTACTTGTTTTACTTGTATGGTGTACTGTTATTGAATGTGCTTATTTATCTCTTTTTCGGTAGTGTACTCGTTCTCGTGTCGTGATCGTGATGCGACGTGAGGACTTGGAAGATTGAGCATTCTACCCGGAAGACTGAGCAGCTACATGCAAATAAAGAAAAGGGAAGTGTCCTTGACCACTTTGCACCAGTTAGGAAATATTAATGACATAGATAGAATTAGTTGCATGCAAGTCTTAAATTAAATCCTATGTTAGGAAGTTTACTTATATTTCTATATTATTCCTTGTCGCTGGGTTTGGGTGGTATTGTTGGGATTTGGGTATGTGTTTATGCTTAGCCCTGCTGTCTTTAGTTGGGTGGTAATGATAACTTGATATAGTACTTTTAATATCATTTATTGGATGGATATGGATATATATATATATATATATGTCGGTACCCTAAAAACCGTACACCCCCTGAGATTACAAAGATCTCAGGGGAAGGACGACTACTCGAGTTGAAGACCCTCGGAGGCCCACTTGTCAGACATGACCGGACCAGCTTTTCCAACATGGTTAATCCCTAGGTCGCCACGTGTACTACTGAACCGGAGCTACCGCCCACAAGGGGGAAGCACCGGACTGAGTACCGAAACGACACCTCCGGACCTAACCCCTGACCGAGAGAAGCTCCGGACCTGACATGTGTCAAGTAGCCCCGGAGCTTCCTGCTTCCCGCAGCAAGCTCTGGAGCTGCCACGTGTCTAAACATCAGAGCAAGCCGCCTCTAACCTCCGGGAGACCTTGTAACTGCTCCGGATCTTCAAAGGAGAGCCAAGGACTTCAAGACCTGTTTAAATGTCATTAATGCCATATTAATGACACTTAAATGGACGATCTTAACACCTGTAACGGCACTGTCGAAGCCCGTTACAGGATCATTAACAACAATTAATCGTGTATCAATACTAGTAACCGCCAGGGTCACATGTCGGGCCAGGTAGCTTGTAACGGCCTGTCTTTGTACTATAAAAGGACAGGCCGACGATACACAGGAGGAGACAGAGACAGACGGTAGATCATACGTGATAAGCCAATACAACATCAACATCCCCGTGGAGTAGGGTATTACGCTCAGGCGGCCCGAACCACATAAATCCTAGTGTCTCCAGTGTTAAACCGCAATTCACCTTCTTGAGTCTCCGCGCGCCCACACCGAACTACGAACTCCTTCAACACTTTAGCTGTGTCAGGAGATCTGCCGACTCCAGCAGTCGACAGTTGGCGCGCCAGGTAGGGGGGCGCCTCAGATTTTCGAGAATGGTGAACTCCGCGGCTGGATCATCCAATGGCCAACCTGCTGCTCAAGCTGTTGAAGGCAATCCCTCCAACAGGCAGCCACCAGCAGGGGCCACTCTCCCACCACCACCGTCTTCTCCGGCGAATCGTGCTGGACAACGTGATGGTGCTCCGGCGTCACTGACTACGTCAGCAAGTCATGACAACCCGGAACATGCGCTCCATGCAGCGCGTGCTCTTCTCCAACGACCACCACCTCCGGACGCATCTCGAGATGCAATGGAGCAGTGGAGGGCCGATGTGGAGCATTTGGTCGCAGCAGCGGCCGAACGCCTCAACAACCAGGGACCTCCTCCTTCCGGACGAGCCCCGTCGCAGCGGCGGACTTTGTCTGGGAGACTTGGTCCTCACGTCTCCAACAATAGGAGACGTTCTGCGTCACAGCAGGTGACATCGTTGCCCTCCGGGGCATGACGTACCCATACGGTATCTAGGCTTTCAACTCATGACCTCCGGGCGGAGTTGGATCTCCGATACCGCCAACAGGATGGCCATGTCCACATCGAGCGTGCTCGTGAAAGACGGGAAGCTCAGGACCTTTCTACTCTGGAAGGAGTAGGAGGAGGCTGTTCAGCCCTAGCCATGCACCTGCGCATGGTTAGATGGCCACAGAAGTTCCGGCCACACCTGCCGGAAAAATTCGACGGGACTGTCAATCCCGCTGAATTCCTTCAGATATACTCCACTGCAATCTTGGCAGCTGGAGGAAACGAGGCTGTAATGGCCAACTACTTTCCAGTGGCCTTAACCGGGACCGCCAGGTCCTGGTTTATGAGCCTTTCATCCAACTCTATCAACAGTTGGGAAGAGTTGTGCCGTCAGTTCACTGCCAACTTCGGGAGTTCATACACCCGACCAGGCAATGAACTGGATCTTTTTGCGGTCGTGCAAAAAGGGGGAGAATCTTTGCGGTCCTTCATCCAGAGGTTCTCTCAGGTACGCAACACAATCCCTTCTATCTCAAGCGCTTCTGTCATTGTGGCATTTAGACAGGGCGTATGGGACAAGAAGATGTTGGAGAAGCTGGCGATCAAAGAGATCACCAGCATCACGGAACTCTTCAGCCTGGCAGACAAATGTGCCAGAGCTGCGGAGGGCCGTGAAATGCACTCCAAACCAGCCTCGGAGGATCACAAGAAATCCTCTAAAGAAGAAGCTGCTACCTCCGAGGGTGGCAAGAAGAAAAAGAAGACCCACGGCAAGAAGAAGCCGTCGGCCGGTACATCCAAAGTTGCAGCTGCTGCAACTCCTGGTGGCCGGGGGCCACGCCCCGAGAAGCGACCTCGACCGTCTTCCGAAGATGGTGGCAAACCCAAAGTGTGGTGTCCCATTCACAAAACGGGCAGCCACGGTTTGGAAGACTGCCGAGAGGTCCAAAACCTTGCCGAGCGCTACAGCAAGCGCCGAGAAGGATCTCCTTTCCGACAGAGGGAAGGAAAACAGGAGGTCGACGAAGCTCCGGCTGAAGAGGAGTTAGGGTTTCAGGATCCCAAAAAGGTCCTGAAGGCCGTCTACACCTCCGTCGACAACGACTCTGACGTCTCTGACAACGAGCGTCGGAAAACCATGTACACCATTTTTGGTGGGTCATGGGACATCACCTCCCGTCGCGTCATTAAGACTATGCGGCGGGATATGGCTGCTGTAGCTCCTACAGCTAGACCGGAGCCACATCGAAAGTGGATGGACACATCCATCACTTTTGATGCTTCAGATTATCCATGAAGCATGGTTGGAGCTGGACAGTTACCTTTGATGGTATCTCCCACCATCAATAACATCCAGCTTCATCATGTTATGGTGGACGGAGGTTCGGGGCTGAACCTCATAAGCTTTGAAGCTTTTACCAAGCTTCAGCTCCGACCTTCGGATCTCCAGCCCTCTCGACCTTTCTTTGGAGTAGGTCCGGGGGCCATTACTCCACTCGGAGCTATAACTCTCCCCATTACCTTCGGGACACGGGAGAAGTATCGCACCGAGAAGTTGGTCTTCGACGTCGCTCAGATCAACTTACCATTCAACGCCATCTTGGGTAGACCTGCCCTATACAAATTTATGGCAGCTGCTCATTATGGATACCTGGTGTTGAAGATGCCAACACCAGTAGGCATTCTCCGGATCCGCGGAGATCGCACCGCCGGGGTAACTGCTCTGGAGGAGCTCCATGCATTAACCACGGCACAAGAGGAGGACTCTAGACAGGAGCAAGCTCCAAAACCCCCGAGCATTCGTCAACGGGGCTCAACCTCTGCACCACGTGTGCAGCCAAGCGGCGACACCGACATTCCCGTCAAGGTCGTCCAAATTGGTTCCGATGCCGCTCAAACCACCCGTATATCGGGAGGGTTGAACGACAAATAGGAACTCGCGCTCATCACTTTCCTCCAGGCTAATGTTGACGTGTTTGCTTGGCAACCGTCACAAATGCCTGGGATCCCCAGGGAAGTGATTGAGCACAATCTGAAGATTTACCCCGATGCTCGGCCTGTGCATCAGAAGCCTCGGAAGCAATCCGTAGAGCGGCAGAACTTCATCCGACAAGAAGTGAAGAAGTTGCTCGAAGCCGGATTCATCCGAGAAGTCTTCCATCCAAAATGGCTGGCGAACCTAGTCGTTGTGCCCAAGGCCGGCGGGAAGCTTTGGATGTGCATCGACTACACCACACTGAATAAGGCATGTCCAAAAATCCATTTCCACTACCTAGAATAGATCAGATAGTGGATTCCACCTCTGGGTGTGAGTTACTGTGTTTCCTAGACGCATATTCTGGGTATCATCAAATCAGGATGTCTAGGGAGGATGAAGAGCATACTTCCTTCATCACAGTAGATGGATTGTATTGTTACACAGCCATGCCATTTGGTCTCAAGAATGCAACTTCAACTTTTGTACGGGCTATGTACAAAACTTTTGAAGAACTCATCAGAGATATAGTGGAAGTGTACGTCGATGACATCGTGGTCAAGGTGAAGAACAAGGAGTCCCTCTTGGACACCTTGCAGGCTGTCTTCGACAAGCTGCGGGCCACCCGCACGAAGCTAAAACCAGACAAGTGTGTCATCGGGGTTAGCTCCGGAAAACTTCTAGGGTTCCTGGTAAGTCACCGGGGCATAGAAGCTAATCCGGCGAAGATAAAAGCCATTGAAGAGATGCGGCCACCAACCCGCATCAAAGACGTCCAAAAGTTAACTGGGTGTCTAGCTGCCCTCAGTCGGTTCATATCAAGGCTGGCGGAACGGGCGCTCCCCTTCTTCAAGTTGTTGAGGAAGTCTGGACCATTCCAATGGTTCGAAGAAGCAGAGAAGGCATTCCAGGAGCTGAAACAGTTCCTCACCACCCTACCCATTCTGGTAGCTCCAAACCCTGGTGAGCCTTTGCTACTTTACCTTTCAGCTACTGACGAGGTTGTCAGTATGGTTCTGGTTGCGGAGAGACCAGAACTATCCCATACTCAGGAATCCAGACCCCTTCGGGAGGGTCCGGAGGTCCCTGAAAGTGAGTCTGGGTCCCAGCTCCCAGACTCAAATCCACAAGAAGTCACTTCAGAAGACTCAGACCCCTCCGAGAGGGTCCAAGTCATTTCTGAAGAAGCTCCAGGTTCCTCCAGCCAGAACCCGGAGGTCCCTGAAGAGAATCTGGACTCCTCCGACAGGATCCGGATCAATAGAGAGGAAGCTCCGGACCCTTCCGGGAGGGTCCGGACCATTCAACGTCCGGTATACTTCATCAGTGAAGTATTACATGATGCCAAGACTCGATACCTAGAGGTGCATAAGCTGCTTTATGCAGTTCTTATTGCCTCTAGGAAGCTCCGACACTACTTCCAAGCTCACAAAGTCTCGGTGGTGACCTCTTATCCACTTCGAGCGATCCTGCATAATCCCAATTCAACTGGGAATATTGCAAAGTGGGCAGCGGAATTGGCTGAATTCGATCTCGAATTTATTTCAAGACAAGCAATTAAGAGTCAAGCGTTGGCATATTTTGTGGCGGAATGGACTCCCTCTCCATCAAACCCTGGGGGCCCCAGCAAGCAGAAGACGAAACATCAAGTTCCAACCTTCACCGAGCCTCATTGGACTCTTTACTTCGATGGCTCCATGCAGAAGCAGGGGGCCGGTGCTGGAATCCTTCTCCTTGCACCGAGTGGGGAGAAGGTAAAATACATGGTACACCTTGACTTCAAGGCAACCAACAACATGGCGGAGTATGAAGCACTCATCTGCGGGCTAAAGGTGGCACTGTCATACGGTGTCAAGCAACTGCTGGTTAAAGGAGATTCACAGCTCATCATCAAGCAGGTGAAGGGTGAATGCTTCTGCAATAATCTCCAGCTAGCTGCTTACCTCCTTGAAGTCCAGAGGCTTCAGAAGGACTTTGAAGTCCTAGACCTCAACCATGTTCAGCGTGCCCACAACGCTGAAGCTGACGAACTCTCGACCAAAGCGTCAACCAGAGCTCCAACTCCTGACGGAATCTTTGTCTGGAGGTTGTCAAAACCCACAGTTCAGCCTGCCGAACTGAATGAAGGGGGCGAGATCAGCATCCCTAAGCTGACGGTCCCGATGACCCTGTTACCATGGCAGCCATCAAGGGTCGTAGGTGCTGCCGGAAGCTCCGAGCAACCCAGCACGCAAGACTCAAATGCTCAAGTCAGTTCCGATGCATGGATCTCGGAGATCCGGAACTACTTGAAAGACAACATCCTTCCTGATGATGATGTATCCGCTGACCGGGTAGTCAGATTGGCTAAAAGATACACACTGGTAGAAGGGGATCTCTACCGGCGCGGTGCCAACGGCATCCTAATGCGGTGCATCACAAGGGAAGAAGGCTGCGAGCTTCTCGCAGAAATCCATGGAGGCGAGTGTGGGAACCACGCATCTTCCCGCACGCTGGTCAGAAAAGCCTTCCGGCATGGCTTCTACTGGCCTACAGCGCTCCAGGATGCCACTAAGCTGGTAAAGAAATGCAAAGCATGCCAATTTCAAGCAAAGCAAATTCATACACCTGCTCAGCCCTTACAAATGATACCTCCTACATGGCCCTTCGCTGTGTGGGGGATGGACATCTTGGGACCCTTCCCAAGAGCCGTCGGAGGTTACAAGTTCCTGTACGTCGCCATCGACAAGTTCACCAAGTGGCCGGAAGCAACTCCAGTTGTGACGATCAACAAGCAATCTGCTATCAACTTTCTGCAATCCATTGTAAGCAGATTTGGAGTCCCAAACAAGATCATCACTGATAATGGAACTCAATTCACAAGCTCTGCATTCCAAGGGTATTGCGAAGACCTCGGCATACAGGTTTGCTACGCTTCCGTAGCTCATCCCGCCAGCAATGGCCAAGCTGAGAGAGCAAATGCAGAAATCCTTAAAGGACTCAAAACGCGCACCTATGAGCGTTTGAAAAAGCACGGAGCCAATTGGATCGAAGAGCTTCCGCCCACTCTATGGGCCAACAGGACTTCTCCAAACCGGTCAACCGGAGAAACACCCTTCTTTCTGGTGTACGGAGCTGAAGCAATCCTTCCTCCGGAAATCACCATGGGTTCGCTCCGGGTCCGGACCTTCGACGAAGCCGCGCAGGACCAGCTCCGGCGTGAAGACCTAGACCTCCTCGAGGAGGGAAGGTGCCAAGCAGCTGTTCGGAATGCCAGATATCGCCAGGCTCTACGGCGTTATCACCAGCGGCATGTACACAACCGACAGCTCGAGGAAGGCGATCTGGTGCTACGGAGAATACTATCCAGAGAAGGGCTAAACAAACTTTCCCCCAGCTGGGAGGGGCCCTTCCGAGTGATCAAAGTATCCCGTCCCGGAAGCGTTCGCTTGGCTACTAAGGATGGGACACCTCTCCCAAATCCTTGGAACATCGAGCACCTCCGTAAGTTCTACACTTAATTCCACGGAGGTGAGTCTTGAGTAACTTGAGATGTATGTTATAGAGTCATTGTACAGAGTCGGGTAGTTCCTCCGGGAGAGCAGCCGGACCTTTTCCGAAAGGTCTGTAAAGCTCAAGCAGCACTTGTTACAGTCTCTGGATTAAAAGCGTGGCTAACTACCCTGGGTCAAACGAGAAACCAAGCACACTTAGCCTGGTCCCGTACCCTAAGAGTGTACTTGTTTCCCCTGTACCCCGGACCTATAATGAAAGACATATTCATGTGAAATAGACTCCACGTGCATTCATTTTGTGCAGGCTCAATATTTTTATTTTTCTCTTTCTTGTCTATAACAGAAACGTGCAATTCTTAAGAAATTTTAGTTTGACCGGTTTATATACGACTCAAGTTGAATTGTCAGAACTCTTGGATTTAAATATCGTTTATGGCCAACTCGCCTGAAAGCCGCCAAGCCAATCTAGGGCCGAAGTGCGCTATCGACTTAGCCTGGTCAAGCACCCTAAGTACGCCACTCTACCTACACCCCGGCAGGCCAAAGTAAGGCGGGTCCATGGACAGTTGGATCTAAGAGAAAAGACAACGCATCCAGTTGTATTTAAAATCGCGTTCAACTTAAAATTTACTTGAGAATCGTAAGCCGCGATGAAATTATAGACAAGGAACAAATTTTATCGTTTTTCTTGGCTTAAGTGTGCAGGAAAAATAAAATATACGTTGATGGAGAAAAGCCGGAACTAACCAAGCTCCGACCCCCTCAAGGGGGTCAAACATCGGCGCTGAGTAAAAGATGGTGAGAAGACTCCGTACATGGAGTCTGTTGCCAACTTACCAAGTGTTGCTAAAGGTCATTGCCGGAGCTACTAAGCTCCGACACCTTGGAGTACTAACTATCGACGCTCTACGTGTTGATAGAAGCTATTGCCGGAGCTACTAACCTCCAGCGATGGACAGTACCGGAGCTTCTAAGCTCCGACAACTTCAAGGGACCTTCACTATCAAAGACTTCGGAACTAAATTCTACAAGTTCGAAGCAAATTCGTCTTCAACAAAACTCAGTATCCTTTTGGTACATGTTCACAATCAAATTGTGTACATCTACCAGGGGGCCAAGAGAAGATAAAGATGTTGAAGACAAAAAATGAAATTTGCAAAAATTTGGGGATTTCATTTATCTGGAGACAGGAGATTACATCTGGAGACAAGGGAGTACAAAATTGAGGAAGAAGAGAAAATACAAGCGGGAGCTAAAGAGATGATCCTAGACCCTATGGAAGAACTCGGCGACCTTCTGGGCGACCTCCGATATGCTGGCTCGGGTAGCTTCGCCTTCTCCTTCGACGGGGCCTTCAAGCACCGGGTCCAGAGGAAATTGAGGGTTCCGGCTGGTGTAGCACGTCAACACGTATTCTGTGACGTTCCTCGCCAGGGATTGCCCCTCGACCTCCAGTTGGTCCGCGATGACGTCGCCCACCTTGGAGAGCTTGCTGCCTGCTGCGCTCAACGCTTGCAGCGCGAGGTCTGGCTCCGGCTCCGGATCATCCGGGCGCACGGGGCTGAAACCCATCGGCGCCAGCGCATCGTTGGCCTTGCCCAGGAACTCCCAAATCTGCAGGGAGTCCACTGTCCTCAGGCTCTTCACTTCTTCCAAGGATCTCTTGGCCGCCGTCAGTTCGGAATTCTCACGGGCGAGGCGCTCAACTTCTTTGGCGTTTTGCTGAATTTTTGCAGCAACCCGCCTCTCAAGTCTTCCGAGCTCCTCCCCCCGGAGGTGGATCTTGTTCCGACGGTCGACCAGGTCTTTCTCCCTAGCCTCCACTTTCTTCTCCCGGGCAACAAGGGCACACTCGTATTCGTAGAGTTCCTGCCCTCGCACCCAGGTCTTCTCCTCTTCCTCGAGGCAGCGCTCTTCCAACTTCTCAGTGCGCTCCTCGAGGCACTTGTCCGCCAGAGCTGTTTTCTCGGCGAGCTCCTCTTCCCTTCTCAGGATGTCATCCCGCAGCTCTAGGAGTTTTTGCTCTTCGTCTTCGAGCCGTCTCTCCCTCCCTTCGAGTGCCTCTCGGCGCTTGATGAGAGTTGTGTTGATGGCCTCAAGCTGCTCGAACCGGGCATTGGCCGCGTCGTTGGCAGCCTTGGCCTGATCATGGAACTCCCGAGAATGAGCGTCGAGGGCATGGGTCATGTTCTCCCTCTCATCCAACAGCTTCTCCCAACACTCCAGGCGGATCTTCTCCCGCTTGATCCACTCCTTGTCATTTGCGTGCCTCGACTGCGCCAGCTTAGTCTAGAAGTGGAGCCGATTACGCCACCGCCTAAGGGTTTGGCGCTCCTCTTCAAGAGCCTTGCTGTCGTGGAAAAAGGCCAGTTGGACCTGACGTAGACTGGAGCAGGCGTTGTCGATAGACATCGACAGCGGGATGGGCTCCGGACCTGCTGGGGTCTCCTCTGCTGGTTCTAGCGAGTCTTCACATACAAAAATTGGGTCCCACTCTACTAGAGCGGAACCCTGAGCTTCCAAAGCGCTAGGGCCTTCCTCCGGGATGGCCTCAGTCGCCATCGAAGAAGGCCCCGCCGCCAAGTCTTCATTCGCCCCCTCAGGGAGGGGGCCGGCGACTTCGTTTAGGCACTCTGGCTCTGCCATAGGTACCATCGATGTCGTCGCCTTCGGAGCAGGAGCTACTGCTGGCTCCGATCGGGGCACCTCTTCTGAGGAAGACCCGAGCTCCCTCGCCTCTTCAACCGCCAGCTCTGCGACCGGCGCTCCAACAACAACCGGCTCGACGACCGGTGCATCGGAGGTAACCGACTCAACTGTCGGAACTACCTCGACTTCCAGCTCGCACGCCGGAGCTTCAATCACCTCCGGTTCAATCACCGGGGCTTCAACGAGTTCCGGCTCCGAGACCGGGACTATTACTTCTTCCGGCCCTGCAGCCGGAGCTTCCATTACTGCAGCACAAGGACCCGGAGCTTCAATCTCCGAGACAAGTGCCACCGGCATGTCTTCACTCCTGTGGTCCGGCGCTACCACGGGAAGTTCTGAGGACAAGTCGAGGTTCATGACCACGACAGCCGGTGCCGGAGCTGTCGCAGCCTCAGCCACCATCTGGGGCGGAGCCGGGACAGGAGCGAAAGCCCCCACGGCCTCAGAAACCGTGGCAGAGGGTGGAGCTTCACTCCCTTTCTTAGGGACGCTGCAGAGGATGGATGAAGAGAATTAACCAACAATCACTACAACTAAAAAGTTAACCAGGGTAAACATCAAAAATTACCTTGGAAGGCTCCCGCACCAGCTTGCGCGGAACCTTTTTCCCGGACGTTCCGGGCTGGCCAGGGTCGGCGTAGGAGCTCTAGGAGGCCCCCCAGAACTCGCCGCAGCCACGAGAGATTCCCGGGTCGAGGCTCTCCTCGATCGGGAGGAACCCCTGGACCTGGAGACTTCAACCGCCCCGGGGGCCGGAGTCATACACCCGGAGCTAGCACCACCGGAGGGCTCTACCACGGAGACGGAAGCGCTTCGGGAGGATCCCACTGCAGGAACTGTCTCGTTCCAGGAGGACCCCACCACGGGGACAGTCGCCACGGCACCAGAAGATCTTCCCCCTTGGGGAGAAGGAGCCAAGGTAGAAGCAGCGGGCATGACGGACCTTCCGTCGACATGCCGTAGCTTCCTCTTCCGACTCTCCGGCTCCTCCGCCAGCTCCTTGCCCTTGCCGATGACTTCAACCCTCGGCTATGGAGCAGGGACTGAGCCATCTTCGGGCACCCCAGGGATTGCCACCCGGGTGGTTGGTCTCCTCTCGACGACGCCAAGGTCGTCAAGCGCAGGCATCTTCCGCCGGAGCTCTCTGCTGAACTCCACTTCCACGTTCAGAGGGAGAAAGGCCGGCGGCGGAGTCAAGTAATCTCCGTCGACGTCGATGCCGTGCTGGAATTTCTTGAGGTGGAACTCCAGGGTCTTCCCCACCATGTCTGACTTCAACCCGGTTTCAACACGGTCCTCGTCCATCACGCTGTTGAGGGCCCAGGCGAGCTTCTCCCTCCTCTTCAGCGGCGCCCACCTGTTGGTTAGGAAGTTGCAGAACACCGCCTGGGGAGTCAATCCTCCCTCCACACATCGGCGGATCCTGGTCAGGACAGGGTCGAAAACTTCCGCCAGCACCGGGACTTCACTCCATATCGACGTGTCGATGCCGGGCAGACTGTCTGGCAGTTCCAACCGCTCATGCTCCTCCACCCTGATGACAATCCAATCTTTCTTCCAGTCATCCCACTTCCCGGAAGGGAACGACCGGAGGTACTTGAACGGGCACTTCTTGCGCTTCACGAAGTAGTAGAAGCCAAGGTACTCGTTGCTCCGGCCGGTGGTGTGAACGGTGAAGAAGGTTCGGAAGAGCTCGACGCAGGGGGGATGCCCACCCACATCTCACAGAAGTGGACAAAGATGGACACAAGGAGAATGGAGTGGGGACCAAGGTGGTATAGCTGCAGACCATAGAAGTCTAGCAGCATCAAGAAGAAAGAAGAAAATGGTGGGATCAGTCCCACCATGGCGTACGAAGAAAAGTACACCATCTCGCCAGCGCGCTCCTTCTCAAAGGGGAGCTCTCCGCCGGCACGAACCGAGCGGCTGAAGAAGTCCGAGGACCACCCCATAAGGGCCCGGACCTTCTTCAAATCGTTGTCGGTCTTCAGGTGACTCTCGCGCAGACCCAACTCCATCGCAGCAGAGTTAGGCAACAGAGGAAGAGCAAAGTACGAGTCGGGAGTTTGAGAGCAAGATCAGATGGGAGGCGTAAAGAACTCCCGAAGGTGCGCCCTTTCCTTCTTAAGTAAGCCCTCACAACGCTTGGATAGAAACTTCAGGGGAGTCGAAAATACTACTCAAGAGTTCAACCCAGCCGATGACAAGGGGGCCCGAGACCACCCCGACGATCAAGTCGAGGTTCTCACCCAGGCGAACGGTTGTCATCACAAGGCGAGAAACCCAAAGGCAGCGGCCTGACAAGGCGCGCGGAACCGATACGGTTTTCGTATCGGAAACCGGCGACCTTCAATTGCGTGAGATCCGCACGCCAAAGATCTTATCTGCCGCCTGAGGTGTGCCACGCTTCGGGATTTAACTGTAAAATCCTACCAACGGCACCTCCGAAGACCTTTGAAGACCCAGTTCAAGAGTCGCAAAGGTGGACCCACCTCCGATGGAACGACTTCACCCCGGTGACCTTCCTCGGAGGTAGGTCCAGGGGGCCACTGTCGGTACCCTAAAAACCGTACACCCCCTGAGATTACAAAGATCTCAGGGGAAGGACGACTACTCGAGTTGAAGACCCTCGGAGGCCCACTTGTCAGACATGACCGGACCAGCTTTTCCAACATGGTTAATCCCTAGGTCGCCACGTGTACTACCGAACCGGAGCTACCGCCCACAAGGGGGAAGCACCGGACTGAGTACCGAAACGACACCTCCGGACCTAACCCCTGACCGAGAGAAGCTCCGGACCTGACACGTGTCAAGTAGCCCCGGAGCTTCCTGCTTCCCGCAACAAGCTCCAGAGCTGCCACGTGTCTAAACATCAGAGCAAGCCGCCTCTAACCTCCGGGAGACCTTGTAACTGCTCCGGATCTTCAAAGGAGAGCCAAGGACTTCAAGAACTGTTTAAATGTCATTAATGCCATATTAATGACACTTAAACGGGCGATCTTAACACCTGTAACGGCACTGTCGAAGCCCGTTACAGGATCATTAACAACAATTAATCGTGTATCAATACTAGTAACCGCCAGGGTCACATGTCGGGCCAGGTAGCTTGTAACGGCCTGTCTTTGTACTATAAAAGGACAGGACGACGATACACAGGAGGAGACAGAGACAGACGGTAGATCATACGTGATAAGCCAATACAACATCAACATCCCCGTGGAGTAGGGTATTACGCTCAGGCGGCCCGAACCACGTAAATCCTAGTGTCTCCAGTGTTAAACCGCAATTCACCTTCTTGAGTCTCCGCGCGCCCACACCGAACTACGAACTCCTTCAACACTTTAGCTGTGTCAGGAGATCTGCCGACTCCAACAGTCGACAATATATATATATATATATATATATATATATATATATATATATATATATATATATATATATATATATATATATATATATATATATATATATATATATATATATATAGTAGATAGGAATCTAGACAGGCAGGATTGAGTGATGGGTGCAGTACACACGAGACTCAGGTTCATTGTCTTGGCGCCTATTCTAGATTCTAAGGATCGGTTCTTGGTGACATTGCGACCAGGCATTACCGTACCACCACAAGACGGTATGGAACGGCTTAGCCAATTAATTAGGAGATATTTCAATGAGTATGGGCAATGGATTGTTGTGGGGAATGAGTTCAGAGTTACCTTCTCTGGGATCCGCAAGGCTCAAGAGGGGGTTGTCACGTTGGAGGGCGTACTTCAGTATGTCGTGGTATGCGAAACCTTAGAGTGCTCGTACTTGTCGGGAGACCCTTTGTAAAGGCTCTGTTGTGGACTCCGGGCCGCACACCATAGGAAGTGTGGAATGGCAGAATGGAGTTTTATAAGTCATCGTCAGATGATCAAATCACAACTTGTGGGTAAAGTGGTACAATCTCTGCAGAGTATAAATCTATCTAGATAGACAGACTCACGGTCATGAGCGCGCCTGGTAGTACTTCCTTGATTAGTTGGGACTGGATGGGATTGGTTGGTTGGTAGCCGGGTGGTTTAACCCGGTGAGTTGGTTTCTAGGTGGGTAACCTGGACGGTGGTGTGTCGGGTGGTTTAACCTGACATATTATACTTTTATTGGTTATATGGATTATTCACCTAGTAAATAGGATGCTAAGGTCAACATAGGAAATTAAGGATGCATAGAGGCTTAACTCGTGTCAGCCTTTCCTCATTGAATAGCCCGCATGTCATAACTTCCCACACTTGCTGAGTACATTATGTACTCACGCGTGCTTGCTTCCTTTTTTTTGTACATGTCATGTTGCTCAGGAAAAAGATGATCAAGTGAAGATGGAGTCTAGAAGGTCACGTTGTTGCCAGTCGATTTGCCTGTGGCATGCCCTGCTTAGTTTCCCTCTTTCGTTGTTGCTCGTAATTGCTCTAAGGTATTTAATTGTTGTTTTATTCGATATAGAATTGTTTACCATATTTTGTCATGCATGTATGATCAAACTGATACTGACATACATGCAGGTTTGTCTTGTTTTATGTTGTGTAAAACAGGGCGTGACAAAGTGGTTAGGGCGGACTAGTCCGGTCCTAGACAATAAATTCTCATATATATATTGAGAGATTTGCAAGGAATGATCTATATGGTCTAAGTTTTCTCAAATATTCTCAATGAATATGGCCAGTAAAGCACACAAACAATCAAACTATGACCAGGATTCAAGAAGACAATAATTGAAAATAATCTAATAGAAAATTGAGGGAGACAGGTTTTTGAAAGCATACATAATTTTGAAAATACTAAACAACTAACAATCAGATGTGCAACATCTCAAGCCACATTTCGAGAATCAAGGATATGTAGCTCATTCCTAAGTTCGAAAAAGCATTTTTCATCTAGTGGCTTGGTGAAGATATCAGCTAGTTGTTTTTCGGTTCTAACATGTGAAAAAAGAATATCCCCCTTCATTCAATGATCTCTCAAGTAGTGGTGTCGGATGTCAATATGTTTGGTCCTAGAGTGTTCAATGCCGTTATGGGCAATCCTAATGGCACTCTCATTGTCACATAGTAGTGGAATATGGTTCATATTGAGTTCATAGTGCCTTAGAGTTTGTCGCATTCAAAGAAGTTGTGCACAACAACTTCCGATTGCGACATACTCCACTTCGATTGTGGATAGGGCAATAGAGTTTTGTTTCTTCGATGACCATGAGACTAGGGACCTACTCAAGAATTGGCAAGTCTCGTAGGTACTTTTCCTATCCACTTTACATCCGACATAATCCGCATCGGTATATCCGATGGGATTAAACTTTGACCCCTTTAGATACCATAACCCTAGGTTTGGTGTATGAATTAAATAGTGCAAGATTCTCTTTACGACAGTCAAGTGACACTCTTTAGGAGTAGCTTGAAACCTTGCACACATGCATACACTTAACATAATATCCGGCCTAGATGCACAAAAGTAAAGTAGAGATCCAATCATGGAGCGGTATACTTTTGATCCATGCTAGGGCCATCTTGGTTGAGGTCGAGATGTCCGTTCGTCGCCATCAGCGTCTTGATGGGCTTGGCCTTTTCCATATCAAACTTTTTAAGTATATCTTGAGTGTACTTAGTTTGACATATGAAGGTGCCTTCCTTGAGTTGCTTGACTTGGAAGCCTAGAAAAAACTTCAACTCTCCCATCATCGACATCTCAAACCTATCCATCATGATTTTGCTAAACTGTACACAAAAAATTGGTTAGTAGAACAAAATATTATGTCATTGACATAAATTTAACATACAAATAAATCATCATCCACATGCTTAGTAAGAGTGTACGCCTTTCCTATCCTAAAACCATTATTAATGAGAAAGTCCTTAAGACACTCATACCAAGCTCTAGGATCTTGTTTTAGGCCGCAGAGAGCTTTGTGTAATTTGAATACATGGTTAGGATACTTATCTTCATCAAAGTCGGGCGGTTGCTCCACATACACCTCCTCCTTGATCTGACCATTGAGGAAGGCACTTTTCACGTTCATTTGATACAACTTGAAATTGTTGTGAGTAGCATAGGCCAATAATATGCAAATAGATTCAAGCCTAGTTACGGGAGCAAAAGTTTCATCAAAATACAAATATTTGACTTGTAAGTACTCTTTGGCCACAAGTCTAGCTTTTTTTCTTGTCACCACGCCATGCTCATCTTGCTTGTTGCCGAAGACCCACTTAGTGCCTACCACGTTTGCATTAGGTCTTTTCACAAGCTCCCACACTTTGTTTCTCTTGAAGTTGTTGAGCTCCTCTTGCATGGCCATCACCCAATCCGGGTCTCGTAGGGCATCTTCAACCTTAAATGGCTCCAAAGAGGACACAAAGGAATAGTGAGCACAAAAGTTAGCCATACAAGAGCGAGTCATTACCGCCTTGGAGATGTCACCAAGTATGTTGTCAACGCGGTGGTCCCATTGAACACATTGATGGACTCTTGGGTGTCGTACACTTGGTCTTGAGTCAACTTCTTCATCTCCTTCTTCGTCTTCATCTCCCCCTTGATCATTGCCACCATTTTGATCTTCATTGTCTTGACCATGATGATCTTGATATTGTTCTTGATCTTGGGGAGCTTGGCCTTGATCTTGTGTATGGGGCACCTCTTGTGATGAATATGGGTCACTTGGGCCTTGTTGCTCTTGTGGTCGCACATTGCCAAGTTCCATCCTTCTCAATGCCATACATGGTGCCTCGTCTTCATCTAGCACACATTGATCAACTTGCTCCACCGTTAGAAGTTTGTATGGAGTGTTCTTCAATAGACGATGGAGGTAGAGGTGGTTTGTGGCATGGCAAGCGATGTTGACCTCTTCCACCTAAAACCAATCGGATGTGTTTTATTCATCAAGTATGGTTCTTGACATCTAAGAGTTCGGTTCTTCCTTTCGGCCACCCCATTTTGTTCGAGTGAGTAGGGTGCCGAAAACTCACGCTTGATGCCCTCCTCATCCAAGTACTCTTCTACTAGGGTGTTCTTGAATTCGATGCTGTTGTCACTTATTAACTTCTTGATTCTCATGGAGAACTCATTTTGAGCTCTCCTTAAGAAAGTCTTGTGGACACTTTGGGTTTCACCTTTGTCATTCAAGAAAAAATACCCAAGTGAAGTGGGAAAAGTCATCAATAGTAACTAAACCATATTTGTTATCGCCAATGCTTATGTAAGAAATGAGACCGAAGAGGTCCATGTGAAGCATCTCCAATGATCTTGTTGTCGTGATCACATTTGTGGCAGGATGGGCTGCTCCGACTTTTTCCCGGCTTGGCACGCACTACAAGGCCTATCTTTCTCAAAAACAACATTCTTAAGACCTCGAATGTGATTGCCTTTTAGAAGTTTTTGAAGATTCCTCATACCAACATGGACTAGCCTACGGTGCCACAACCACCCCATGTTGGTCTTTGCCATCAAGCATGTATCATGTTGAGTTTTATCCGCGGTGGAATCCATGAGATAAAGCTTTCCCTTGAGCACAAACTTGAAGGCAATTGAGTTATCAAATCTTCTAATGACAATCACTTCCTTATTAGTGAACAAGCAATTATAACCTTTTACGCATAGTTGAGATATGGATAGAAGGTTATAATCTAAAGACTCAACATGCATGACATGAGAAATAGTGTGCTGAGGAGAAATGAAGATTTTACCCATACCTAGTACCTTTCCTTGGCTATTGTCGCCAAAGTAAAGACCTTGACGTGGATCATTGTTTTCTTCATAGTCCACAAACATCCTTCTCGCTCCGGTCATGTGGTTGGTGCATCCACTATCTAGCACCCATTTTGTACCACTGGAGGAGTACGCCTACAAAACAACTTTAGGCTTTTGTTTTAGATACCCAAACTTGGTTGGGTCCTTTGAGGTTAGTGACATGGCATTTGGTCACCCACACACAATGCTTTGGGCTCTTGCGTAGTGGCCCAACATATTTTAGCGTAAACATAACCAAATTTACTCTTCGTGAGCACATAAGATGCATTAAAATCATGAAACATAGTTAAGTTCACATTTTTAGCATTTTTAGAATCTTTGTCAAATTTTACCATTTCAATAGAAGTGGATGCTTGATGTTCATTCTTGGCTTGATATGAACCTTCTTTGACAAAGGCAATTTGCATCTTGTTATTTTTGGGAAGTTTGGCATTATGCTTTCCTTCGCTTAAATATCAAATACCATCTTTGATCAAGGGAGATCTTGTGATCGAGTATGCACTACGTGCATACTTAATCTTCTCCTTGCCAAAGATGCCACCCTCAGGTGTACTCTTGCTCTTTGCCAACTTAAGCTCATTCTTTAAGTCAAGCACAAGGTTAGCACATTTGCAAGTTTTAGTATTTGACTCCACATTAGATAAGTTTGAGCTCGTTGAGGCGGAGGAGACACTTGACTTGAGAGTTGCACATTGTACCTCAAGATTCTTGTGGGCTTTTTTCAAACTCACAAGTTCATCTTGGAGCACAACATTCGAACTCTTGAGACTTGAGGAAGTCTCCTTGCATTTCGCAAGTTCAAGCTCAAGTTCCCTGCTCTTCTCCCTCTCAAGCTCGAGGAGCTTCTCAAGGTCAAGATTCTTTTGCCTCTCATTGACAAGCAATTCCTATTGTTCCTCGAGAAGTTCCTCCTTATCTAATATTTCATCCGAGAGCTTTTTCATCTTAGCAATGGCACTTTTGTTCAAGCCCCCAAACATGTACTCATTTTCACTAGCAATATCAAAATCTTCATCTTTAATGGAATGCAAGGAGAGTTTAGATTTAACCTTTTTCTTTCCCTCCTTTGCCATGAGGCACGTGTGGCTTGAACTCTTCAATTCTCCCTTGTTTGGCACGAGAGTCTTCTTCATTGTTGGCCTCTTGATGGCAATGGTTGCCACCTCCTCCTCATAATCGGAGGAGGACTCTTCATTGGAGTCCCACTCCTTGCCAACATGAGCTTGTCCATGCCCCTTCTTCTTCTTGAACATCTTTCTCTCTTGAGGCTTCTCATCCTTGCTCTTCTTCTACTTGTATTCTTACTTTTCGTATGGGCAATTCACAATGAAGTACCCATACTCGCCAGAATTGCAGCAACCTCTCTTGGTCCTTGACTTGCTCTTATCCTTGCCCTTGCTCTCATAGTTGGACCCTCTCCTTTTCTTCATCATTCTCTTGAACCTCTTGATGAAGAAGGCCAACTCCTCATCATCCATTTCAGTGCTTTCTTCTTAACTTTCTTCATCATTGCTTGAAGCTTTCACCTCTTTGCCTTTGGACTTGGGTGAGGCTTTGACAGCGACACCCTTCTTCTTGGAGGATGTGACCTTGGCAAAGTCGTTGATGTGGTGTGCCTCCATCTCCATCATCTCATGGTTAATAATCTTTCCAAGCACCTCATTCGAAGTCATCTTGTGGAAGTTGGTACTCTCTCGGATGAGGGTGCAAAGGGTCACATTTTAGGGCATGAAAGCTCTTATCATCCTCTTTAACACTTCATGCTCCGTCCACTTCTTGCATCTGTACGCCCGACTCCTATTTATGAGGGTTTTGAGTCAGTTGTACATCTCTTGAGGGGTCTCACCTTCTTCCATGGCAAATCTTCCAAGTTCCCCCTCGATCATCTCAATCTTTGCCTCCCGCACAGATATGTTGCCTTCATGTGCAATCTTGAGTGTATTCCAAATCTCCTTGGCTTGCTCCAACCTGTCCACCTTGTTGAATTCTTATTGGCTCAAGGATGAGTTGAGCACGGCCGCCGCTTGAGCATTGTGGTGGATTTGTTGTTCTTGCTATGGAGTAAGCTCTTCATCATCCACGAGGATATCTACACTTGTGCAAACAATATTCCAAAGTGTAGGATTGAGAGAAATAAGTTGCAACTTCATGTTATGCTTTCACATGGTGTAGTTAGTGCATCTAAATGTGGAGGTTTTCCCATAGGAATAGACAAGTAGTTAGAGTGAGATTTGAAGCGCTCATAGTTAAAAGTATATCGCGTGTAGTCTTCTTCACTCCTCTTGTGCTTCTTCTCTTTTTCAAGCCTTCTCCTTCTCTTTGCTTCATCTCTTTCTTTTTGAAGAATATCCGCAAGGCGCTTCACTTCTTAATCTTCATCTTCGGTTTTGACGTTGAAGGGAGGAGGCTTCGGCTTTGGTGTTCTGCATGTTGTCGATCTTGGAGGGTGAAGACTTGGATCCTTGTTCTCCATTGGTGTTGTTCTCGCTGGATCTGGTGGTATTTTCAATTGTCAAACCCTTCTCACCGATTTCCCTCATCTCCTCTCCAAGCAGTTAAGCTTTAGGGAGAGTAAGGCTCTGATACCAATTGAAAGTTGCCTAGAGGGGGTGAAAAGGCTAAAACCTGAAAATTGACTCAATAAAACTTGATTAGCAAACAGAGGGCGGACTAGTCCGGCCTGGGGCGGACTAGTCCAGTTAGGTAGGCTAAACAAAAGAAAGGTGAGATTTTCCTTGGTTTTTAGATGATCTACTTAGTGCGGAAAGTAAACAGACAACCTAAAAGACTAGTGTAGTAGATGCACGAAGATGAAACAACTAGAGCTAGGTGGATCACAAGTTTCAAGTGAAGAACGCGGAAGACCCTAAAGGTTGATCTAACGAAGAACGAGGAAGAATCGAGACAAAAGACACAATATTTTATCCTGAGGTTCAGCTTCACGGGGAATCCTACATCCCCGTTGAGGAGTCCACAAAGGACCGAGTTTCTCTCAGCCCTATCCTCACCAAGCCACTACAAAGGCTGGCTTGTTCTTCCACTAAATCATGGGTAATCACAACAATCTGTGGGGTAACTCACAATTTGAGGCTCCCACAAGGTTACAACACCAAAATCTCACGATTCAAGACTCAAAAAAACTCGAATCAATAGATGGAAGCGAGAGAATCAACCAAGAGCTCAAGTCAAAGCGCAACAATTCTCTCTTCTCTACTAAGTCTCACAAACCCTCAAGATATGCTCTTAGGGCTCAAAGATGTGAATATAAAGGTGTAGGAGGGCTCTTGGAAGGCTATGGCAGCGCTAGGGTTCGAGAGAGGGCTTCTGAAAGCTAGGGGATCCCTTTTTATAGGGTCCCAACACTTAGTCGTTGCCACCAGAAAAAGTGCGAACTAGTCCGTCCTTGGACCCTAGACTAGTCCGACCTGTGGGGACCAGTGATGTCACCCTTGACCAACCAAAAATTCCCCCGCCACCTTTTGAATTCAAATGGTCACAACAGATGGACTAGTCCATCCAAGAACAGACTAGTACGATCTCACACATAACCTTTTGTTCTGGGTGAGAACGAACAAGTCCGGTTAACTGGACTAGTCCGACCCCAGAGGGCGCACAAGTCTGGCTTTCCAGGACTTAGTCCGAGCAGCCACATGTAAACTCCTAACAGACTAGTCTGACCCACAACGGACTAGTCTGAACTCACACAGAACCTTTTGTTCCGGCCGATAATGGACAAGTCTGCTTGGGCGGACTAGTACGCCCCCCCCCCCTAGGGCGGACTAGTCCGGCCTTCCAGGACTTAGTCCTAGAAAGGCTCAGACACACTCACCACAAACAAGTTCAAACTCACACAATAACTCTTGGTCCTCCTAACATTGGATTAGTGCGATGTGGCGGACTAGTCCGGCCTTCCAGCATTGATAAGTCTGGCCCTGTCCTTAGGTCTACCTCAACTCATCTCTCCAACTAAACCTATTTAGACTAAGAGCTTGACACCTTGACATGTTGAAAACACTCACATCATAAGGCAAAACTCTACGCATGGAATTTTAAACCCTAAATTCTATTCTTTGAGTTTTTTCGCCTTTTTCCTTCTTTTTCCTTTTTGAGTGTATCCGACTCCGTTCAACTTTCAATCACATGTACTTACACTTGCAACACTCATTAGTCCCTTAAGTTTTGTCATTAATCATCAAAACCCATAGGGATTTAGCCTAGATGCACTTACAGAGGTCGATACAACATTCTTTTGGGGCGTGATTGGATCCATGCAAATTGTTGTGTACCATCCACTCTACATCAGTGCTTGATTCAATGGGGTTGGTGATGATGTGGAAACAATTGGAGCAGATAATTTGGCATGCATTTCCATGGCAGAAGCGGGTAGTGACTTATCATATTATGATTATGTTAGCATATGAAAGGATGGTTTTGTTTTTGTTCGTGTATAGCCAGCTAGTGTAGCTCGGCTCAATGACTTATCTTTGTAAAATGGATAAATAACAAAGCTGAAAATGGTTGCAAAGGCGCGCGGAGGAGTATCGTTCAGGAAAGAACGATATGCATGAGACAATTGAGGATTTTGATGGCATGGTGAAACTTGGACAAGGATTCTCATCGTCCGATCCACTTGAGGAGATTGATATTGGTGATGGAAGTATTCCCAAGCCCAGGTTCATCAAGAAAAGTTTAGGTTCTGATGAGAAAATCAAAGTATGTGCATTACTTAAAGAATTTGTTGGCTGCTTCACTTGGGATTATTCTGAGATGCCAAGTTTGAGTAGAGATCTGATCAAACATAAGCTTCCCATTAAAACTAAAAGTCGCCGTCTGCTTGACACTGAAAGTCGGTATGTGTTCACTGAAAAGTTATGTTTATCTTTGTATTATGCATGTACAAAATTTTGTCATTATTTGCTCTCTAGCATACGGCATAGAGCAGTACTTGCATAGTAACTTGCCAAGCCGACATAGTTTGATACATGCTGGAACAACCGATTCTTAGAGGTAGATTTGGGAAGTGGGCTTACGCATTAATAGAGTTGATTTAACATATGAATTGTCGTGGGCTATGAAAGGACAGGTTTTCACTGATTTTATTGTTGACCATAGGATTAAGGATGAACATGATGTTAGCTCTGTTAGTTTGTGCGCATGGAAACTTTATTTTGATGGATTGGTTTGTAGAGAGGGACAAGGTGTCGGTTATGTTTTGATATCTCCTAACAATGTAAGTTATGAAACATCAGTTCGTTTAGAATATGCTTGCACTAATAACCAAGCTGAATATGAGGCTTTGCTGCTCGCTTTACAAAATTTGGTGGATTTGGGTGCAAACAATGTAGATGCTTTTGAAGATTCAGTTTTGGTAGTGCAGCAGGTAAATGGTGAGTGTTAGTGTTTATATGAATTGCTAAACAGCTATCTTGAGCGATGTCTAGATATTATTAAATCTTTAGACACTTTCACTATCAGCCATGTACCTAGGGAAGAAAATTTTAGAACTAATTTTCTGGCACAACAGACAACCGGCTACTATTGTAGTCTTAGAGGAGCTTTTGTGCCTTGTTCGTCCGACTTGTTTCAGATAAGTTTTTCTCGCGGAGTTTCTGGACAGACCGATATTATTTCTATATTTTGATCATAACTCACGTTTTACTACTCCAATTGACATGATTCTTTTTGCTTTGTCTTCACAAATCAATTATATATCATCTATGAAAGTTTCACGGTCATTGGATTTGTGGTTTTTGATCTACACAAGTTTATTTGCAGCATTGTTGATCCAGTTTTAAATTGGGTAGAACAGTTTGACCTTCGTGTAGTCTTTTCATCGTAACTCAAGTTCTACTTAGTGTTGTCACAAGATTCTCCTTGCATTGGTTCCGTGAATTGATTCTCTACAATCTCTACTAGTTTTGTCACAATTCAACATGTTGAAAATAGTTGCACACATGGTATCTTTAACAGATCAATTTTCTACCGAGGGTTTTTTGTTGCTTCCACTGAAAAGTTGAAATCTACCATTCACCCCCCTCCTGTAGCTTTTGACATGCTCTTCGATCCTAAAATTGGTATTAGAGCCACGATGCTTTAATCTCTTTGATTTACACTTGTTCTGACTAATCATCATGGAGAAATACTCCGCAAACCTTGTGTATTCAATGGCATTGATTTTCAGGTTTGGAAGGCACGGATGGAGGCTTACATACAGGCGCAAGGCTTCGCCTTATGAGAAAAGGTCTTCAAGCTTTTTTTTTCATGCCTTCAAATTACGAAGTTACAACTATAAATATGAGAGACGTTGACAACAACAACAAGGTGCGGAACTTGATCATACAATGATTGAGTCAAAGCGACTTTGATCGTGTTGCACATCTCCGATCAGCATACAATGTGTGGAAAGCTTTATGTGACTACCACGAAGGATCCAACACGATCAAGGAGGTAAGACAAGACATGTTCAAAAAGGAGTACATGCGCTTTAAGATGCAACCAGGTGAGCCAATCGATGACTTCTTTGCTCACTTTACTAAAATTATCAACAACTTGCTTAGTGTCAATGTTAATTTTTCAGATGCTGAGAATGCTAGGCAATTGTTAAATGCATTAGACATGTCAATTTGAGAGATAAAAGTTACATCTATTCGTGAATACACTATCATGAGTCCACTTACTTTTGATGTGCTATATTCTAAGTTAAAAACTCATGAACTTGACATAATATCACGTAAGAACCACAACAAGTCTTTTGCATTTGTTTTACAACATGACATGCCTAGACCTAGCCAATCTTCATCATGTGGTACACTTGCTTTGCTTTCCTCTTTAACCCTTGAACAGACTGAAGAGTTTCTAGAGGAGGAGC
Organism: Tuctoria greenei; assembly: GCA_036927565.1. NCBI lineage: Eukaryota > Viridiplantae > Streptophyta > Magnoliopsida > Poales > Poaceae > Tuctoria > Tuctoria greenei. Next base: position 52,736,159 of record JAYESD010000005.1, on the reverse strand, counting down.
TAACACTTCTCTCTACTCGATTCTCGAAAGCATTGCAAAATGTGAAAACAAGAAGGAGAGGAAGTGGCAGCTCTCAATGATGCTTCGAATGTGGTAAGACATGACACTTTTGTACAAATTGTCCTAATCTTTCAGGTCCTACTTCCTGTGATGAGGAGCAAACAAAGTTCAAGTCCTCCTCTGCAAACAACAACAATAAGAAGAAGGGTTTTACAGGTCGCCAATTGATAAACTGTTTTGTCTCTGCACTTCAAGAACTTAGCTCGAGCGATGTGAACATCGGATGTGACAGAGATATTTGGCAAATATGTGCTTTATGGCGGGCAACTCAAGATCAAGTATGGAGGAGGCAGAACACAACAGCGATGATGAAGAGGTATGTCCCACTTGCGAAGAAATGTGTGATGTAATTTCTCGTGCCACTGTTATACTTAAGAAAAAGGACAAAAAGCTTAGGGACAATGTTTCTAAAATTGAATCACAAGAATCTAAAATCAATCACTTAAAATCTTTTATTCCTAGTTATGGTTCTTGTTCCTCTTGTGAGTTAATATATGAACAATTGTCCTCTTTAAGAAGTGCGCACACCTTCACTTTTGATAAAATTGAGATTGAAATTAAAAAGAACAAAAAGCTTGATGCACTTAATGATAAAAACTTGAAAGATGCTAGTTGTTCAGCAATTGATTTGCATTGTTCTGATTGTGATGATGTTAATAAGAAATTGCATGATGCTATGAATGAAATTTCTGTTCTGAACAATGCTTTATGTTCTCATGAAGTTAATTGCTGTTTTAATTGCAAATTAAAAGGAAAAACTTCATGTGAAAATTGCCTTTATCTGTCCAATAAACTTGATGACATGCATAGGACACTAGAGCGATTTTGTAGTAGGAATAAGAATATAAACTTGCTATTGAATTCTTCTAGGACTTGCAATGATAAAACTGGTTTAGGTCTTGATTCTCATGCTCATGCTAAGGCACATGCACCTAAGGTTGTTAAGTCATTAGGAAGTGGTTTGATTCAAACGGATCCTAAACAAAAAGAGGTAGTTTTTAAGTCTGCAGGAATGTTGTCTCATTTGGTGCTAATAAACATGTTGCTTGCTCATCTAGACATGAACACAAAGTAAAATTTCATTGTACCTATTGTGGTAGAGATGGTCATGTTATAGATTTTTGTTATAGACTAGCTAAACAACAGAAAAAGAAAAGAATGATTGCTAGATCTCATAACAACCAAGCAAAACTTGTTGCGCATGCTGAACCGAATGTGAGACAATTGCAACCTATTGTAATGAGTCAAAAACATAAAAATATTGCTCCTAAGCCTACTGTCCTTTGTGCGACATATAATTCATCTCTGTGATACCCAGTTTCGAAAATGAACCAAGTGAATGTATATGTGTGCCCAGGACGTTCAACACACATACATGAGTGCAATCACAAAAGAGTATACAGAAAATTACCACAAGGCAAGATTAATTTAGTACTTTTATTACACAACCATATTATCCTTAGATACAAGCTCTAATGAATATTAATGACTAGTTCAACGAATGCAGTGGAAATAACTAAATATGCAACTACGCAGCTAAGCAAAAGGTATAGCGCAACTCCATGCAACACCACAGGCAAAGTTGACTGCAGTCACGGCCTAGAACTCCATATTATCATCGTTAAACTCCCAATCCTGACTTGCAACTGTTGGGGGGGGGATTGCAAGAGTGAGTACATGTCGTACTCAGAAAGTGTAGAAAGTATGACATGTAGCTGATACAAATGACGAAATGTAATAAAGGCTAAGTGCTGAAAAGTACAGTAAAACATTTGAAAAGCAATATATCATATGTACGTGAAGTAAACCCATCATAATCCATGTAGTTATCATAATACCAGTCTATATCTCATTACCAATAACCATATTTATCACCATGAACCATAATACCATCCCAAAGCCAATACCAAACCATCCCAGTACCAAAACCCTTCTAATCATGGAAGTTGTCCAGGTGCTCATAACCGGGAGCACGACTATCATGATAGTTTTATTAGACACTCTGCAGAGGTTGTACTGCTTTACCCACGTGTTTGTGATTTCATCACCCGTCGGCGACTAAAGAACCTCCCTTACGCCAATTACACTTCCTTTGGTGTATGGCCAAGAGATCACAAAATAGCCTTTACAAAGGTATTACTAGCCTATTTAGAGCCCACTGAGGTTTCACCGGTGGCGATCCTCCAACTGGGCACATTTTCAACCAAGGGCCCCATCTTGAGCCATTCGAATCCCAGGGTAGTCCCACCAATCATCAACAAACCCAATCTGACTACCCCTTCCCCGAGCATCCTTAATGGTCTAAATAGAACTGGAAATCCCTAATTAATCAGCTACGATGCACCCATATTTGGCCTCGTGGTGGCACTGTAGTCCTGGCTTATTCTCGCATGAACTGGTCCTTAGATCTAAAGCAAGAGAACCACCATAACATCCAACCCATCCACATACCAGGCTTGCTTAGATCACCCATTACCATATCATATTAACCATTTCATGTTAATCATAATCTCATAATTACATAATTAAGGTAAGTGGTATAGTTGACTTTCCATCCCAATTGATTAAGCGAAGCAAAAAGGTAAAAAGCCCATCCCGACTCTCTACCATGAATTCCAGGTGACAAGGGTGGTCAAAAAAAGCTAGTAAACTTCCTGCCATACGATTTCCCATCAAATTGACACAAGCATGCAGTTTTGCAAACAAAACTTTTATTTTAAAACAGGATCAATATGCTTCAAGGACACTTGCCTTGCTCTCGGGATTGATTAGGATCAAATACTGCAAACTCTTGGTGTTGGAGATCCTCTACGGCACTGTCTAGCGCAAATCCTTCTAATCCGCACAACAAACATACAAAAAGAAACACAATCAAAGAGTGCACAAATATTACTCAATATGACATGACATGCATGATTAATGCAAATGCATGGTAGAACTTGTTAATAGGTTGCTTTTAAATGATCACTATCTAGTTCTAATAGATTTTAACAAGTTTATACAGGTTTGGATTTGATTAGGTCTAATTTTAGAATTAATTCAACACAATTTAACCAGGAAAATCAGACTAGTCCGCATAGGACTGGACAAGTCCGCACTGCGCGAGAACAGCGGATTAGGGTTTTCTAGATCGACGTGAATTTGGAGGATGGGGGTTAAATTCACCTAAGAAAAAGAGAATAGAAGGTAGGCCAGGTGTTTAGGACTCCAATGAATCAAGAAAATTGGAGGCAACACTTGGATCTTGGCGATCTAGGGTTGATGATGAACTTGGAGATGATTTGGTGATGAAGAATGAAACTTTATGGAGATCTTGATCCTCATTTGTTTCCTCCTCTTCTTCTTTCTTGGGATCTCCTCCTCCCTCCTTGATGGTGGCTCTCCACGAACTAGGGTTTGGGTGGGGTGGAAAAGTGGCAAATAGATGTCAAGCCAAGGGGTGGAGTTGTTTATATAGAGGTGGAGGCTAGAGTTAGATGGATTTCGAGTTTGAGAGAAGTAGAGGCCGGTTTAGAGTCCCACATGGGCTCTAAAAGAGTTAGGCACGACGTCCCTAGGCCCACTTAACGTGAAACCCAAGAAACAAGTCGTAAAACAAAGGATTAATTCGGATTCTCGAAATATCGGACAAGTCTGAAAAGGACCGGACTAGTCCGAAGTCTTCAAGTCTTTGTACATCTTCGCACAACCGGGGTGAATTGAGTAAGGTGAGTCATGTGCCTCTTTTAATATTGTCTCCTGAATACGCTTCACATTAGGCACGACAATCCTCTTACCAAGCCATAGAGTACCATGTTCATCCTCATCAAATCTGAATTTTCTCCCCTCTTGGGTCATTTCCTTGATTTCTTGAATTTCCTCATCCTTAGTTTGGCCTTCCCGAATTTCTTGCTCTAAGGTTGGGTTTAACTCCATCATCTCCATCTCATTTAGAAATCCATGGTTCAACCATTCAAACTCCCTACATAACTCGGATGGTAACTCTCGAACTGTGAGTTGATGACTTACTCCTTTTCTACTCAAAGCATCGGCCACTACATTGGCTTTTCCCGGATGATAATTGATCCCCAAATCATAATCTTTGATGAGCTCCAACAATCTCCGTTGCCTCAAATTCAGATCCGTTTGTGTGAAAATATACTTAAGACTCTTGTGATCCGTATAAATTTCACACCTATGTCCAAGGATATACTGTCTCCAAATCTCCAACACATGTACCACGGCTGCAAGTTCTAAATCGTGTGTTGGGTAATTCTGCTCATGTTTCTTCAATTGTCTTGATGCATAGGCGACCACTTGACCTTCTTGCGTCACCACACATCCAAGTCCTTGTCTCGATGCGTCACGATAGATGTCAAAACTCTTGCTCACATCCGGCAATATCAAGACTGGGGTTGTTGTTAACCTCTTCTTCAATTCCTCAAAACTCTCTTGACAACCTTGAGTCCATTGGGAAGCCTTTCCCTTCATTAGCAATTTCGTCATTGGCTTGACTATCTTGGAAAAGTCCTTGATGAATTGATGGTAATACCCAGCCATCCCAAGAAAAATCCTTATTTCCTTTGCATTTTGCGGGGGCTCCCATTTTAACACGTCCCTCACTTTTCCTGGATCAACCGAAACTCCTCCCCCTGAAATGATATGACCCAAAAATGATACTTCTCTCAACCAAACATGACACTTGTTGAACTTGGCATACAATTGATGCTCCCTTAATTTCTGCAGCGTAAGCCTCAAGTGTTCCTCATGTTCCTTCTCATCCTTCGAGTAGATCATAATGTCATCAGTGAACACCACGACAAATTTATCCAAGTACTCCATGACGACCTTATTCATGAGGTACATAAAGTAGGAAGGCACATTTTTCAATCCAAAAGACATCACGGTGTACTCATAGGATCCATATCGTGTCCTAAAAGCTATCTTGGGTATGTCCGATGGTCTAATCTTCATTTGAATGTATCCCGACCTCAAATCAATCTTAGAGAAGACACAAGCACCCTTCATCTGATCAAACAAGTCTTCTATGTGTGGCAAGGTGTACTTGTTCTTGATTGTTACCTCATTGAGAGCTCGGTAATCTACACACATCCTTTGGGATCCATCCTTCTTGTCCACAAATAGAACGGGCGCTCCCCAAGGTGAAGAGCTGGGCCGAATGAAACCCTTCTCTAGTTGCTCTTGAATTTGCTTCTTGAGCTCCGCTAATTCCATAGGAGGCATCCTATACGACCTCTTAGCTATAGGTGCAGTTCCAGGTATTAAATCAATAACAAACGCAATGTCTCGATCAGGTGGCATACCTGGCAACTCATCCGGGAACACGTCCAAAAATTCACACACCACCGGAATTTCCTCAATTGCAGTACCATCCATGTGATTTAGCTCCAATTGCTTCGGTGTGGTTTGAGATGGTTCAAATTCTATGGTGATCCCTTCTTCATTGGTGAACTTCACCGTCTTCGTGGCACACTCAATAACTCCATTGTGCTTCCTCAACCAGTCTATACCAAGTATAATATCCAATCCTTGAGAGTCCAAAACAATGAGGTTGACAGAGAATTCTACCCCCTTATTCTGAGGCTTACTTTTGGACATACTATGTTTGTCCTCATCTCTCCTCCAGGAGACTTAACCAATAGAGTAAACTTCATATGAGAGATAGGCAAACTATACTGGGCAACATATTTTGATGCAATGAATGAATGCAATGCTCTAGAATCAAATAACATAGTCGCTGGGTTGGAGTTTGCAAGAAACATACCAATGACCACGTCATCCGCTTGTTGAGCATCCTCCGTAGAGACATGGTTCACATTGCGACGAGCAAAATTCTGCTGTCTACGGTTCCCTTGTGGCTGTCCTCCATTGGGTCTTGGGTTTTGCCTCGGTGCATTGCCTCCTTGACCAAGGCCTTACTTAGGACATTGATGTGCAAAGTGTCCAGCTTCTCCACAAGTATAGCACTTCTTAACCCCACCAGAATTATTGGGGCGAGCTTGGTTTTGAACATGTGCACCAGGAAAATTAGCACGAGGTGCAAAAGGCATTGGAGGCCTAGGTGCTTGCATAACAGGGCGCTGCTGCACAAACTGAGTTGGGCGCGGTGCAAATCCAGTGCGCTGTACAGGAGTAGAGGAGCTGTAATATGGCGCATTAGGAGGCGCAAAGCGAGGGCACACATTACTTCCTTGCGGCTATCCTTGATATGGTGCCTTCCTCTTGTTATCTTGTTCCATCTCACATCTTGTTCTCAATCACAATTCCTTTGTCCACAAGCTTATGAAAATTGGCATAATCACAGTTGAGCAATTGCACTTGGACCTCATTGTTCAAGCCCCTCATGAACAAGTATTGTTTCCGGCTGTCCCGGCTCACATCCTCAGGCACATACCATGAGAGTTGAGTGAATTTATTGAGATATTCACCCACACTCGATCTCCCTTGCCTCAAGTTCTCAAATTCTTGCCTCTTCAAGATCATAACACCCTCAGGCAAATAATGGGAATGGAAACTCTCCTTGAATTCAGCCCAAGTGATCCTCTCCTGATTCTCATGAGCACTGCAATAAGAATCCCACCAATCCGCAGCTGCTCCAACTAGATGATGAGAAGCAAATAAGACCTTCTCCCGGTCACTGCATTGGACAATAGCTAGCTTCTTCTCCACGGACTTGAGCCAATCATCCGCATCCATAGGGTCAGCGGCTTGAGCAAAGGTTGGCAGCCTAGTCCTCATAAACTCTCCCAACTGGTTATGAGGAGGTGGGGGTGGCGGTGGAGGCATGTGGGGCTGATTGTTGATGTGACCAACCTGCAGCTGTCTTATAGTTTGTATCATGGTCTGCATGAGCTGGTTTTGCATAGCCAAAAGCTGCTCAATGTTGATAGCTCCATGAGCAGGTCCTTGTCCATTGTTGTTTTGAGGTGCTCCATGGTTCTCCTCCACATCATTAGCATCCCTCTGGTTGCGAGTCCTCACCATATGGAGAAAAGCAATAGGTAAGAATGAGAAAACGTCCCCAACTATATGCATTAAGGGATATGAAACTAGACAACTAAATAGCCTATGTGGACATGGCAATGCTAAAGCATCCCAAAGTCCTCTATTAAGCACACAAGCAAACAATATATAGCAAACAGCACACCAACCAAAAACACATCGATTCCTGAGTGCTCCTATGTGCTCTAAAGTGTCCCTTCTATCTAGGCTACATCCTACGGTCAACCTGTGGCTCTGATACCAATTTGTGACACCCAGTTCCGAAAATGAACCAAGTGAACGCATATGTGTGCACGGGACATTCAACGCACATACACGAGTGCAATCACAAAAGAGTATACAGAAAATTACCACAAGACAAGATTAATTTAGTACTTTTATTACACAACTCGGATACAAGCTCTAATGAATATTAATGACAAGTTCAACTAATGCAGCGGAAATAACTAAATATGCAACTACGCAGCTAAGCAAAAGGTATAGCGTAGCTCCATGCAACACCACAGGCAAAGTTGACGGCAGTCACGACCTAGAACTCCGCATTATCATCGTTAAACTCCCAATCCTGACCAGCAACTGTTGGGGGGTGATTGCAAGAGTGAGTACATGTCGTACTCAGCGAGTGTGGAAAGTATGACATGTAGCTAATACAAATGACGAAATGTAATATAGGCTAAGTGTTGAAAAGTACAGTAAAACATTTGAAAAGCAATATATCATATGTATGTTAAGTAAACCCATCATAATCCATGTAGTTATCATAATACCAGTCTATATCTCATTACCAATAACCATATTTATCACCATGAACCATAATACCATCCCAAAGCCAATACCAAACCATCTCAGTACCAAAACCCTTCTAATCATGGAAGTTGTCCAGGTGCTCATAACCGGGAGCACGGCTATCATGATATTTTTATTAGACACTCTGTAGAGGTTGTACCGCTTTACCCACGTGTTTGTGACTTCATCACCCGTCAGCGACTAAAGAACCTCCCTTACGCCAATTACACTTCCTTTGGTGTATGGCCAAGAGATCACAAAATAGCCTTTACAAAGGTATTACTAGCCTATTTAGACCCCACTGAGGTTTCACCGGTGGTGATGCCTCCAACTGAACACATATTCAACCAAGGGCCCCATCTTGAGCCATTCAGATCCCAGGGTAGTCCTACCAATCATCAACACACCCAATTCAACTACCCCTTCCCCGAGAATCCTTAATGGTCCAAATAGAACTGGCAAAGCCCTAATTAATCAACTACGCCGCACCCATACTTGGCCTCGTGGTCGCACTGTAGTCCTGACTTATTCTCGCATGAACCGGTCCTTAGATCTAAAGCAAGCGAACCACCATAACATCCAACCCATCCACATACCAGGCTTGCTTAGATCACCCGTTATTATATCATATTAACCAATTCATGTTAATCATAATCTCATAATTACATAATTAAGGTAAGTGGTATAGTTGTCTTTCCATCCCAATTGATTAAGCGAAACAAAAAGGTAAAAAGCCCATCCCGACTCTCTACCATGAATTCCAGGTGACAAGGGTGGTCAAACAAAGCTAGTAAACTTCCTACCATAGGATTTCCCATCAAATTGACACAAGCATGCAGTTTTGCAAACAAAACTTTTATTTTAAAACAGGACACTTGCCTTGCTCTCGGAATTGATTAGGATCAAAGACTACAAACTTTTGGTGCTGGAGATCCTCCACGGCACTCTCTAGCGCAAATCCGTCTAATGCACAATAATCATACAAACAAGAAACACAATCAAAGAGTGCACAAATATTACTCAATATGACATGACATGCATGATTAATGCAAATGTAAGGTAGAACTTGTTAATAGATTGCTTTTAAATGATCACTATATAGTTCTAATATATTTTAACGAGTTTATACAGGTATGGATTTGATTAGGTCTAATTTTAGAATCAATTCAACACAATTTAACCTGGAAAATTAGACTAGTCCGCATAGGACCGGACAAGTCCGCACTGCACGAGAACAGCAAATTAGGGTTTTTTAGATCGACGTGAATTTGGAGGATTGGGGTTTACTTCACATAAGAAAAAGATAATAGAAGGTATACCAGGTGTTTAGGACTCCAATGAATCAAGAAACTTGGAGGCAACACTTGGATCTTGGCAATCTAGGGTCGATGATGAACTTGGAGATGATTTGGTGATGAAGAACGAAACTTGATGGAGATCTTGATCCTCTTTCATTTCCTCCTCTTCTTCTTGCTTGGGATCTCCTCCTCCCTCCTTGATGGTGGCTCTCCACGAACTAGGGCTTGGTGGGGTGGAAAAGTGGCAAATAGATGTCAAGCCAAGGGGTGGGGTTGTTTATATAAAGGTGGAGGCTAGGGTTAGATGGATGTCGAGTTTGAGAGGAGTAGAGGCCGGTTTAGAGTCCCACATGGGCTCGAAAAGTGTTAGGCACGACATCCCTAGGCACACTTAACGTGAAACCAAAGAAATAAGTCGTAAAACAAAGGATTAATTCGGAGTCGCGAAATATCGGACAAGTCCGAAAAGGACCGGACTAGTCCGATGTTAGTCAGAGAGAAATCGGACAACTCTGGCCAAAAATCGGACAAGTAAGACTTTAGTCAGAGAGGAAAACGGACAAGTCCGCTAGAACACCGGATTCGTCCGGACAAGTCCAGAGACTTAGCAAATTTTCAAGGATTCTTGAAACACCGTACTAGTCCGCATAGGACCGGACAAGTCCGAAAGTGTCCAGAGGCAAAAACGGACTAGTCCGCAGCAAAAACGGACAAGTCTGATCGAGGTCAGAGAGAAATCGGACTAGTTTGCACCAAAATCGGACTAGTCCGCACTTTCCAGAATTTTAAGTGCGGTTTTGTTCCAAATCGATTTTAAACTTATTCCTCTTTATGTGGATTAATGTTAAACATGTATATGAATGTATGTAGGGCATGATGCATGAAAATGAGGGTGTTACAATCTCATAGCTCAGTAATTGGGCGCAAGGATTTACAAAATTTGACTCATAAATCTGCTGCATTTTCTTAGCTTTCGCGTGCTATTCTTGCTGAACGTCGTGTGACTCAGTACTCGATTCCTAAATGCCTTTTGACTAACCCCAGTATTGAGTCATTGACGTATTGTGCTTCTATGTAGGTTACACGCTTGAGGAACGAGAACATTTGGATTGTGGATTCAGGTTGCTCACGCCACATGACCGGTAACAAAGACTGGTTCTCCTCCCTCTCCTTTGTGTCACGTGTATAGAATGTTACTTTTGCCAATAATTCTTCAACTCCTATAATTGCTAAGGGTTCAGTTAGAGTAAATAATCACTACATTTAGAAAGATGTGGAACTATTCAAAAAATTGAAATACAACTTGATTTCTGTTTCACAATTGCTGGATGAAAATCTGGATATTATTTTCACTAAAAATTGTTTCAAGATTGTAGATTCTGATGGTGAGTTGTGTTTAACATTTCTTAGTTTGGAAGAGTTTTTTAAGCTGATTTTGATATGCCATCCTCTAAGCATAAGTGTCTAGTTGCTAATGATTCAAAGGACTTATATTTTTGGCATCGTAGACTTGGTGACGTAGGCTTTGATCACCTCACTCGTGTTAGTGGTCTTGATCGCATTCATGGGCTACCTAAGCTTAAGGAGATAACAATATTGTGTGCTCTTCTTGTAGACATGCTAAGATGGTTGCAGGTTCACATCCTCCTCTCACAATGACCATGACAAATGAATCGGGACAACTTTTGCACCTTGATACCATAGGTCCTTCATTTGTTTAATCTTTTGTAGGTAAATGGTATGTGCTTGTAATTGTTGATGAATTTTCTAGATACTCTTGGGTTTACTTTATGGCATCTAAGAATGAAGCTTTTAGTCACTTTAGAACTTTATTTCTTAGATTATCAATTGATCATCGAGGATCTTTAAAAGCAATTAGAAGTGATAACGGAATCAAATTTAAAAATCAATTGTTTGATCACTTTAGTGCTGAAAAGGGAATATATCATCAAATTTTTTCACCATATGTACCTCAACAAAATGGTGTTGTAGATAGAAAGAACAAAACCTTAGTTGAGATGGCTAGGACTATGTTTGATGAATATCAAACTCATAGGAAATTTTGGGCTGATGCAATTGCGACCACTTGTTATGTCTCAAATTGTATTTTCTTGCGTGCTAAGCTAGGAAAAACACCATATGAACTTCGGTTTGGACATAGGCCTAGTGTCACACACTTTCGGGTCTTTGGTTGCAAATGCTTTGTTAAGAAACATGGTAATCTTGATAAATTTGAAGCTAGATCTGTTGATGGCATGTTTTTTGGTTATCCTTCTCATACTAGAGGCTACCGTGTGGTTTTACTTAACACAAACAAAATTGTGGAGACTTACGAGGTTTCTTTTGATGAATCTAGCCTAGGTACAAGCTCTAATATTGAAGGTACAGATCCATATCCACAGGGGAGGGTATTTTCGTCGAAGAAGAGGAAGAAGTGGTGCTGTTGTCCGAAGATTCAGAAGCTAATAACATCGTTCTTTTTGTGCTTAAGCATGGCAATGACTCACTATTTGTTCAAGTGTATGTGGATGATATTATCTTTGCTTGTGCTTCTCATGATCTTTGTCCAAGTTTTCAGCTATGCTGAGTTCAGAATTTAAGATGAGTATGATAGGAGAACTCACGTACCTTTTGAGGCTGCAAATCAAGCAAACCAAGGAGGATACTTTTGTACATCAAACAAAGTATACGAAAGTCCTTCTTAAGCACTTCAACATGGACAAACAAGCCTCTTCGGACACCAATGGGAACAACAATGATGCTTGAACTTGATGAAGATGGTGAACATGTGGATCAAAAAGCATATCGATCGAGAAGCATGATCAGGTCACTTTTGTACCTCATGACATCAAGACTAGACATACAATTCAGTGCATGTCTTTGTGCATGATTTCAAGCTTCCCCACGTGCTTCACATTGTCAAGTCTTCAAAAGAATTCTCAGGTACTTACATGGAACTCAAGAATTTGGCATTTTTCTTCCTTCTTCCTCAACTATTACTTTGAAAGCCTTTAGAGAAGATGATTTTGGGGTTGTAGGATTGATAAGGAAAATTACTTCAGATGCTTGTCATTTTCTTGGTAATTCACTTGTTGCTTGGTCCTCTAGAAAACAAAATTCAGTTGCACAATCCGCAGAAGAATCTGAATATGTAGTTGCTGCTAGCGCTTGCTCACAATTCTTTGGATTGTTGAAACACTTAAGGACTATGGGGTTGATCTATATAGTGTTCCACTATTTTGTGATAATACTTGTGCCATTTACATTGCTAAAAACCTCATGTAACATTCCAGAACAAAGCACATTGACATTAGGTATCACTTTCTCCGTGATAATGTTGAAAAAGGAAACATTGTGCTTCGCCATGTAGATATCAAAGAATGATTGGCTGACATTTTTACAAAACCTTTGGATTTCACTCGTTTTTGTTTCATTCGTAGTGAAATAGAGGTTATGCATCCTCATGGCTTAAATTGAAGGGGAGTTTTGAAACTTGGGAAGTCTATGTGTGAATCTGAATTTAAAATCATATGAGCATAGTATTTCATACATATATGACTTTGTGATTCCTTTTCATGCTAAAAGTTCTCACTACACTACTTGTGTTATACATTTTGTAGTTGTTGCCATGACTTGTAATTGGAATAATTAATTTGTAACACCCTCATTTTCATGCATCATGCCCTACATACATTCATATACATGTTTAACATTAACCCACATGAAGAGGAACGAGTTTAAAATTGATTTGGAACATTTAAAATTGATTTGGAGCAAAACCGCACTTAAAATGCAGGAAAGTGTGGACTAGTCCGATTTTACTGAGGACTAGTCCGATTTCTCTCTGACTAGAAACGGACTTGTCCGTTTTTGCTGCGAACTAGTCCGATTTTGCCTCTGGAAACTTTTGGACTTGTCTGATTTTGTACGGACTAGTCCGATATTCCATGAATCCTTGAAAATTTGCTAAGTCCCTGGACTTTTCCGAACTAATCCAATGTTCCAGCGGACTTGTCCGATTTCCTCTCTGACTAAAGTCAGACTTGTCCGATTTTAGGCCAGACTTGTCCATTTTTCTCTCTGGACATTTTCGGACTAGTCTGGTCCTTTCCGGACATGTCCGATATTTCGCGACTCCGAGTTGATCTTTTGTTTTACAACTTGTTTCTTAGGTTTCATGTTAAGTGGGCCTAGGGACGTCGTTCCTAACTCTTTTAGAGCTCACGTGGGACTCTAAATCCGCCTCTACTCCTCTCAAACTCGAAATCCACCTAACCCTAGCCTCCACCTCTATATAAACAACCCCACCCCTTGGCTTGACATCTATTTGCCACTTTTCCACCCCACCCAAACCCTAGTTCGTGGAGAGTCACCACCAAGGAGGGAGGAGGAGATCCCAAGCAAGAAGAAGAAGGGGAGGAAACGAAGGAGGATCAAGATCTCCACCACGATTTTGTTCTTCATCACCAATTCATCTCCAAGTTCATCATCAACCCTAGATCATCAAGATCCAAGTGTTACCTCCAAGTTTCTTGATTCATTAGCGTCCTAAACACCTGGTATACCTTCTATTTCATTTTCCTTACGTGAATTCGACCCCAAGTCTCCAAATGTACGATGATCTAGAAAACCCTAGTCCGCTTGTTCTGCGAAGTGTGGACTAGTCCGACCTTCTGCAGACTAGTCCGATTTTGCTGACTAAATTGTGTTAAATTAATTCTAAAATTTGATCAAATCAACTCCAAACCTGTATAAACTTGTTAAAAACTATTAGAACTAGTTAGTGATCATTAAAATCAATCTATTAACAAGTTCCACCTTGCATTTGCATTAATCATGCATGTCATGTCATATTGAGTAATATTTGTGCACTCTTTGATTGTGTTTCTTGTCTTGTATGTTTATTGTGCGGATTAGACGGTTTTGTGCTAGAGAGTGCCCTGGAGGATCTACAACACCAAGAGTTTGAAGGCTTTGACCTTAATCAACCGCAAGAGCAAGGCAAGTGTCCTTGAAGCATATTGATCTTGTTTTAAAATAAATGTTTTGTTTGCAAACTGCATGCTTGTGTCAATTTGATGGGAATCATATGGTAGGAAGTTTACTAGCTTTGTTTAACCACCCTTGTCACCTGGAATATATGGTAGAGAGTCGGGAAGGGTTTTTTTATCTTTTTGCTTCGCTTAATCAACTGGGATGGGAAAACAACTATACCACACAATTTAATTATGCATGAATGAATTATGGTTAACATGAACTTGTTAATATGATATGGTAATGGGTGATCTAAGCAAGCCTGGTATGTGGATGGGTTGGATGTTATGGTGGTTTTGCTTGCTTTAGATCTAAGGACCGGTTCGTGGAGCGACCATATAGGATTTATAGTGCCGCCGCGAGGCCAAGTATGGGTGCAGCGTAGCTGATTAATTAGGGCTTTGCCAGTGATATTTGGACCATTAAGCATGCTCGGAGAAGGGGTAGTCGGATTGGGTTTGTTGATGATTGGTGGGACTACCCTGGGATCCGAATGGCTCAAGAGGGGGCCCTTGGTTGAAGATGTGCTCAGTTGGGGACATTGCCACCGGTGAAACCTCAGTGGGATCTAAATAGGCTAGTAATCCCTTTGTAAAGGCTATTTTGTGATCTCTTGCCCACACACCAACAGAAGTGTGAGACGGCATAATTGAGATTCTATAGTCATCGAAAGTTGATGAAATCACCAAACACGTGGGTAAAGCGATACAACCTCTACAGAGTGTGTCTAAAACTATCATGATAGTCGTGCTACCGGTTATGAGCAACCTGGACCCTCACATGATTAGAGGGAACTCGGTATTGGGATGGTATTTGGGATGGTTATGGTTGGTATTATGGTTATGGTTGGTATTATGGTTATGGATGGTTATGAATTAATTTTTGGTATTGAATATGGATATTGGTATATGATGATGGATGTGGAATATGGACTGGTATTGTGATAACTACAATACTTATGATAGGTTTACTTCATATACATATAATATATTGCTTTTCAAATGTTTTAATGTACTTTTCAGCACTTAACAATTATTTTATTCGTCATTTGAATCAGCCACATGTCATACTTTCCACACTTGCTGAGTACGACATGTACTCACTCTTGCAATCCCCCCCACAGTTGCAAGTCAGGATTGGGAGTTTAATGGCGATAATGCGGAGTTCTAGGCCTTGTCTACCATCAGCTTTGCCTGTGGTGTTGATTGGAGCTGCACTATACCATATTGCTTATGCCGCCTAGCTATTTAGTTTGCTTATTTAGTTTATTTCCGCTGCAATAGTTGAACTTGTCATCAATATTCATTAGAGCTTGTATTTGAGGATAATATGGTTTGTTTAATAAAAGGTTATTTAATCTTGTTTTGTGGTAATTTTCTGTATACTCTTTTGTGAATGCACTTGTGTATGTGTGTTGAACATCCTGGGCACACATATGCGTTAGCTTGGTTCATTTTCGGAATCGGGTGTCACATATTGGTATCAGAGCCACAGGTTGACCGTAGGATGCAACCTAGATAGAATGGACACTTTAGAGCACATAGGAGCACTCAGGAATCGATGTGTTTTTGGTTGGAGTGTTGTTTGCTATATATATTTTTTGCTTGTATGCTTAATAGAGGATTTTTGGATGCTTTAGCATTGCCATGTACACCTAGGCTAGTATAGCTAGTTGTTTAGTTTCATATCCCTTGATGCATTTAGTTGGGGACGTTTCTAAATTCTTCTCTTTTGCTTTCTTTCAGATGGTGAGGACTCGCAACCAAAGGGATGGTAATGATGAGGAGGAGAACCATGGAGCACCTCAGAACAACAATGGACAAGGACCTTCCCAAGGAGCTATTAATATTGAGCGGTTATTAGCTATGCAAAACCAGCTCATGCAGACTATGATACAAACTATAGGACAGCTGCAGGCTGGCAATAACAACAATCAGCCCCACATGCCTCCACCGCCACCCCCACCTCCTCATAACCGATTGGGAGAGTTCATGAGGACTAGGCCGCCAACCTTTGCTCAAGCTGCTGACCTTATGGATGCGGATGATTGGCTCAAGTCTGTGGAGAAGAAACTTGCTATTGTCCAATGCAGTGACCGGGAGAAGGTGCTTTTCGCTTCTCATCAACTAGTTGGAGCAGCTGCGGATTGGTGGGATTCATATTGCAATGCTCATGAGAACCAAGAGAGAATACCTGGGCGGAATTCAAGGAGAGTTTCCGCTCTCATTATGTGCCTGAGGGAGTTATGATTTTGAAGAGGCAAGAATTTGAGAACATAAGGCAAGGAAGATCGAGCGTGAGTGAATATCTCAATAAGTTCACTCAACTCTCAAGATATGCGCCTGAGGATGTTAGCTGGGACAGCCGGAAGCAATACTTGTTCATGAGAGGCTTGAACAATTAAATCCAAGTGCAACTACTCAACTGTGATTATGCCAATTTTCAGAAGCTTGTGGACAAAGCTATTGTGGCAGAGAACAAGGTCCGCGATATGGAACAAGACAACAAGAGGAAGGTGGCATATCAAGGACAGCTGCAAGGAAGTAATGTGCGCCCTCGCTTTGCGCCGCCCAATGTGCCTTACTACAGCTCTTCTATTCCTGCTCAACGCCCTGGATTCGCACGGCGCCCAACTCAGTTTGTGCAGCAGTGCCCTGTCATGCAAGCACCTAGGCCTCCAATGCCATATGAACCTCGTGCTAATTTTCCTGGTGCAAGTGTTCAAAACCAAGCTCGTCCCAATAATTCTGGTGGAGTTAAGAAGTGCTATACTTGTGGAGAAGATGGACACTTTGCGCATCAATGTCCTAAGTCAGGCCTTGGTCAAGGAAGCAATGCACCGAGGCAAAACCCAAGACCTAATGGAGGACAGCCACAAGGGAACCGTGGACAGCAGAATTTTGCTCGTGGCAACGTGAACCATGTCTCTACAGAGGATGCTCAACAAGCGGATGACGTGGTCATTGGTATGTTTCTCGCCAACTCCAACCCCGCGACTATGTTGTTTGATTCTGGAGCATCGCATTCATTCATTGCATTGAAGTATGTTGCCAAGTATAGTTTGCCTATCTCTCATATGAAGTTTACTCTATTGGTTAAGTCTCCTGGAGGAGAGATGAGGACAAATATAGTATGTCCAAAAGTAAGCCTTAGAATAAGGGGGTAGACTTCTCTGCCAACCTCATTGTTTTGGACTCTCAGGGATTGGACATTATACTTGGTATGGACTGGTTGAGGAAGCACAAACCTCCCTTTCTGTGATGAACGAGCATGTGGATGCTTATTTGCGGTACGCGCTTCAATATCCATTCACTACTGACAAGATCTAAAAGAAAATAGTTAGGTAATGGAGTTATTGAGTGTGCCACAAAGACGGTGAAGTTGACCAATGAGGAAGGGATCACCGTAGAATTTGAAGCATCTCAAACCACACCGAAGCAATTGGAGCTGAATCATATGGTCGGTGCCGCAATTGAGGAGATTCCGCTGGTGTGTGAATTTTTGGATGTTTTTCCGGATGAGTTGCCAGGTATGCCACCTGATCAAGACATTGAATTTATTATTGATTTAATACCTGGAACTGCACCTATAGCTAAGAGGCCGTATAGGATGCCTCCTATGGAATTAGCAGAGCTCAAGAAACAAATTCAAGAGCAACTAGAGAAAGGTTTTATTTGCCCTAGTTCTTCACCATGGGGAGCGCCCGTGTTGTTTATGGACAAGAAGGATGGAACCCAAAGGATGTGTGTGGATTACCGAGCTCTCAACGAGGTGACCATCGAGAACAAGTACACCTTGCCACACATAGAAGACTTGTTTGATCAGATGAAGGGTGCTTGTGTCTTCTCTAAGATTGATTTGAGTTCGGGATACTTTCAAATGAGGATTAGACCATCCGACATACCCAAGACAGCTTTTAGGACACGGTATGGATCTTATGAGCACACAGTGACATCTTTTGGATTGACAAATGTGCCTGCCTACTTTATGTACCTCATGAATAAGGTCTTCATGGAGTACTTGGATAAGTTCGTTGTGGTGTTTATTGATGACATTATGATCTACACGAAGGATGAGAAAGAACATGAGGAACACTTGAGGCTTACACTACAGAAATTGAGGGAGCATCAATTGTATGCCAAGTTCAACAAGTGTCAGTTTTGGTTGAGAGAGGTGTCGTTTTTGGGTCATATAATCTCAGGAGTATCGGTTGACCCCAGAAAAGTGAGAGACGTGTTGAAGTGAGAACCGCCGCAAAATGTAAAGGAAATAAGGAGTTTTCTCGGGATGGATGGATATTACAGTAGGTTCATCAAGGACTTTTCCAAGATAGCCAAGCCTATGACGGAGTTGCTAATGAAGGGAAAGGCTTTCCAATGGACTCAAGCTTGTCAAAATAGTTTTGAGGAGTTGAAACAGAGGTAGACAACAGCCCCAGTTTTGGTACTGCCGGATGTGAGCAAGAGTTTTGATATTTATTGCGACGCATCAAGACAAGGACATGGATGTGTATTGATGCAAGAAGGTCAAGTGGTCGCCTATGCATCAAGACAATTGAAGAAACATGAGCAGAATTACCCAACACATGATTTAGAACTTGCAGCCGTGGTACATGCATTGAAAATTTGGAGACACTACATCCTTGGACATAGGTGTGAAATTTATACGGATCACAATAGTCTTAAGTATATTTTCACACAAACGGATCTGAATTTGAGGCAACAGAGATGGTTGGAGCTCATCAAAGATTATGACTTGGGGATCAACTATCACCCGGGAAAAGCCAACGTAGTGGCTGATGTCTTGAGTAGAAAAGGAGTAAGTCATCAACTCACAGTTCGAGAGTTACCATCTGAGTTATGTAAGGAGTTTGAATGGTTGAACCTCAGGTTTGTAAATGAGATGGAGATGATGGAGTTAAATCCAACCTTGGAGCAAGAAATTCGAGAAGCACAAACCACAGATGAGGAGATCAAGGAAATCAAAGAAAGGACCGAAGAAGGGAGAGAATTCAGATTTGATGAAGAAAAATATGGTACCTTATGGCTTGGAAATAGAATCGTTGTGCCTAATGTGAAGCATATTCGGGAGATGATATTAAAAGAGGCACATGACTCACCTTACTCAATTCACCCTGGTTGTACGAAGATGTACAAAGACTTGAAGACTTGCTATTGGTGGGATAGCATGAAGAAGGACATAGCTGAATACGTAGCATTGTGTGATGTGTGTCAACGAGTCAAGGCGGAACATCAAAGGCCAGCTTGATTATTGCAACCATTGAAGATTCCGGAATGGAAGTGGGAAGAAATCGGTATGGACTTCATAGTTGGTTTACCATGTACTTAGTCCGGTTACGACTCAATTTGGGTAATTGTGGATCGGTTAACTAAGTCAGCTCACTTTATTCCTGTCAAGACCACATATAATGGAGAGAAATTGGCGGAACTGTATATGGGAAGAATAGTATGTTTGCATGGAGTTCCGAAGAAGATGGTCCCAGATAGAAGTTCACAATTCACTTCCAGGTTTTGGCAAAAATTGCATGAAGCTTTGGGGACGAGGTTGAATTTTAGTTCAGCATATCACCCTCAAACGGATGGGCGAACCGAGAGGACCAATCAATTTTGGAGGACATGTTACGAGCTTGTGCTTTAAAGCATGGGAAAAGTTGGGACAAAAGCTTGCCATACGTGGAATTTTCATACAACAATAGTTACCAAGCAAGCTTGAAAATGTCACCATATGAGGCACTATATGGAAGGAAGTGTAGGACACCTTTATTTTGGAATGAGGCAGGAGAAACTCAAGTATTTGGTCCGGATGTGTTGCAAGAAGCCGAAAAGCAAGTCCAAATAATTCGTGAAAACTTGAGGGCAGCCCAATCAAGACAAAAAGGCTATGCGGACAATAGGAAAAGGAAATTAGACTTTGAAGTGGGAGATTTTGTTTACCTCAAGGTGTCACCAATGCGAGGTCATAAGAGGTTTAACATAAGAGACAAGCTAGCACCTCGTTATATTGGACCATTCAAGATTTTGGACAAAAGAGGAGAAGTAGCGTATAAGTTGGAGATGCCAGCTCATCTTTTGGATGTCCATGATGTCTTTCATGTTTCCCAGCTCAAGAAGTGCTTGAGAGTACCAGAAGAACAAGTACTAATGGAAGAATTGGAACTAGAGGAATATTTGACTTATGCCAAGCAACCGGTTAAGATCTTCGAAACCAAGGAGAGAGTCACAAGGAACAAGGTGATTCGATGGTGTAAAGTTCAATGGAAGCACCACACGGACAAAGAAGCAACGTGGGAATTGGAGGATGATATCAAGAAGGAATTTCTTTATCTCTTCTCTTCCGCGTCGAATCTCGAGGGCGAGATTCATTTTAAGGGGGGTAGGTTTGTAACACCCTCATTTTCATGCATCATGCCCTACATACATTCATATACATGTTTAACATTAACCCACATGAAGAGGAACGAGTTTAAAATTTATTTGGAACATTTAAAATTGATTTGGAGCAAAACCACCTTAAAATGCAGGAAAGTGCAGACTAGCCCGATTTTACTGAGAACTAGTCTGATTTCTCTCTGACTAAAAACGGACTTGTCCGTTTTTGCTGAGGACTAGTCCGATTTTGCCTCTGGAAACTTTCGGACTTGTCCGATTTTGTGCGGACTGGTCCGATATTCCATGAATCCTTGAAAATTTGTTATGTCCCTGGACTTTTTCGGACTACTCCGGTGTTCCAGCGGACTTGTCTGATTTCCTCTCTGACTAAAGTCGGACTTGTTTGATTTTAGGCCACACTTGTCCGATTTTCTCTCTGGACATTTTCGGACTAGTTCGGTCCTTTCCTGACTTGTCCGATATTTCGCGACTCCGAGTTGATCTTTTGTTTTACGACTTGTTTCTTAGGTTTCATGTTAAGTGGGCCTAGGGACGTCATGCCTAACTCTTTTAGAGCCCACGTGGGACTCTAAATCCGCCTCTACTCCTCTCAAACTCGAAATCCACCTAACCCTAGCCTCCACCTCTATAAACAACCTCACCCCTTGGATTGACATCTATTTGCCACTTTTCCACCCCACCCAAACCCTAGTTCATGGAGAGCCACCGCCAAGGAGGGAGGAGGAGATACCAAGCAAGAAGAAGAAGGGGAGGAAACGAAGGAGGATCAAGATCTCCACCAAGCTTTCGTTCTTCATCACCAATTCATCTCCAAGTTCATCATCAACCCTAGATCATCAAGATCCAAGTGTTACCTACAAGTTTCTTGATTCGTTGGAGTCCTAAACACCTGGTATACCTTCTATTTCCTTTTCCTTACATGAATTCGACCCCAAGTCTCCAAATTTACGTCGATCTAGAAAACCCTAGTTCACTAGTTCTGCGAAGTGCGGACTAGTCCATCCTTCTGCAGACTAGTCCAATTTTACTGACTAAATTGTGTTAAATTAATTCTAAAATTTGATCAAATCAACTCCAAACCTGTATAAACTTGTTAAAAACTATTAGAACTAGTTAGTGATCATTAAAGTAATCTATTAACAAGTTCCACCTTGCATTTGCATTAACATGCATGTCATGTCATATTGAGTAATATTTGTGTACTCTTTGATTGTGTTTCTTGTCTTGTATGTTTATTGTGTAGATTAGACGGTTTTGCGCTAAAGAGTGCCCCGGAGGATCTACAGCACCAAGAGTTTGAAGGCTTTGACCCTAATCAACCGCAAGAGCAAGGCAAGTGTCCTTGAAGCATATTGATCCTGTTTTAAAATAAATGTTTTGTTTGCAAACTGCATGCTTGTGTCAATTTGATGGGAATCCTATGGTAGGAAGTTTACTAGATTTGTTTAACCACCCTTGTCACCTGGAATATATGGTAGAGAGTCGGTAAGGTTTTTTTATCTTTTTGCTTCGCTTAATCAACTGGGATGGGAAAACAACTATACCACTCAATTTAATTATGCATGAATGAATTATGGTTAACATGAAATGGTTAATATGATATGGTAATGGGTGATCTAAGCAAGCCTGGTATGTGGATTGGGTTGGATGTTATGGTGGTTTTGCTTGCTTTAGATCTAAGGACTGGTTCATAGAGCGACCATCTGGGATTTACAGTGCCACTATGAGGCCAAGTATGGATGTGGCGTAGCCGATTAATTAGGTCTTTGCCAGTGCTATTTGGACCATTAAGGATGCACGGGAAAGGGGTAGTCGGATTGGGTTTTGATGATTGGTGGGACTACCCTGGGATCCGAATGGCTCAAGAGGGGGCCCTTGGTTGATGTGCTCAGTTGGAGACATCACCACCGGTGAAACCTCAGTGGGGTCTAAATAGGCTAGTAATCCCTTTGTAAATGCTATTTTGTGATCTCTTGGCCACACACTGACGGAAGTGTGAGACGGCATAATTGAGATTCTATAGTCATCGAAAGGTGATGAAATCACAAACACGTGGGTAAAGCGGTACAACCTCTGCAGAGTGTGTCTAAAACTATCATGATAGCCGTGCTCCTGGTTATGAGCAACCTGGACCCTCACATGGTTAGAGGGAACTCGGTATTGGGATGGTATTTGGTATGGTTATGGTTGGTATTATGGTTATGGATGGTTATGAATTAATTTCTGGTATTGAATATGGATATTGGTATATGATGATGGATGTGGAATATGGACTGGTATTGTGATAACTACATTGCTTATGATAGGTTTATTTCATATACATATAATATATTGCTTTTCAAATGTTTTAATGTACTTTTCAGCACTTAACCATTATTATATTCGTCATTTGAATCAGCCACATGTCATACTTTCCACACTTGTTGAGTACGACATGTACTCACTCTTGCAACCCCCCCAACAGTTGCAGGTCAGGATTGGGAGTTTAATGGCGATAATGCGGAGTCCTAGGCCGTGTCTACCGTCAGCTTTGCCTGTGGTGTTGATTGGAGCTGCGCTATACCATATTGCTTATGCTGCCTAGCTGTTTAGTTTGCTTACTTAGTTTATTTCCGCTGCAATAGTTGAACTTGTCATCAATATTCATTAGAGCTTGTATTTGAGGATAATATGGTTTGTTTAATAAAATTTGGTTAATTAATCTTGTTCTATGGTAATTTTCTGTATACTCTTGTGTGAATGCACTCGTGTATGTGTGTTGAACATCCTGGGCACACATATGCATTAGCTTGGTTCATTTTCGGAACCGGGCGTCACATAATTACACTAAATCTGGTCACAATCGAACTTTCTTGCTGTTTTGAACTTGTTGCATGCTCACAAGTGCTTTTAATCATAAAAAATAATCAAGCAATAGCCCACATGTTAAGCTTTTATGATCAAATAAAAATCTGAAAAGATCAAGAGAATATGCATGCATCGCACTTCTTATTTTGAGATTGCTTACCATTGCACTTTTATATGAACTTAGAAGAAGTTGTGTATGACTAAAACCATGTTCTTAAGCTTCTGCTTGTCAAATGACATAGGCTTGACTTGGTTGGTTAGAATAAGGTTGATGCTGCATATAATCTCTTGCAAATATCATATGATCCAAATTTTTTGCTTTAAAAATAATAAAAATGCAGCAACATGTGTGATGCTTTCAGATCTTGAAATAGTTAAGTTTCTGAGATAATAACTTACTTAAATTGAAAAATTACATTTGATCTCTAGCATGGCTTAGACTACTTTATGTATCTCATTGATGTGATAGTGTAAGCGACTTGATAGTATGACTTGGATGAACTTTGTTTTATATGTATATGTTACAATATGCTCATAACAATTAACATTTCTCTTTTAACCTTGTTGAATACATTGTCAATGGGGGAGAAATATGTGACACACTGCACATTCACGAGTTTTTACATGTTCTTCCAAAAGGGGGAATTGCTTTTTGAGATTTCTTTCTCATTTGATTTTTGATTTTCAAAATGGAGAGAAATTTGCTTTCAAACCTTTCCGTGAATGTGCCAATGTTCGGATTTCAAGTGGTGTTGTCAATGCATTCATCAAGGGGGAGGTTGTGAGGCCTATGTGTGCTGAATACATTGGCAATCAGAATAAAAGGGAGGGTTCACACGCAAAGTGTGATTATTGCCTAAAAGCCCACTTCGGATTGTCTAAACTTGCAGGAATCTGTTTTGCACTATCCGAACTTCATCGCACGTGAGTTGCACGTGTTTCACGCTTCGGAGTGTCCAAAATTTTCTCACGTGACTTGTACATGTTCGACACTTAGGATTGTTCGAACTTTCACATACGTGAGATGCACGTGAGTCGACTAGAGTCGAACTTTTGAATGTATTTTTATGAGTAACATTATCCTCAATGGTTTAGGACTATCCGAACTTTCTCAATGCATTTCAGGAGTAATATTTACTCTTTACTTGTTTAGAAGTGTCTGAACTTTCCCAATGCATTTCGGGAGTAACATTTACTCTTTACTTGGTTAGGACTGTCCGAACTCTAGGTCACGTGATTCGCACATGATTTTCGGATTGGAATGTTCAATCTTTTGCCTTTACATTGCAGCGCCGCTTTTGGTCAATTCAATAATTTTATTTGCTAAAATAATTGTGTGGCGTATCTGTTCTTAACTTGCAAAATTTCAAACTTGCTTTTTTGCTTATGGAATATTTTCTTAGTATTCTCTTACTAATTTTTTGATGTGTTATGGCTGATTATGGTGGTTAAACATTGCTATGGTTTGCAACATGCTTATGTGAGGTGCTCATGTAAGGTATTGTGATTATCGGACTAATATGAGTCAAGTCGAGGACTTGTGCTCAGAAGAATTAGTTATTTATTCATGTGCATGTGTTTCTTGAGGTCAAGACATGGCTGGTGAAGGAACCCATTGAACTAGTCTTAGTGAGAAGATGAGGTTCAACAACCAAGTTCAAAAGGAATTGTGGTTGAGTTGATCGGGAGGTCACACGGCATGTTTAGGTCAAGAACAATGCATATGAAGGTATTATGGACGTTGTTTGGAAGGTGTTTGCATGTATGCAAGGGGTGCATGGACGTGGCTACATTGTTCCAAGGCATGATAAAGAGAAGTGGACGTGAAGATGTGATCGGAAAGGTCCACCGACTGGATTGTCTCAAGATGCAGCTGAGGTGGTTATGGTTCGTTTATAGAATGTTCAGAGTTTGTTTTTGTTAGATTTCATGGTGAGCACAAAGTTGAGTTGTTTTAGGAATTTTTGGTACATTCCTAAGGTGTTTGGAAGTCTTAAGATTGCTTCTATATGCGTATAGAAGAGTCTTAAGTCGTTATGGTAAGTTTGAGTTAGAGTTCAAGTAGTATTAGAGTCCTAGTTTGGATTGGGTTGGCCTTAGGGCTAGTCTTATAAGCAAGATAGGTTAAAGATCATGATAATACTATTTTGGGTTGTTCCTCTTGTGTTCTATTGAATAAATATCATATTTTTAGAGGAGCTTTTGTGCCTTGTCCGTCCGACTTGTTTCAGGCAAGTTTTTCTCGCCAAGTTTCTGGATAGACCGACGCTGTTTCGGTATTTCGATCATAACTCGCGTTTTACTACTCAAATTGATCTGATTCTTCTTGCATTGTATTAAAAACTCAATTATATATCATCTCTAAAAGTTTCACGGTCATTGGATTTGTGGTTTTTGATCTACACGAGTTTCTTTGCAGCATTTTTGATCTGGTTTTAAATCGGGTAGAACAGTTTGACCTTCGTATAGTCTTTTGATCATAACTCAAGTTCTACTTAGTGCTTTCACGTGATTCTTATTGCATCGGTTCTGTGACTTGATTCTATACAATCTCAGCTAGTTTTGTCACAGTTGAACATGTTGAAAACAGTTTCCCACATGATTTCTTTAACATATTGATTTTCTGCCGAGGGGTTTTTGTTGCTTCCCTAAAAAAGTTTAAATCTACCATTCACCCCCCATCTGGTAGCTTTTCATGTGCTCTTTGATCCTACACTACCGATCAAGGTTCCTCTTTTATGTTCCACCATTTTCATGAATTTGCCGAATATTTTGGAATTAAGTTGTTGAATTCACCGCCTTATTATGCTCAAGCTAATGGACAGGCCGAATCTAGCAACAACACTTCAATCAGACATGTGAAGAAAAATATAGAAGAGCATCCAAAAAGATTCATGAGGTGCTTTTCAAGGCTTTATGGGATCATAGGGTATCTACACATGGTACAATTAAGGTAACGCCACATGAGTTAGTATATGGACAAGAGGCAGTGCTGCCCGTTGAAGTAAATTTGCAAGCTATTAGAGTAGCCAGACAAAACGATTTGTCGGTTGTGGACTATAGTAATTTAATGATGGATAGAATAGATGATGTCTCAGAAGAAAGGCTAAAAGCTTTTAACGATATTGAGAAGGAAAATTTGAGGGTGGCTAAAGCCTATAATAAAAGAGTGAAGGAAAATCGTTTGGGTTAGGAGACTTAGTCTGGAAAACGATTTTGCCTATTGGGACAAAGGAATAAATTCGACAAATAGTCACCGACTTGGGAGGGTCCTTATAAAATTGTTGGAATCGCGCCTGGGAATTCCTATTTTGTTGAAACCTTACAAACTGAGACACTTCCCAAGGGGCTTAATGGAAATATCTAAAGAGATACGTGTGTGGCAGGAAGCTTAAAATAAAGTGAAGGTGATATGGCCGATACGTCAGGTATCATCCTTAAAACAATCATCTAGTATAACTGCAGGTATGATCTTAAAAGTGAGAAATTTGTTCTCAAAGTATTTTCAGTAAATGCAATTGTCCCAAAAACAGGGGGCATGTGTTAGCAGCGAATTTGGCCAGTCATTTGATTTACTTATGCGGCCGAATTTGATTATTTATTAGTTAGACTGATCTACTAATATTTCATTTTTAATTGGTATATGTGTCCAGGTGCTCATAAATTTTGAAGTAAAAGATGCATGCTGTCAGTACCCTGCGTATCGGGTACCTTATGATACCACAACAAAAGCTAAGGAGTTCGCCCCATTCTAGTTGAAGACCTCTGAAGGCCACACGTGTAGCACAGTGCTGGACTCGCCTCCCTCGTTTGGGTAGCTCCGACACTGACTTGTGTATCACAAGACCGAACCTAACACCCATCATAAGGAAGCTCCAGTCTTGCCACGTGTCCAGTGACCCCGGACCTAACCCCCAGTAGAGAGAAGCTCCGGTGCTACCACGTGTATAGTGGCTCTGGACCTACCTCCCCATGATGGGAAGGTCCAAAGCCGCCACGTGTCGAACCTCCGGAGCTAGGACTTCAACGGAAGACGGAGAGAACTCTAACGGCACGGACCTTCAAGGGACAGTTAACGTGACAGTTACAAGACCTGATTACGTGTCATTAATCCCATATTAATGACACGCGATCAGTAGACTGTTAATAGGGGTAACGCCATCATTAAGGCGTGTTATCACCCTATTAACCACATTTAATATTCAGCGATCGTGTATTAGACAGTTAACTACACCAGGGCCACATGTCGGACCAAGCAAGTGATGTAACAACCAGTCCTTAGACTATAAAAGGGTTGCATCGCACGATACAGGACAACCAAGCTCATACGCACGCAGTGAATCCCGAATACAACAACACACACCCCGTGGAGTAGGGTATTACGCTCAGACGGCCCAAACCACATAAATCCACCGTGTCATCATCTTGTCTAGAATCTCTGCGCACCCAAACCGATACAAGAACATCCGCGGGCTACAATTTAGTAGTACCGGGGGAAGTGTTGTTCGTACGCTTTGACATTTGGCGCGCCAGGTAGGGGCGCGTGAGATCTTAAGATGGTGAACTTCGCTGCACGATCATCCAATGGCAACAACGCTGAGCAGCTTGCTGGAGGAAATCCCTCCAACATCCAACGGCCAGCAGCCATCGTTGTCCCGACAGGTGTCATGCCACCACCACCACCATCTGTTCCGGCAAATAATGCTCGATAGTAGGATAGAGTACTCGCTTCGATCATGGCATCGACGAACAACAATCCTAAGCACGCGCTAATTGTTGCACGTACTCTACTCCAACGTCCACCATCTCCAGGAGCACCCCAGGGTGCGATGGAGAAGTGGAGGGCTGATGTTGAATATCTGGTTGCAGCTGCAGCCGATGGCATTAGCAACCAAGATCCTGCTCCTTCGGGGAAGGCACCTTCACAGCGCCGGATCTTGTCAAGAAGACTTGGTCCGCAAGCTTCACAGCACAGGAGACGTGTTGTATCCCAACAGGTTACCTAGCTGCCCTCCAGAGCACGTCGCACCCACACTGCATAGAGGCTTTCGATGCATGACCTGCGGTCGGAGCTCGACCGCCGTTACCGACAGCAGGACGGCCACATCCACATCGAGCGTGCTCGCGAAAGGCGGGAGGCTCGCGACAACCCTCCTCATTCAGGAGTGGGGGGTGGTTGTTCAGCCTTGGCCATGCACCTACGCATGGTCCGCTAGCCCCAGAAGTTCCGACCTCATCTTTCAAAGTAATTCGACGGAACTGTCAACCCCGCCGAATTCCTTCAAATCTACTCCACCACTATACTTGTGGCGGGCGGCAATGAGGTCGTGATGGCCAATTATTTCCCTGTGGCTTTGACTGGGACCGCCAGGTCCTAGTTCATGAGCCTCCCGCCTGACTGCATCAATAGTTGGGCAGAACTATGCCAACAGTTCACCGCCAACTTTGGGAGTTCCTACAGTTGACCAGGCACCGAACTGGACCTGTTTGCAATTAAGCAAACATCAGGAGAATCGTTGCGATCCTTTATCCAGTGGTTTTCTCATGTACGTAATACCATTCCTTCCATCTCCAATGCATCTATCATCGTGGCATTCAGACAGGGTTTCAGAGATAAGAAGATGTTGCAGAAGCTGGCGACGAAGGAGGTCACCAGCATCACGGAGTTGTTCATTCTGGCTGACAAGTGCGACCGGGCTGTAGAGGGCCGGTAAATGCACTCAAAGCCAGCTCCGGAGGTTAATAAAAAACCCTCCAAAGCTGAAGCCACTTCCTCCGGTGGTGGCAAGAAGAAGAAAAAGACCCACGACAAGAAAAAATCATCGGCCGCCGCCCCAACTGTTGCGGCTGCTGTAGCTCTGGGTGGCCGGGGGCCACGCCCCGAAAAACGACTGTGACCTTCATCAGAAGACGACGACAGTTCCAAGATGTGGTTTCCAATCCACAAGACAGGCAAGCACAGTTTGGAGGATTGCTGAGAGGTCCAGAACCTTGTTGAGCGCTACAACAAGCACCGAGAAGAAGCTCCTTTCCGCCAGCAGGAAGGAAAGCAAAAAGTCGATGAAGTTCTGGCTGAAATGTAGCTAGGCTTCCAGGACCCCAAAAAGGTCCTAAAGGTTGTGTACAACACAGTCGATGATGATTCTAATGTCTCTGACAACGAGCGTCGAAAGAACCTCAACACCATTTATGGGGGGTCCTGGGACATCACCTCTCGTCGTGTCCTCAAGACAACGCTACGGGAAATATCTGTCGTAGCTCTTGCTGCCAGGGCAGAACCACATCGGAAGTGGATGGACACTACCATCACTTTTGATGCATCAGACTGCCCCAGGAACATGGTCGGAACTGGTCAACTGCCACTGATGGTGTCTCCAAGCATCAACAACGTCCAGCTCTACCATGTCTTGGTAGACGGAGGCACATCGCTCAATCTTTTGAGCTTTGAAGCGTTCATGAAGATCCAACTCCAACTCTTGGACCTTCGCCCCTCAAGACCTTTCTCCAGGGTAGGTCCGGGGGACATCAGCCCTCTCGGATCCATTACACTTTCGGTGACCTTCGAGACTCAGGAGAAGTACAGGACCGAGAAGCTGATCTTCGACATCGCTCACATCAGTCTGCCCTTCAACGCCATACTGGGCAGGCCCGCCCTGTACAGGTTCATGCCTGCGGCTCACTACGGCTACCTGGTGTTGAATATGCCAAGACCTTCTGCGTTCTCCGGGTCCGCAGAGATCGCACTGCAGGAGTTACTGCGCTGGAGGAGCTCCATGCACTTGCCACGGCACGGGAAGGAACCTCCGATAAAGAGCTAGCTGCTCAACCTCCGAGCACTCCTCATCGAGGCTCGACCTATGCACCACGTGTGCAGCCAAGCGGCAACACCGACGTTCCCGTCAAAGTCGTCCAAATTGGGTCTGCCCAGATCACCCGTATATCGGGAGGTACGGACAACAAATAGGAAGTTGCGCTCATCACTTTCCTCCGGGCGAAAATTGACATGTTTGTCTGGCAACTGTAACAAATGCCTGGGATCCCTAGGGAGGTGATTGGGCATAATTTTAAGATTTATCCTGATGCATGGCCAGTACACCAGAAGCCCCAGAAGCAATCAGTTGAGCGGAAGAACTTCATACGTCAAGAAATCAAGAAGCTGCTCAAAGTTGGTTTCATCCAGGAGGTGCATCACCCAAAATGGCTGGCAAACACAGTCGTTGTACTCAAGGCTGGTGGGAAGCTTCAGATGTGTATCGAATACACCACATTAAATAAGGCATACCCAAAAGATCCATTTCCACTACCTAGAATAGATCATATAGTGGACTCCACCTCTGGTTGTGAGCTTTTGTGTTTCCTAGATGCCTACTCCGGATATCATCAAATCCAGATGTCTAGGGAAGATGAAGAGCATACTGCCTTCATAACAGTAGATGGATTGTATTTTTATACTTCTATGCCATTTGGTCTCAAAAATGTTGTTTCAACTTCTGTGCGAGTTATGCACAAAACCTTTGGAGAGCTAATTAGGGACTTGGTGGAGGTGTATGTCGACAACATTGTTGTGAAGATCAAGAACAAGGAGTCACTCCTTGACAACTTGCAAGCCGTCTTTGACAAGCTGCGCATCACGCGCACCATGTTGAACCCGGACAAGTGTGTCTTCGGGGTTAGCTCCGGGAAGCTCCTCGGTTTCTTGGTGACCCACAGAGGAATTGAGTCAAACCCGACAAAGATGAAGGCTATTGAAGATATGTGGTCCCCAGCCCACATCAAGGACGTCCAAAAGTTAACTGGATATCTAGCTGCACTCAGCCGGTTGATATTGAGATTGGCGGACCGGGCGCTTCCCTTCTTCAAGTTTTTGAGGAAGTTTGGGCCATTTCATTGGTCCGAAGAAGCAGGAAAGACATTTCAAGAGTTGAAGTAGCTCCTCACCACACTACCAATCCTGGTAGCTCCAAACCATGGTGAGCCTCTACTGCTTTACATTTCTGCAACTACAGAAGTTGTCAGCATGGTCCTGGTCGCGAAAGACCGGAGCCACATCCAGTCCAGGAGCCTAGACCCCTCCGGGAGGGTCTGGAGCTACCTGAAGGTGAGTATGGATCCCAGCCCCCAGGCACGGATCCTCAAGGAAGAATGTTATAGGATCAACCTCTCTCATCCGAGGGGGTTCATATGGCTGATCAAGATGATTTGGACCCCTTCGGGAGGGTCCGGGTCGAAAAAGAAAAAGTTTCAGACCCCTCCGTGAGGGTCCATGAAGCTCAACAAAAAGGCTTGACCCCTCTGGCAGGGTCCGGGTTGATGAAGAAGAAGCTCTAGGCCCCTCCGAGAAGGTCCGGACAGTCCAGCGCCCAGTGTACTTCATCAGCGAAGTATTACATGATGCCAAGACTCGATACATTGAGGTGCATAAACTGCTTTATGCAGTTCTTATTGCCTCAAGGAAGCTTCATCATTATTTCCAAGCCCACAAGATATCAGTGCTAACTTCCTATCCACTGCATGCTATACTACATAATCCCAATTCTACTAGGAACATCGCCAAGTGGGCAGCAGAGCTGGTGGAATTCGATCTAGAATTCCTACCTAGACAAGCTATCAAGAGTCAAGCCTTGGCTGATTTCGCGGTGGAGTGGAGTCCTTCTCCATCAAGTCCTGGGGGCCCCAGTGAGCAGAAGCCAGAACCTAAGGTCCCGGTCTTCACTGAGCCTCATTGGACCCTCAGTTTTTACGACTCCGTGTAGAAGCAAGGGGCCGGAGCTGGAATACGTCTCCTTGCTCCGACTGGGGAGAAGGTTAAATACATGGTTCTCCTTGACTTCAAGGCGACCAACAACATTGCGGAGTATGAAGCACTCATCTACCGGCTCAAGATGGCACTATCCTATGGTGTCAAGCAACTGTTGGTGAAGGGTGATTTGCAACTCATCATAAAACAAGTCAAAGGTGAATGCTGCTGCAACAACCCCCAACTAGCCGCATATATCCTTGAAGTCCAGAGGCTCCAGAAGGACTTTGAAGTCTTGGATCTCCGCCATATCCAGCGTCTCAACAACACAGAAGCTGATGAACTCTCGACGAAGGCTTCAACCGGAGCTCCGGCTCCCGACGAAGTTTTTGTCCAGAGATTGTCAAAACCAACCACTCTGCCCGCTGAACTGAGTGAAGGGGACGAGACCACCACCTCAAAGCTGGCGGTCCCGGTGGCCCTGTTACCATGGCGTCCACCTAGGGTCATAGGTGCTGCAGGAAGCTCCGAGAAACCCAGCACACAAGACTCAGAAGATTGAGTTAGCTCCGATGCATGGATCTCGGAGATCCGTAGCTATTTGAAAGACAACCACATTCCTGAAGACGGTGTATCTGCTGACCAAATCGTCAGATTGGCTAAAAGATACAATCTGGTAGAAGGGGATCTCTACCGGCGTGGTGCCAATAGCATCCTAATGCGGTGCATTGCAAGGGAAGAAGGTCGCGAGCTCCTCGCGGAGATCCATGGAGGCGAGTGTGGGAACCACGCTTCTTCCCGCACGATGGTCATCAAAGCCTTTCGGCATGGCTTCTACTGGCCTACAGCACTCTAGGATGCAGTAGAGTTGGTGAAAAAGTGTGAAGCGTGCCGGTTCCACACAAATCAAATTCACACTCCGGCGCAGTCACTGCAAATGATTCCTCCTACATGGCCATTCGTTGTGTGGGGCATGGACATCTTGGGACCTTTCCCAAAAGCCATCAGAGGTTACATGTTCTTGTATGCCGCCATTGACAAGTTCACCAAGTGGCCAGAAGCTACTCCAGTTGTGACTATCAATAAGCAGTCAACAATCAAGTTCTTGAAGTCCATAGTCTGCAGATTGGGAGTTCCAAACAGAGTCATCGCTGACAACAAAAACCAATTTACAAGTGCCGCATTTCAAGAGTATTGTGAAGACCTCGGCATTCAAGTTAGCTACGCATCAGTAGATCACCCGACAAGTAATGGCCAAGCCGAGAGAGCAAATGCAGAAATCATAAAAGGACTCAAGACGCACACTTATGAGCACCTGAAAAAACATAGAGCCAACTGGATCAAGGATCTTCCATCCGCACTGTGGGCAAGCAGGACTACACCCAACCGGTCTACTGTAGAGACACCCTTCTTCTTGGTGTACGGAGCTGAAGTGGTCCTTTCTCCGGAAATCACCATGGGGTCACTCCGGGTCTGGACCTTCGATGAAGCCACGCAGGACCAGCTCCGGCGTGAAGACCTTGACCTCGTTGACGAGGGAAGGTGCCAAGCGGCGGTTCGGAATGCACGTTATCGCCAGGCGCTCTGGCGCTATCATCAAAGGCATGTGCGAAACCAACAGCTCGAGGAAGGCGATCTGGTGCTGCGGAAAATACTAACTCGTAAAGGGATGAACAAACTTTCCCCCAGCTGGAAAGGTCCCTTCCAAGTGATCAAAGTATCCCGTCCCATACGCGTTCGCTTGGCAACTGAGGATGGGACCCTGCTTCCCTCCATAAGTTTTATGCTTAGTATCACGGAGGTGAGTCTGTAATTATATGCAACATAAATTATAGAGTCTATAAACAGAGTCAGGTAGTCCTCCGGGAGAACATCCGCACCCCTCCGGGAGGGTTCGAGAAGTTCAAGCAACACTTGACACAGTCGCAGCACTAATAGTGTAGCTACCTGCCATGGGTTAGTTCAAGATGTATAGCACGCTTAGCTTGGTTTCGTACCCTAAGTGTGTCCTTGTATCCCCTGTAATCCGGACCTATAATAGAAGGCATTGTTGTATAAAAGAAGACTTCACGTGCGGTAATTTTGTGCAGCCTCATTCTCTTTTATTTATCCTTCTCCTTCTTGTCTATAATGAGTTGTGCAATTCTTTTTGAGTTTTAATCCAAGTTATTCATATGTTGTACAAGTTATATTGGTGGTCTCTTCGGATCTTAGCATTGTTGCATGGTCTACTCGCCTGAATGCCTAGCCAACACTGGTCCGAAGTGTGCTATCGACTTAGTCTGGTCCTGCACCCTAAGTACGCCACTCTACCTACATTCTGGCAGGCCTCAGTAGGGCAGGTCCTAATAGCATTTGGATCTAGAAAGATTATATCAATGTTCTTGTTATCATATTGAGTTTCTTCGGATCTAAAATTGAAATAGGAACAGTAAGTCGCAAAATAGTTATAGATGAGCGGATGAATTTTACGGTTTTTCTTGTCTTTGATGCACAGAAAAAATGAAAACCCATGGCGATGGTGGATGATACCAGAGCTATTAAGCTCCGACAACCCCTAAGGGGACCCGTTGTCAATGTTTCAGATGTTAAAAGTGGGTGTTGCAGGAGCTAACAAGCTCCGGTAACTCCCGTGGGGGCCCGCCGTCGACGTGGAGCATAATGGCAACTGAAGTGAAGATGATGGAACCACCCGAGGAGATCCACCGTCGACATATTCTATGATTGATGGTGGATATATTCGAAGCTTGGAAGCTCCAACAACCCCAGGGGGCCCGCCATCGACATTTCACGCGTTGACAGTGGGTGTCGTCGAACCAACTAAACTTCGACAACCCCAGGGGGCACACCGTTGATGTTTCACGCATTGACAGTGGGTGTTGTTGGATCTAACAAGCTCCGACAACCCCAGGGGGCCTGCCGTCGACATTTCACGCGTTGATTGTGGGTGTCGTCGAACCTAACAAGCTCCGACAACCCCAGGGGGGCTCGCCATCAACATTTCACGCGTTGACAGTGGGTGTCGTCGAACCTACAAATATCTGACAACCCCAGGGGGCTCACCCTGAATGTTTCATGTGTTGACTGTGGGTGTCGTCGGACCTAACAAGCTATGACAACCCCAGGGGCCCCGTTGTCTATGTTCAGTCAACACAACAAAAGCTTTGCGGAGAAGTCGGAAATAAACTTCAGACCTAAAAGCTACAAGTTCGAAGCGTCCAAGTCATCAACACATTGTCAAATCCTTTTGGTACATGTTTGCAATCAAATTGTGTACATCTACCAGGGGCAAACAAGATAAAGGACAGTGTATTGAAGACAAGGACAAAATGGAATTCATTGCAGAAAGAGTGGATTTCATATATTTGAGGTACTGCATTGCAAAATGAGGATTACAGTAAAAGGCAAAAGGAAAGGGTCCTAGCTACTGGAGGATCTAAGTCCTGTAGAAAAATGATGCAACCTTCTCAACAACTTCTTGGACGCTAGTCCTAGCAGCATCCTCCTCTTCGGTAATGAGTCCTTCGAAGATGGGATTTGGAGAAAGTTGGGGGTCTCGGCTCTTGTAACACGCCAGGACATATTCGACGACATTCTTGGCCAGAGATTTCCCCTCAGTCTCCAGCTGGTCGGCGATGACATCACCCACCGCGTCGAGTTTGCTGTCAGCGGAGCCAAGTGCCACCAATGTCTGGTCCATCTTCGTGGCTAGGTTCTCCGAATGTACTGGGCTGAAGCCAAGTGGCACCAAAGCTCTGTCTGCACGCCCCAGAAAATCCCACACATGCTGGGACTCAGTTGCTCTCGAGCTCCACAGCTCCTCCAGTGACCTTTTGGCCGCCGCAAGCTTTGAACCTTCCTAAGCGAGGCGCTTGACCACTTTGGCATATTGCTGCATACTCTCAGCTATTTTCTTTTCGTGGTCGGCTAGCTCCGTCTCCTGGAGGTGGATGCGGTTCCGCCGTTCGGCCAGGTTTTTCTCCCTGGCTCTTACTTTCCCTTCTCTAGTGGCAACATCAGCTTCTCTTTTTTAGAGCTCCTGCCCTTGTTTCCAATACTTCTCCTCTTCTTCTTTGCTCCAAAGATCAATCTTCTTAGTGTGATTTGCCAAGTTTTGCTCTCCTAGAGTCAACTTCTAGGCGAGCTCCTCTTCTCTTTTCAAAACATCCTCCTACTGTTTCAGGAGTTTCTCTTCCATCGCATCGAGGTTAGCTCGGCGCTTCAGGAGAATCTCGTTTAATGCATTGAGGTTTTCATGATGTTTGTCGGCATCATCATTCCTTTCCTTGGCATGCTCGAGAATCTCCCAAGAATTAGCGTCGAGGGCCCTGATGGCAGGCCTCCTTTTCCTCCAACAACTTGCCCCAATATTCCATCCGGGCCTTCTCCTTCTCGACCCACTCCTTCTGATCAGCAAACCTCGTCTGTGAAAGATTGGTCTCGAAGTGGTGCCTGTTGCGCCAATGCCTCAAGGTGTGGCGCTCTTCTTCAAGGACCTTGTTGTCATGGTCGAAGGCGAGCTGGACCTATTGGAGGCTCGAGCAGGCATTGTCAATAGAAAACGCCAAAGGAATAGGCTCCGGACCTGCTGGTGTCATCTCCACTGGCTCCATAGGGTCTTCAAGAACAAAAATAGGGTCCCACACCACAATCATGGTTCCTTGAGCTTCTACGGCATTAGGGCCGCCCTCCAGGAGCTCCTAGGTCGCTGCTAAGGAAGATCCCGCTGGGGGAACTTCCACATCCAGGGCAGATGCCGAAGTGTGAGACCTATGTGTGCTGAATACATTGGCTTTGACAATAAAAGTTTTGAATGCTGTCATAACATCTTTTTAGCAAGGTCCGACTCTAGCTCTGATCTTAACAAGGTCCGACTCTAGCTCCTAGCTTCTACAAGGTCCGACGTAAGGTCCGATATGTTTTTGGGTAGCTCCGGTGAGCTTTGTCTTTAGCTCTGGCATGTCTTTGATAGCTCTGGCATATCTTTGTTAAGCTCCAATATGTTTTAGTATGCCTGGCTTATGTTGGTTAGCTCCGACATATTTCTCTAGCTCCGGCTTTTGGGTTGACTAGTTCTGACAAGTTTTGGCCAGCTCCGGCACTAGGTTCGACTAGCTTTGTTAGCTCCGGCGCTAGGTTGTACTAGCTTTGGTAAGCTCTGGCGCTAGGTTGTACTAGCTTTGGTTAGATCCAGTGCTAGGTTGTACTAATTTTAGTAAGCTCCGGCTCAAGCTCCGATTAGTTTTGGCAAGGTCTGGTGCTTGATTGCAATGTTCCTGCTTTTACTATGAAATGTTTCAAACTTGCTTTACATCTATGGAAAGATTGCTTAGTATTCATTTGCTAAGTTTTTGGCGCGTTTTGGTTGATATGGATGATATCATTTTGCTGTGCTTTGCAACATGCTTATGTGAGGTGCTCAAGAAAGGTGTTGTGTTCGAAACTAACTTGAATCAAGTCGTGGACTTGGGCTCGCACGGATTGGTTTTTTGTTCATGTGCAGGTGTTGCTTATGTTCAAGTCATGGCTGGTGACAGGATCATTTGGACTAGTCTCAGGGAGGAGATGAGGTTCCAACAACCAAATTCAGGAGAAATTGTGGTTGAGCGGGTCAGGAGGTCGCGTAGGATGATTGAATCAAGGGCAGTGCATATGAAGGTTACTGGACATCGAAGGAAGGTGTTTGCACATATGCATGCGGTGCATGACATGGCAACATGGTTCCGAAGATGGTTTATGGATGGGAAGATCTGGGTGGAAGGATCGGATCGTATCGGTTGATGACTTTGGCTGCGGCGGAGTCGGTTATGGCTCGGTATGGAAATTATCGAGTTGGTTATGATAGGATTTCGTGTGGGTCACGAATTTGAGTTGTTTTAGGAATGTGGGATACGTTCCTAAGGTGTTTGGAAGTCTTAAGATTGCTTCTATCTGCGTATAGAAGAGTTCTAAGCAGTTATGGAAAGTTTCGATTCGTGATCTGAGTAGGATTAGAGTCCTAGTTGAGATTGGGTTGGCCTAAGGGCTGGTTATATAAGCAAGGGAAGCCAAAGCTCGTGGTGCACGACTTTGGGTCTGTTCCTCTTGTGTTCTATTGAATAAAATTTGTAGTTTGAAGGAACTTTTGTGCCTTGTTTGTCCGACTTGTTCCAGACAGCACTACCTTTTGTCGGTGGTTTTATCATAACTCGAGTTTTACAGATCCAATTGATGTGATTCTTTTTGGGTTGTCTTCACAACTTGATCTATCATCTGTCAAAATTTCACGGTCATTAGATTTGTGGTTTCTTATCTACACAAGTTTATTTGCAGAGTTCCAGAACTGTTTTTCTCAGGTAGGACAGATTGACCTTTGTTCGATCTTTCGATCATAACTTGAGTTTCTCTCGATGGATTTGAGTGATTCTTCTTTTGTTTTCTTTGTGACTTGATTATCTCTGATATATATCACTTTTGTCACGGTGAAACATGTTTATATTAGTCTCACACACGATTTCTTTAACAGATCATTTTCCTGCCGAAGGGGTTGGGATTTAATTGTTTCCGCTGCGTAAGATTTTTTAAATCTACCATTCACCCCCCCTCTGGTAGCTTTTAACGTTCTCTTCGATCCTACAATTGGTATCATAGCCAGGTTGCTCCAATAATTGTGA
Organism: Tuctoria greenei; assembly: GCA_036927565.1. Classification (NCBI taxonomy): domain Eukaryota; kingdom Viridiplantae; phylum Streptophyta; class Magnoliopsida; order Poales; family Poaceae; genus Tuctoria; species Tuctoria greenei. The sequence goes on along the minus strand of JAYESD010000005.1, from coordinate 52,697,332 downwards.
TTTGCACGTGTTTTGACTAATTATCATGGAGAAATACTCCGCCAAACCTTGTGTGTTTGCTGGTATTGATTTTCAGGTTTGGAAGGCACGCATGGAGGCCTTCATCCAGGCGCAAGGCTTCGCAATATGGGATAAGGTCTACAAGCCTTACAAAGTGCCACCTAACAATCAAGTTATGGCTAGAAACCTACGGGACGTCGACAACAACAACAAAGCCCGGAACTTGATCATCCAATGACTCACTCAAAGCGACTTCGGCCGTGTTGCACACTTTCGATCGGCATATGATGTGTGGAGAGCACTTTGTGACTATCACGAAGGATCCAACACGATCAAGGAGGTGAGACAAGATATGTTCAAAAAGGAATATATGCATTTCAAGATGCAACCCGGTGAGTCTATCGATGACCTTTTCGCTCCCTTCAATAAAATTCTCAGCAATCTGTGTAGTGTCAATGTTAACTTTTTTGATGCTGAAAATGCTAGGAAACTTCTTAATGCATTAGACATTTCAATCTGGGAGATGAAAGTAACATATATTCGTGAATCAACTGTCATGAGTTCTCTTACATTAGATGTGCTTTATTATAAACTAAAAACTCATGAAATTGACATATTATCACGTAAGAACCCAAATAAGTCTATTGCATTTGTCCCACAACGTCATATGCCTAGCTCCGGCCAATCATCATCTTGCAATACTCTTTCTTTGTTGTCCTCACTAACCCTGGAGCAGATCAAGGAATTTCCAGAAGAGGAGTTAGCACTCATCTCAACTAGGTTCTCAAAAGCATTGCAAAATGTGAGAACTAGAAGGAGACGAAGCTCCGGACCCCAATGATACTTCGAATGTGGTAAGATAGGACACTTTCGTACAGAATGCCCTAACCTTTCAGGTGTTGTAGAAAGAATGAACAGAACCTTAGTTGAGATGGCTAGGACTATGCTTGATGAATATCAAACTCCTAGGAAATTTTGGGCTGATGCGTTTGCAACCGCTTGTTATGTCTCAAATCGTGTTTTCTTGTGCGCTAAGCTAGGTAAAACACCATATGAGCTCCGGTTTGGACATAGGCCTAGTGTTACGCACTTTCGGGTCTTTGGTTGCAAATGCTTTGTTAAGAAATATGGTAATCTTGATAAATTTGAACCTAGATCCATTGATGGCATGTTTCTTGGTTATCCATCTCATACTAGAGGCTACCGTGTGTTTTTACTTGATACTAACAAAATTGTGGAGATTGTGAAGTGTCTTTTGATGAAGCTAGCCCAGGTACTAGCTCCAGTATTGTAGGACCAGATCCATATCCTCAGGGGGAGGGTATTTTCGAAGATGAAGAAGAGACCATGATAGTGCTTGATAGTTCCGAAGCTGACACGTGTCCAGCTCCGAACCTTGAACAAGCTCCGACTACCACCTCTGCTTGTCCTGAATGTCCATAAGCCACAAGCTCATCAGTCTGCAATGAACCTGATAAAGAAGAAGCTTGTGAGACATGTGTTCCCCTACGGATCGCCAAGAATCATCCCCCACAACAGATTATTGGAAGCTTGCATGAATGAGTCACACGGTCCAGGTTTTGCGATCCAAACTCTCATGCTCTTTATGCTTTTGTTGCTTCTTTTGAACCCAAAGATATATCACACGCACTCACTAATGAATCTTGGAGTATTGCCATGCAAGAAGAGTTAGAAAATTTTGAAAGAAATAATGTTTGGAAACTTGTACCTCCACCTCAAGGTCACACTTTAATTGGAACTAAATGGGTGTTTAAAAATAAACAAAGTGAGGATGGGGTTGTGGTTAGGAATAAGGCTAGGTTGGTTGCTCAAGGTTTCACTCAAGTTGAAGGTCTAGATTTTGATGAAACTTTTGCTCCTGTTGCTAGATTAGAAGCCATAAGAATTTTGTTAGCTTTTGTTGCATCTAAAGGTTTTAAGCTATATCAAATGGATGTTAACAGTGCTTTTCTTAATGGCTATATAGATGAGGAGGTTTATGTCAAACAACCACCGGGTTTTGAAAATTCAGATTTTCCTAATCATGTTTACAAACTGTCCAAAGCCTTTTACGGTCTCAAACAAGCCCCTAGAGCATGGTATGATAGGTTAAAAACATTCTTACTTGAAAAGGGGTTTACCATGGGCAAGGTTGATAAAACTCTTTTTGTGCTTAAGCATGGCAATGACTCATTATTCGTTCCAGTGTATGTGGATGATATTATCTTTGGTTGTGCTTCTCATGATCTTGTGTCCAAGTTTTCAGCTATGATGAGTTCAGAATTTGAGATGAGTATGATGGGAGAACTCACGTACTTTTTGGGGCTGCAAATCAAGCAAACCAAGGAGGGTACCTTTGTGCATCAAACGAAGGATACAAAAGACCTCCTAAGGCACTTCAACATGGACAAAAGCAAGCCTCTTTGGACACCAATGGGAATAGCAATAACACTTGAACTTGATGAAGATGGTGAACCTGTGGATCAAAAAGAATACAGAAGCATGATCGGATCACTTTTGTACCTCACAGCATCAAGACCGGACATACAATTCAGCGTATGTCTTTGTGCATGGTTTCAAGCCTCCCCACGTGCTTCACATCGTCAAGCCGTCAAAAGGATTCTCAGGTACTTACATGGAACTCAAGAATTTGGCATTTTTCTTCCTTCTTCCTCAATCGTTACTTTGAAAGCTTTTTCGGATGCTGATTTTGGGGGTTGTAGGATTGATAGGAAAAGTACTTCCAGTGCTTGTCATTTTCTTGGTAATTCACTTGTTGCTTGGTCCTCTAGAAAACAAAATTCAGTTGCACAATCCACAGCCGAATCTGAATATGTAGCTGCTGCTAGTGCTTGCTCACAAATTCTTTGGATTGTTCAAACACTTAAGGACTATGAGGTTGATCTACATAGGGTTACACTGTTTTGTGATAATACTAGTGCCATTTGCATTGCTAAAAACCCTGTGCAACATTCTAGAACTAAGCACATTGATATTAAGTATCACTTTCTCTGTAATAATTTGAAAAAGGAAACATTGTGCTTCACCATGTAGATACCGAACAACAATTGGCTGACATTTTTACAAAACCTTTGGATTTCACTCGTTTTTGTTACATTCGTAGTGAAATAGGGGTTATGCGTCCTCATGGATTACATTGAGGGGAGTTTTCAAACTTGAGAAGTCTATGTGTGAATCTAAAATTAAAATAATATGAGCATAGTATTTCATACATATATTACTTTGTGATTCCTTTTACATGCTGAAAGTTCTTACTACATTACTCGTGTTATACATTTTGTAGTTTTTGCCATGTCTAGTAATTGGAATAATTACTTACACTAAATCTGGTCATGGTCGAACTTTCTTGCTGTTTTGAACTTGCTGCATGCTCATAAGTGTTTATAATCATAAAGAATTAATCAAGTAATCAACTCACATGTTGAGTTTTTGTGAACAAATATAAGTTGAGAAAAGATCAAGAGAATATGCATGCATCACACTTCTTCTTTTGAGATGGCTTATCATTGCACTTAGATATGAACTTGGAAGAAGTTTTGTATGACTAAAACCATGTCCTAAAGCTTCTGATTGTCAAATGACATAGGCTTGGCTTGGTTGGTTAGAATAAGGCAGATGCGCATATAATCTCTTGCAAATATCATATGATCTAAATTTGTGCCTTGAAAAATAATAAAATTCAGCAACAAGTGTCATGCTTTCAGGTATTGAAATAGTTAAGTTTGTGAGATCATGTCTTGCTTAAATTGAAAATTACATTTGATCTCTAGCATGGCTTACACTACTTTATGTATCTCATTGTTGTGATAGTGTAAGTTACTTGATAGTATGACTTGGATGAGCTTTGTTTTATATGTATATGTTATAATATGCTCATAACAATTAAAATTTATCTGTTGAACCTTGCTGAATACATTGTCAAAGGGGGAGAGATGAGAGATAATATGGTGTTTTATGCAAGGGGGAGAAATATGCATATGGGGAGAAATTTATTTCTATCTCATTTGATTTTCATAAAGGGGGGGAATTGTTCTCAAAACCTTTCATGCCAATGTTCGGATTTTTAATGGTGTTGCCAGTGCATTCATCAAGGGGAGATTGTGAGACTTATGTGTGCTGAATACATTGGCTTTGACAATAAAAGTGTTGAATGCTGTCATAACATCTTTTTAGCAAGGTCCGACTCTAGCTCCTAGCTTAGCAAGGTCTGACTCTAGCTCCGAGCTTCTGCAAGGTCCGACGTAAGGTCCGACTTGCTTTGTCTAGGTCTGATATGTTTTTGGGTAGCTCCGATGAGCTTTGTCTTTAGCTCCGGCATGTATTTGATAGCTCCGGCATATCTTTATTAAGCTCCGATATGTTTTGCTAGGTATGGCTTATGTTGGTTAGCTCTGACATGTTTCTTTAGCTCCGGCTTTTGGGTTGACTAGTTCCGACTAGTTTTGGCCAGCTCCGGCACTAACTAGTTGATATGGCTGATATCGTTTTGTTGTGCTTTGCAACATACTTATGTGAGGTGCTCACGAAAGGTGTTGTGTTCGGAACTAACTTGAGTTAAGTCGCGGACTTGAACTCGCATGGACTGGTTGTTTGTTCATGTGCAGGTGTTGCTTGAGTTCAAGTCATGGATGGTGACAGGATCATTTGGACTAGTCTCAGGGAGGATATGAGGTTCCAACAACCAAATTCAGGAGGAATTGTGGTTGAGTGGGTCAGGAGTCGCGCAGGATGATTGAATCAAGGGCGGTGCATATGAAGGTTACTGGACAATGAAGGAAGGTGTTTGCACGTATGCATGTGGTGCATGATGTGGCAACATGGTCCGAAGATGGTTTATGGATGGGAAGATCTGGTTGGAAGGATCGGATTGTATCCGTTGATGACTTTGGTTGCGGCGAAGTCGGTTATGGCTCAGTATGGAAAGTATCGAGTTGGTTATGATAGGATTTCATGTGGGTCACGAATTTGAGTTGTTTTAGGAATGTGGTATATGTTACTAAGGTGTTTGGGAGTCTTAAGATTGCTTCTATCTTGTATAGAAGAGTCCTAAGCAGTTATGGAAAGTTTTGATTTGTGATCTGAGTAGGATTGGAGTCCTAGTTGAGATTGGGTTGGCCCAAGGGCTGGTTATATAAGAAAGGGAAGCCAAAGCTCGTGGCGCACGACTTTGGGGATGTTCCTCTTGTGTTCTATTGAATAAAATTCGTAGTTTGAAGAAACTTTTGTGCCTTGTTTGTCCGACTTGTTCCAGACAAGTTTTACTCGTCGATTTTCTGGACAGCACTACCTTTCGTTGGTGGTTTTATCATAACTCGAGTTTTACAGATCCAATTGACGTGATTCTTTTTAGGTGGTCTTCACAACTTGATTATCTATCGTCTGTCAAAATTTCACGGTCATTGGATTTGTGGTTTCTGATCTACATGAGTTTCTTTGCAGCGTTCCAGAACTGTTTTTCTTGGGTAGGACAGATTGACCTTTGTTTGATCTTTCTAAACTTGAGTTTCTCTTGACGGATTTGAGTGATTCTTCTTGTGTTTTCTTTGTGAATTGATTATTGTGAATTGATTATCTCTGATATATATATATATATATATATATATATATATATCACTTTTGTCATGGTAAAACAGGTTAAAATTAGTCTCACACACGATTTCTTTAACAGATCGTTTTTCTGCCGAATGTGTTGGGATTTAATTGTTTCTGCTGCGTAAGATTTTTAAATCTACCATTCACCCCCCCTCTGGTAGCTTTTCACGTGCTCTTCAATCCTACACGAAGGTCCAGCCGCAGGGTCTTTAGCTGTTGCCTCTGTGGGTGGAGAGCTTGCTGCCGCTTCTTCACGGTGTTTTGGCTCAGGTATGGACACCTCCAGAACAATTACTTCCAGAGTGGTCGTTGGAGCTTTGTCTGAAGCCACTTCCACCGCCGGCTCAGGCGTCGAAACATCAACCATTTCTAGCTCAGTGGCCGGAGCTTCAACTATCTCCAGCATAGAGGCCGAAGCTTCAGGCACCTCCGGTTCAAATGTCAGACCTTCAGCCACTTCTGGCAAGGGCACCGGAGCTTCGGGTACCTCCGTCTCAAGTGTCGGAGCTTCCGACACCTCTGACTCCTGCACCGAAGCCTCAGTCTCTGGCACTGTTGCTGGTGGTGCATCTTCAACAACTTCTCCCCCGTGGTCCGGCGCTACCACGGGAGCTTCTGGCGTCTCTTCTGGATCCAAGTCCATGACAGCTGGCGTCGGAGCTGCCGTGTCTTCTGCCACCACCTGGGAAGGCTCAATGGTTGAAGTCAGAGCTTCAGCATGCACAGCTCAAGTCATTGTAGTAGACGTCGAAGCCTCGGACTTTTTTCTCAACACCATGGAAACAAAAGGTCGAGATAAAACATAATAAAAACAAGATTAGCGTTTCAAAGTAAGTTAACGATGCTTCCCTAGGGATGCTACCGCCCCAGTCATCGCGGAATCTCTTCCTCTGAGTCCTGGAGTCAGAGCCCACCAAATCTGGTGAGACGGTAACTTTAGATCTTGGTCGGGGGCCATCTACAGCAGCAGGAGTCTTCTCAGTCAGAAACCCCCTCGGGTGGGAAGGACCTTCGGAGCCGGAGCTCACAGCCGGCACCGGAGCCAGAGTTGACCTGCCGGAGCTTGAGTCCCTCGAGGGCGCTGGCACCGAAGCAGGTGTGGTCACCGAAGGTCTCCTTCGCCGGGGAGAAGGGGCTATTGGAGTTGGTGTAGACCCGATGGGGCTCCCGTCAACATGCCTCAACTTCCTCTTGCGGCTGGAAGATTCAGCCGGTTCCTTGACTTTACTCTTGCCCTTGCCGACGTCATCAACTCTCTGGCTCACGGCAGGGGTAGTCACCCTCTCAGAAGCTCCGAGGATTGTAACCCCAGAGACAGGGCGCCTCTCTACCATGCCCAGGTCATCCAATGCTGACATTCTCCTCCAAATCTCCCTGCTGACCTCTGGAACCATGTTCAGAGGCAGGAAGGAAATCGGCAAAGTCATAGCATCACGAGAGACACCTCCATTTTGAAATTTTTTATATGGATCTTCAAAGCTTCATCATCCAAGTTGGTGTTCAAACCGACTTAAATTCGATCATTGTCGAAGTGTGCAATACGACACTTCCCCTGGACCTGCTGAAAAGCAGCCCGCGGAGGTTCTATTGTGGTTAGGGGACGCAAGATCAAAATCAAGATGGTGACCTCAGAGATTTACATGGTTCGGGCCGCCTGAGCATAACATCCTACTCCTTGGGGTTTGTGTAATTGTATAAGCGAGTTAGTTCGCTATGGTCAGGTCGCCCTCTTTTCTTTTCGTACTCGCGCGGTGCAGCCCTTTTATAGTTCTAAGGACTAACCGTTACAAAGCTAGCTTGGCCCGACATGTGGCCCTGGCGTGCTTGTCATTAATATGGTATTAATGACACATTATCAGACCTTGTAACTGCTGCCTTAACCATTCTTGAATGTCTGTAATGGTCATGATCGGCTTGTATTTCCGTTGGTGACGAAGGTCCAGAGGCTCCACACGTGTCGGACCCGGAGCTTTCCCTTGCGGGAGAGCAGGTCCAGGGTTGTTGTACATGTGTCAGTACTGGAGCTCCTCTGCTGATGGGTGCTATGCTCGGGGCTGTTGTACACGTGTAGTCGCCGGAGCTTCCCTTGGTTGGGAGTTCTGTTCCGGGCTTATTTTACACGTGTTAACCTGAGAGCCAGTCATATGAGGGGAGCGAGTACGGTGCACGTGACATGTGGGACCAGCAAGAGCCTTCGACTCTGACGGGTGGAACTTTCTTACTCTTGTTGCGGTATCGTGGGGTACCCGGTACGTAGGGTACCGACGGTGGCCCCTGGGCCCACCTCTAGAAGAAACCCCTTGGGTTAAGTTATTCTGCCAGAGGTGGGGCCATTCTCGATTCCCGCACTTCGACTTTCAAAAGTCCTCTGATGCACCGATAGAGTGGCGGTTCGGGGGTGAACCTTTGACGCGTGGCTTGTCATGAATATGGCAGATAAGATCTTTGAGTGCGGATCTCATGCAATTGAAGGTCGCCAGTTCCCAATACGAAAATCGTATCGGTTCCACGCGCCCTATCAGAGCACTGACTTTGGGTTTCCCGCCGCTCATCATGGCAGTGGTTGGCCTTGGGTAAGGACCTCGATCTCTTTGTTGGGGTGGCCCCAGGCCCACTCACCATTGATGGGGTAGATTTTGGAAAAGTACTCTTGATCTCATTGCGGTTTCCATCCAAGCATCGCAGAGGCTTACTTAAGAAGGAAAGTGTGCACGGGTTGAGGACTTTTTTTGCCTTCAATCATCTTTGCGCACAGAGCCTCCCAAACTCCGCCTAACTTTCCATCTTTTGCTCCACTTTGCTGCGATGGAGTTGGGTCTCCCCAAGAGCCGCCTCAAGAGCGATGACGATCTGAAGAATGTCTGGACCTACATGGGGTGGTCTAGCGACTCCTTCAACCATCTGGTCAGTGCCGGCAAGCTCCCATTGAAGAAGGAGCACAGCGGCGACATGGTGTACTTCTCTGCGTACGCCATGGTGGGGCTGATCCCACCTTTCTCAACTTTCCTTTTGATGTTGCTGGACTTCTATGGTTTGCATCTGTACCACCTTGGCCCCCATTCTCTTCTTCTTGTGTCAACATTTGTCCACTTCTGTGAGATGTGGGTGGGTATTCCCCCCTGCGTCGAGCTCTTCCGCACCCTCTTCACCATCCACACCACCGGGAAGGGGTCCGAATTTCTTGGCTTCTACTATTTTGTGAAGTGCAAGAAATGCCCCTTCAAATACTTGAGGTTGTTTCCTTCCGGCAAGTGGGACGACTAGAAGAAAGATTGGATCATCGTCACGGCAGAGGAGCACGAGAAGTTGGAGCTGCCCGAAGGTCTCCCTGTTGACACTGAAGCATGGAGTGATGTTCTGGTGCTGTCAGAGGCCTTCAACCCTGCTTTGACCAGGATCCGCGAATGCGTGGAAGGTGGGGTGACCCCCCATATGGTCTTCTGCAATTTCCTGGTCAACAGGTGGGCTCCGCTGAAGAAGAGGGAGAAGCTTGTGTGGGCCCTCAACAGCGTTATGGATGAAGACCGGATCGAAATCGGTCTGAAATCCAATTTGGAGGGTGCAGCTTTGGAGCTTCATCTCAAGAAGTTCCAGCATGGAATTGACGTCGAAGGTGACGACTTAACTCCGCCTGCAGCTTTTCTTCCTCTGAACATGGAGGCGCAGTTCAGCAGGGAGCTCCGGAGGAGTATGGCGGCGCTTGACGATCTTGGTGAGGTGGAGAGGCTTCCAACCACCAGATTGACAATCCCCTGAGCTTCCGAGGGTGGTCCTGACCCCGCCCCAAGCCGAAGGACTGAATACGTCGGTAAAGGCAAGGGAAAAGAGCCAGTTGAGCCTTCCAGCTGGAAGAGGAAGTTGAAGCACGTTGACGGAAGGTCTGTCAGGCCTGCTCCTTCCACGACGGCTGCTTCTTCCCGGAGGGGGAGGTCTTCTGCTACTACCCCTGCTTCGGTGCTAGCGCCTTCAAGAGGCTTCAGCTCCAGGCAGCCGACTCTGGCTGCAGTGCCGGCTAGGAGCTCCAAGTCTGGAAGTTCTTCCCGTCGAAGGGAAGCTCCGGCTGAGAGGACTCTAGTGGCTACAAGTGTTCCTCAACCGAGGTCTGAAGCAGTTGTCTCACCAGATTTGGTGGACTCTAGCTCCGGGCCTCAGAGGAAGAGGTTCTGAGGCGACTGGGGTGGTAGCATCCCAAGGTAAGCATTGATTGCTCACTCTGAAATGCTAATCCTACTTTTGAATGTGTATTTAATCTTCTCTTCCCTTTATTTCCAGGGTGTCAAAGAAAGAACCCGGAGCTTCAACGCCTGTTACAACGGCTGAGGCTGCTCTTGCTGAAGCTCCGGCTTCGATTGTTGAGCCTCCTCGTCAAGCGAAGGTGGAGGTCGCGGCAGCTCTGGCGCCAGCTGTCCTGAGCTTGTACTCGGAGTCCTCGCCTGAAGCTCTTGTGGTAGCACCAGACTACATGAGGGAATTTGAAGAAGTGCCCCTGGAGGTAGAGGCTGATGCTCCAGCACTAACAACGCCAGAAGTTCCGGCTTCCGAGCCAGAAGTTGTCGAAGCCCTGGCTGTTGAGCCAGAGGTAGTTGAAGTCCCGGCTGTTGAGCCGGAGATTGTCGAGGTTCCGGCCCTTGAGCCAGGAACGGTTGAAGACCCGACAGCAGAGCCGAAAATTGTAGAGGGTCCGGCTGCTGAGCCAGAGGAGGTTGGAGGTTCGGCAATGATGTCGGAGGTGGTTGAAGGTCCGACGGCTGTGCCGGAGGTAGTCGCCGTACCGGGGCCCAAACCAGTGGAGGTCAAGGCCACAGTTGAAGCTCCTACTGCTGCTCCAGAAGTGGTGGTCCTGGAGGTACCAGCACCGGAGCCAGAGCAACTCACAGGACCGGCGACAGGCCCTTCAACATCGGAGTCGTCGAGTGAAGACCCGGAAGTGGTTCCTTCACCTGCTCCGAAGGTGGAAGTTCCTCCCGTGGGTTCTTCTGCTGCCACTGAAGGGCTCCAGGAGAGCGGTCCCAATGCCGCAGGAGTACCGGGGACCACTATTGTAGAGTGGGACCCCATTTTTGTTACAGAGAACATGCTTAAGCCTATGGGAATGGTCCCAGAAAGCCTGGAACCTATCCCCCTGGCGTTGTCCATAGACAAGGCCTGCTCGAGCCTCAGACAGGTCCAGCTTGCCTTCGACCATGAGAGCAAAGCTTTGGAGGAGGAGCGCAACACCTTGAGGCATTGGCGCAGCAGACTCCATTTTGAAACCAAGCTTGCTCAGACGAGGCTAGCTGACCAGGAGGAATGGATAAAGGGGAAGAAGGCAAAATTAGAGTATTGGGACAAGCTAATGAAGGAGAAGGAGGCCACCATCCGGGCGCTCGATGCTAACTCCAGGAAAATTCTGGAGCAAGCTAAAGAGAGGTGTGACGCTGCTGACGAGCATTACGAAAAGCTCGCAGAGTTGAATGAAACTCTCATGAAGCGTTGAGCGGACCTAGAGGCGAGGGAGGAAAAACTCCTGGGGCAGTAGGAGGTTGTAGTGAGGAGGGAAGCGGAGGTCACCCAGAAGTTGGCTCTGGGTGAGAAAAATTTGGCGGATCACAGCAAAAAGTTGGATCAATGGAAGGAGGAAGAGAGGAAGAAGAACTGGAAGGTGGGGCAAGAGCTCTCGAAAAGAGAGTCTGACATTGCCGCTAGGGAGGAGAGAGTTAAGGGCGGGGAGAAAGATCTAGCTTAGAGGCGGAACCGCATTCACCTCTGGGAGACGGAGCTGGCCGACCAGGAGAAGCAAGTTGTTGAGGTCAAGCAGCAACATGCCAAGATAGCTGAGTGACTTGCACGTGAAAGCTCGGAGCTTACGGCCGCCTGGAGGTCACTGGAGGAGCTGCGGAGCTTGAAGGAGACCGAAGCGATTCAAGTGTGGGACTTCCTCGGATGAGCGAATGATGCGCTGACACCGCTAGGTTTCAGTCCAGTATGTCGGGACAACCCGGAGATGGATTTGGACTAAGCGCTGGTGGCCCTCAACGGTGCTGGCGGCAAACTTGATGCAATGGGCGACGTCATCACGGATCAGCTGGAGACAGAGGGGAAAACTCTGGCTACAAACGTCGCAGAGTATGTGCTGTCGTGTTATGTAAGCCGAGATCCCCAATTCCCACTGGACCCGGTGCTCGAAGGTCCCGTCGCTGAGGAGGAAGATGTCACCAAAGCCAGCGTTCGAGGGGTTGCCCAAAAAGTAGCTTCGTTCTTCCGCAAGTCTTAGGTCTTCCAGTGGCTTGGACTTTTCTCCTTTTGTCCCTTATAATCTCAATTTTGTAATCCAGTTCTTCTGATAAATGAAATCCTCCTTTTTGCCTTGAATTTCACTTTGTCTTCAATATACTATGTCGTGTCTTGTTGGCCCCCTGGTACATGTGTACAGTTGAGTTGTGTACATGTACCAAAGGTTATGACAGTATGTTGAAGTCTTCAATTTTGAAGCGTCGAAGACAGGCCTCCTGGAATGGTTGGAGCTTGGTAGCTCCGGTGTCAACATGTTGGATGTCGATGGCAGACCTATTTTGGGAGATTTTGGAGCTTAGTAGCTCCGGTGTTGTCCATCATCACTATGAATTTTTTTCCTGCACAGTAAAGGCTAGGGAAAAAGTAAAATTCATCCTCTTGTCTATAAATTGGTTGTGACTTATTGTTCTTATTTGAAATTTTAGATTCAAAGAAACTCAATAAGATAACAAGCGTTTTGATAGAATCTTCTTATATCCACGTGCCTTTCTAGTACTCACCCTACTGAGGCCTGCCAGGGTGTAGGTAGAGTGGCGTACTTAGGGTGCAGGACCAGGCTAAGTCGATAGCACACTCCGGACCTAGGTTGGCTTGGCGTTCAGGCAAGTAGACTATGTAGCGGTGTTAAGATCCAAAAAGACTATCAGTAAGGCTTGTAATGCATGTGAGTTACTTGGAACAAAATTCAAAAATATTTGCACAACTTCATTATAGACAAGCAGGGTAAAAATAATTTAACATATTGAGCCTTGTACAAAAAGTAAATGCACGTGGAGTCTGTTTTCACACAACAATGCTTTTCATTATAGGTCCGGATTACAGGGGAGACAAGGACACACTTAGGGTGTTGGACCAAGCGAAATGTGCTATACATCTTGTGCTAGCCCAGAGCAAGTAGTTACACTTTTAGTACGGTGACTGTGTCAAGTGTTACTTGAACTTTCCGGACCCTCCTGGAGGGGTCCGGATGTTCTCCCGGAGGACTTGCTCGACTCTGTATAATGACTCTATAAAAATGCTTTGTGTGTAATTACAGACTCACCTCTGTGATTCTAAGCATAAAACTTACGGAGGTTCTCGATGTTCCAAGAATTAGGGAGTGGGATCCCATCCTTAGTTGCCAAGTGAACGCAGCCTGGTCGGGATACTTTAGGATGTGTTTGGTTTGGAGTCAAAGTGGGATGGGATGGATCCATCCCAGTTTATAGGGATGGAATGGTCCCGTTTTCTTTTTATCTAGAGGGACGGGACAATCCCTGTTTTTTGTTTGTTTTGTGGGATGATGTGGGACAGAATGGTCATGTCTTCTGTTTGAATGAAAGGATGGAACAGGGATATGTGAGTATGAGTACCTCCAGAAGGCTGTGCGCCTGCCTCCACGGAGGTGGGACGGATCCGTCCCCATGTTTTTGGTGGGATGGTTTCATCCCGCATCTGGGTGGAATATTCTCTTTTGAGGGATGACTCCGTCCCATGTGTCTCCAAACCAAACAACAGAAAAGTGGGATCGTCCCGTCCCGTCCCACCATATCCCTCAAACCAAACACACCATTAATGACTCGGAAAGGACCCTCCCAGCTGGGGGGAAGTTTGTTCATCCCTTTGTGAGTTAGTATCTTCCGGAGCACCAAATCACCTTCTTCGAGCTGTCGGTTACGGTAGCGCCGGAGCACTTGGCGATAACATGCATTTTGAACAGCTGCTAGGCAACTTCCCTCGTCGACGAGGTAAAGGTCTTCACGCTGGAGTTGGTCCTGCATGGCTTCAGAGGGACCCCAAGGTGATTTCCGGAGGAAGGACTGCTTCGGCTCCGTACATCAGGAAAAATGGAGTCTCCTCAGTTGACCGATTAGGTGTTGTCCTATTCACCCATAGTGTGGACGGAAGCTCTTCAATCCAGTTATCTCCATGCTTTTTCAAGCGCTCATATGTGCGCGTCTTGAGTCCTTTTAAGATTTATGCATTTGCCCTCTCGGCTTGACCATTGCTTGCTGGATGAGCTACCGAAGCATAGCTAAGTTGAAAAACGAGGTCTTCGCATTATTCTTGGAATGCAGCACTTGTGAATTGAGTTTCGTCGTCAGTTATGACTTTGTTTTGGAACTCCAAATCTGCATATAATGGACTTCAAGAACTTGATTGCTGATTGTTTGTTGATTTTTGCTACTGGAGTTGCTTCCGACTACTTGGTGAACTTGTCGATGGTGACATATAGGAACCTGTAACCTCTGACAGCTTTTGAGAAAGGTCCCAAGATGTCCATGCCCCACACAGCGAATGGCCATGTAGGAGGTATCATCTGCAGTGATTGAGCTGGTGTGAATCTGTTTTGCATGGAACTGACATGCTTCACATTTTTTTCACCAGCTCAACTGCATCCTGGAGTGCTGTAGGCCAGTAAAAACCATGCCGAAAGGCTTTACCGACCAGCGTGCGAGAAGATGCGTGGTTCCCGCACTCGCCTCCATGGATTTCCGTGAGGAGATTGTGACATTCTTCCCTTGCAGTGCACCGCATTAGGATGCCATTAGCACCGCGTCGGTAGAGATCCTCTTCTACCAACGTGTATCTTTTAGCCAATCTGACAATCCAGTCAACGGATACACTATCTTCAGGAAGTATATTGTCTTTCAAGTAGCTCCTGATCTCCGAGATCCATGCATTGGAGCTAACTCGAGCTTCTGAGTCTTGCGTGCTAGGTTGCTTGGAGCTTCCGACAGCACCTACGACCCTTGGTGAACGCCATGGTAACAGGGCCACCGGGACCACCAGCTTCGAGGTGCTGGTCTCGCCCCCTTCGCTCAGTTCAGCGGGCTGAGCTGTTGGCTTTGACAACCTCCGGACGAAGATTCCGTCAGGAGCCAGAGCTCTGGTTGAGGCTTTCGTTGAGAGTTCGTCAGCTTCGGAGTTATGAAGGCGATGAACATGATGGAGGTCCAGGACTTTGAAGTCCTTCTGAAGCCTCTAGACTTCAAGGAGGTAAGAAGCTAATTGAGAATTGTTGCAGGAGCATTCACCTTTTACTTGTTTGATGATGAGTTGTGAATCTCCCTTCACCAACAGTTGTTTGACACCATAAGATAGTGCCACCTTGAGTCCACAGATGAGGGCTTCGTACTCCGCCATATTATTGGTTGCCTTGAAGTCAAGGTGTACCATATACTTGACCTTCTCTCCGATCGGAGCTAGGAGAAGGACTCCAGCTCCGACCCCCTGCTTCTGCACGGAGCCGTCAAAGTAGAGGGTCCAGTGAGGCTCAGTGAATACCGAAACCTTGAGCTCTGGTTTCTACTCATTGTGGCCCCTAGGGTTTGATGGAGAGGGAGTCCACTCCGCCACAAAGTCAGCCAAGGCTTGACTTTTAATTGCTTGTCTTGACACGAATTCTAGATCGAATTTTGTCAGCCCCGCTGCCCACTTTGCAATATTCCCAGTAGAATTAGGGTTATGTAAAATTGCACATAGTGGAAAAGAAGATATCACTGATATATTGTGGGCTTGGAAGTAATGATGAAGCTTTCTTGAGGCAATGAGAACTACGTAAAGCAGTTTATGCACCTCAATGTATCTTGTCTTGGCGTCGTGGAGTACTTCACTGATGAAGTACACTGGGCGCTGGACTGTCTGGAGCCTCCCGGAGGGGCCCGAAGCTTCCTCTTCATCAACCTGGACCCTTCCGGAAGAGTCTAGACCTTCTTGTTCAGCAACAGTTACTCCTTCATTTGAAGGAGGTTGATCCTCCGGCATCTCGCCTTGAGGATATGTGCCTGAGGGTTGGTCCCCATACTCGCCTTCAGGTAGTTCCGGACCCTCCCGGAGTGGTCTAGAGTCCTGATTTGGGGATGGCTCCGGTCTTTCCGTGACCAGGACCATACTGACAACCTCTGTAGTTGCCGAAATGTAAAGCAGTAAAGGCTCACCAGCTTTCGGAACTACCAGGATTAATAGTGTGGTGAGGAGCTGCTTCAGCTCTTGAAACGCCTTTTCTGCTTCCTCGGACCAATGAAGTGGTATAGACTTCCTCAGGAATTTGAAGAAGGGTAGCACCCGTTCTGCCAGTCTTGATATGAATCGACTGAGCATAGCTAGACATTCAGTTAATTTTTGGACCTCTTTAATGTGGGTTGGGGTCTCATTTCTTCTATAGCCTTGATCTTCGCCGGATTTGCTTCGATTCCTCGATGAGTCACCAAGAAACCCAAAAGCTTCCTGGAACTAACCCCGAAGACACACTTGTCTGGGTTCAGCTTGGTGTGTGTAGTACGCAACTTATCGAAGACGGCTTGTATGTTGTCAAGGAGTGATTCCTTGTTTTTAATCTTCACGATGGTGTTATCAACATACACCTCCACCAAGTCTCTAATTAGCTCTCCAAATGTTTTGTACATAGCTCGCACAAATGTTGAAGCGGTATTTTTGAGACCAAATGGCATAGCAGTATAACAATACAATCCATCTACTGTTATGAAGGCAGTATGCTCTTCTTCTTCCTTAGACATTTGGATTTGATGATATCCAGAATATGCATCTAAGAAACACAGTAGTTCGCACCCGGAGGTGGAATCCACTATCTGATCTATTCTAGGTAGTGGAAATGGATCTTTTGGACATGCCTTATTTAAGGTGGTGTAGTCGATACACGTCTGAAGCTTCCCACCGGCCTTGGGTACAACAACTGGGTTTGCCAGCCGTTTTGGATGGAAGACTTCCCGGATGAATCCAGCTTTGAGCAACTTCTTGATTTCCTATCGAATGAAGTTTTGTCGCTCGATTGATTGTTTTTGGGGCTTCTGGTGTACAGGTCGGGCGTCTGGGTAATTCTTCGGATTATGCTTAATCACTTCCCTAGGGATCCCAGGCATTTGTGATGGTTGCCAAGCAAACACGTCGACATTAGCCCGGAGGAAAGTGATGAGTGTGAGTTCCTATTTGTTGTTCAGACCTCCCAATATACAGGTAGTCTGAGCAGCATCAGAACCGATTTGGATGACTTTGACGGGAACGTCGGCGTCGCCGCTTGGTTGCACACGAGGTGCGGAGGTAGAGCCTTTGTGGCGAATGCTTGGAGGATTCGCAGCTGGCTCTTTTCCAGATGCTTCCTCTTGCGCTGTGGTAAGCACATAGAGTTCTTCCAGAGCAGTGACTTCTGCGGTGCGAGATCCAGAGAACGCCTGTAGGTGTTGGCATCTTCATCACCAAGTAACCATAATGGGCAGCGGCCATAACTTGTATAAAGTTGGCCTACCCAATATGGCATTGAATGGCAGACTGGTCTGCGCAACGTCGAAGATCAACTTCTCGGTTCTGTAGTTCTCTTAGGTCCCAAAGGTTACCGGGAGTGTAATAGAACAAGAGGGGTAATGGTTCCTGGACCTACTCTGGAGAAAGGTCGGGATGGGTGAAGGTCCGAAGGCCGGAGCTGAAGATTAACGAAAGCTTCGAAGCTTATGAGGTTTAGCCCGGAACCTCCGTCCACCATCACATGGTGAATTTGGATATTGTTAATGGTGGGTGACACCATCAACGGGAGTTGACCAGCTCTGATCATGTTTCGAGGATAGTCCGAAGCATCAAAATGATGGGTGTGTCCATCCACTTCCGATGTGGTTCTACCTTAGCAGCAGGAGCTACCATGGCCATGTCCCACCGCATTGTCTTGAGGATGCGACGAGAAGTGATGTCCCAAGAACAACCATAGATGGTGTTCAATGTTTTCCGACGTTCGTTGTCATAGGCGTCGAAATCGTTGTCGACAGTGTTGTAGATGGCTTTCAAGACCTTTTTAGGGTCCTGGAACCCTAGCTCTTCATCAGTCGGAGCTTCGTTGACTTTTTGTTTTCCTTCCCTTTGATGGAAAGGATCTTCTTCCCAGCGCTTGTTGTAGCGCTCGGCAAGGTTCTGGACCTCCCGACACTCTTCCAAGTTATGTCGATTCGTCTTGTGAATTAGATGCCATGCTTTGGAACTGTTGCCGTCCTCTGATGAAGGACAAGGTCGCTTCACAGGGCGTGGCCCCCGGCTCCCAGGAGCTGCTGCAGCAGCAGCAGCCGGAGCGTCGGCCGACGGCTTCTTTTTGCCGTTGGGCTTCTTCTTCTTCTTGCCACTACCGGAGGTAGCAGCTTCAGTTTTGGAGGACTTATGATTGACCTCCAGAGCTCGCGTGGAGTGCATTTCATGGCCCTCCGCAGCCCTAGCGCATTTGTCGGCTAGGCTAAAGAGCTCCGTGACGCTGGTAACTTCCTTAATAGCCAACTTCTCTAGCATCTTCTTATCTCGAACACCCTGTCTGAATGCTACGATGACAGAAGAGCTCGAGATAGATGGGATGGTATTTCGTGCCTGAGAGAATCACTGGATTAAGGATTGTAGCAATTCTCCCGATGTTTGCTTTACAACACATAAGTCCAATTCAGTGCCGGGTCGGATGTAGGAGCTCCCGAAATTGGTAGTGAATTGCTGGCATAGTTCCGCCCAACAATTGATGGAGTCAGGTGGAAGACTTATGAACAAGGACCTTGCAGTCACGGTTAAGGCCACTGGGAAGTAATTGGCCATTAAAGCCTCATCACCCCCCGCTGCTTGTATGGCAGTAGAGTAGATTTGTAGAAATTCGGCGGGGTTGACTGTCCCGTCGAATTTTTCTGGCAAGTGAGGCCGGAACTTTTGTGGCCACCTGACCATACGTAAGTGCATGGCCAGGGCAGAACAACCTTCTCCTACTCCTTGCGGAGTAGGGTTGTCTCGAGCCTCTCGCCTTTTGTGAGCATGCTTGATGTGGACCCTATAAGACCTATGTGTGCTAAATACACTGGCTTGTAGTGAATACACTTGCTTTGACGATAAAAGTTTTGAATATCGCCAAAACACCTTTTTATTAAGGTCCGACTAGTTTTGGTTAGCTCCGGTGAGTTTTGTCTTTAGCTCCGACATGTCTTTGATAGCTCCGGCGTGTTTTTGCTAAGCTCCGAGTTGATTTCTCTAGCTCCAGCTTTTGGGTTTACTAGTTCCGACTAGTTTTGGTAAGTTCCGGTGCTAGGTTCTACTAGCTTTTGTTAGCTCTGGCTCAAGGTTCGGGTTGCTCTGACAAGGTCCGGAACTTGACCGCAATGCTTCTATTTTTCATTTGCAATGTTTCGTACTTGCTTTACATCTCTGGAAAGATTGCTTAGTATTCATTTGCTAAGTCTTTGGTGCGTTTTTTGTTGACATGGATGATATCGGGTTACTGTGGTTTTGCAACATGCTTATGTGAGGTTCTCACGTAAGGTGTTGTGTTCGGAACTAACTTGAGTCAAGTTGAGGACTTGGGCTCGTATGGATTGGTTGTTTATTCATGTGCAGGTGTTGCTTGAGTTCAAGACATGGCTGGTGATAGGATCCATTGGACTAGTCTGAGGGAGGAGATGAGGTTCCAACAACCAAATTCAGGAGGAATTGTGGTCGAGCTGATCAGGAAGTTGCGCAGCATGATTGAATCAAGAACAATCCATGTGAAGGTATCGTGGACGTCATTGGAAGATGTTTGTACATGTGCAAGGAGTGCATGGACGTGGATACATGGTTCCGAGAAGTGATGAAGATATGTGGACGTAAAGAATTCGTCGAAAAGGTCCAACTGACTAGGTTATGGACTCAGGCTGCAGCTGAGTCGGGTTTGACTCAAATATGGAAAGATTTGAGTTGGTTATGATAGGATTTCGTGTGGGTCACGAATTTGAGTTGTTTAGGAATGTGGGATACATTCCTAAAGTGTTTGGAAGTCTTAAGATTGCTTCTATCTGCGTATAGAAGAATCCTAAGTAGTTATGGAAAGTTACGATTCGTGAACATTAGGTTCTTGATTTGAGTTGAGTTGGCTTTTGAGCTGGTTATATAAGCAAGGGAGCCCAGAGCTCGTGGTGCAGGACTTTGGGGCTGTTCCTCTTGTGTTCTATTGAATAAAATTCGTAGTTTGAAGGAACTTTTGTGCCTTGTTCGTCTGACTTGTTCCAGACAAGTTTTACTCATCGAGTTTCTAGACAGCACTATTTTTCGTTGGTGGTTTATCATAACTCGAGTTTTACAGATCCAATTGACGTGATTATTTTTGGGTTGTCTTCACAACTTGATTATATATCATATGTCAAAATTTCACGGTCATTGGATTTGTGGTTTTTGATCTACACGAGTTCATTTGCAGCACTCCAGAAACTATTTTCTCGGGTAGGTCAGATTGACCTTTGTTCAATCTTTCAATCGTAACTTGAGTTTCTCTTGACGGAATTGAGTGATTCTTCTTGTGTTGTCTTCTTGACTTTATTATCTCTGATATCTATCACTTTTGTCACGGTGAAACATGTTTAGATTAGTCTCACACATGATTTCTTTAACAGATCATTTTTCTGCCAAAGGGGTTGGGGTTTAATTGTTTCCGCTACGTAAGATTTTAAATCTACCATTCACCCCCCCCCCCTTTGGTAGCTTTTTACGTGCTCTTCGATCCTACAATTGGTAGCAGAGCCACAGTGCTCTAATCTTTGTGATTTGCGCGTGTTTTTGACTAATCATCATGGAGAAGTACTCTGCCAAACCTTGTGTGTTCGCTGGTATTGATTTTCAGGTTTGGAAAGCACGCATGGAGGCTTTCATCCAGGCACAAGGCTTTGCAATATGGGAGAAGGTATATGTCGAAGGTCGTAAACGACACTTCCCCTGGACCTACCTAGAGAGCAGCCCGCGGAGGTTCTTTGGATTCACGAGGGCTAGTCCCAGGAGATCAAACACAGCAGAATGATGGACACCGGGGATTTACGTGGTTTGGGCCGCCGGAGCGTAATACCCTACGTCCACGGGAGTGTTGTGTATTGCCTTGCTTTCGCGTGTAAGAGTCTTGGTCTAATTTTTCGATCCTTTTCTATGGACGTCTACAGAGCCCTTTTATAGCTTAAGGACTCTGCAGTCACAAGATGGGCTCCAGGACCCGACAGGTGGTCCCGGGGAGAGCCAAATCCTATACAAGATCTATGATTAAATGCTATCTACTCCCATTGTCAGGGGCGTCAATGCGCCGTCCCGCCGCGTCGTGCGCCAGGGCTACACATAGTCGGTGATGATGGCGGTGCACGTCCCGTCCATCTTGTCCTTGCGACCCATTCGTCCGTCTTGCAGCGTGGGTCTGTACCGGCTACTTGGACAAGACAGGACACTGGGTTCTTGACTTTAGCATGCGCGGCATAGCTTGCCTGGGGAAGGCGCGCGCACTTAATGCCCGTCTGAGCAGCGCACGTCTCCTTTACTGCGGCTTCCTACCGCACTAAGTTGGCCGTCCGCCACGTGGTTGCGCCGGAGCCTGCCTCTGCGGGGAGGCGAGCACTTAGCGCAACAGGCCACGTGGTGCACTCGGAGCCCACCCCTATGGAGGAGTGGAGGCTCAGCCCTGCAGGCCACGTGGTAGTTCCGGTGCCTTTCCCTACGAGGACGCGGGCCTGGCCCCGAGGTCCCGATTGATCACGTGGCGGCTCCGGAGCCCACCTCAGCGGGGAGGCGAGCACTTGACGGAACAGGCCACGTGGCGCGCCCGGAGCCCACCTCAGTGGGGAGGCAAGGGTCCAGCTCTGCCAGCCACGTGGCAGCTTGGGAGCCTCCCAGGCGGAGAGGTAGGATCTGGTCCTTCCCTCCACGACGTGGCAGCCTCGGATTCGGCCTCTTAGTAGGGGTGGAGTCCTTAGCGGTTTTCTTCCTGTGCACGGGGGTACCCGGTCTGCGGGGTACCGACAGTGGCCCCTCGAGCCCACCTCGGGAGAGTCGTCGATACCGTAGGTGGGGTCTTCTTCCTTTTCTTCCCGCGCAACTTTTTCGGCTCCACTTCGGGGCAGTTCCTCGGGCGACACGCCTCTGCCGTCATGGCGACGTGTCCCCTTCCAGTAAGTGGAGGTTGCTGAACAGGCGCCGCGCGACATGACTTCTTCCTTCAATCGTGCTTTAACTGCGGTGGTTCCCAAGGTGGCTCCTGCACTTCCGCTGCTTTTGCCCTTTCGGAAACTGCCGAGTTACCTTCCGCATAGCTAGTCACCCGGCTCGCCTTCTTTGTCAAGCGACCCGGGCCCTCATGTCATCGCCTACGCGGGACCATTGCTCTTCTACTAGAGCTGCGGCGATTCACACTTTTGCGCCTGTTGGCCTGCAGGGGTGCATAAAAAGAGAACTCTCCCCCTGAGGGTTCTTTCTCCCGCCTCTGCATTCCTGCGCTCGTGTTTCCGCCTCAAGCCCAGTTCTTGTGCTCTAGTTCCCAGTCCTCCCATCCAGAGCTTCCAACCTCAGCCCTCATGGCGAGCGTCTTGCCCAAGTCCAGGCTGTCCAGGCCCGCCGACCTGGCCCCTATGCGCCGGCTTCTTGGCTGGCACACTCCTGAGCGGGAGTCGTGGCTCCGTCCTGGGAGGCTCCCGCTGAGCCTCTCCGCCGGGGAGATGGTTCTCTTCTTGTCGTACGTGCTGGCCGGCTTTGTCCCGCCGGCATCCCCCTTCTTGGTCATGCTCCTGGAGACCTTCGGCCTCCAGCTCCACCACCTCGCGCCGAACTCGATCGCCATGCTGGCGGTCTTCGCTCACGTCTGCGAGATGTTCGTGGGGGTGATGCCGTCGGTAAAGCTCTTCTGGTACTTTTTTGTACTGAGGGCCACCGGCAGGAGTTTGAAGGAGCACCTCGGCGCCTACTACTTCCAGCGCCGGACTAAGGTCCCCACGAGGTACATTGCTTCCTTCAACTCGGCAAGGTGGGAGATGTGGCGCGAAGATTGGATGATCGCCAAGGTCGAGGCCCACGACCGGATGTGCCTCCCCACCGGGATCCCCTACTCCGAGCGATCATTCTGGGAGGAGCGCCCAGAGCTGGAGGAGGCGTTCAACCCGGTGCTGGAGAGGATCCAGATGCTGGCGGACCACGGGCTGTCGTCTGCCATGGTGTTGAGGGACTTTATGTCCTGCCGCATAGCCCCGCCTCAGCACCATGCCCGCCCAGCGTCGATGTTCACCGGCATGTCGGACTGCACCCGACCCGAGACCGGGCCTGGCTCCAACCTGGACGAGCAGCAACTGCTCGACATGCTGGCCCGGGTCTGCCCCGACGACATCTCCGCCGAGGCACTCTCTCTTCCGTCAGTCTGCCGCCCCTTGTGCTCGGACTCCGAGTTGAGGAGGCAGCTGCTGAAGATGATGCCGACCCTCGACGAGTCCGGGCTGGTGCAGCGTCAGATCGGGGACCCGTTCCGGGGGGTTAGCATTGCTGACGACGCTGAGGGAGGTGAGGATCCCTTAAGCGATGCTGGTTCTTCAAGCAGCGACTCCTCGAGCGGCCCCCAGCACCATCCATGGGATGGCGCCGTCGCCCCCAGTGACAAGGGGAAGGGGAAGGTGCCGGTTCTGGTGCTGGACCCGCCCCCCAAGAAGCGCGCCCGGTCGCCGCCGCCGGCCCCTTCTACCCTTCGTTAGGGCTCTGGAGCCCTGCCGCGCTCATCGCCAGGGGACGCCGATGGCACCACCTTGCCGCTCGAGTCTTCCACACGCAAGAGGGGGAGGCTCCTCAACGCCGATGGGACCCCAGCGTTCCCTCTCCGTTCGGAGGGGTGCCAGACCTCGGGGGTGCCGCCGACACCGCCTCCATAGGGGCCCCCAGCACATTCAGCGGCCCCCGCCGCGGGTTCGGGGGGTCCGAACCCCTCCAACCCTTTCGGGAAGCGGTGGAGCTTCAGCGTCCCCCGGTAAGTTTACACAGATTTTACCTTGGGTGCTCTTTGCTGCGTGCTTGCCCTGTCATTTTCTTATGATCTGGGTTTGCTTGATTTCAGCGCTTCCACAGCTACTCCACCACCCGCGGGCACTTCTACTGGAGGGTCTGCCGCTCCGGCCGGCTCGCGGGGATCGTCTGCTGCCTCGGGCCCTGCTTCGGTGCCCTAGGCTGCTGCCGCTGGGGTACCTCGGGCTCCCATGTCTGAGACCCCCGCATCGGCTGCCAGAGCCCAACCGCGCGCGCCGATGACTGCCGCCGCGCCTACCAACGACACCGCGTCCGCCGGTCACTCTGTGTCGGCCGACGCTGCCACGCCCTCCGACACTGCTGCGTCGGTTGGCGCCACTGCCCCTGGTGCTGCCGTCAGGGAGGGGGCCCTGGTCCCCGTCTCCCCAGTGGTCCTCCAAATGGAGGACGATATTGAAGAAGTGGGGAGGCAGGGACCCACTGCTATGGTGGAGCCTCTCCCCCTATCTGAGGCCATGGCCGTGGCCCACTCCGGCTTCCGACAGGCCCAGGCGGCCCTTGCCCGGGAGAAAGGGCGACTCGAGGACGAAGACGACTGGCTCCGGGAATGGGCGAGGACCCTGGAGGCCCGGACCCGGCTGGCGAGGAGCCGAGCGGCCCAGCGGGAGGCAGTCGTTCGGGAGGAGATGAAGATCCTCGAGCAGGAGCGCGACCTCATCGCCCAGCTGGACGCCGTCACCCAGAAGCTGAAGGCTGACGCCGAGGCCATCCACGCTGAGGCCAGCTCCCGCCTCCAGGCCTGCGAGGACCTTCAACACGTGCTGTTCCTCTGGGAGGCTTCTCTAGCCGAACGGGAGCAGGAGCTGGCGGCGAAGCAGGCCGAAGTGGAGGCGACCTGCCGCGGGCTCATCCTCCAACAGGAAGGGGCGAGAGTCTGTGCCACCGAGCTGGATCGCCGGGAAGCCGCCATGGCCGAGGTGCAGCAGGCCTAGTCCATCGAGCGCCAGGCCCTCCTGGACTGCGAGTTCAACGTTGCCCTCAAGGAGGGTGACTTGGACCGCCGCGAGGCAGGGGTCGGCGAGCGCGAGAGGGCCCTGGCGGCCGAGGAGAAGCGGTTCCTGGACGCCGGACCCCGGGCGATGGCGGCGGCCCAGCAGGAGGTGGAGGAGCTCCGGGCGGCGCGCTCCGCCGAGGCCCGGAAGGTCTGGGAGTTCCTTGGCGGTGCTGACTCGGCTCTGGTGCCGCTCGGCTTCAGCCCAGCGTGCGTAGGGGAGCCGGCGCAGAAGGTGAGTCAGGTGTTCCCGGCGCTCGACTCCACCAGCTCGAGGATGCGCTCACTGGGGGCCATCCTTGACAACCAGCTGGAGGCCGAGGGACGGATGCTGGTGAAGGAGGTGGCGATGCACATCCTGTCCTGCTACCGGAGCTGGTACCCCGACGTCTCCCTGCAGCCGGTCCTCGAGGGGCCCATCGCCGAGAGGGAAGAGGCCGCCAAGTATGAAGTTTCGGATGCGGTGGCAATCATCGCCTCAAGGTTCCAGCGGAGCGGCTGAGGGCTCCCCGGGCGTCTGTTTGAGTCTTTGTCTTTCTGTCTTTTGTCTTGTGGTTGGTTGTGATGACAAACTCTTTATTTGTGCGATAAAAATTCTGTCGGTGGTGCCCTTTTATACTCAGCTTGCTTTTACTTCCAGCAATGTCTTCCGGGTGCTTGTTGTTCCTTAACTTCCAGGACCTGCCGTCCCCCAAAGTATGGCCCCCTGACAGGCGTGGCCAGTTGTTATGGGCACACCTATCATATACTTAGGGCTTAGGGCGGACCGGTGCAGGAGGAGCCTAGGATTCGTAGGTAGCATTGCCGTAGCTGAGTATGCAGGTATGTCAACAGTGGCCCCCCTGGGGGTGTCGCCGGAGCTTCAGTTCTGCAGTGGCCACCATCTTTATTGAGAGGTCGACAGCGTGCCCCCTGGGGGTGCCGCTGGAGCTTCAGGCCGGCGATGCCCGCCATTCTTCAGTGAGAGGTCGACAGCGGGCCCCTGGGGGTGCTGCCGCAGCTCCAGTCCGGCGGTGCCCACTGTCTTTGCGGGTACTTCGACGATGGTTGCTAGAATACCTTCCTCAAAGACATGTACATAGATCAAAAAAGAGAAGTAATTCTGTCCGCTGGTCACTTCACCCCTGCTTGTTTTGTAGTGTCGCTTGACTTACGATCCTGGGCTGACTCGTGGGGCTTGGGTAATTCAGTGCTTCTGCACCCAGGGCTCGTTGTCCAGAGTACCCAAGGGTGGTCCATCTGGCCCCCAGCACTTGGCTGTAGCGCTGGGGAGGCAGAATGCACAGGCTTAGGGTACGGGACCAGGCTAAGCAAGCTGTGGCCCTGGACCTCCCGCTCGGCGTAAGCCGTTTCGGGGGGGGGGGGGGGGGACCATCTGGAGACACAGGCCCCCGAGTATTGGAACAACCGAGGCCCCAGGCGTATCGCAGGTACCTCAAGCAACCCCACCTGCAGTCCAGATAGCAAGGCTCCCACTACTGTTAAAGCAGGGGAAAAACGACATTGCTCATGATAGATCACGAGCTATGGCGGGCTTACAGCAACATCATAAAAATTAAAGATAATTTTTGAATTGACAAACCCTATACCAGGCAGGACAACCTTCTTTCATTGTTGTTTCTCATAAGATGAAGCAGACTTTACAAGGGGAATAACCCGACCTGGGTGTTAGGTGGAGCCGAGTGCACCTACTTAGGTTTCTGGGCCAGGCTAAGCGGAATGTGCACTCGGGGCCCCATCCCCGATACTAAGTGCTATCCTGAGATAATGTGTAACCCTTACAATGAAATAGCATTGCCTCGACCCTGGTCTAGGGGTAGAACTTACGGAGGTGTTCGATGTTCCATGGGTTGGGTAACTGCTGTCCATCCTCCGTAGCTAGGCGGACGCATCCTGGGCGGCAAACCTCTGTTACCCGAAAGGGACCCTCCCAGCTGGGGGAGAGTTTGTTAGACCCTTCCCGGGAGAGTATGCGGCGCAACACCAGGTCGTCTACCTTTAGCTCCCTACTCCGCACGGTCCTCTGATGGTAGCGCCGGAGCGCCTGCCTGTATCGTGCATTTCGGAGAGCTGCTCGCACTCGTCCCTCGTCGACGAGGTCCAGGTCTTCACGCCAGAGCTGGTCCTGCATGGCTTCGTCGTACCCCTGGGCACGGGGAGAGCCCATGGTAATTTCTGGGGGGAGGACGGCCTCCGCCCCATACACCAAGAAGAAAGGCGTTTCCCCCGTGGCCCGACTGGTTGATGTCCGGATAGCCCACAGCGCACACGGAAGCTCATCCACCCAATTTACACCATGCTTCTCAAGGTGCGAGAACGTGCGAGTCTTGAGGCCCCTGAGGATCTCTGCATTTGGATCTCTCGACCTGCCCATTGCTCTCTGGATGAGCAACAGATGCATAGCAGACTTGGATCCCCAGGTCCTCGCAGTATTCTTGGAACGCTACACTTGTGAACTGGGTCCCGTTATCAGTGATGATTCTGTTCGGGACCCCGAACTGGCAGACGATCGACTTAATAAACTTCACTGTTGACTGCTTGTTGATGGTGACAACTGGGGTGGCCTCCGGCCACTTGGTGAACTTATCTACGGCGACGTAGAGATGCCGGAATCCTCCGACGGCTCTGGGAAAGGGTCCCAGGATGTCCAATCCCCATACAGCGAATGGCCATGAGGGAGGGATCATCTGCAGCGCCTGAGCTGGTGTATGGATTTGCTTGGCATGGAACTGGCACGCCTTGCATCTCCTTACCATCTCGGCGGCATCCTGGAGTGCTGTCGGCCAGTAGAAGCCATGCTGAAAGGATTTACCGACCAGCGTGCGGGAGGACGCATGGTTCCCGCACTCGCCTCCATGGATCTCTGCGAGCAGGTCGCAGCCCTCCTCCCGGGTAATGCAACGCAGTAGGATGTTGTTGGCGCCACGCCGGTAGAGATCCCCTTCCACCAGCGTGTACCTTTTATCCATGCGAACAATCCTTTCTGCCAGGGCATGTTCTTCGGGAAGGATATTGTCCTTCAAGTAGTCCCGGACCTCCGAGATCCATGCATCAGGACTTTCTTGAGCTTCTGGATCTTGGGCGCCCGGTAGCTCAGAGCCCTCGGTGGCGCATACGATCCTTGGTGGACTCCATGGTAGCAGGGTCGCTGGGACTGCCAGCTTCGAGGTGATGTGCTCGCCCCCTTCGCCTGGCTCGGCTGCTCGGGCGGTTGGTCGCGGTAACGTCCTTGCAAAGACTCCTTGGGGCACTGGGGCCCTGTGGAGGCCTTCGTTGACAGGTCGTCCACGACTGATTTGTCGGCTCGGGGTACATGGCACAAGTCCAAGACTTCAAAGTCCTTTTCCAACTTCCGGATGTGTAACAGGTATGCAGCTAACTGAGGGTCGTTGCAGCTGCACTCTCCTCTGGCTTGCTTGATGATCAGTTGAGAATCACCTTTAGCCAGGAGCTGTCGGACATTAAGGGTCAGGGCAGTCTTCAGCCCAAAGATTAGGGCTTCATACTCTGCCATGTTGTTTGTCGCCTTGAAGTCGAGGCGCACCATGTACTTGAACTGCTCCCCAGTCGAGGTGAGAAGCAGGACCCCAACGCCGGCCCCTTACTTCCGCGAGGAACCGTCGAAGTAGAGCGTCCAGGGGGTCTCGGTGAAAACCGGAGCCTTCGGCACCGTTTCACCGTTGCCCGCCCCCCCGGGTTGCTTGGTGATGGGGTCCATTTGGCCAAGAGGTCTGCCAGTGCTTGGATTTTGACTGCATGTCGAGGTAAGAACTCCAACTTGAACTCAGCCAACTCCGCCGCCCACTTGGCAATGTTGCCAGTCGAATTGGGGCTGTGGAGTATTGTTTTCAGTGGGAAGGAGGTGACCACTGAAACCCGGTGAGCTTGGAAGTAATGCCGGAGCTTCCTCGATGCTATAAGCACTGCATACAGTAGTTTATGTACCTCCAAGTATCTTGTCTTTGCTTCATGGAGGACCTCACTGACGTAGTAGACTGGCCGTTGGCAGGTCCGAACCCTTCCTGGGGGGTCTGGGGCTCCTCGCAATGCGTCTGTCTCCTGGGGTATGTGGCTCCCAGGGTCTGGCTGGGCCTCCGGGGGCTGGGACCCGCAAGGCACTTGGTCACTGGAACTCACAACGGGGGGGGGGGGGGGGGGGGGGGGGGCTCTTCTGGGTTCGGGCCTTGAGGCTCGGCCTCCCCCTCTGGGGCTCCTTCTGGTACTTGTTGCGGTAGTA
This sequence comes from Tuctoria greenei, assembly GCA_036927565.1. Classification (NCBI taxonomy): domain Eukaryota; kingdom Viridiplantae; phylum Streptophyta; class Magnoliopsida; order Poales; family Poaceae; genus Tuctoria; species Tuctoria greenei. The sequence goes on along the minus strand of JAYESD010000005.1, from coordinate 52,668,428 downwards.
GCTCCGGCCGTTCTGCAACCAAGACCATGCTGACCACTTCCGTTGTTGCGGTGATGTACAACAGGAGCGGCTCGCCGGGTTCTGGCGCCACCATAATGGGCAGCGTCGTCAGGTGTTTCTTGAGCTCCTGGAAGGACGCTTCAGCTTCCTCAGTCCACTCAAAGGGGCCTGACTTCCGCAAAATCTTGAAGAAGGGCAGGGCTCGCTCAGCCAGTCTTGAGATGAACCGACTGAGGGCTGCCAAACATCCTGCAAGCTTATGCACGTCTTTGATGCGGGCCGGCGGCCGCATCAGCTCTATCGCCTTGATCTTCTCTGGGTTAGCTTCGATCCCTCGGTGCGATACCAAGAAGCCAAGGAGCTTCCTTGCGGATACCCCAAAGACACACTTGTCGGGGTTCAGCATCGTGCGTGTCGTGCGCAGCTTGCTGAAGACTCTGGTTAGGTTGTCTAATAGGGATGTGATGTCCCTGATTTTTACCACGATTTCATCGACATACACCTCTACCAAGTCTCTAATGAGGTCCCCGAATGTCTTATGCATTGCACGTACAAAGGTGGGGAAGGCATTTTTGAGACCATAAGGCATGGAGACATAACAATACAGGTCGTCTACTGTTATGAAAGCAGTGTGCTCCTCATCTTCCCTAGACATAGGTATTTGGTGAAAACCGGAATACGCATCTAGGAAACACAGAAGGTCACAACCTGATGTTGAGTCTACTATTTGATCTATCCTGGAAGAGGGAATGGATCCTTGGGACATGCCTTATTGAGATTGGTGTAGTCGATGCACATCCGGAGCTTCCCGCCAGCCTTAGGAACGACAACAGGGTTGGCCAACCACCGTGGGTGGTGAACCTCCCGGATGAATCCAGCATCGAGCAGCTTCTTGATTTCTTCACGGATGAAGTTCTGCCGCTCGATGGACTGTTTCCTGGGCCTCTGCTGTACCGGCCGGGCGTCGGGGTAGATCTTCAGATGGTGCTCAATCACCTCCCTGGGGATCCCGGGCATCTGTGATGGTTGCCACGCAAACACATCAACGTTGTCCCGGAGGAAGGTGATGAGCGCGCATTCCTATTTGCTGTCCAGGTTCCCCGCGATTCGGGTCGTCTGGGCAGCCTCAGGGCCAATCTTGACGACCTTCACAGGGACGTCGTCGTCATTGGCGGGTTGCACACGAGGTGCAGCAGTGGAGGCTTGCTGCGTCGGGCCTTGCTCTGGCCGGCTCTCCGTCGAGCCTCCTGGGACCGGAGCCCTCCCTGCTACAAGTGCTTGGAGCTGCTCCAAGGCTGACACTGCGGCTGAGCGGTCCCCTCTGATCCTGAGGACACCGGAAGGGGTCGGCATCTTCAGGACGAGGTAGCCGTAGTGGGCTACAGCCATGAACCTGTAGAGGGCTGGCCTCCTGATGATTGCGTTGAAGGGGAGGTCGACGTCTGCCACGTCGAATAAGACACTCTCCGTACGGTAGTTCTCCGGGGTCCCGAAGGTCACCGGGAGGTGTACGTTACCATACGGGAGGATTTGCCCAGGTCCGACACCTGAGAACGGGCTCGAGGGTGTGAGCTGGGACATCGGCAGTTGCAGCTTCCGGAAACCCGTAGTGGAGATGAGGTTGAGGCCCGCCCCTCCATCTATCAATACGTGAAAGACCTTCACGTTGGCAATGGTCGGGGACACCAGCAGCGGGAGCACTCCTGCCCCTGCCATGTTCTTCGGGCAGTCCGAAGCATCGAAGCTAATTGTCGTGCTCATCCACTTGTGGTGGGGAGCCGTACTTGGGGCGGGGGCCACTGCGGCCACTGCCCGACGTTTTCACTGCGTTTCGGGACGTGGGGTCGGTGGCTCCCACGTAGATGACATGGAGGGTCTTGCGGTGCTCCTTATCACTGCTGGAGTCGGAGTCGCCACCCTCGAAGACGGCTTTGACCGCCCTCTGGGGTTCCTGAAACCCCATCTCGCTGTCATCCTCTTTCTCAGGATCAGCCTTCTGCTTGCCCTCCCTCTGGCGGGGGGGTGCACCCTCCTGGCGCTGCTGCCTCTGTTTCTGTTCGCGGAATCGTTCCGCGAATCTCTTCACTTCCCAGCACTCGCTAGCACTGTGGCTATTTGTACAGTGTACCGGACACTTGAAGTCAGGCTCCTCGGGATCAGGCGACTGCCTAGGGCGCTTGTCTCGGCGCGATGCTCGGGCTTCGCTGGGCGCCGCAACTGCCACTGCCTGGGCTCCGAGCTTTGGCCTGTTCTTGCCACCGCCTTTCTTCTTCTTGCCGCTGCTCCTCGCAGAGGCCTCTTCCTCAGTCGGGGTGGTTTCCCTTGCTTCTGAGGATGGCTGGGAGTGCCAGTTGCGCCCCTCAGCTTCCCTAGCACATCTGTCTGCCAGGGAGAACATCTCGGAGACATCACGCACCTCGTGCGTGGCTAACTTCTCGAGCATCTTCTTGTCCCTCACACCCTGTCTGAACGCAACGATAACAGATGCGCTAGCAACATGAGGGATGGTGTTCTGTACCTGGGAGAACCGCTGGATGTACGATCGCAGCGACTCTCCAGCGCACTGCCTAACGGCGTGGAGGTCAAGCTCGGTGCCAGGGCGCTTGTAGGAACTGCCGAAGTTAGCCACGAACTGTCGGCACAACTCATCCCAGGAGGTTATGGACCCCTGGGGCAGGTTCATGAGCCATGACCGAGCTGGGCCGGTCAGGACGACGGGGAAGTAGTTAGCCATAATGGACTCGTCGCCTCCTGCAGCTAGTATCGCAGTGGTGTAGATCTGCACGAACTCGCTCGGGTTGACACTCCCGTCATACTTCTCTGGCATGTGTGGCCGGAACTTTCGTGGCCAGACCACGAAACGGAGGTGAGGTGCTAGCGCCGCACACCCTTGGCTAGGGCTGACTGGTGCTGGTGGCGGCAGCGCATACCCTGGGTGAGCAGGCGGGCCTAGGCACACCTGGGGCTGGAGTGGTGTTGCGTACGTCTGTACAGGAGGCACGACGTACGCCTGGTGCAGTGGAAGCACGACGTACGTCTGGTGTGGTGGAGGCGCGGCATGAGCCTGGGGCACATGGCCCGACGAGCTATAATCGTCCTCGAGGTTGCGCCGACGTTCCCTCTGGCGCTCGATGGTGACTCGGCAGTCCTCTCCAGCCCTGCGGCGCTGCAGCCCGGTTCTCAGATCCGTTGTTGAGATCCTGGTTGAGCGCGAGTCTGCCGTCCACCGGTCAACTGTCGGCGTTCACGACAGTGACACATGCACCGGCTGGGCATGTGTTTCCCTCGGCGGAGGCGCATTGAGTGCGGCGGTGACGAGGTGGTTGACGTCATTGATCCACTGCTGGGCTGCTCCCTAAGGGGCATCCCCAGCCGGAGGGTTGTGGAGTAGTGCGCGCGCTGCCGCGAGCGCGCTCTCCGGGCTTGCAGCCGGTGGTGCCGTGACTGCTGTCACGGCAGGAGTACGCCGTGGAGTGGCGTGTCGGCCAACAGCTGGCAAAGTGACTGCGGGGCGGCGCGAAGGTCCTGACCTTCCTGCCCTAGAGCGGTAGCCTGCTCTAGAGCGGGATGACGCCTGGTCCTCTGCCACAGTCTGTCGCCGTGACTACGCCCTGGATGATCCAGCGTTGGATTGGTCGTTCACCATTGCTGCTGGTGGAGATCTTGACGGGGAAAAAGCCCCCTACCTGGCGCGCCAAATGTCAAAGGTCGTAAACGACACTTCCCCCGGACCTGCCTAGAGAGCAGCCCGCGGAGGTTCTTTGGATTCACGAGGGCTAGTCCTAGGAGATCAAACACAGCAGAATGATGGACACCGGGGATTTACGTGGTTCGGGCCGCTGGAGCGTAATACCCTACGTCCACGGGAGTGTTGTGTATTGCCTTGCTTTCGCGTGTAAGAGTCTTGGTCTAATTTTTCGATCCTTTTCTATGGACGTCTACAGAGCCCTTTTATAGCTTAAGTACTCTGCAGTCACAAGATGGGCTCCAGGACCCGACACGTGGTCCTGGGGAGAGCCAAATCCTATACAAGATCTATGATTAAATGCTATCTACTCCCATTGTCAGGGGCGTCAATGCGCCGTCCCGCCGCGTCGTGCGCCAGGGCTACACATAGTCGGTGATGATGGTGGTGCACGTCCCGTCCATCTTGTCCTTGCGGCCCATTCGTCCGTCTTGTGGCGTGGGTCTGTACCGACTACTTGGACAAGACAGGACACTGGGGTCTTGACTTTAGCATGCGCGGCATAGCTTGCTTGGGGAAGGTGCGCGAACTTAATGCCCGTCTGAGCAGCGCACGTCTCCTTTACTGCGGCTTCCTACCGCACTGAGTTGGCCGTCTGCCACGTGGTTGCGCCGGAGCCTGCCTCTGCGGGGAGGCGAGCACTTAGCGGAACAGGCCACGTGGTGCACTCGGAGCCCACCCCTATGGAGGAGTGGAGGCTCAGCCCTGCAGGCCACGTGGTAGTTCTGGTGCCTTTCCCTACGAGGACGCGGGCCTGGCCCCGAGGTCCCGATTGACCACGTGGCGGCTCCGGAGCCTACCTCAGCGGGGAGGCGAGCACTTGACGGAACAGGCCACGTGGCGCGCCCAGAGCCCACCTCAGCGGGGAGCCAAGGGTCCAGCTCTGCCGGCCACGTGGCAGCTTGGAAGCCTCCCCCGGCGGAGAGGTAGGATTTGGTCCTTCCCTCCACAACGTGGCAGCCTCGGATTCGGCCTCTTAGTAGGGGCGAAGTCCTTAGCGGTTTTCTTCCTGTGTGCAGGGGTACCCGGTCTGCGGGGTACCGACAGTATACACACCTTACGAAGTGCCATCAACCGATCAAGTTACAGCTACAAATCTGAGAGATGTCGACAATAACAACAAGGCTCGGAATTTGATCATACAAGGATTAACACAAAGCGACTTCGACCGTGTTGCACACCTCCGATCTGCATACGATGTGTGGAAAGCACTTTGTGACTACCATGAAGGATCCAACATGATCAAAGAGTTAAGGCAAGACATGTTCAAGAAAGAATACATGTGCTTCGAGATGCAACCCGGTGAGTCTATTGATGACCTTTTTGCCCGCTTTAATAAGATTTTCAGCAACTTGCGTAGTGTCAATGTTAATTTTTCAGATGCTGAAAATGCTAGGCAGTTGCTAAGTGCATTAGATATGTCAATTTGGGAGATGAAAGGCACATCTATTCGTGAATCTACTGTCATGAGTACACTTACTTTAGATGTGCTATATTCCAAGCTAAAAACTCATGAAATTGACATAATATCACGTAAGAACCCCAACAAGTCTATTGCTTTTGTTTCTCAACGTGATATGCCTAGCTCCAGCCAATCTTCATCTTGTGGTACACTTGCTTTGTTGTCCTCTCTAACCCTTGAACATATTGAGGAGTTTCCAGAGGAGGAGCTAGCACTTCTCTCTACGAGGTTCTCAAAAGCATTGAAAAATGTGAGAACTAGAAGGAGAGAAAGCTCCGGACCTTAACGATGCTTTGAATGTGGTAAGACAGGACATTTTCGTTCAGATTGCCCTAACCTTTCAGGTCCTACTTCCTGGGGTGAAAAGAAAACAAGAACGAAGCACTCCTCTGCAAAAGATACAGGACATCAATTGATGAGCAGTTTTATCTCAGCACTCCAGGAACTTGGCTCAAGCGACGTGGACATTGGAAGTGATGAAGATGAAGATGATTTGGCAAATTTGTGCTTCATGGCAGGCAAGTCAAGATCAAGTATGGAGGAGGCAGAACACAACAGCGACAATGAAGAGGTATGTCCAACTTGCGAAGAAATGTGTGATGCTATTTCTCGTGCCACTGTTATTGTTAAGAAAAAGGACAAAAAGCTTAGGGACAATGCTATTAAAATTGAGTCACTAGAATCTGAAATTAATCGTTTGAAATCCTTGATTACTAGTGATGATTCTTATTCCTCATGTGACTTAATATATGAACAATTGTCCTCCCTAAGAAGTGCACATACCTCCACACTTGATAAACTTGAACTTGAAATTGAAAAGAACAAAAAGCTTGCTGCACTTAATATTGGAAACTTAAAAGATGCTTCTTGTTCTACAATTGATTTGCATTGTTCTAGTTGTGATGATCTTGATAAAAAACTGCAAGATGCTATGAATGAAATTTTTATATTGAACAATGCTTTATGTTCTCATGAAGTTAAATATTGCTCCAATTGCAAACTAAAAGGAAAAACTTCATGTGCAAACTGCCTAGACTTGTCTAAGAGACTTGATGACATGAATAGGACACTAGATCGGTTTTGTAATGGGAATAAGAACCTAAACTTGCTGCTAAATTCTTCCAAGTCTTGCAAAGATAAAACTGGTTTAGGTTTTGATTCTCATGCTCATGCTAAGGCACATCCACCTAAAATTGTAAAGTCATTAGGAAGTGGTTTGATTCAAACAGTTCCTAAACAAAAAGAAGTGGTTTTCAAATCTGCAGGAGTATTGTCTCATTCGATTTCAAATAAAAATGTTGTTTGCTCATCTAGGCATGAACACAAAGTTAAATTTCATTGTACCTACTGTTGTAGAGATGGTCATGTCATAGATTTTTGTTATAGACTAGCTAAACAACAGAAAAGGGAAAGAATGGTTGCTAGATCTCATAACTTTCATGCAAATTTGCTGCACATATTGAACCGAATGTACAACCTGCTGTTTTGAGTCAAAAACATTCAAAGTTTACCTCCGGACCTTCTATTTTTGCCTCCGGAGCTACTGATTTTTGTTCTACACAAGTAACACCTTATAGGTCAGTAGTTAAGAATAAAAAATCTCGAACTTTGACTCATAAACCTGCTGTTTTGTCTCAGCTTTCACGTGTTTTTCCTGCTACGCGTCGCGTGACTCAGTACTGGATTCCTAAATGCCTTTTGACTAACCCCAGTATTGAGTCATCGACGTATTGTGCTTCTATGTAGGTTACACGTTTGAGGAAGGAGAACATTTGGATTGTGGATTCAGGTTGCTCACGCCACATGACCGGTAACAAAGATTGGTTCTCCTCCCTCTCTTTTGTGTCATGTGTAGAGAATGTTACTTTTGCTGATAATTCTTCAACTCCTATAATTGCTAAGGGTTCAGTTAGAGTAAATGATCACTACACTTTGAAGGATGTGGCACTTGTCAAAAATTTGAAATACAACTTGCTTTCTGTTTCACAATTGCTATATGAAAATCTGGAAATTATTTTCAATAAAAACTGCTGCAAAGTTGTAAGTTCAAATAGTGAGCTTATTTTTAACATGTCTCGGTTTGGAAGAGTTTTTAAAGCTGATTTTGATATGACTTCCTCTAAGCATAGGTGTCTAGTTGCTAATGATTCAAAGGACTTATTTTTTGGCATCGTAGACTTGATCATGTAGGTTTTGATCACCTAACGCGTGTTAGTGCTCTTGATCGCATACGTGGGCTGCCTAAGCTTAAAGGGGACAAAGAAATTGTGTGATCTTCTTGTAGACATGCTAAGATGGTTGCAGGTTCACATACTCCTCTCACAATGATCATGACAACTGAACCGTGTCAACTTTTGCACCTTGACACCGTAGGACCTTCACGTGTTCAATCCTTCGGAGGTAAATGGTATGTTCTTGTGATTGTTGATGATTATTCGAGATACTCTTGGGTTTACTTTATGGCGTCTAAGAATGAAGCTTTTAGTCACTTTAGAACTTTATTTCTTAGATTATCAATTGATCACCCAGGATCTTTAAAAGCAATTAGAAGTGATAATAGAACTGAATTTAAAAATCAATCTTTTGATCACTTTTGTGCTTAAAATAGAATAGATCATCAATTTTCTTCACCATATGTACCTCAACAAAACGGTGTTGTAGAAAGAAAGAACAGAACCTTAGTTGAGATGGCTAGGACTATGCTTGATGAATATCAAACTCCTAGGAAATTTTGGACTGATGCGTTAGCAATCGCTTGTTATGTCTCAAATCGTGTTTTCTTGCGTGCTAAGCTAGGTAAAACACCATATGAGCTCCGGTTTGGACATAGGCCTAGTGTTACACACTTTCGGGTCTTTGGTTGCAAATGCTTTGTTAAGAAACATGGTAATATTGATAAATTTGAATCTAGATCCATTGATGGCATGTTTCTTGGTTATCCATCTCATACTAGAGGCTACCGTGTGCTTTTACTTGACACTAACAAAATCGTGGAGACTTGTGAAGTGTCTTTTGATGAAGCTAGCCCAGGTACTAGCTCAAACATTGCAGGTTCAGATCCATATCCGCAGGGGGGGAGCATTTTCGTTGAAGATGAGGAAGAATTGGAGATGCTGCCCGAAAATTCAGCAGCTAAAGACTTTGGTTCAGCTCCAGATATTAATTCTCAACCAGCACCGACAACCATCAATGCTCATTCAAATCACCCTCAAGTCACAAGCTCATCGATTTGTGATGAACATGAAGAAGAAGAAGCTTGTGAGACATTTGTTCCCCTACGGTTTTACAAAGATCATCCCCCATAACAGATGATTGGAAGCTTGCACGAATGAGTCACACGGTCCAGGTTTTGCGATCCAAACTCTTATGCTCATTCTGCTTTTGTTGCTTCTTTTGAAACCAAAGATATATCACACGCACTCAATAATGAATCTTGGATTATTGCCATGCAAGAAGAGTTAGAAAATTTTAAAAGAAATAATGTTTGGAAACTTGTACCTCCACATCAAGGTCACACTTTAATTGGAACTAAATGGGTATTTAAAAATAAACAAAGTGAGGATGGGGTTGTGGTTAGGAATAAGGCTAGGTTGGTTGCTCAAGGTTTCACTAAAGTTGAAGGTCTAGATTTTGATGAAACTTTTGCTCCTGTTGCTAGATTAGAAGTCATAAGAATTTTGTTAGCTTTTGCTGCATCTATTGGTTTTAAGCTATATCAAATGGATGTTAAAAGTGCTTTTCTTAATGGCTACATAGATGAGGAGGTTTATGTGAAACAACCACCGGGTTTTGAAAATCCAGATTTTCCTAATCATGTTTACAAACTGTCCAAAGACTTGTACGGTCTCAAACAAGCCCCTAGAGCATGGTATGATAGGTTAAAAACATTCTTACTTGAAAAAGGGTTTACCTTGGGCAAGGTTGATAAAACTCTTTTTGTGCTTAAGCTTGGCAATGACTCATTATTCGTTCAAGTGTATGTGGATGATATTATCTTTGGTTGTTCTTCTCATGATCTTGTGTCCAAGTTTTTAGCAATGATGAGTTCCAAATTTGAAATGAGTATGATGGGTGAACTCACTTACTTTTTGGGGATGCAAATCAAGCAAACAAAGGAGGGTACCTTTGTGCATCAAACGAAGTATACAAAAGATCTCCTAAGGCGCTTCAACATGGACAAAAGCAAGCCTCTTCGGACACCAATGGGAACAGCAACAACACTTGGACTTGATGAAGATGGTGAACCCGTGGATCAAAAAGAATATAGAAGCATGATCGGATCACTTTTGTACCTCACGGCATCAAGACCGGACATACAATTTAGCGTATGTCTTTGTGCACCGTTTCAAGCTTCCCCACGTGCTTCACATCGTCAAGCCGTCAAAAGGATTCTCAGGTACTTACATGGAACTCAAGAATTTGGAATTTTTCTTCCTTCTTCCTCAACTGTTACTTTGAAAGATTTTTTGGATGCTGATTTTGGGGGTTGTAGGATTGATAGGAAAAGTACTTTCGGTGCTTGTTATTTTCTTGGTAATTCTCTTGTTGCTTGGTCCTCTAGAAAACAAAATTCAATTGCACAATCCACAGCCAAATCTGAATTAGCTGCTGCTAGTGCTTGCTCACAAATTCTTTGGATTGTTCAAACACTTAAGGATTATGAGGTTGATCTAGATAGTGTTCCACTGTTCTGTGATAACACTAGTGCCATTTGCATTGCTAAAAACCCCGTGCAACATTCTAGAACTAAGCATATTGACATTAGGTATCATTTTCTCCGAGATAATGTTGAAAAAAAAAATTGTGCTTCACCATGTAGATACCGAACAACAATTGGCTGACATTTTTACAAAACCTTTGGATTTCACTCGTTTTTGTTACATTCGTAGTGAAATAGGGGTTATGCATCCTCATGGCTTAAATTGAGGGGGAGTTTTGAAACTTGGGAAGTCTATGTGCGAATCTGAAATTAAAATAATATGAGCATTGTATTTCATACATATATGACTTTGTGATTCCTTTTACATGCTGAAAGTTCTTACTACATTACTCGTGTTATACATTTTGTAATTTTTGCCATGTCTAGTAATTGGAATAATTACTTACACTAAAACTGGTCATGGTCGAACTTTCTTGCTGTTTTGATCTTGTTACATGTTCACAAGTGCTTTTAATCATTAAGAATTAATCAAGTAATCAACTCACATGTTGAGTTTTTATGAAAATATAAATTGATAAAATATCAAGAGAATATGCATGCATCACACTTCTTCTTTTGAGATGGCTTATCATTGCACTTAGATATGAACTCGGAAGAAGTTGTGTATGACTAAAACCATGTCCTTAAGCTTCTGATTGTCAAATGACATAGGCTTAGCTTGGTTGGTTAGAATAAGGTAGATGCGCATATAATCTCTTGCAAATATCATATGATCTAAATTTATGCTTTGAAAAATAATAAATGCAGCAACTAGTGTCATGCTTTCAAGTTATGAAATAGTTAAGTTTGTGAGATCATGACTTGTTAAATTGAAAATTACATATGATCTCTAGCATGGCTTACACTACTTTATGTATCTCATTTATGTGATAGTGTAAGTTACTTGATAGTATGACTTGGATGAGCTTTGCTTATATGTATATGTTATAATATGCTCATAACAACTAAAGGGGGAGAGATAATTTGTTTATATGCTCATGACTTGTTGAATACATTGTCAAAGGGGGAGAGATAAGCATGAAGAGAAAGAGAATATGTGCATAAGGAGAGATAATAAAGGGGGAGAGATAATATGGGATAAATTTTTGGATTTTCTTCTCATTTTATTTCTGATTTACAAAAAGGGGAGAAATTGCCTTCACAACTTTTATGTGAATAAGCCAATGTTCGGATTTTAAATGGTGTTGCCAATGCATTCATCAAGGGAGAGATTGTAAGACTTATGTGTGCTGAATACATTGGCTTGTAGTGAATACACTTGCTTCGACGATAAAAGTTTTGAATATCACCAAAACACCTTTTTATTAAGGTCCGACTAGTTTTGGTTAGCTCCAGTGAGTTTTGTCTTTAGCTCCGACTTGTCTTTGATAGCTCCGGCGTGTTTTTGCTAAGCTCCGAGTTGATTTCTCTAGCTCTGGCTTTTGGGTTTACTAGATCCGACTTGTTTGGGTAAGTTCCGGCGCTAGGTTCTACTAGCTTTTGTTAGCTTTGGCTCAAGGTTCGGGTTGATCTGGCAAGGTCCAGAACTTGACTGCAATGCTTCTGTTTTTCATTTGCAATGTTTCGTACTTGCTTTACATCTCTGGAAAGATTGCTTAGTATTCATTTGCTAAGTCTTTGGTGCGTTTTTGGTTGACATGGATGATATCATGTTATTGTGGTTTTGCAACATTGCTTATGTGAGGTTCTCACGTAAGGTGTTGTGTTCGGAACTAGCTTGAGTCAAGTCGAGGACTTGGGCTCGTATGGATTGGTTGTTTATTCATGTGCAAGTGTTGCTTGAGTTCAAGACATGGCTGGTGATGGGATCCATTGGACTAGTCTCAGGGAGGAGATGAGATTCCAACAACCAAATTCAGAAGGAATTGTGGTTGAGCTGATCAGGAAGTTGCACAGCATGATTGAATCAAGAACAATGCATGTGAAGGTATCCTGGACGTCATTGGAAGATGTTTGTACGTGTGCAAGGAGTGCATGAACGTGGCTACATGGTTCCGAGATGTGATGAAGAGATGTGGACGTAAACAATTAGTTGGAAAGGTCCAACTGACTAGGTTATGGACTCAGGCTGCGACTGAGTCGGGTTTGACTCAAATATGTAAAGATTTGAGTTGGTTATGATAGGATTTCGTGTGGGTCACGAATTTGAGTTGTTTAGAAATGTGGGATATGTTCCTAAAGTGTTTGTAAGTCTTAAGATTGCTTCTATCTACGTATAGAAGAATCCTAAGCAGTTATGGAAAGTTACGATTCGTGAACAGAGTAGGATTAGGTTCCTGATTTGAGTTGAGATGGCTTTCGAGCTGGTTATATAAGCAAGGGAGCCCAGAGATCGTGGTGCAGGACTTTGGGGCTGTTCCTCTTGTGTTCTATTGAATAAAATTCGTAGTTTGAAGGAACTTTTGTGCCTTGTTCGTCCGACTTGTTCCAGACAAGTTTTACTCGTCGAGTTTCTGGACAGCACTACCTTTTGTTGGTGGTTTTATCATAACTCGAGTTTTACAGATCCAATTGACGTGATTCTTTTTGGGTTGTCTTCAAAACTTGATTATATATCATATGTAAAAATTTCACGGTCATTGGATTTGTGATTCTTGATCTACATGAGTTTATTTGCAGCATTCCAGAAACTGTTTTTCTCGGGTAGGTCAGATTGACCTTTGTTCGATCTTTCGATCGTAACTTGAGTTTCTCTCGACGGAATTGAGTGATTCTTCTTGTGTTGTCTTCGTCACTTGATTCTCTCTGATATATATCACTTTTGTCATGGTGAAACATGTTTAGATTAGTCTCACACACGATTTCTTTAACAGATCGTTTTTCTGTTGAAGGGGTTGGGGTTTAATTGTTTCCACTGCGTAAGATTTTTAAATCTACCATTCACCCCTCCTCTGGTAGCTTTTCACGTGCTCTTCGATCCTATAGACCCGGTCGTTTTGTTGCCGGTAGCAGTGATCCAGTTCCGACTGCAGATCATGGGTTGGTATCGTGGTGATGGTATGGGTGCGCCGCGCCCCAGGGGGCAATGAGGTCACCTGCTGGGAAGTGGCACACCTCCTTTGTTGAGAGGCTTGTGGACCAAGATGACCAGACAAGGTCCGACGTTGTGAAGGTGCCCTTCCCGAAGGAGGAGGACATTGGTTACTGATGCCTGCAGCCGCAGCTGTAACCAGATGGTCAACATCAGCCCTACACTGCTCCATAGCACCCTGGGGTGCACTTGGAGGTGGTGGATGTTGCAGAAGAGCTCGTGCAGCAATGAGCGCGTGTTCGGGGTTGTTGTCTGCCAATGCGGTGATCGACGCAGATGTGCCGTCTCGTTGATTGGCATTGTTTGCCGGAACAGACGGTGCTACAGTGCCTGCTGGAGCGTTGGCACCTACTAGTTGCTGGACGTTGGAGGGATTGCCTCCAATAGGTTGTTCAGCATGATTGCCATTGGATGATCCAGCAGCTCAATTCACCATCTTGTGATCTCAGGATCAAAGCGTGCATCCCTACCTGGAGCGCCAAATGTCAAAGTGTGCAATATGACACTTCCCCCGGACCTACTGAAAAGCAGCCCGCGGAGGTTCTATTGTGGTTAGGGGATGCAAGATCAAAATCAAGATGGTGACCTGAGGGATTTACGTGGTTCAGGCCGCCTGAGCGTAACACCCTACTCCACGGGGTTTGTGTAATTGTATTAAGCGAGTTAGTTCGCTATGGTCAGGTTGCCCTCTTTTCTTTGCATACTTGCGCAGTGCAGCCCTTTTATAGTTCTAAGGACTGACCGTTACAAAGCTAGCTTTGCACGACATGTGGCCATAGCGTGCTTAATGACCTAATACACTGTCTAAAGAGTATTAAGTACAATTAATGGTGTGGCAACATGCCTTCATGGCAGCGTTACCGCTATTAACGATACACTGATCGTGTGTCATTAATATAGTATTAATGACACATTATCAGATCTTGTAACTGCCACCTTAACCATTCTTGAATGTATGTAATGGTCATGATTGGCTTGTATTTCCATTGGTGACGAAAGTTCGGAGGCTCCACACGTGTCGGACCCGGAGCTTTCCCTTGCGGGAGAGCAGGTCCAGTGTGCTGTACACGTGTCAGTACCGGAGCTCCTCTGTTGATGGGGGCTAGGCCCGGGGCTGTTGTACACGTGTAGTAGTCAGAGCTTCCCTTGGTTTGGAGTTTTGTTCCGGGCTTATTTTACACGTGTTTACCCGGGAGCCAGTCATATGAGGGGAGCAGGTCCGGTGCACGTGACATGTGGGACCAGCAAGAGCCTTCGACTCGGACGAGTGGAACTTTCTTACTCTTGTTGCGGTATCATGGGGTACCCGGTACGTAGGGTACCGACAGTCATGATCCATCTCACTATTGAACGCCCATGCGGGCCGTTCCCTAGTCTTCAATGGGGCCCACCTGTTCACCAAGAAATTTTTGAAGACCATTTGGTAGGGGGGGGGTCACTCCTCCCTCTGCATTCTTAGATCCTTTCCAGGATGGGCTTGTACGCATTCGACAGCTCCGGAACTACGTTCTAGGCGTCGGTGTCAACATTGGGAAGGCCCTCGGGCAGCTCCAGCTTATCATGCTCCTCCACAGTGATGATCACCCAATAATTCTTCCAATTATCCCACATGCCAGAGGGGAAGGACTTCAAGTACTTGAAGGGGAAATTCTTCCGCTTCACAAAATAGTAGAAACCGATGAGCTTCGTTCCCTTGCCGGTGGTGTGGACCGTGAAGAAGGTCTAGAACAACTCGATGCAGGGAGGCACGCCCACCCACATCTCGCAGAAGTGGACGAAAGTCGCCACTAGCAAGAGGGAGTGGGGGCTGATATGATAAAGTTGGAGGCCATAGAAATCCAACAACATTAGGAGGAAGCTTGAGAAAGGTGGGATCAGACCCACCATGGCGTACACCCAGAAGTACACCATATCTCCGGTGCGCTCCTTCTTGAAGGGGATCTTGCCGAAGCGGATGTCCTTATTGCAGGAGTCGCTAGACCAACCCATGTAGGTCCGGACACTCACCATCTCCTCCTTGGTCTTAACCTTGCTGCGGGGAAGACCCAACTCCATCCGGCAAAGTGGAGCGAAAGTTGGAAGGCTATGAGGGGGTTGAGAGGCTCTGAGCGCGAGTATGATTGAAAGCGTGAAGAGTCCTCAAACCATGCGGGCTTTCCTTCTTAAGTAAGGCTCCGCAACACTTGGATGGAAACCGCAACGGGACCAAGGTTACGCTCTCAAAAATCTACCTTGCCAATGACGAATGGACCCTGGTCCACTTTGGCGAAAAAGTCGAAGCTTTTGCCCCAGGTGAACCGTTGTCATGATGGGAGGTTGGAAGCCCGAGGGCGGCGGCCTGACAAGGTGCGTGGAACCGATAGGGTTTTTACATCGGGAACCGGCGATCTTCAATTGTGTGAGATCCGCACGCAAAGATCTCACCTCCCACATTCAAAAGAAGCCATGTGGCGATGGGTTAACCACGAAGCATCGCCCCAACGACACATCAGAAGACCTTTGAAGCCGAGGCGCGAGAATCGAAGATGGCCCTACCTATTATAGAATAACTTAACCCAAATAATTTCTCCCGAAGGTGGGCCCGGGGGCCACTGTCGGTACCCTACGTACCGGGTACCCCATGATACCGCAAGAAAAGCTAAGGAGTCCACCCCCCCCCCCCCCATTCTAGTTGAAGACCTTTGAAGACCACACGTGTAGCACAGTGTTGGACTCGCCTCCCTCATTTGGGTAGCTCCTCACTAATATGTGTATCACAAGACTAGACCTAACACCCATCATAGAGAAGTTCCGGTCTTGCCACGTGTCCAGTGGCCCCGGACATAACCCCCAGTAGAGGGAAGCTCCAGTGCGACCACGTGTATAGTGGCTCCGGACCTACCTCCCCATGATGGGAAGGTCCGGAGCCGCCACGTGTCGAACCTTCAGAGCTAGTACTTCAACAGAAGACGGAGAGAACTCTAATGGCACAGACCTTCAAATGACAGTTAAAGCGACAGCTACAAGACCTGATTACGTGTCATTAATGCCATATTAATGACACGGGATCAATAGACTGTTAATAGGTGTAACGCCATCATTAAGGTGTGTTATCACCCTATTAACCACACTTAATATTCAGTGATCGTGTATTAGCATGTCGGGTCAGGCAAGTGATGTAACGACCAGTCCTTAGACTATAAAAGAGTTGTGTCGCACGATACAGGACAACCAAGCTCATACGCATGCAAGCACCAGTGAATCCCGAATACAACAACACACACCTCATGGAGTAGGATATTACGCTCAGGCGGCCCGAACCACGTAAATCCTCAGTGTCATCATCTTGTCTAGATTCTCCGCGCGCCCTAACCGATACAAGAACCTCTGCGGGCTACAATTTAGTAGTATCGGGGGAAGTGTCGTTAGTACGCTTCGACACATGCCCAGGTGAAGAGTGTCGCGTCAAAGAAGATTTGATTATCTTGTGATTAGCATCATGGCCCGTTTATTTTATCTCATACTCATAGAAGCTGCGCATGACAACATATTTGGTACACGGTAACATTTGACTAACGAGGGATTACCATCATGGTTGTAGTGTTTTATTTTATATTTGGTTAGACTACGGACACAACCTGTATTAATTTCCTCTTCTTGTATGCAGACCAGTGCACACTATATAAGCTTAGCGTGATGGCCGATTGCGGATACAATCGACCTTTTTATCAACCAATCATATTACTTTTCTTCTACTTTAATTTTCTGCAACGTAGGCTGTAGTCAATCTTTGTCGTTTTGCGCTGAAAAAAGATCGGCTCTCCTCCATGAAAGCGAGGGAATCTTTGCTAGTTTGCATAGAAACTAGTCGCTTGTCGTCGCAGAAGTATGATAGTTATTGTGTCGCTGTGTGGGTCAATTTTTCGTGGCAACATTGTTCATAACAAAATGGATAAATGATATTTTCCCGTCATCTCTTTTCTAGGTTATAGCCATTTAAATTTTTTCATGCAATGCCGTCCACCGGAATAAGGAAACCTAGGACTCAATCTTCGCTGTCTATAGATATTTTGCTTCTATCACACATTTTTTAGTATAGTTTTTTTCTTTTAATAGTTGAGCATTATAGTAAGTTTGTCCCAATATATATTTTGGTTTCCAAATTAATGACTATCTTTAGTATAATTCAACATTTTCCACCCTAGGCTTAAGAAACATGTTTTACCCTATGAATTTCGAGCTCAACATCAATTACATTTACGGTAGTAAAGCATGCACATTCTCCTATTACACTTCAAAAAAGAATCTCGTGGATCTCTCTGTGGTCGTTGTATGTCACTGTTGTCTTTTGTTCAGAGCACACCAAGGTATGTTATCACTCTTCATACTTTAGTGTAGGTTGTCTCCAACAGATAACCCAAGCTCAATTTGAGTCCTATGCAGCTGCTAACAGTCTTCGACGGGAGATGCAATTGTTTTTTTTTTGCATATGAGGTGAAAGAATAGCTAAAAATAAGGATCCCATCTCCTCATATATATATATATATATATATATATATATATATATATATATATATATATATATATATATATATATATATATATATATATATATATATATATATACGTACATTTCTTGATGACTCATCTGTCAATGAGAGAAAATACATCTTTTAATGAAGATATCAAATATGGCAGCCCCAACTAGAATGCAATCTGACTTTTGGTTCAATCGTGCAATCATTCATTCCTATTCATTAGATTGGTAGCATACAGTTGTTGCATTTTTTATTTAACATCCTCCATCTGATGCACTCAAATGGAGGGGGTTAAGTAAAAAATGCAACAATCGTAGGATGCATATTCAATGCATGAGGATGTCTGATTGCACAATTACACCGTAACACAGATTGCGTTCAAATTGTTACTATAAAATATTATCTGCCCTATTTATTTTTCCTCTAATTATGTTTGTACAAATACATGCTGTTTTTGAGTCAACCTTTACTCTGCATGTCTGCACCCTGCCTCCCTTCCATTCGTGATGTCAATCCACGGTGCAGGTCAGAGGATTTGCCGATGATAGTGATAGTGCACAGTGCCAGATCGATGGCCACTGCCTCACTGCAACCCCAACAACGATGAATTGCAGATGGGGGGCAAGCTTGTCCAGTGGCTAGGATAAAATGGTACCGTAAATTCTCAGATCATTCGATACTGTTTTTGAAATTTTTTGATCTGATTACCGTTTTCGTCAGAATTATGCGAAAATGAGACGAAAATGAACATTAAAATTTGGTAAACGAAATGGAAACGATTTGGACTGATTTCTGACCGAATTGTCGGAATTCCATATTTTAATCGGAAATTTCCGAACAATAACCGAATAGGTCAGCCCAGTAGGCTGATATGTAATAATCTCAATTTCTTTTATTTTTTATTCAGGCAACAATTCAGGTAATGAACAGTCAGTATTATTTAATTAATAAGCACATAAAAGTTTTTAAAATGAAATCAATGACGCAAAAGTCAAAAGCAATTTCATCAATTATTTATTTACTTTCAAATGATTTCTAAATTGATTTATTTCATGATGAAAATGTTTATAAATTTTAATTAAAAGTTGTTGTCTTATCTTTTATACTTAAATTGTTGATGTTTTAGATGGATAATATTTTGGAGAGTTGTATCCGAAAAATATCCGGAACCGTTCCGATATCGACATAACGCCGATCTGATATACTTGTTTCCTATATTTTCGAAATTTCCCATACCACAACTGTTTCCGATGATTCCATTTTTGAAAATATTATATGAAAATAAAAACGATTTAGCATTTTTTCCGTCCGTTGCCGACTGTTTTCATCCGTACCAGTCGCGAGAGGTATAGAGGATAGAACTAGAAGTCCATCAACATCCATTTGTCGGACCACGAAATTCAATTCCTTGGGTGTCCTCAACTTGATGAGTTGATGCAACTTTGCCTATAAGTTTAACAAAATTATCATAAAATTTTATACATACGAGTTATCATAAAAAATTATGAATATAAGGTATCTTGGAAAGTTATATTCATAAGTTTGACGGACCTTTTAGAAATAAAAATATGCAAACAGAAAACTTTGTCGATTTTAGAACTTATAATAGTGGTAGAAGGTTCATGAGTGAGTGTCTCTCGTTTTCAAAAATAATGAGAAAAACTTGACCGGCTACATGAACTATTGCGGTGAAATTTCATAAGAAGCCGAGCCAGCCAGGGCATTTCTTTCTAGGTCAGTTACGGAAATATGTAAACTTCATTTGAACTGGCCCATTCCATTCGTGCAACTGGCCCATTTGGACAAATGGCCTAGTCTTCTTCCTCCTGAAGCAGACACAGATCCAAATATCTTGGCTTAAAAGAAAAAGATACAAAGATCTTCCCCCCCAAAAAACGAAGAGCTCGCTCTCGCAACAACCGACGTCCTAGTACCAAAGAACTCCTCACTGACCGATTTGGCCCACTATAGTATGTTCCCACCTGTCAATCTTTGATCTCGTTCAAGATAAGAAGAGAACCCCCGTGCCCATCAGATTGCGACTCCAGAACCTTCTTCCTCTATCATATCTTCTTCTTGGTCCTCCGCCTCCACCCTCCACCACTACTTCGCCTTCGCGTCTGCGGCGAGAGAAGAGCAGCCGAGGGTTGCTGTGTGGGACCGGAGAGTCAGCGAGAGAGAGATGGCGGGGATCGGTCCGATCAGGCAGGACTGGGAGCCGGTGGTGGTGCGTAAGAAGGCGCCCACCGCCGCCGCTAAGAAGGATGAGAAGGCCGTCAACGCCGCCCGCCGCTCCGGCGCGGAGATCGAGACCATGAGGAAGTGTAAGAGCGCCGCACCCTAGGGTTCCTTGACGCGGTTCGATCTGGGGTTTGGTTTCGCGATCCGTTCGATTTCGTCCGTCTTTCCGATGTTTGGTTGAGCTGGAGTCTAGGGTTTCGTTCTCTTCGGGTTTCCCTTTGCAGTATTTTTTTTTTTGTGGACTGGGTGGGTTATTTCGTCTGATCTTGTTCGCTTGTGCTTGGTAAAGATTCCGTGCCTTTCGATTGTTCTACAAGCTGGTTTCTTTTTCTGGATGGGATTGATTAGCAGGTTCGATCTTCTTTACACTCTTTTCCTCGCGTCTGACATTAATCTTCTTTCATGCAGACAACGCTGGGACGAACAAGGCGGCATCTAGCGGCACATCCCTCAACACCAAGCGTCTTGATGATGACACTGAGAACCTTGCCCGTCAGCATTCTTTAACATCCCAGTCTATTATCAGTAGATCTTACTAATGCTTATTGGCTTGCGTATTCATTGTTGATTTCACTTATTTGCAAACACGAAGAAGCGATGTGTGCCAATTTTATGGCAGGAAGCTTCAAAATAAGTCATATTTATGTAGTTTTTTTTTTCAATTAGATTTTTTACTTTGGATGAAACTTAGCATCTTCATTGTGGACTTCATCACTATTATAATTAAATTTTGGTACTTGCTCCTGTTTTGAAACTAGGTAGTAAAATTATTCAGGAAGCTAGACTGTTGTTTAGCTTGCTCGTTGTTCTGATTTGCCCCTCCCACTCGCCCCTCCCCCTGGCCTTGAGATGTAATTCTCCCCTCATATGAAAGCCTAACTGTACCAGTGACACTGCTGCACATTGTTTTGTTACATCAAATTTTGTTCCTATAATGATATTGATATCTGTGGAGGGCGGGCCTGGCACAGTGGTAGAGTCTCGAGTCCTTGATTTGAATCAACCTCCTTGCAAAATAAGTAAGGGGAAGGTTGCCTATAAATTCCCTTCCCTAGACTCCACAATGTGTGGGATCATTCAGCACGGGTTACGCCCTTCAATGATATTGATATCTGTGCATCACAGTTTCTCTGTCTCTGTGTATCCATTATCAGACTGTCTTTCGTGCTTGACGCTTGAGTGAAGAACACAACGTAGTTATGTCAGTTAATACATGTACCCTGATAGAATGCAACGTTTGCAGTAATGGAATCAACTTATATGTTGTTACAATAATTTTGGTGTTAACCGATTTGTGCTTATTGCATTAAACCTGTGATACTTGTTGTGTGAATGGTGCACAAACAATTATAAATTTGGCCTATAACTTTTTTTCCTCGGCAAACACCATTGCGATTGGGATCACTAACAATGAGCCAAAATGAAAACCTTGCCTGGATGATACCTTGATACAATAGTGTGGAATTTCTTGTTGGCTTTGTGTGTACATGCATTGTTTTTTATTCTTAGGTAGAAGGTGACATGTGAGTAGTTGAACCCATGACTTGAGCTGCGGAGGGATCATATCAGAGTGCGTGAGGGTAGAGGGTGCCACTGCTTTTTTCATAAGGCTTGTTGTAGAAACTAATTTTGGCACATTGTAAGGGGCAAGTTTAACTCCATAGTCCATATGTCTGGAGTTTGGTGTTGATGTAATTCCAAGATTCCAGTCCACTGCAAAAATTTTGTTATTAAACTGTTGTGTTTTTCAATGTTAGAAAACTTAACATGCTGGCATTTGCCTGTAGCGTATCTGTGTCAGAACAAATTTTAACTTCTATTGCAATCTAGTTTTTTTCTTTGAGACATCATATTGGGTTGATGTTTTTGTGGCACATTCTTAAACACCGTATTCTGTCTAGAATGAGACAAGAAGAATTCTCATTATAAACAAAATCTGAATTTGAATTGCATGTAATGTTGAAATAAGTTGTTTTTGTATTTTATGATTATTTTATAGGTTGGTTTTTCAATTGGTCTATAGGAAGATTAATATGTTCCAAACAAATTTTATAACGCAAGTTCAGTATCTTACAATCAGAAACATATACATACATACATACATATATATATATATATATATATATATATATATATATATATATATATATAAACATGCACATACATGCTTGCTTCTTAGATGAAAATGATTTGGTTGTAACAATGAGGAAGATACACGGTGCAGCATCACAATTCACAACCTGCGAAAGAATAATTGCCTTGAATGGGAATTTAAATATTGTTCCAGATTATAATCTATATATGATT
The DNA here is from genome assembly GCA_036927565.1 of Tuctoria greenei. Classification (NCBI taxonomy): domain Eukaryota; kingdom Viridiplantae; phylum Streptophyta; class Magnoliopsida; order Poales; family Poaceae; genus Tuctoria; species Tuctoria greenei. The sequence goes on along the minus strand of JAYESD010000005.1, from coordinate 52,646,405 downwards.
GTCATCAGATGTATAGGATCTCTGGGTCATCCTGACTTACGTTATGTAGTAGATTGCATAACACTTTCTACGACATCTTTCTCATTATTATGATTACTAATGCTCCTCTTCCCTAATGTTAGACGAGCGGGTCTCGAGTGACCTGAAGAAAAACATCATGCAAGCAAGGTTGGATAAGAAGATGACCCAGGCACAACTTGCTCAGGTATCCTGTTAAACCATGGGACCATAGAACTTGAGTTGTTTGTTTTTAACTGAGGAAGTTTGTTGATGAGGTTCTGACAAGAATATACTTTTCTACTTGTGACAGATGATCAATGAAAAGCCACAGATTATCCAGGAGTACGAGTCAGGAAAGGCAATTCCCAACCAGCAGATCATTAGCAAGCTTGAGAGGGCCCTCGGAACAAAACTGCGTGGTGCTAAAAAGTGAGCATCAAGTTGGAAGACAAGGCGACCGTCTGCCTATCAGCTTTGCTGTGTTTTAAGGACATGCAAACTTTTATGTTGCAACATGAACGAATAACCGTGTCTTTGTAGACCTTGTCACGCTGCTGGTCTTATGTGTTTCTGCAAACTGATATGATCGTTGTCTATTTATGATGTTGCTCCTGGCATTGATTACTTTGTCAGCTGATCCTACCCTTGCCTCCGAATGGGTTAATCCTTGTATGGATGGGATGAGAGTCGCTGAACATGAATCGTTTACATATTACCTTACTTATCTGTTGGATAGAGCCCTTGTAGTCTTATTCATTGGGTTGGTGCAGTGTAGGGCTCATTTTAGTTGTTTACTTCATCAATAATTTCCAGCCTGGTTGAATATTTATTAACTGTGGTCCGTCATCTATTACTGGTTGCTTCGTTCAGTTCCGGTTTCAAATTAAAATTTCCTGTCGTAATTGCAAGTTTTGAAGACGGATTGAGCAGCTCTGATCAATTAAGCGCGTTCCGGCTACAACTTCGATCTTCGGTGATATTCAGATGGGATGACTTATAACGCTACGCACTTCTCACTTTGGATCAGGCTTCAAGCACGTTCGTTGATCCTTTTCCAGTTAGGCATAAAAAAAACCGAGTTAACTCTCTCATGTCTAATCCTCCTTAGTTGTAATCTAGATCGGTTGATCCAAGAATAGTGGATGTATACAGATCGGTTGCATATATGAGAGGGTTCTTCACACATTAGTTCGGGATGGCAGGAACCAGGAAATATTACAGTTGCAACCATTTCCGCTGCATTGCTGAAAAAGGCGGGCACGGAGGCAAGTCAAGGTAGCCTACGATTGTTGAAAGTAGAGCAGGGCAATTGCGGAGCCTGTCCACCAGTCATGTCCAGCAAGCAAAGTTTCCATGTTTGTAAAAGCTCACATTTGGAAAAGAATAAAAATGCAAAAATGTGAACTTGAAATTTTAAAGTGGAATTAGAAAATCAACTTCGAAGTAAATAATAAATGATGTCCAAATTTGGAAGTTTCAAAAACCTTAAACACATTTTAGAAAGTTTGTTACTTACGTGTGAGCATATTAAGGTAAACACAAAATAGAGAATTCCCCGAAAGGTCAAGTCAAAAATTGATGAGTCAACACAAACATTCAAGTCAATTTGAACAAGTAGAATTCAAATCAACTTTTAGTTTTAAACACAAGGACAGAAAAAGTTAGAATTTAAATGTCAATTATTTTTTTCAGAAATCCATAATAGAGTCTTGCACATGTTGCTCAAGTATAAAAAGAATACTCATAGTAAATTCTAATGGAAGTATAAACTGGAAATCAAAGTAAGAACATAGATTTAAAGCACAAAATCATTTCAGCTTGGATAAAGCAAGATCAAGTTCGATATAAGGTGCAAAAGAAACTTTACCAATTATAATTGAAAGCAATGCAATTTAAAAAAAGGATATTCACATTTGAATTAAATGTCAAATTTTAACTTGCCCAAATGCAAATCTGAATTTTTATTCAAACTCATATTTTATTTAACTAGACTGTGAATTTGCAATAATTTTAGAGCTTGTCTCCTATTTTTTTTCTCTTTGGACCAGAGAGGTCAAACCCCTAGGGGTGGGACCCACATGGCAGAGTCCCAAATCCAGCAACCGACTCTGTTTTCTCACTTCAATGCCCACACGACACGGTGCGGCATGCAGCTCCATGCAGCTGCCTGCTTGCCGCCTTCCTCTCGCCCCTATCCCTGCTTCGTGCGTGCTATCGCACAGTCTCGCTTCTTGGCTCTCGGTTACGCTCGCCGCCCTAGCTGCTGCTCTGTTCCACGTACACCACGCCCGGTTTTACCCGTGCTGCTCGCTGCTCCGCTGAGCAACGGCAACCGCTGTATTCCCCGGCTCGACTGAGCGCACCGCATGCGACGCAGACGCATCTCCGAAGCTGTCACCCCCTCTCTGTTCCGCTCAAGCTTGCGTCGCCCGGAGCTTTGCTGCCGCCCGTTGGCGTTTGTCGACCGGTGTCGTCCGCCGTTCTCCTGCCTCAACGGAGCCGCCACAAGTTGCGCCTACCTCTCCTTCATCTCCCTGGTGCACCAAGACAACACCTTCCTTCGTGGTCCAGCTGCCCGAGTGGATTTTCCCATGCGGGTTCAATACAGCCGCATCACCTCAACTCAACGTCGCACAACCAGTTCACGACCTCTCCAGCTCGGCTCAGGGCGCACAAAGGTTCACATTCACCTTGTATTCGTCTCCCTGCTCCCCATTGATTATGCCACGACCTCACATTGACGGAATTCCCTTTTTCCCCATCACCGTTCATACCAACCGTGACTTTTCATCCTAGAAATACTCTTTACATTTTTAGTTTCACATCATTCCGTTTAACACCAAGGATATATACACCTTAGCGCTCTTTACTGATCAAAGAAATCGAGACATAATCGAGTATCAGCGTCCAAAAACCAAATCTCGTCGCCGCTGCTCTGTTCCTGTTAGGGGAAGGGATCAGAGAGGAAGGGAGATAAGAACGGAGGTTGCGTGGAGGAGAAGAAGGTTCAGCCGACAGGGAAAGGTTGTTCATCATTCTGTTACTTCTTGTCGGTTCCCAGTGTTCATGATCATTTTATACAACCCTCGCGCTGGCATGAACTCACTCACGCAATGCATGCAATTCTCACGCGCTCAACATTTGGCCCAGACTGATCCCGCGAGCCGGACGCTGGGCTTCTTTGGCCGAGTCCCACGGCGAGGCCCAGCATCGTCGGTTTGAATGAGAGTGTCGTTCCCGCGGTCTTGGTGATTTTTTTTTGAAAGAGAGGCTGGAGAGCTGCCTTTTTCATTAAGCAGAGAACATGATATTACACCCTAAATGACAACAGCTAACCCGAGATTAAGAAGCGAGTACAAAAGCATCTCTCAAGCCTGGTGAGAAGCATTCCCCGCCACCAGGAACATACACGAACAGTCACTAGAGACAATTCTATCCCAGGAGTAATGTTCTGACCTTTTCCGTAATCAGATGCGCCACCTGGACTTCCGAAGATGATCGTTGTTGAAAGACCCGCTGATTTCTTTCCTTCCATACGTACCACCAAAAGAAAAGAAGTATTCCGGCCTTTTGCCTCTTCTGTTTCTTTGTCCCGAAATTTTTAACCTTTGCGAGCATACTTTGGTTATTGTCCTCCAAGGTTCCTGGAAGGGGAGGCTGCCATCACAACTTGTCTAAGGTTTGCCTCCAGACTTCTCTTGTAAAATGACATATTGCCAACATATGTGGGCTATCCTCTAGGTATTGTGAACACAGGGCACATACCGGGTTGGCAGTCCAGTTTTTCTTGATCAGGTTGTTGGCCGTTGGAGCTTTGTCTTGAATTGCTAACCAAGCAAAAAAATTGCATTTTGGCTCGGCTCGGGGGCTGCCATTGCGGTCTTGGTGATGAACAGAGGAAGCAGAGGCGGGTTGGCGGTAGACAATCGTCGTGCTGACATCCCCTCCCCCTTGGAAGCCTGCTTGGCTCCAAGCAGGGGCGTGTGGGAACTCTTGGCATAGCTGATCGGCGTCTTCCTAGGTCGCAAGATCTTCACGCAGATTGGACCATTTGACCAGCACTTGGCAAAGCATATAGGCGCCTCGCTGAATAATTCGATCCTGCAGGATAGATTGGGGAACTTGAAACTGAATGTCAGTAGCAGGGAGCTTCGAACTGACCTTGGTAAGATGAGGGACGGCTGGCTTTAGCCGGGAGACATGGAAGACCGGGTGGATGCTGGAGGAGTCTAGAAGATCGACTTTGTAAGCTACTGATCTCACACGCTCAAGAACTTGGAATGGCCCGAAGTAGCAGAAGGACAACTTGTGACAAGAGAGGCGGTAGACTGATGTCTCAACGTAAGGTTGGAGCTTAATATAAACCCAGTCACCCACTGAAAAGGCTCAATCTGAACCTTTCTTGTCATCTTGTGTTTTCATCCGGTGCTTAGCTCGGAGAAGGTGTTGGCGTACCAGGTAAGTCATCACTGATCATTCATGCAGCCAGGAATGAAGATTAGATGGTGGAGAGCAATCATCCAAAGAAATACCAAAATGAGTTGGTGTATAGACATATAGAACTTCGAATGGTGATTTGCCGAGGGCCGAATGCAGGCTTGTCTTATACTAGTATTCAGCTAGGGAAATCCAATGAATCCATCGAGAGGGACAAGCGTGGACAAAGCATCATAGAAATGTTTCCAAACATTGATTGACTCCTTGTTTGCCCATCGGATTGAGGGTGATAGGCATAACTCATACGAAGTTGAACTCCTGCTAGTGAAAAGAGCTCTGTCCAGAACTTACTAGTAAAGACTGAACCTCTGTCAGAGATGATAGCTTGAGGGAGGCCATGAAGTTTATATATATATTCAAGGGAGACCTTAGCTATAGATGAGGCAGTGTAAGGATGTTTAATGGGGACGAAGTGGGAGTACTTGGAGAATGTATCAACTATCACCATAATGCAATTGGCATAACCAGAACTGGGAAGACCATCTATGAAATCCATAGATATTAGTTGCCAAGTGTTAGAGTTGGTCACGTTCTGGTAGGGGGCCCACCCCTACCGAGTCCAACTCCCCATCACCCTGATCGGGGGTGGTTAACAAACTCCTAATTGGTAGGCCCCCTCTCACGCCCGTATATACACCCGAGGCATTGCTGCCAGAGAACCTAAGAGAGAATCTGATCTACTGCATACAGGAAGTGAGGGGAAGGTCCTGCCATCGCCGACGCCGCTGGACCTCAACCTCAACCACCAGTGCTATGGATACGAATCCTAACCCAGGCCAAGGTACACCTTCTATGTATCCATGCTAAATCTATAGATGATTAGATGACTGATATACTTTGATTAATTGTTGATTAAGTTTTAGCCTAAGTTAATTAGCCAACCCGATTAGGCTATGTCTAGTCGATTAGATGAACCCTAAGCCTTAACATTAGTATCAAGAGCAGGGTCTAGGCACCCCTAATTCGGGTTTTCAATTCCGGTTAAGATCAAAACCACAACAATTAGAAGGAGATGAGTCAAATTAGTCTCGGCTTGATAGTGAAATCTTCAAATCAGAGGAAATTCAAAGCAATTAAGAGTAAGAAATTAAGGGGAAAGGCCAAGGGCGGATCACATACCTTTTGGGACGCACGTCGAAGATCTCGGGGTAGGGTGGCCACCGGATCCGCCAGTAAGAGGCACTGCACGACGTCGTTTTCGGCGGCGGTGTGCTCACACCCAACGGGAACGCGTGCACCAACGAAGACAACGACGGCAGTCCCGCCAGCCTAAGCATCGCCGACTAGGGTCGCCAGAACCCTAGGCGGAACCCTAACCCTAGCGGTTAGGGATCCCCTCAATAGCGGCCGGTCTGCATGTCCCCTGCGGCAGCGAGCTCGCGCGCCGCTGTGGAGGCTACAACGTCGCCGGATTTCCGCGCCCGGAGCCACCCTTCTCCGGCGAGCCTCGAGCTCTGCCCTCTCGGTCTCTAAGCCGCCGCCGCAAGAGAGTGAGGAGAGAGAAGGGGGCGGGCGAAATGGTCTAGGGTTTTCGATGGGGGGAGCGCATGGCGCCATTTTGTGCCTCCCGACTTCGACGCCCAGCCCTCAGATCAGCATCCAACGGCCACAATTCACTCATGTGGATGAGCTTAGGGCGCCGCCATCCGTCGATCTAGGATACGATGGCTGGCATGCGTCGCCGCCTTAAGTGGGCCATAGCCCATGCGGGAGTCGCCGGGGGCCACGTGGGCCGCGGGTTTCGGCCACGCGTGCGGCGGGCCAGGCCGACAGGCGGCGCGGACCGATCAAAGTGAGCGCAGGTCAGTGGGCCTTGCTGCTCCTAAAGCCCCAATGGGGCACTCTATTGAGGTGGGTTGTGGGCCACTTCTACTTTGGGCCGCAGTCAATTTTATTTTCTGCCGAGATTAAGTCAGAGGCTAATGGGCCATCTGGGATCTTTTCCCATTTCTGAGTATTTTGTTTTGGGCCTAAGCCATAATTAGTACATGTTCAGATTAAGTTATTTTTAAGTATCTTGGCTTTGGGCCTTGCTGAAATTAGAATATGGCCATTTCAGTTTTTATTTCAGGTTGTTTGGCCCTTTTGGGCTGAATTTATTTGGAGCCATAATCATTAAGTAAGCAAATTTTCAGTAATTTTAAGATTTTTCCAGTTATTAATGGAATATTAAGGCATTTTAGTATGGGATAAAATGCAATTTAGCTCCACAAAATTAATTAAGTGGACAGAAATTTTAAGTATCTTAGTAATATTGTAATATTATTTTATTACAATTTTCTTGAAGTTTTCAATTAGTTAGGTTAAGTATTAAATTAAGTATTTTTCTTGTTCACTTGATTAAGTCATTTTACTGTGGAATTATAAGTCATTAAGAATGATACTTAAGACTTAAGTATTAAGCTTCCGCTGTTAATTAAATTATGGTGCTTTCATTTAGTAACCAACGTGAAAAATGAATTTACCATTGTCATGATAATATTATTGAGTAACCAACGTGAAAGTTAAAATTGTCATGATTAAGTTATTTTGAGTTACCATAATTAAGTTAATTTAAGTGGTCATACTTAAGTTGTTATGCCTAAGTTGCTTTAAGTTTTAAGTCATAAAGTTTTAAATATTAGTGATGGTAATTTTGTTGAGTAACCAACGTGAAATATGAAATTACCACATTTTGAGTTTAAGTCTTCATTCCTCTTAAGCCATAGTGTTTTGTTGAGTAACCAATGTGAAAGACAAAACACGCAAATAAATGGTCCATTAAAATTATTAAGTTTTTTCGTTGAGTAACCAACGTGAAAGACGAAATCATTAAGTTTTTAGTTTTTGTAAGTTGTCAAGTAACCAACGTGAAAGACAAAATAAGATGTTTTAGTTTATAATCTTGTTCATGCATTTACTTATGTTCTATTATGTTTCATTATTAAGAATCTTCCATTCCAGATGTGATATTAAGATTTATCTCGCCAGAGAACTATCTAAGAAAAGACAATTACAGTATTTGGCAATGTAAGTTGGAGGCTGGTTTAGCAATCTCCGAAATAGATTTGACACTGATAAGAGCGCGTCCTACTGAGCCTAAGATTCCCGTTATTCTTGATGGGGAAACTAAGGAGTCCTTCACCAAAAGGATGGAGAATTATGAAGAGGACTACTTTCGCTTCGATTTAGATCGTGCTAAGTGTAAAATCTCAAATAAGAAATGTTTACAAGTGATTAAGAGTTCAATTACTGAGAGTGTTCGAGAAGAAATTCCCGAATGCAATACTTATTATGGGTACCTCCTTATGATAGAAAATATGCAACTGGCTGCAACAAGGCTACGATGCATGCTCTTATTAAGAAACTTGTCACTTAGAAGCATAATGGAGGAAGTGTGCGTGAGCACATTCTTAGTATATGGGACACTGCTGCTAAACTTAAGCTATTAGATCCGGGGTTGAAAGATGAGTTTCTTTTCAACCTCATTCTTGCTCTACTTCCAGATGATTTTGAACATATTATCATCAGTTACAACTCTCAGTCTGAGCAGTAGGATCTTAAGAAACTCAGTGATTTATGCGTTCAAGAAAAAGATCGCATTATGTCTCATCGTGCCATTAAGCCTGTTAATCATGAGAATGATAAAGGTAAGTTGAGTTTTAATTGTTAAGTCAATTTTTAAGAGTATTTTCAACTTATTCGATTGATTAACTAAGATGCAATCTTGCATATTCTTGAGACAGAAATTAGATAAGTGAAGGATCATAAGAAGAGTGAAATGATCATTAAAGTCACTATGGTCATGAAGCTAAAGTTGAAATCTTAGACTTAATTTTCTTCTAAGTTATAGTTTTTGTACTTAGGATTCATCATATACCCTCATTAGTGAAATTTTAGTTTATTTTTGTAATTTTTTATTTAAGTACTTCATTGAGTTCTTAGTATTATGGTTAAACACATTCATTTATAACATTTATCCTTAGATGATGATTTTAAATATTATTCAAGTTTTCACTCACAAACTAAGTATTAAGATAAGCGCATTAGAATCGATCTCGAAACAATTTCGAAATTATGGCATTGTCATTAAGGCCATATTTCGAGGGGGAGAATTGATTAGTTTTCTCCATCGATTAGTTTCTCCCCCATTAAGACGTTTCAGATTCAAAATAAGGCATTGAACATGTATTGTTAGTATCAACTTAGCTTTATTGAAGTAAGAATTCAATACCCCTAAAATAACTATGTGAAATGGTGTATGTTAATTAAGTATGTTAAGTTATTAGTTTATCGATTTACATGTTAAGTCGAACATTATATTAAGTGAGCCTCTAAGACACCATTGTATATTGTGGACAGGGCGTAAACCTCACTTAAGCATTTTCATATGAGGTAGTCCCATTAAGGCAAAAGTAACTCAAAACATTATCATCAGTTTAGTTAACTAAGACATGTCATCATTAGTAAGATGACATGATCAGGGGAAGTATGGTATGATGAGAGACTGTATTGTCTCTCTTACCTGCTGTAGCTGAATTTATTAACATTTTTCGTTAATGATTCACTATGTGTTGTTAGTCTTCCATCGGTAACAGAAAAATATTAAGAATAACTCAGTTTAAGTCTGTTATCATTAATGATGTGAGGCGACAATAACCCCAAAATGTAGGCATAATGCACGAGTTATGTGAGTTGCATAAGGTCAAGTGTTGGGTTGATCCTCACTTGATATAAGTTTTGATTCATAGCGGGTCATAAGATTGTTTAGAAATTGAATTAAGTAAAGATGATCAAATCAGGGGGAGTTTTGACTTCATAAAGACACTGATCTTGAAAGGAATGGTACATGTTACAACTCTTATCAGAGAATCACTCTTTATGATGTCTTACTGATGTTGTGTAGCAATGCAAGACATTGTTGTCACAACACCTGCTATTGATTCTTCATCATTAGTGGCCAATAATGATGAAGAGTGATAGCAGCCCGATCACAATAAGACAAATAACAAAGATGGTCATACTACATAAGAAAATACTATAAGACGATCTTAATCATCTAAATGGTGTAAAACTATGACGGGTGAGACGAGATCTAAGTACGCCATCAATGTCTGAGTATTAGTTATAGTTCCTAAAGGAATCAAAACAGTAGACTGTGATGAGCCTACAAGAGAAGCATGATTCTGAAGGGAAATTTTCTTTTGTGACCAGACTAATGGCAATTCACTCAATCGAGTATTCCTAAAGAATTATTAAGTTATTAGTAGTGCATTATGAATGATTTTACATCAGATTTTCTCTACCTAAGTTTTGTATAAGAATATTAGTGTGACATGATCGAAAGGTCTTGTCATTAAGTGAATATTGAGACATTCTTTAGTAATATTCATTCATGGATGTAAGTGAGTATTAAGAGCTATTAAACTATAAGCCATTTTGGGTTTTCAAGTAATGTGAGATGGACACTCACATGTATTTTAAGTTGAATGTACATAATACATTACTTCTAAGACAAATCAGTCATAAGAAACTAAAAGATTTTGTCCATAAGAAGATCTAGGTGGAAAATCCTACAAGATAGGAATTATAAATTCACTATGATCATAATAAGGGGGGTGTTAATCTTCGCCTGTTTAGACGGTCAATGATGATAAGTTTAAGAATCAGTTAAGTTCAAGGAACCAATGATGGTCGACCTTATGTTTTCGGTTTCATAAGCTTCTGCTGTCGGAAGATTGATTAATGTATGCTCAATTTAGTGTTTTGCCTTGACTTGAGATTATAATCGAAATACTTGACAGACATTAGGCCATGCTAGTGGGTTACCGCTAGAAGGCATAAAAGAAATTATTTAAGAAGGTGCAATGCACATAAGGCCTCATGATTAAGATATAATAAGTCGAAGCCCACTTGACAAAGTGAGACTTCTTAGTTTTAGTTTCGCGAATTGTGTGGATTCTAAGATTTCCACATTAAGTTATATATCCACCTTTCGTTAAATAGAGTTATTATGTGGAACTACTCCAAATGAATAGTCACTACATCGTCCACAATGTGTGACAAATCATGTTATTTAAGATGAGGCCAAAGAGCAAGCGATACAAAGTTTTATCCGGTCTTAAGAGTGGTCGACAGCACGAACCACTTAAGTAATACTACAGTAAGTTTGTAGTATCATGTTTCACAATAATAAGTCGAGTGAGACTGTCAAGCACATCGACATTAAGTTATGTGTTGTGAAACCTAAAATCCAGGAGCACAATAGATAACGAGCATATAGAATCAAGCGAAAAGCTTGCGGTACCATTTACAAAAGGTTTTCCCGCCCATATGTTCAAAGAACATGAAGCATGCATGGGTCTTAAGAGGAACCCTGCGACTATTCTGGATACTAAGGGGCCAAAATAAGTATAAGGTTGTTTCTGAATGTGAGACGTATTGTGGTCCTTGAGTCAAACAGTGCGTAAATGACTGTTATGATGCGTTGTGCCTTTTATGTCAGAACGTGAGGAAATATACACTAAGTTAAGTAATTGAGTAAGTAAGCTAATAAGTTAGTAAGCCTTTAGCTCCGTGATCAAGGAGGACATTGTTAGAGTTGATCACGTTCTAGTAGGGGCCCCACCCCTACCGAGTCCAACTCCTCACCACCCTGATCGGGGGTGGTTAACCAACTCCTAATTGGTGGGCCCCCTCTCATGCCCGTATATACACCCGAGGCATTGCTGCTAGAGAACCTAAGAGAGAATCCGATCTACTGCATACGAGAAGTGAGGGGAAGGTCCTGCCATCGCCGACGCCGCTGGACCTCAACCTCAACCACCAGTGCTATGGATACGAATCCTAACCCAGGCCAAGGTACACCTTCTATGTCTCTGTCCATGCTAAATCTATAGATGATTAGATGACTGCTCTACTTTGATTAATTGTTGATTAAGTTTTAGCCTAAGTTAATTAGCCAACCCGATTAGGCTATGTCTAGTCGATTAGATGAACCCTAAGCCTTAACACCAAGCACCAGTGGGCACATCAAGAGGTTGTAGAAGTCCAGGGTACCTTGATCTGTCTGGCTTTGCTTGGTTGCATGTGGAACAAGTTTGGATGAAGTCAACTACTGAAGACTTAAGCTTGGGCCAAATGAACAGTTGTTTAATGCGTTTGATGGTCACTGGAACCCTGAGTGGCCACCTAAGGGACTATTATGCAGTGAAGCAATGATCTTGTTCTGGAGGTCCTTGTTGGAGCCCACCCATATTCTCCCTTTATGTCTGATAATTCCTTGCTTCATGGTATAATCAGGCAATGCTAAATTGTTTATTGAAAGTGCAGAGAGGAGGTCTTGAGCTTGACTGTCTGTCGAGTAGCTTTCTGCAATGTCTGAAATCCACAGAGGTGTGACTGAAGAAATGGCCATTGTTTCGGACTCTGAGTGAGGCACGTGAGATAAAGCATCAGCCACTTGATTATGACAACCCTTTTTGTAAACTATTCTGTATTGCAGTCCCAAGAGCTTGGTAAACACCTTCTATTACCAGGGAATATGCAGTCTTTGTGTGTCACACCCATGTCTCTGTATCACGTGTGGACCCAGAAAGTCAGTGGTAGGATGTAATAGGGAGAGTATGACGGGTGGGCCCAAGAGATGCATCTCTGGACGGGTACGTAAGGGGCGGGGCCCACTGGTCATTGGCATCGAACAAAGAACAGAACAGATCGTAATCCCTCTCTCTCGTGTGCACGGGCTCGGCCCTCTACCCGCCTCGCCGGAATGCTCACCGGCGGCCAAGTCCCGCGCTCACGCCCTGGCCTAGGCGAGCCGGCGGCCAAGGGCCGTGACAACTGGTATCAGAGCTCGGCGATCCTCGGTGTTCCTCGGCGGCAGATTGACTCGATGTCGTCGTCGGCAGCAGCGAGGATGCACGACACCAAGGGGTTCGACTCTATCTTCCCCGAGGATGGCAACGATGGCCTCTTCGTCCACCACCCATTCGCCTCTCCGAGATGCTCGCGCACCACAGCCTCCGAGTACACCCACATCGCAGTCCCGGAACCGATTCGCCGGAAGACCAAACCCGCCGCCATGTCGCTCGGCTTCAGATCTGCGCCCACCTACCTCGATCTCGGATGTCCGCGACCTTCACCAGCGGCGCCTCCGTGGGATGAAGCCCCCGTCACCCGTCGACCTCGCGCGCCACCCGTCGACGACCTTCCCCTCGCACCCGTACGTCGGCGGCATTCACTGGCGGTGCCTGCGTGGTACGAGGCCCCACTCGCCCGTCGCCCTCGCGCGCCAACCGCGCGGGACGAGGACCTCCTCGCTCGTCGCCTCCGCACGTCCTCCGCGTGCCTTGCGTGGGAGGACCTCCACGGTTGTCGCCCACGCGAGTCACCCTGGCTGTCCTTCGACTCCAACGCCACCAAGCTTCCGGAATCCGCGGTCGTGCTCACGGGGAGGCGTCACGACCTTCATTGCCGCATCCTCGAGCTGATCCGCGAGAACAACCTCGACGAGGCGGTGCTGCTCACGCGCTGCTCCTGCTACTCCAACTGCCGCCCCACCATTTTCACCTGCAACGCCGTCTACGCCGCTCTGCTCCGCCAAGCACGCTACGATGATCTCCTCTCGCTCCAACGCGTCGTCACTCAGGCCTCTGGCGGCGGGGACAAGGGCATGAGGAAGGAGGCCATGGATTGTTACGCTAAAGTGTCTGGTGATGATTTCAAGCTGTTTGATGGAATGTGCAGGGAGGGTGACCTGTCAATGAGAGGTGCTGTGAATCTATGGAAGAAAGAGCTGTTCAGGGATGCGGAAGGATTGTACAAGGAAAGTGAGCAGAGAGAGCAAGTCGTGGCGGTTGCCTATGCAGTGGAAGAGAAGGGCAGAGAAGAGGCTTTTGCTACAGAAGAAGAGGAACCACCATTTGTCTCTTCTGATGTGAAATGGGATGATTCAGAGGAAGAGAAAGAGGAAGAGTTAGAGTATGGTGTGCTCAGTGATGATGGGGAGAGAGGTGGTAGAGAAGGGGGCTATGAACTGCCCAGGGAAGTCATAGATGAATCTGTTAATATGATGAGAGGATGTGTGGAATTGGTGACTGCGAAGAGTGCAACAGCGACACAGAGGGATGAGAAGCGATGGGACCGCTTGTTTTCGGCGCTGGATGGCATCACGAAGCATCTCGAGCGCATGATAGAGAGAACTAACAATTTTCTGCAGAAAGGGGGAATGAGTATTGATAGGGAGATGGTCATGAGTAAGAAGGAAGACAAGGCTGATGATAGTATGCAGCAGGTGAAGCTGAGAGCATATGAGATCAGTGATAAGGATATCACAAGTGAAGAGAAAGATGAGAAGGCTGAGCTGAGTGAAGCATGTGGTCTGCAGGAAAAAGGGGAACGTGATTTGAACCATAAAAATGATGTAGCAGGCCTTGATGATTCTGGTTGTCTTTGTAATGTTGTAAACCTTGGTGGTGATGCCGCGTCATCTGATGCCTCATTGGACAACAAACTCAAGTGGATGCATCAAATCAGAGTATTGCAGGCCCGGGAGACTTTGGTTGAAAAACATGGGTCATGCAGTGTTTGGTCCCCTGTTCATGGTATGAGCAATGTGGCTGTTAGTGAGGAGGTGGCCATGGAGACATGTGTACAGTTGCAGTACAATGAGAAGCAAGCTAAGTTTCTTGGAGAGAATTTTGTTGAGACCAGTGAGGAAGGTGTCAGTGGTGATGTGAAGGAAGATATCTTTGGTGACGAGAAGGAAAAGAAGGCTGACCTCACTGAGGATGGGGCCAGTGAAGAAAATGTATTCAATGAGGAAGAAGGTTCAAAGAGTAATTATGATGCTAAGAAGGTTACAATTTCCAAATCAGGGCCACATCATGTGAAGATTGCTTACGGTGATCACCATTGGGCGGACAAAGAATCTGTAGAACAAACTGGTGCTAAGCTGAGGAAGGAAAATATCAATGATGTAGATGAAGATGAATTACTGTCTATAGCAGAGGTGGAACCAGGAGATTCAAAAACTCAGAGACAAAGTGTACAGAGAATTAATAATGTGGTATCAGACCTGTTACAGATGCACCTGGAAGAACAGCAGTTATCAGAGTATTTAGTACAGCAGATTGATATTGGGACCTTGGGTAATGCAGTAGGGTCCTTAGCCATACTAGAACCTGGTTCTAACAAAGAACTATCTCAGGAGGAGGTGGCTGCACTGAATTCACTGAATGTTTCTTATCTTGATAGCTACATTGTGGGTCAGTCAGAGCTGAATACAATACTATCACCTCGACATTCTAGTGAAAGGATACTACGGTGCTGGAGTGACACTGGCTGGACAGTGGAAGATACTGGTGGGACTCTTTCTAATGAGCAAAATGATACGCAATTGCTTGTTGCATGTGCCAGTGTTAATGCTATGGCAATTAAAATTGTGGGTGATAACTATTGGGGGTTATATAGCTCATTTGGCATTCGTAGAGAGATGCTCGGTGATAAGACACAAACTAAATTCCTGAAATTCTTATATGTGAGCTATGATTTGGATGGGGCATCAAAGAAACTTGTGGAGTGTGAGCAGATCAACTTGAATGTTCCTTTCTTGAGAGATATTTGGTCTGGCAATGGAATGACCAATAACAAAGGACTAATAACATTTTCTGATCCAGGAGGAGAAAAGTGCAATCTCCCAAAGGGAGTGGGACTAATAATCGAGGCAACAACTGGGGATACCGCTCTAGGTGGAGAAGCTTCTGACAACACAAATTTCACTGATTCTGCATTTGTGTATCAGGCAGGACTGAAGTCTCAGGGGTGTTCTCTACTGATAGTTATAGTGGCATATGATGATCAGTTGGTTAGTGACCTGGTAGTGCTTGCTGGTGACTTGTGGAGTAATGAGCACAAAATTGCCACTGATACGAGAGTCCTGCAGGCAGGCTTGTGCAGGAGTTCTCTGATTACTGTCAAGGAACACACAAGGTTTTCTCACTCACTCGCTACAGACTTCGATGATGACAAATCAATGGTGTGCTGCGATTTTAATGCCAAAGAAGCTGATGAGTTCAAAGTTTTGCCTGTCTGTGGAAACACTGCTCTACTGCAAGCTAACCTAATTGTTCTTTCTCTGGATAGCCCCATGTGTGATCAGTTTGGAACTCTTGCATCTTATCTAAAGACAACAGTATTCTTTTACTGGCAAAGACATCAGGCGAAAATGAAGACAAGCTTTGATGGAATTCCTGCTTTCTGCTAGGCAGAGAATTGTCCGAGAAAATTCAAATGGAAGGGCCAAGTTGACTGTGCTTCGAATGCCGAATGTGCAGACAAGCTCACAGGTTCTTTTAGGTTGTTCCTTTGCTGTTCTATCGGATCGGTGCTTGAGGACAAACACATTTTGAGGATGTCGCACCCGTGGTGATGCCTGCCGATGAAGATGGGATGGTGCCGGCGATACTGGACCGATGAAGTTATCTCTATACAGTTTAAATGTAATTTTTGTTTTGTTTACGGTTTGGATGCTTGAGGGCAAGCATCATCTGGGGCGGGGGGAGATGTCACACCCATGTCTCTGTATCACGTGTGGACCCAGAAAGTTAGTGGTAGGATGTAATAGGGAGAGTATGATGGGTGGGCCCGGGAGATGCGTCTCTGGACGGGTATGTAAGGGGCAGGACCCACTGGTCATTGGCATCGAACAAAGAACAGAACAGATCGTAATCCCTCTCTCTCGTGTGCACGGGCTCGGCCCTCTACCCGCCTCGCCGGAATGCTCACCGGCGGCCAAGTCCCGCGCTCACGCCCCAGCCTAGGCGAGCCAGCGGCCAAGGGCCGTGACATTGTGCTGATAAGTGAGCAGGGCTTTGGTGGTCAGTTTGGACTAAGAATTCACCAAACTGAAGGTATGGGTGCCACCGTTCCACTGCAAGGAGTATAGCAAGATATTTTTTTCATAGGTTGATAGACCCAGGGTTTTAGGGCCCAATGCTTTACTGACAAAACCTATTGGATGGCCATTTTGCATAACGACTGTTGCCACTCCTTCTCCACTGGCATCAGTTTGGATACAAAAAGGTTTGGAAAAATCAGGTAGGACAAGCACGGGTGCAGAAGAGTGCTAGTTTCAGTTGCTGAAATGAGGTGTCATGATGTTGGGTCCAGCAAAAGGTTGTATTCTTCTTGAGCAGGGTGGTTAGTGAACATAGTGTTGGACAAATTTCCTATAGTAGCCTGCAAGTCCTAGGAATTGTCTCAGCTGTTTTACATTTTGTGGAGCAGGCCAGTTCAGAATGTCTGAAACCTTTTTGGGGTCAGTAGAGACTCCTTCAGCACTGATAATGTGACCAAGGTATTTGAGTTGTTGCTGAGCAAAGGAGCACTTGGATAATTTAATCTTCCAGTCATCTTTCATTAGGAGTTCAAGAACTTGCCTCAAGTGTGAGAGATGTGTAGTATAATCAGGGTTGTATATCAATATGTCACCAAAAAAGACTAGAACACATTTCCTCAGCAGTGGGGCAAGGGTGGAGTTCATGGCTCCTTGGAATCTTGAAGGGGCCCAGTCAATCCAAATGCAAGTACCCTGAACTCAAAGTGTCCCTCATGAGTTGAAAATGCAGTTTTATGTTCTTTACCCGTGTGTACAAGAATATGATGGAACCCAACCCTCAAGTCCAAGTTTGTGAACCATTTAGCAGAGGATAGCTCTTGGAAGATTTCTTCCATGACTGAAATTGGGAATTGCCTTTTGATAATCATGGCATTTAGATGTCTAAAGTCCAAAAAAAACCTCCATATCTTGTCCTTGTTTTTCCACCAACAGCACTGGGGAGTTGAATTCACTAGATCTAGGTTGGATCAAGCCACTGTCAAGCATTCCTCTTACCTGATTTTCAATTTCAGTCTTCAGTTTAGGTGGATATCTATAGGGTCTGATGTTGCAGGATTGGGAGCCTGGGATGAGTGGTATTTTGGGGTCACAAGACCTAATGGGGGGAAGGCCTGAGTGTTTTTTCAAACAGTGGCAAGAAGTCCAATAGTATGTGCTGAATCTCAGTGGGAAGGCTAGACAGTGTGTTTGAAGTGTCATGTTTCTCAATGGACAGAACTTGTACCACAGTGGTAGATGGAAGTTCGGGTAATATTCCTCGTAGAAGTGCAGTTGTCCCTTTATAAGAAATAGATAGCTATTTCTGACCCCGATGAATTTCCATAGGGCTGTGGAGCTCCAACCAATCCATTCCTAGGATTAAATCGTAGGGATGCAGTGGTAACACTTTCAGGTCAGCAGAAAATCTGAAACCCTACACAGACCAAACTGCATTTCTCAATACTGAAGAACAGGTCATAGTGTTTCCATTAGCAACAGAAACGAAAATGGGTTTGGAGAGAGGTGCTGTTCCAGGGAGCTTAGAGGCTATGAGTGAGCTTATGAATGAGTGGGAACTCCTACTGTCCACCAGGATCAGGATTTCCACATTATGGATATGGCCCACCAACTTCATCATTTGAGATGACTCTGAACCTGAATACCCTGCTTGAGACAAGGCCAACAACTGATGATCAGGGGAAGGTGAATCTTGTTCAGTAGGGGTATCATCCAATGCGAGCAATTCCCATAGTTCCTGTACTGCGTGTAGTTGAACTGATGGCGAACACCTGTGGCCTTTGGTCCACTTCTCTGCACACACTTTACAAAGACCCCAAGCCATGGGATAGGACTTGAGCGCTTCTAGTTTGTCAGAGTTTTGAGGAAGTCTGGTAGCGTCTGAATTTTTGTTGCCATCTCTTGAATGTAGCTTGGCTGGGTCGACCGGGGGAGGTGGATATATGGGGTATGCATTCCTGAAAGGGGGTCTTGTGGTATTGGGAAATTCCACCCCACGAGGAGATGATTGATCAGAATGTTTCCAGTTCGGCTTCTTCATCATGTCAGCTCTCCTCCTGCAAGGTAGCCAACGGACAAGCAGTATCCAAGTCCGAAGGATGATGAATTAAAACAGCAGCACAAATGTCATGGCGCAATCCATCATTGAATCGGTAAGTAAAGAACAGGGGGTCAGTGTGAGGCTCTTAAGGATGGAGCTGGTCCATAAGTTCAGTAAAATGGTCCACATATTCAGACATTGAGTCTGTTTGTTTAATGTAGAGCAACTTACGAACTAAATCTCATGCTGATTCTTCCCAAATCTATCTATGATTAGAGAACAAAACATTTCCCAAGTAGCATAGTGCAGCTTGCTCTCGATGGATTGCAACCATCGGGCTGCAGGACCCTCAAAACGCAGTGTAGCTACTCGGATTCATAAACCTGGGTCAATAGCATAAAGTGCAAAATAACTTTCGCAACGAGATATCCACAGTTTAGGCATTTCCCCGTGGAAAACAGGAAAGTGCAGCTTGGGAAGGTTAGAACGTCCAGGAGCTTGATGGAGACCCAGATCATGCGAGTGAGGGAAGAACCTAGGAGGACGGGGGTGGTCTGAGGTACCATTGACTGGGATATGGATGTGGGTGAAAACCGACCAAACCCATCATCCCGGAGTGGTGAATCGACGCGGTGCCCATGAGGGCCGTCGGCGGAGAGTCTGGCTGAGGGACGCTCGAACGCCGACTCGGTACTGAGGATTTCAGAGTGCTGCGTGTGATTGCGAGCCTCTCGATGAAAACCGACCCAAACCCATTATCCCGGAGTGGTGAATCGACGTTGTGCCCATGAGGGACGTCGGGGGAGAGTCTGGCCGAGGGACGCTCGAACGCCAACTCGATACCGTGGATTCCAGGGTGCCGCGTGTGATCACGAGCCTCTCGATGAAAGAACTTGTTCAGCTTGTCCACTTCGAGTTTGATGGCTGAAACTGAAGCATCAATGTCCGCCACGCAATCAGCACGTTGCTGCTCCGCCGCCTCGATGTTGGAGACACGCTTGTTGAGGAGATCAGCTTGCTCGGTGTAGATGCAGGTCATGTCGGTGCGGAACTGCTTGGACATCTCCTCCATCACCATATTCACATTAGGATCCATGGCGCCAAGCTTCTTCTGGCGACGGGTAAAATGATCGTGGTGTTCCAGCTCGAAGGATCAATGAATCTGATACCAGATGCTAGGGAAAGGGATCAGAGAGGAAGGGAGATCAGAACGGAGGTTGCGTGGAGGAGAAGAAGGTTCAGCCAATTGGGGAAATGTTGTTCATCATTCTTTTACTTCAAGTCAGTTCCCAGCATTCGTGATCATTTTATACAACCCTCGCATTGGCGCGAACTGACTCATGCGACACACGCAATTCTCACGCACTCAGTACTTGGTCCAGACTGATCCCGCGAGCTGAACGCTGGGCTTCTTGGGCCGAGTCCCACGGCGAGGCCCAACATCGTCGGTTTGAATGAGAGCGTCGTTCATGCGGTCTTGGCACTGAATAGAGGAAGCAGAGGCGGGTCGGCGGTAGACAGTTGTCGTGCTGACAGTTCTGCCTGCGCACCTCGAAATTAAATGTCAGCCTGTGCACCCTCAGCTTCTTCCGGACATCCAAAAGTGCCTTCGGGTTCACCAAAATCCTAGTCTATGCTCCTCAAACCACTTAGACTATCTCAATGCCGGTGAGCCGGAATTACAAGTTTTGCATCAGCTAGTTCATAGAACCGCCGTTGCCCATCTACATTCGTCACCTATCGTCTACAATCTGAAATTTCTAGCTAACTACAGCTTCTAGGTTTCATCACGGACTCACAGAACCAAGCCAATCGGAAACTAATGCCCTCTCCATGCTGGCAAGCAAAATTCCCCAAATTCCGCCCCAAACCATAGGTCACGGATGAACTTCTTTTGAGAGCTACAATTTCCACAAAATTGATTCAATTTATCATTACCTATCATGCACTGATGCTCCCCGACCATTTATCGAAGAAATTAAGCCATTTACCCATGCTACCGAGCTTGCTGTGGTGTCAATGTCAACTGCCGCAGCAGCTGTTGCCACCGGCGAGGAGCCGCCGGTGGCCGCCGTCTTCTCTCTCCTGGCTAGAGGTTGAAGAAGCCGGATTGTCTGTGTCACACAGATCCAGTGTGGCCACATGCTCTTATTTTGTAACCATCATGTGGCCACATCCTCACTGGTTGATTTAAACCCAATGGCCCATCTCTCAGCTCTAATGCTTCTCCTTAAGAAAATAAATTACAGAAAATAGCTAGAGCTTTGGAAAATCATAATAAATTACAGAAGTATTCAAAAATCCTCAAATAAATTTTTTCAACTCCTATTAACCTGTACTTTACAGTGAACCAACTTATTGGGTATGAAAATCTCTGGATCGTTAGGAGTAATTCAATTGTTCATAAACCTTGTATATTTTATTCCAGATACATTCATTGTTAGGAAAATCCCAAATTTGGCCTCAATACTCCTTGGTATAAAAAGCTCAACACCAGTAAACATGACTAACATAATTTAATTAATGAAGTTCGGCCTAGGTTAATTATAAATCCAGAAAGATACCAGTAAAATGCCAGAAAATAGTAGAAACATTGTAAAAATCATAACCAACTATAGAAAACTCCTAAAAATGTGAAACAGATTTCTTTAAACTCGTCATGATCTTAAATATGCAGTAGAACAGTTTAATCGACATTAGAAAATCCATATAAATTTCTCTAAAAATATGAGAATCTTCAACACTAAAATAATTCTTCTGCAAGCTCCATAACCTAGAAAATTATGAAATTGTGCTGGTATTTCTCTTCTCATCTCTAGAGTTCGCAGTAAATTTCCTAGGTCAGATTGACATGAAGAACTGGAACAATAAATAAGTAAGTGCTCTTTGTTAATTAAATCACAGATAATTAACAATAATTCTATAAATCCTAAAAATTGGTAGGAGACTTCCTCTTTATGTTCTTCATCCTCAGTAATTTCCTGATGACTATTTCATGACCAGAACTTTGGAGATTTGATTCATTATTTGTTCTTTGAATATTTTATGAACATGATGGTTCATTTAGACATATTGTCATAATCCTTGCCATTTCTCTCCATCCACTTTTGGACTTCTTTGTTGTTATCCATTCATTCATGCAGAATCCTTTTTCTTCTTCATCCTCACCATCTGATCATTAGCACATTAACAATTCCTGTATCTCTATCTTTATGATTATTATGACCCATAAGCTAGTGATCTTCCTACATAACCTACGTCTTATGAAGGGAATACTCCTAGAAATGCTTTAAGAAAAAGCCATACCCCCCCTGATTCCTCCAAGTCCTTAATTTCCCTTGTATTCATAAGCTAATTCAATTCTTAAATCATAAAGTAAATTTCTATGCATGTTCATATCGATAGGATTCATGACAAAGAAGATCCACGAGGAGCACCACTTGGAGGAGGACTAGCATGTACACCGTGGAAAGAACAAGATTTGGCCAAGCAGCACTAAAGAACAAGACTTGCCAAGCAACAATAAAGACAAAGAAAGAACAATAATAACGAGAAGGTTCAGTCAGAAGATCAAGCCTGAGTATTGACATTTACTTAGTCGCAACGCAAGGCAAGCTCCATTTTGCATTTAGTTGTTTAAAAAGTTTTGCTTTTAAAATATATAGCATGGTTAGTATGGATTGTTGCATTAAGTCTAGTGATGTATGATACTCCACATGCATGACCCCTGAATCTCTGGAGACTGGTTAGAATAAGACTTTACATAATTACAACTGCTATATTAAAGTTGAGGAAATGGATGGAATTGAGTTGAGGAATATGGATGGAATTGAGTTGAGGAAATGAATGGAAGAGAGTTGAGGAAAGGAATGGAATGGTATGACTCCAGTATACGGACTTGTGAACAATAGTAAGAGGGATTAATTAGGACAGAACTGGAGACCGAACAGGAAGGCTAGGACGCTCAAGAACATGGTTCTTTGGGCATAGTTCCTGCGGTTATCGATTAAGAACCGTACTGTGTGCTTCCCTGCTAGACAAGTTTGAACATGTAACAGATGCATAATGACTATTTGGGACCCATGAAACCGTGTAACATGTGAACAAGGGTGTTGAGGCATAACCCACCATATTAGACACCACGCACGCCGACAGGAGGGTAGAGGTCACTGCAGTGTACCCATATGTGAGGCTTACTACCGGGACGGTGGGACCAGTTCAATGCTTGGGTGTCTTGTGAAAGGTTGTTATGTACAACATTATTGGGAGAGACCTTACTCCTCTTCTAAACGGGTGTACATAACGTGCAAGACGTGTGTATCTTGATTCGAATCACCGTCGCTCGCGAATGGAGCATACTTGTTCACTACGCTGTTACATAGTAACAACTGGAACTAGGTGGAACATGTTGTATGGTTAAGCAACTTGGTTGAAGTAGTTGGATATATGAACTATATTTATGATTTTAAACAACTTCACATGCTGTTATAAACCTAACACAAGGATCTACTAATAGTGAACAATTACTTATTGCAGTTTACATTTTAGTCTTACGTTTTTAGCATGTAGAGTTTTATATTGTTTGGTGAGACGTTTAAGTCTTGGTGAGCCTTGTGTTTACGGTTGTATTTATACGAGTTTTATAGGTACATAGTTATGACGGGTTTCTAGGCAATACCCTCTGCGGGTATGTAGCCAAATGGAAGCCCTGGACGCTGCTGCTATCTTCGGTGATGCTAGAGTGGAGTGTCCGCGAGTTGGATATGACCGCTACTACTGTAGTGTAGGTTTGAGAGAGTGTTATGAAGACTTTCGCTGATGTAAGAACTTTTGTATCAAAATCAGAGAAATAATATAAGATGTTCACTCACGTTATGTGTTTTGAGTTCTTTTCTGTGTTGTGCTATTGGGTGTCGCATCGCACGACACCATCCAATGTGATTCCTGGTTTGTTGAGACCCTGGCCCCACAACATGGTGTTGTAGCAACATTGGGAATAGTGCACCTGAAAAGAGACAAATTTTGACAACTATTAGACTTACGAGTGAGGATTCGGTACTAGGCCCACATAAAAATTGATATTAGCGTAGTTACTTAAGGTGGAAAAGGTAACATATTTGTTATTATATTCAATAATGATGCTCTGATGTCACGTTAGAGGTAACGTACGCTACCGCAAGTGGATCAATTGCTGTAAGCTCCCCCGTACAAGAAGTAGTAAGATGATTGTCCCCAACGCTTAGCACAAGAGTTAAAATAAGTCTCTAAACCTTCTCATGATTCTGGGAACATATGAAAACGCTGCTCCCCGGTGTGCTTCAGACAAAAGTGAGGATACTCCATCGTGTGGTCAAAAACGCGAGAGTATGCGACTCTTGAACGCTCAATGTTCAAAGAGCCATATGCAGCGCTCGCCATCGGCGAGCCTCAACTCTTATGGGGCAGTAAGTGGTATCTGTTGGGTTGATAAAGTTCCCAACCATGACAACCCGTTCGCATTCTACTCGGGTCCCCTGTTGTGTGATGTTGAAACATGACCACGTTTTTCGAGACGCATTCCCCTCAAGGACGGCCTGCATGGAATGATACAGAGCGTTAGATTGGAACCGATATATTATTGTTACTGCCTAAAATGATCGCCCATGCGGGCCGTGCCGTACAACACCATAATAAGTTGATGTATTGTGAGTAAATTGAGTGTCTTATTCAGGTACACTAACCGCGTTTGATGTATTGTGAGTGCTCGATTTTAGTGCCACCTAAGAGACGTATGAGACGGAGGTGATCCGGGTTAGGATTTTCTATTTGGTGAGGATTGTAGTACCGACATGTCATTTGGATTATGTTTGACACGTTGACAATTCAAGTATGTGTCGAGGATGTAACTATAATCTACAAGTTTTTGGTTAATTCAGATGACAAATTCTCACAAATAAGGCATAAAAATGAATCAAACCCAAGAGTATCATACTCACTCTTCACTGTCTAGTCTTGGCAGCAAATTGCTGAACTTTGACAGTGAGTATCTCTTAATAGAATTCACCAATGCAGGTTTTCAAAACAGTTATGGAAAGTTGAGAGGTCCCCTACAACTTCTCATTTTACCTCCAGGGCATAAAAGCAAATCAAAGTTGTGAAAATCCACAGAAACCAAAACTGGTACAATGTCTTGAGTTATGGAACCAGTCTCTGTATGTTTGCAATATCTCCCTGTAGGGACATCTTTTTGAGTATTGTGATACAATTATTGAAAGGGGAGATGATGTACTACAAGTTTGTAATTCAAAGTGTTCCCAAATTCGGCCGAAAATTATTTCAAATATGTAGCTCAAAATAACACATCTGTTCAGGAGTTGCCAAACTCTGCCAGAAAAACCTTGAACTTTAACCATATATATATATATATATATATATATATATATATATATATATATATATATATATCCAGAAATCCTAGTAAGTCCTCTATCAATGTTATTTTGAACTCCAAAGCTGAATATCAATGTAACAGGTGTAATTCAAAGAATCGTCGAACCTACCCTGGCAGTCCAGGATCTGGTCAATGTGAGCATAGTTTGAAACTTGTCGAGTATGCACCTGTATGGAATTTTGTAAGGTGTGAAGCATGTATTTTTGGGAAGCTAATGTGATGTATTACAATGTTGTAACTGAAAGTTTGTGCATATTTTGAATATTTGTGACTGTTTAAACTGTGGCAAAAAACTCCACTTTTGGGGGAGGTTCTGTCAAAATGGTCCCATAAAACTATCATTTTTAAACTACCATGACTCTCAAATCCTTGATGCAATGGAGGCATGTGTGTAACCATTGGAAATATATGAGAGTCAGCTACAACTTTGGTATTTGGCTCATGTCATGAAAATGACATTTGCATTGTCAAATTCGAGTTTGAGTATAATGTGGTCAGGCTGGACTGAAGGCAAACAGCTACATAAGGAATGTTGAAGACAATGTTGCAACTCTTTGGTTCACTCTCTTACTCGATATTTGACACACTCTTCACTGTATAGAATGAATGGACTTACTCGTCATTAATGAATCATCCGGGTTTCACATCCAAGTCATCGCAGCGACTCCAAAGATTGGGATATACCGAGTATGTGGTGAATAGGAGCAAGGAAAAAGATGAAAGAGAGATGAAGCTCTTGAGCATACGAAGAACTTTGAGCTGAACATGATATAACCACTTGACAAATACAAAGAACTACAGACCGTTCAACCTCCAATATCTGATCACTCTCTAGTTGAAAAGATATAATAGGTTCATGGAGCACAAGTGGTACTCGGGCCAGAAGTAAAGGATGAGATATTGTCTCGAAGCATCTCGAAGGTTTGAGTAGGTGAGGCACCTTTGATGTTGCCTCATCGATAAGATTGTTAGAGCTACCGTCGACTTCAAAAAGAAGTGACTTTTGAATGTAGTGGTGAACAAAAAACATGTAGGTAATCGACTGAAGGTGATGGAAGTTACTAGGCTGACACTTAAGGGGGAAGGAGTGCACCCTAGTAATCAAGATGTTATGTCTACCGATGTATCATGTCCTAGTTTACGTCAACACTGAACCAACACGTTGATAGTTGATCTACAGTAAGCAAGAATGAGTACAACATCAACTTATCAGATCAAAGAGAATCAGGAATGAATGACTTTTACCCAGGATAATTTTAGTGACCTGGAACCACAAGGCTTTGTGATACTCGATCATCGAGTTAAGGTAGTTAGTTGATTTTCACACTAAAATGCTCCGATGCTTCAGCTTCTAGGACAAGGAACCATGGGTGGGTAGTATGAATTTGAGATTCTTCAATGATGACTTAGGTTGTTAACCCCGACTGTTGATCAAACACAGTCCTTTGTCAACCACCTATCGAAACCTGCGGAAGTAGATGTCAGATACTCGCTCTTTGAAGGTTACCCTTTTTGCCACTTCTGAGGATAAGCCCACCTCACCTACTTAAAGGTAGACATAGTAGGTTAAAAGACTATGTAATGAGAAATCCGACCCTTTGCTAACAAACCACAATTACATTTTTCTATGTGGTGGTTAGAAAGTTTCAAGGACCTTCTTGCTAACGCTCTTATCTTGACACATCGAACTTGGTCGAGACATGAGAGTAGCATTCCTTGTGTAGCACCTTTCATGACCAAGTTCACTTGATCCTTGTGTATTTGGGATACTTCTTAGCGTGTTTGGATTGTCTTACCTATTTTTGCTCAAATCGTAAAAATGAATGCATGATGCCTTTTTCATCCCTGGCCGACCGGGATTGCATTGCATGTGCACGACATTATCCAACTTGTGATGCATCATGAAACATGATTAATACTAAAGTTTGAGCAAGAATATGTATCCCTACTCAAATACTTAAGTAGTGTCTAATACTCTTGAGCTGTGAACAACTTTATCGTTCACAATGCCACCGACTTGCATTATTATCTTGAGTGATACAAGGGAAATCCTTACTTGACACCCTTGTGATCAAACAACAGTTGAGTCTTTATCCTTGACTTATGGAGACTAAATTACCTTGATTGTTCAAATTTGGTTGTTTCTAGTTGCAAGGATTTATATATGATTATCCACCTCGCGAGAGCCTTGCATTCTCTCTACTCGAGAGATCATCGCTTGATTGCCAAGCTGATAGAACTCCTTGACTGGTAATACATGGTGACATTGTTTTATGTAACAACCTTGTAGTCACCATCTATTGAATGTCTTTGTATTTGGATGACATAATAGAAATTGAACCTTGAATTCTCTTATATCAGTGCAAAGCGATTCCTCCTTTGACCTAGTTGTTGAAATAACCATTCTTTGGGAGTTAATCATTCCTTGTTTAAATCTTACAATACATGTTGATGCCTCTATGAGAGAAATACCCAATCAAATCCCTAAGGACTGAGCTAGAACCAAGTAAGTAGCGAGTATAGTTACACATTCTATTGTGAGTCATCGTTGAAACCAAGAGAATCAGAGAGCAAATATTGGATATTGGAATCAAGATTTGAACAATAACGTCTTCAAGAGAGATCACAAATGATCCAAGCAAGAGACTGTATAGTTGAATGTATTTTCCTTAGGGAAAAATGATAACTCAATTAAGAGTAAAGAAGAAGACTTCAAAGCACCGTAAGGGATTTACATGGAGAAGATATAGACTATACAGTTCTATGTCGCCTATATGAGTATCACCATTCTGATCACTCGGAAGAAGACTCGTATCATAAGAAATCAGATGATGTGGTGCAATAGACTGTTATGAACTAACCACATCATCAAGGAACCGACATGAGAAGGCGAAGAGTTCTTCCATCCAGCGGCTACAAGGGATAGTTAGTGTCATAACACCGATAACTCGCCCCACCCTTCTCTATCCACTAGAATCTCGAGACGAGATTTGTTTAAGGGGGAAGGGTTGTAAAAGCCCACATTTGGAAAAGAATAAAAAATGTGAAAATGTGAAGTTGAAATTTTTTAAGTGGAATTAGAAAGTCAGCTTCAAAGTAATTATGTTAATTACTAAATGATGTCCAAATTTGGAAGTTTCAAAAACCTTAGGCACAATTTAGAAAGTTTGTTACTTACGTGTGAACATATTAAAGTAAACACAAAATAGGTAATTCCCCTAAAGATCAAGTCAAAAATTGATGGAGTCAACACAAACATTCAAGTCAATTTGAACAAGTATAATTCAAATCAAGTTTTAATTTTAAACACAAGGACATAAAAAGTTAGAATTTTATGTCACTTATATTTTTCAAAAATCCATAGTAGAGTCTTGCACATGTTGCTCAAGTATAAAAAGAATACTCAAAGTAAATTCTAATGTAAGTATAAACTGGAATCAAAGTAAGAAGGTAGATTTAAAACACAAAATCATTTCAGCTTGGATAAAGCAAGATCAAGTTCAATAAAAGGTGCAAAAGAAACTTTACCAATTATATTTGAAAGCAAAGCAATTATAAAAAAGGATATTCACATTTGAATTAAATATCAAATTTTAGCTTGCCCAAATGCAAATCTGAATTTGTATTCAAAGTCCTCATATTTTGTTTTGATAGACTGCGAATTTGTAATAATTTTAGAGTTTGTCTCCTATTTCTCTCTTTGGACCAGAAAGGTCAAAACCCTTGGGGTGGGACCCACATGGCAGAGTGCTGAATCCAGCAACCGACTCTGTTTCCTCGCTTCAACGTGCACACGACACGGCTCGACATGCAGCTCCACGCAGCTGTCTGCTTGCCGCCTTCCTCTCACCCCTATCCCTGCTTCGTTCGTTCCTATCGCACAGTCTCGCTTCTTGGCTCTCGGTTATGCTCGCCGCCCTAGCTGCTGCTCTGTTCCACGGTCACCACACCCGGTTTTGCCCGTGCTGCTTGCTGCTCCGCTGAGCAGCAGCAATCGCCGTCCCCACTGCTCCCCGACTCGACTGAGCGCACCGCATGCGACGCAGACACATCTCTGAAGCTGTTACCCCCTCTCTGTTCCGCTCAAGCTTGCGTCGCCCAGAGCTTTGTAACCATTTCCGCTGCATTGCTGAAAAAGGCGGGCACGGAGGCAAGTCAAGGTAGCCTACGATTGTTGAAAGTAGAGCAGGGCAATTGCGGAGCCTGTCCACCAGTCATGTCCAGCAAGCAAAGTTTCCATGTTTGTAAAAGCTCACATTTGGAAAAGAATAAAAATGCAAAAATGTGAACTTGAAATTTTAAAGTGGAATTAGAAAATCAACTTCGAAGTAAATAATAAATGATGTCCAAATTTGGAAGTTTCAAAAACCTTAAACACATTTTAGAAAGTTTGTTACTTACGTGTGAGCATATTAAGGTAAACACAAAATAGAGAATTCCCCGAAAGGTCAAGTCAAAAATTGATGAGTCAACACAAACATTCAAGTCAATTTGAACAAGTAGAATTCAAATCAACTTTTAGTTTTAAACACAAGGACAGAAAAAGTTAGAATTTAAATGTCAATTATTTTTTTCAGAAATCCATAATAGAGTCTTGCACATGTTGCTCAAGTATAAAAAGAATACTCATAGTAAATTCTAATGGAAGTATAAACTGGAAATCAAAGTAAGAACATAGATTTAAAGCACAAAATCATTTCAGCTTGGATAAAGCAAGATCAAGTTCGATATAAGGTGCAAAAGAAACTTTACCAATTATAATTGAAAGCAATGCAATTTAAAAAAAGGATATTCACATTTGAATTAAATGTCAAATTTTAACTTGCCCAAATGCAAATCTGAATTTTTATTCAAACTCATATTTTATTTAACTAGACTGTGAATTTGCAATAATTTTAGAGCTTGTCTATTTTTTTTCTCTTTGGACCAGAGAGGTCAAACCCCTAGGGGTGGGACCCACATGGCAGAGTCCCAAATCCAGCAACCGACTCTGTTTCCTCACTTCAATGCCCACACGACACGGTGCGGCATGCAGCTCCATGCAGCTGCCTGCTTGCCGCCTTCCTCTCGCCCCTATCCCTGCTTCGTGCGTGCTATCGCACAGTCTCGCTTCTTGGCTCTCGGTTACGCTCGCCGCCCTAGCTGCTGCTCTGTTCCACGTACACCACGCCCGGTTTTACCCGTGCTGCTCGCTGCTCCGCTGAGCAACGGCAACCGCTGTATTCCCCGGCTCGACTGAGCGCACCGCATGCGACGCAGACGCATCTCCGAAGCTGTCACCCCCTCTCTGTTCCGCTCAAGCTTGCGTCGCCCGGAGCTTTGCTGCCGCCCGTTGGTGTTTGTCGACCGGTGTCGTCCGCCGTTCTCCTGCCTCAACGGAGCCGCCACAAGTTGCGCCTACCTCTCCTCCATCTCCCAGGTGCACCAAGACAACGCCTTCCTTCGTGGTCCAGCTGCCCAAGTGGATTTTTCCCCTGCGGGTTCAATACAGCTGCATCACCTCAACTTAACGTCACACAGCCAGTTCAGGACCTCTCCAGCTTGGCTCAGGGCGCACAAAGGTTCACATTCACCTTGTATTCCTCTCCCTACAACCGTTGATTATGCCACGACCTCACCTCGACGGAATTCCGTTTTCCCCATCACTGTTCATACCAACCGTGACTTTTCATCCTAGAAATACTCTTTACATGTTGAGTTTCACATCATTCTGTTTAACACCGAGGATATATACACTTTAGCGCTCTTTACTGATCAAAGATATTGAGACATAATCGAGTATCAGCGTCCAAAAACCAAATCTTGTCGCCGCTGATCTATTCTGCCCGCACACCTCAAAATTCTATGTTGGCCCATGCATCCGCAGCTTCTTCCGGATGTCCAAAAGCGCCTTCAGGTTCACCAACAATCCTAGTCTATGCTCCTTAAACCGCTTAGACTATCTCAATGCTGGTGAGCCGGAATTACATGTTTTGCATCAGCTAGTTCATAGAACCGCCGTTGCCCATCTTCAAAATTGGTCACCTATCGTCTACAATCCAAAGTTTCTATCTAGCTACAGCTTCTAGGCTTCATCATGGACTCACAGAACCAAAGCAATCGGAGACTAATGCTCTCTCCATGCCGACAAGCATAATTCCCCAAATTCCGCCCCAAACCCTAGGTCATGGATGAACTTCTTTTGAGATCCACAATTTCCACGAAACTGATTCAATTTTTTGTTACCTATCATGCAATGATGCTCCCTGACCATTTACCAAAGAAATTAAGTCATTTACCCATGCTACCGAGCTCGCGGTGGTGTCAACTGCCGCCGCCGCCGTCGTGGGCACTGTTCCGGCCAGTTCCGGCCGTCACCGTCCACTCCATTGTGTTCCTCTCCTTGAACCAGGCACAAGCGGCCAATATGGGGCACCACGGACCACAGTGTCCGCCGTCCTCTCTCTCCTGGCTAGAAGTTGAAGAAGCCGGATCATCTGTGGCACACAGATCCAGTGTGACCATGTGCTCTTATTTTGTAACCACCGTGTGACCACGTCCTCACTGGTTGATTTAAACCCAATGGCTTACCTCTCAGTCTAAATGCTTTTCCATTAGAAAATAAATTACAGAAAATAGCTAGAGCTTTGGAAAATAAAATAAATCACAGAAGTATTGAAAAATTATCAAATAAATTTTATTAACTCCTATTAACCTGTAATTTATAGTGAACCAACTTATTGTGTATGAAATCTCTGGAACATTAGGAGTAATTCAATTATTCATAAACCTTGTCTATTTTATTCCGGATACATTCATTGTTAGACAAATCCCGAATTTGGCCTCAATACTCCTTGATGTACATATGAACTCCAGTAAAAATTCAACACAAGTAAACAAGACTAAGCTAATTAAATTAATGATGTTTGGCCTAGGTTAATTAAGAATCCAGAAAAATACCAGTAAAATGCCAGAAAATAGTAGAAACATTGTAAAAATCATAACCAACTGTAGAAAACTCCTAAAAATGTGAAACAAATTTCTATAGACTCCTCATGACCTGAAATTTGCAGTAGAAAAGTTTAATTGCATGAGAAGCCATATAAATGTCTCTAAAATATGAGGAACTTCAACACTAAAATAACTCTTCTGCAGCTCCTTAACCTAGAAAATTCTGAACTTTTGTTGGTAATTCCCTTATCATCTCTAGAGTTAAAAGTAAAATTCACAGGTCAGATTGACAAGAAGAACTAGAACAATAAATCATTAAGTGCTATTTGTTAAATAAATATCAGATAATTAACAGTAATTCTATAAATCCTAAAAATCGTAGGAGACTTCCTCATCATGTTCTTCATCCTCAGTAATTTCCTCATGACTATTTCATGAGCAGAACTTTGGAGATTTGATTCATCATTTGTTCTTTGATATTTTATGAACATGATGGTTCATTTGGACATATTGCCATAATCCTTGCCATTCCTCTCCATCCACTTTTGGACTTCTTTGTTGTTATCCATTCATTCATGCAGAATCCTTTTTCTTCTTCATCCACACCATCTTATCATTAGAACATTAACAATCCTTGTATCTCTATATTTATGATTATTATGACCCATAAGAGATCTTCGTACATAACCTACGTCTTATGAAGGGAATACTCCTAGAAATGCTTTAAGAATCAGCCATACCTCCCCTTTGATTCCTCCTAGTTCTTAATTTCCCTTGAATTCATAAGCTAATTCAATTCTTAAATCATAAAGTAAATTGCTATGCATGTTCATGTCGATAGGATTCATGATGAAGAAGATTCACAAGGGGCACCACTTGGACTAGCATGGACCCCGCGACAAGATACAAGAACAATATTTGCTCAAGCAGCACCCAAGAACAAGATTTGCCCAAACAACAGTAAAGATAAAGAAAGAATAAGAATACGAGAAGCTTCAGTTAGAAGATCAAGCCTGACTATTGACGTTTACTTAGTTGTAACCTAAGGTAAGCTCCAATTTGCATTTAAGTTGTTTAAAAAGGTTTGCTTTTATAATATAGAATGGTTAGTATGGATCGTTGCGTTAAGTCTAGTGATGTATGATACTCCACATGCATGGCCCCTGAGTCTCTGAAGTCTGGTTAGAATAGGACTTTACATAACTACAACTGCTATATTAAAGTGGAGGAATTGGATGGAATTGAGTTGAGGAATATGGATGGAATTGAGTTGAGGACATGAATGGAAGAGAGTTGGGGAAAGGAATAAAATGGTATGACTTCGGTAGACGGACTCTACTCATGAACAATATTAAGTGGGATTAAT
This sequence comes from Tuctoria greenei, assembly GCA_036927565.1. Taxonomy (NCBI): domain Eukaryota; kingdom Viridiplantae; phylum Streptophyta; class Magnoliopsida; order Poales; family Poaceae; genus Tuctoria; species Tuctoria greenei. The sequence continues at coordinate 52,613,266 of JAYESD010000005.1, read as the reverse complement.
TGGGAGGGAACTGGAGATCAAACAAGAAGGCTAGGATGCTCAAGAACGTGGTTTTGTGGGCATAGTTCCTGCCTGTATCGAATAAGGACCGTATAGTGTGCGACACTGCTGGATGTTGACGGTCCTTAAATGCCAAATCTGATCATCAATTCCCTGCTTAAAATATATGATTGGACAACCAACATAGTAGAATTAGTTATTTACTAACTATTTCCACAAGTATTGGTGTAATTTTGTATGCACGTGAATTAGGCCCATAATTAAAGGTAATTTCAAGGGGCAGTCCAAGAAACACACCTTCTGACCAATCAGGCGCAATAATGAGGATTCATGGGGCCACACAAAGGAGAAAACTGCCTAAAAATGACGGGAATCACCCATACCCATGATTGGGGGCCAAAAAACAGCCTCCCAGAGGAAAAACACTACGTTTTGGCCCACCAGAAAGTCGGCAATCTCTCATGTCGCTCAACCTGGTATTCGCGCCAAACTCGGTCAGCCGCCACATGTTGGCTCCTCATGGATTGTAGATCACGATGGCGACTGATTCCCGCGCATATTCTGGTGCCAAACCAACCTTTGGAGGGTATAAATAGGAGGTAGGAGGCTCCCTCACTTCACACACCAAAAGTTTGAGTCTAGTACTCCACCCCAAAGGCCTAGCACTACCCAAGTGCTTAGAAAATAGGGATAGAGTGACAAAGAGAAGGAGGAGGCTCCAGCTTGTCGAGCTTCTTCCACTTAAGGATAGGGTTTGGGCTTGTCGAACCCTCTCCACCCTTGTACCTTGACAATTCTTTCCATCTCAAGTAAGGTACATGATGTCCATTTGAGTTCATTTATTTAGTTCAAGCAAGTTAATTCCTTAGTTGCTTGTTCGTTCATTTCTCTATTCATTTACGGCCCCTAGTCTTTGCATGTGAGGTTAGGGAAGTAATCGATAACGCAGGTGTGGTCTCTAGGCTTGATGTTACCTTTGATTATCTCATAGTCCACGGGTTGTAGAGATAGGCAGTAGGTGGTGACAGCCCTATCCCTCTGTTGTAATCCTTCACATTTGACTGTGACGTAGGCTCTTGGCGGGAGTCTCCTGGCAAACCAGGGTAAGCTCGTGCCCAATACAAGCTACTATTGATCAACTTGCTTTGAATTAGAAACCCTTCTCTTAGGAAATCCACTCTATCCATTGCCTACCACCAAGCTTTGTGTCCTTGGGTTGACTAGTTAGAAGATTAGCACACACATTCCTTGGATTTGATACCCTTGGGAATACTCTTTAAGGAGAAGTGCTAAAGCAGTTTCTTCGTGCGCTTGCGGATTTTCATCTGTGACGTACCAACCATCAACAAGCATTTCTAGCGCCGTTGTCGGGGAGCGGTAGCTGTTGATCTTTGAACCTTTTTCACCCTTGTATCTATTTTTTATTTATCTTTGTTCGTTTGCTTTACTATCCACACCATGGAGCAACCAACCCTTCAATCATTTTCTGCGCCCAAGGGTGAGTTCTGTGAGCCACCACCATCTGCGGATCCCATTTGCTCAACCACCTATGAAATCCACCCTAGCTTAATAGCCATGGTTCGGGAACAATCCTGCTCAGGAATAGATTGTGAGAACCCATACCACCATCTGCCTGATTTTGAGCAATTGTGTCTATGCTGTCACATTAAAGGCATGACACGAGAAACTCTTATGTGGACATTGTTTCCTTTCTCCCTCAAGGAGAAATCTAAGCAATGGTACACTATTACCATTAAGTGCACAAATGGGAATTGGGAAGACTTGCAGAACAAATTTTGTCTCGCATTCTTTCCTATAACCCGTGTTGTCACCTCACATGTAGAAATACTCACTTTTCGGCCGATGGAGAAGTAATCTATAGTTGCAACATGGGAAAGATTATTATTATTAACAAACTGAGGCCCAAATTATCAATTCCAGAATCAATGTAGTTTCAACATTTTTGTACGAGATTGAACAAAGAATGTGCCCTATATCTCCACATAGTGGCTGGAGGGTTTTTCCTCCAAAAGATCCTGATGGAAACAAGGGAAATTCTATATCGAATTCTAGAAAATACCACTTTCATCGCATATCTTGAACAACCTCTCCAAGAGGAAGCAGGGTCGAGTCATAAGGATTCCACCATAGTCACCTTGTAACCCATACCATGTTCACCTCAAGTTGTCACTATGAAAGCCTCACCCGAACCAAAGACACTGAATGAAGAAGAAATTCAACCTTCGATGTTTCTATTGTGCTTCGAGGAAGATATTTTGAAGATTTTGGGAATACCTCAAAGTATTGTTATGGAAGAAAACCATCATTACATCTCTCACTCTTTGATCCGCCCAAAGGAAAATTCCTTCAGGAAATAATCAAGAAGTTGACCTCAATCATGAGTAGGGAATGGACGGCGGAGGTTGAGCTTTCACCTGGAATAATTTGGGTAAACTCACCCTCAACAACCATTCGGTGTCTTATTCGACGGGTAATGGTGAACATCCTTTGTAATCCCACTGTTGGAGCCAATATCATTTCCGAAAGATGTAGTTTAGCCATTTTGGGTGATCTACCCGGGGTCCATTAAGAATGTCCTTCAGAGATTCCTATAGAAACATCAAGGAAGGATACATGATTTTACAAAATGTATCTATAAGACACGAGAACAGCGAGTTCGGCCTTGTTTTTTATATCTTCGAAGTCAAAGACATCAATGTAATGATAGGGTTACCCGTTGAGAAATTACTCGTGGATGCACCTTCAAAAGGCAGCCTAGGTGTTAAACTCGGAGGGAGGAAGTTTTCCATTCCTATTCTGCAATCCAAGAACACATTAGCATAACCTCCCCCCAAAATGGAGCCAATCGAGGAAGCCATGACCCTTCAATTCTTAGACTCTCCTGAAAATGAAGAAGAAGAACAATTCATCCAAGAAGAGGATGAATTGTAGGAGACATTTGATTTGTCCAAGGAAGAGCCATCACAAAAGCCCCCCTATTGAGTTGAAAACCCTACCTCTTGGCGCTATGCTTTCCTACACGGTGATGCGGAAGCTCTCATCATCATAAATGATAAGCTTTCACAAGACGAAACTGCTAAACTCTTGACTGTATTAGAAAAGCATAAATCCGTCCTAGGGAATCAACCCTGCTCTTTGCACCCATCACATTCCCACCGACCCATTAAGCACACCATCTAGGGAACCTCAAAGGAGGTTGAACAATGCTATGCGGGAGGTTTCCAAGAAGGAGGTCTTGAAACTCTTGCACGCCAGAATAATTTATCCCATTCCTCATAGTTAGTGGGTTATCCTTGTCCAAGTAGTGCCCAAGAAAGGAGAAATGACAGTCATTCAAAATGAGAGGAATGAACTCATTCCTCAATGAACTGTCATAGGGTAGAAGATGTGTATTGACTATAGAAAACTCAACAAGGCAACAACAAAGGATCATTTCATGATGCCTTTCATTGATGAAATGCTTGAGCGGCTAGCGAAGCATTCCTACTTTTGTTTCCTTGATGGGTATTCTGGTTACCATAAAATTCCATCCACCCTAATGATCAAAGTAAGACCACCTTCACATGCCCTTACATAACATCAGCAGATGTAGTTCGGGTTGTGTAATGCACCCGCTTCATTTCAAAGGTGCATGTTGTCTATTTTTGTGGATGACTTTTCCGTCTATGGAAAAACTTTTGATCATTGTCTTGAGAACCTAGACATCGTCTTACAAAGATGCCAAGAGAAGGACCTAATGCTAAATTGGGAAAAGTGCCATTTTATGGTCCGTGAAGGCATCATCTTAGGACAATTGATGTTTGAAAAGGGGATTGTGGTGGACAAAGCTAAAATTGTTGTTATTTAAAAGATTCCACTTCCCACCAATATTAAGGGTATCTGCAACTTCTTAGGCCATGCAGGGTTCTACCGACGATTTTTCAAGGATTTTTCCAAAATCGCTAGACCCCTCACTATCCTATTAGTTAAGCTTCCACCCTTTGATTTCGATGATGAGTGCCACAAATCTTTTGACGTTCTTAAGAAGCCACTTGTCATAGCTCTAATCTTTCAACCTCCTAATTGGACGCTGCCATTCGAAATGATGTGTGATGCTAGTGATTATGCCGTTGGAGCGGTCCTTGGCCAACAAAGGAGAATAAGCATCATGCCATAGCCTACGCTAGCAAGACTCTGACTGGAGGTCAGCTTAACTATGCCACAACTAAAAAGGAGCTCCTAGCAGTTGTCTTTGCTATCGATAAGTTTAGATCATACTTGGTTGGAGCAAAATTTATAGTCTACACAGACCATGCTACCTTGAAATATTTGCTCACCAAGAAAGATGCTAAACCTAGGGTAATCCGATGGATTCTCCTACTCAAAGAATTTGACTTGGATATAAGGGGCAAAAAGAGAGTAGAGGATTCTGTCGCTGATCACCTCTCACGTATGGAAATACCAAATACACCGGATGTAAAAGCCCCAAAGTTCAAAGCATAAGGTTCTGTTAGGAGAAATAAAATAAAGCATGAGTCAAGAAATCAAAATGGCAATTGAAAAATCAAATAATTCAAACCTCAGGGAGAGATTCAAATATTCAAAAATAGCTCCTGTTCAAACCTTGTCAAAATAAAAATCTGAGCTTACCAATAGAATCCAAATATTCAATTAGTCATCATGCAAATTTTTCATGATTTGAGGCACATTTGCTATGTAATTCAAGTGGGACATTGAATTACACTTGAATTCAAATTCAAATTCGAATTTCATTTGAAACTTGGTCAATTCAATAATTTGATCCCAGAATCAAATTCTACACATGTGAATTGGCCCCTCTGCAAAAATCTAGATTTTTTGGAGCAATGTAGGTAGAAGAATTTAAGGATCAGAGAAGGTGTGCTTGAGAAGAAAAGGTGGGACTCACTGGTCAGCCTCCCAAATCGATTGGACCGCCATTGCCGTAGTGTCCCATGCTCCCAGTTTTTGGCGGCGTACATGGGCATGCTTAAGTGCTCAAGTGGTGGAAATCCTCCTTATCACCTCCTCACTGCTTGCCCTTCTCCATTTCTTCCTCACAGCACCACAGCTCTCTCTGTTTTCTTCCCCCCCCCACCACAAGAACAGAGCGAGGTGACACCCTGGTTTCGGCCAAAACCGAGCAAGCAAGGTGACAAAGCACTGTTAATTGTGTTGCTAGATCATCCTTGTTGTCTTGCACACTCTCCTAATACTTTTCCTGGCCAGTCCAAGCTTTCCCAAGGTGGTGCTCGACGAGTTCGTGCCCGCCGAGTTGCTGTCTTTGACTTTCCACCGGTGCCACACCGCAGCCACCTTACTGAAAACATTTTCTCGCTGCTCCCAAAAGACAAAAGGTGATCCTGCACCCATGATAGATGACAGTGAAAATGCTCATCATTTCATTCTCTATCAATTTCGTACTTCCAATTTTACCGTAGCATGTTCATATGGGAAGGAAATTAGGTTTTACTCTAATTCAGGGTACACCCGTCATCGTAGCTCGATTCAGTTAACAAACATGATCAATATGGTCGTGCGAAACTCCCTGAAGAAAATACATTGAAAACCATTGAAGAAACAGTCGGGTCATCAAGTTTTTCCCCCTTTTCCACCATTCCCGACCTAGGTCATTGGAGGAAGCTCGATTGCAGCCATCTGTACTTCGATTGAGGTTCATTTTCAGGTTCCTCATACTACCAGGAAGCTTTCAGAACAAACAACAAAGAAAATAAGGCACCCTAGAGCTAGTTCAACCTCGCCGGAGTGGTCCGGGCCACCGCCACTGTCGCACGGTGATTGCCGGCCGCCACCGAGCTGGGAGCACCCTTCCATCGTGTTGCTGGCTGATTTTAGGTGGAGGTGGCCACTTGGGTGGAGCTTGTCGCAGCAGGGTGTCGGGCAGCGAGATGGCCGGCGGTGCGCCGCCACCCAGGCCCCGCCCCTATCGAGAGGTTGAAGAAAGCCATTGGGTCCCACTTGTCGGTGGCTATTGGCCAACGGGATCGATCTTTGGCACTAGATCATGTGTGGCTGTGCGGGTTTAACCCTATGGCCGTGCATGGCTTGATCCTCACTGGTCCAGTTTAAAATAGTGGGCCCGGGCTGATTGTTCAAACTTTCTTATGGGCAAATAATTCTAGATTTCAATGAAACTTCAAAATTCAATTACTTCTAGAGATTTGCTCAAATAATTTTAAATAAATTCTTGTAGACTTATATTGATCCCAATTTTGCAGTAGTGCAATTGGTTGGACATGAAATTCCCATAATTTTCTTAATTAATTCCTTTGGTCTAACTGCTTGGGAAATTAATTACTCCTGTCTTGCTGATACGAGAATTCCCAATTTTGGTCAGAGTACTCAATTAAACACACTTGATCTACAGGACAAATTTCAAGTTCACTGGAGTTAATTTGCTGGGTGAATTTGTGTTCCAATTCTCTATGTTATTTAAATTCAGAAACATACAGAAACATTTCCAGATTTTATCCCAAATTTGTAAAATCAATTCCTCACTGTAGGAAGCTCAGAAAATTATGAAACAAATTTTCCTAGAACCAGTGAGATCTCCTCAAGCAATATCAACCACTGTTAGCCATGACAAGGCTCCATATTGAATACCAAAATATAGAGAAGCCATTTACTTGTTGGAATTTTAGAGACAATAAGCTTTCTTGAAAATATCCAATTCTTGGCCCAGATCCTCACATAGTACCTAGTATCCACTGTAAAAATTCCAAAGCCAATTAAATTCATCTTCATACTTGATCAGTGTTTAGAAGGTCTTTTATATAGTTTAAATATCACTCATGTACTTTATATATTGCATATCATATAGTGACCAAGATCGAGGAGGAGCTAGAGACCTTGGAGAGCATGCCACCAGAGGCTAACGTTTCATCTAACTCACAACCAAGCAAGCCCCAGTTTGCATTTAAGTTCTATTTCAAAGTTTTGATTTGTATCACTTATGTCTAGGGTGAGTTTTGTGCATTAGGGCTAAGGTGCTTGTGACTCCACTTGCATGACCCACAAACCCCATGGAGTATTGGGTAGGTTTACAACTCGACAAGTAGAAATTCCATGCTAATGTTGTAAGGAATCTGATAGAAGTCAAGTAGTTGGAATCTACTCGCGAGATAGGGTTTATATCACACAGGATTTGTTTGAGTATGAGAATGGTTTATGAATATGAATATGAGACTGAGCAGTGGGATAGGATGCAGTGAGATGGGTCTCACGTGCATAACTTGCTTGTGTCAATTGAGGACCGATCCGTGTGCAGTCCTGCTGAACAAATGTGAACTGTACCAGATGCATACTAGGTATATGAGCTCCAGGAAATCGATGTAACTTGATAAATAGGGCGTCAAGGCATAGCCCACTATCGATAGGGGTGGGTTGAGGGCAGCAAGGTGTAGCAGGCACATACATGCTCTGTGTAGGGACCTTTTGCCTGCGATGGTGGGACCAGTTCAACGTTTGAGTTTCTTGTGAAAGGTTGATGCGTATGATTTCATGAGGAGCACCACACTCTTCTTACGCCCATGACGTGTAATACGGGTTTCTACTGATTGCATTCACTGTCCCCCATGATTATTTGAGTACCGCTTGTTCACTGCGCTGTGCCGTAGTAAATACTAAAGAAGCCAGAAGAATATGATGTATTGAATTTTAATTGCTTTGCAACTATGATTGCTATAGAATATGCTCACTAAATTTTCTTTTTATGAACCTTTAAACTGCTGCTAATAAGTTGAAAAATAAGGTTCAATCATTTACTGCTAGATCTATTCCTATGCTAAGTATCCCTTCATGTAGAGTTCCATGTTTATGTGAGACGGTTAAGTCTTGCTGAACCTTCATGCTCACAGTTGCTATATTAAGTTGTTGCTGGTGAGACGTATGAGGAAGGACTCGAGGATGAGGCGATGACCCCGTCGGGGTATACCGCCGAGTGGGAGCTCTGCACGCTGCATGATCTTTGTGTGTGCTACTAGTAAAGCGCCCTCGGGTTAGACGACTGCACTTTTGCATAGCTAGGCTGAGAGTTTAGCTAAGAGTATTATCTTTCACTGTACATTAAGTATTATAAAAGACTTCTGCTATTTATATCAATAAAACTTTGTATTTTGTCGTATTTTTTTTCGTTTGTGTTGTTGGGTGCCGCATCGCACGGCACCACCCTCCACAATTCCTGAAATGTGTGTACCTAGTCCTCACAACCTGGTATCAGAGCCGCATTGAGAATAGCACGCTCAAAAAGAGCCTATTTTTGAAAACTTAGATGTAGTCGAGTGAGGATTAGTCATTATGCCCACATAAGGTCTATTATAGTATTAGTTACTTAAGGTGACAATCTAACATATGTGTTATTATATTTTGTAACGATGCTCCAATGTCAGGTAAAAGGTAAGGTACGCCAGCACAAGCGGATCAATTGTTTCAAGCTCTCCGTATGAGTGGTAGTACAATAATTGTCCCCCGTGGCTTGGCACGCGAGTTAATATGAGTTTCTGAACCTTCTTATGGTTTTGGGAACATATGAAAAGGTTGCTCCCCAGCATGCTTCAGGAAAAAGCGAGGATACCCCATCGTGTGGTTAAAAACACGAAGTATGCAACTCTTGAACGTTCAATGTTCAAAGGACCATACGCAGCGCGATCCCTAGCGCAAGAGATAAATGACGTGGCCACCAATCGTGGAGTTGAAAAACACGTAGTATGTTTTTCAATAAACACGCGAAAGCGCCTCCTACTGGTGCAGCATTAGGAAAAGACGTGGGACCCTTGTCGGGTGGTAGAAAACCCGGTCATGTACCTCAAGACATGGCTCAGCTTGGGGAAGTCCATATGGAATGATACGGATGTTCTTACTATATATATATATATATATATAATATATATATATATATATATTATTGTGACTGCCTCGTACGTCACCATATGATTGAGGGCAACACGTCAATGATGATATCCGTGCCTGAGGTGCAACTCGACAACAAATAAAAATTTTCAACATAGGACTAAGTTTGAAGTTGTAATCTCTGTTTTTGGAGCGTTAGAACAGATTGACAATAAGTCATGTGATCGCTGCATTCAGCAGGCACATGGTTTAGAAACTACTTGAGTAAGTCCTCCACAAGTTTCATTGACAGCTCCAAGACAGATTTCAAGATTTAAAACATGAAAACTTCATTTCAAACTAATCTACCCTGTTCCTGATTCAAACTGTGAACTGGACAGAAAATTGACTAAACTTGGAATAGCATAACTCCCTGTAAAATTCAACACTAAAGGTATACTTTACATGGTTAGAAAGCTTAACCAGTCCTCTAAAACTCTTATGTTCAACTCCAGATGAGAATCCCCCTGTAACTTGATGAAAATTTCGAAATTCCAAACTCTGCTAATTCTGGACAGAGAGTGGACAGTTTCTGTACCCTGTCATTGTTTCTATCATATCTCTTAGTATAATCAACGAATGGCTTCATGTAATGCGATTATGGAATCTTGAGTATGAATAAAACAATATTTTAATTTATTATTTTCTGCAAATTTTGATGTTTTGTATCCGGAAACCGTGGAAAAAATCAGCCTTAAACAAAGGAGGTGCTATCAATTTTTTTTTTCCAGAAAATCTGTCAAATTGCAAAAACCATATCTCCCCAACCAAAAATGCTATGGAGGCAAATAAACACATTATGGAAATATATTTTAGTGTACTACAACTTGGTAGTTTAACTCAATTGCAGATTATTCCTATAACTGGTCGAAAACTTTTAATCTTCCCAGACTGGTCAGCTGGACTAGAAACTGGACAGTGAAACCAGTTTCGAATTCTTCAATTCAAATCCATTTGGTTCCACATGATTGTGTCATACCTCAAACCTAGCATCTGTTATTCGACGTTGTCGGTACCCTATGTACCGGATACCCCTTGGGATTGCAAAGACCACAAGGAAACTCCATCTACCAGATTCGAAGACCTCCAAAGGCTCCACATGTCAGGCGTAACCGGACCTGCTTCCCCGACATGGTTAGTCCCTGGGCCGCCACGTGTATCATAAGACCGAAGCTATCACCCACACATGGGAAAGCTCCGGACGGAATACCAGTATGGCACTCCTGGACATAACCCCAGACAGAGGGAAGCTCCGGTACTGACACGTGTCCAACAGCACCGGACCTACCCGTCCACGACGGTAAGCTCCGGAGCTGCCACGTGGCGACCGCCGGACCTTCAACTTCAACAATCAAGCTGGTGGACCCCCCAATGGCTCCGGACCTTCAAGGAGCAATCAAAGACTTCAAGATCCGATTAAGTGTCATTAATATCATATTAATGACACACGATCAGATAGCCCTTAATACTGGTAACGACACTGTTAAAGCCCGTTACCAGTCTATTAAGGGCAATTGTGACGCCCGGTTCCGAAAAACGAACCAAGCTAACGCATATGTGTGCCCAGGATGTTCAACACACATACACGAGTGTAATCACAAACGATATACAGATAATTACCACAAAACAAGATTAATTAACCAAATTTTATTACACAAACCATATTATCCTCGAATACAAGCTCTAATGAATATTAACGACAAGTTTAACTAATGCAGCGGAAATACTCTAATTAAGCAAATAAGCAAACTAAACAGCTAGGCAACATAAGCAATAGGGTATATATGCGCAGCTCCAATCAACACCACAGGCAAAGCTAACGGTAGACACGACCTAGAACTCCGCATTATCACCATTAAACTCCCAATCCTGACCTCCAACTGTTTGGGGGGGGGGAATTGCAAGAGTGAGTACATGTCATACTCAACAAGTGTGGAAAGTATGACATGTGGCTTATTCAAATGACGACAATAATAATGGCAAAGTGCTGAAAGTACATTAAAACATTTGAAAAGCAATATATTATATGTATGTGAAGTAAACCCATCATAAACCATAATTAATAACATAGTCCAATCCATATTCCATATCCATCATCATATACCAATATCCATACTCAATACCAGAATTCAATTCATAACCATCCATAGCCATAATACCAACCATAACCATCCCAAATACCATCCCAATACCGATTTCCCTCTAATCATGGAAGTTCTCTAGGTGCTCATAACCGGGAGCACGACTATCATGATAGTTTTAGACACACTCTGCAGAGGTTGTACCGCTTTACCCATGTGTTTGTGATTTCATCACCCGTCAGCGACTAAAGAACCTCCCTCATGCCAATTACACTTCCTTTGGTGTATGGCCAAGAGATCACAAAATAGCCTTTACAAAGGGATTACTAGGCTATTTAGACCCCACTTAGGTTTCACCGGTGGCGATGTCTCCCTCAGAGCACATCTTCAACCAAGGGCCCCCTCTTGAGCCATTCGGATCCCAAGGTAGTCCCACCAATCATCAGCAAACCCAATCCGACTACCCCTTCCCCGAGCATCCTTAATGGTCCAAATAGCACTGGCAAAGCCCTAATTAATCAGCTACGCCGCACCCATACTTGGCCTCGTGGTGGCACTGTAGTCCTGGCTTATTCTTGCATGAACCGGTCCTTAGATCTAAAGCAAGCAAATCACCATAACATCCAACCCATCCACATACCAGGCTTGCTTAGATCACCTATTACCATACCGTATTGACCAGTTCACATTACCCAGAATATCATTAATGCATAATTAAATGTGTAGTGTTGTTATCCCATCCAAGTTAATTAAGTGAAGCAAAAAGGTAAAAAGCCCATCCTGACTCTCTACCATAAATTCCAGGCGACAAGGGTGGTCAAACAACGCTAGTAAACTTCCTACCATTGGATTCCCATCAAATTGACACAAGCATGCAGTTTTGCAAACAAAACATTTATTTTAAAACAGGATCAATATGCTTCAAGGACACTTGCCTTGCTCTTGCTGTTGATTAGGATCAAAGCCTTCAAACTCTTGGTGCTGTAGATCCTCCGCGGCTCTCTCTAGCGCAAATCTATCTAATCCACACAGTAAACATACAAGACAAGAAACACAATCAAAGAGTGCACAAATATTACTCAATATGTCATGACATGCATGATCTATGCAAATGCAAGGTAGAACTTGTTAACAGATTGCTTTTAATGATCACTAACTAGTTCTAATAGCTTTTAACAAGTTTATACAGGTTTGGATTTGATTAGATCAAATTTTAGAACAAATTTATGCAATTTAACCAGGAAGATCGGACTAGTCCGCTAGGGACCGGACAAGTCCGCACTTCGCGAGATCAGCATATTAGGATTTTCTAGATCGACATAAATCTGGAGATTAGGTGTTGAATTCACGTAAGGAAAAGATAATAGAAGGTATACCAGGTGTTTAGAACTCCAATGAATCAAGAAACTTGGAGGTAGCACTTGGATCTTGGTGATCTAGGGTTGGTGATGAACTTGGAGATGAATTGGTGGTGAAGGACGAAACTTGATGGAGATCTTGATTCTCTTTCGTTTCCTCCTATTCTTCTTCTTGCTTGGGATCTTCTCCTCCCTCCTTGATGGTGGCTTCCCACGAACTAGGGTTTAGGTGGGTGGAAAAGTGGCAAATAGATGTCAGCCCAAGGGGTGGGGTTGTTTATATAGAGGTGGAGGCTAGGGTTTGATGGATTTCGAGTTTGAGATGAGTAGAGGCCGGTTTAGAGTCCCTCATGGGCTCTAAAAGAGTTAGACACGACGTCCCTAGGCCCACTTAACATGAAACCCAGGAAACAAGTCGTAAAACAAAAGATCAACTCGGAGTCGCGAAATATCGGACAAGTCCGGAAAGGACCGGACTAGTCCGAAGTCGTCCAGAGAGAAAATCGGACAAGTCTGGCCAAACATCGGACAAGTCCAACTTTAAACAGAGAGTAAATCGGACAAGTCCGCTGGAACACCGGACTCGTCCAAAAAAGTCCAAGGACTTAGCAATTTTTCAAGGATTCATGGGATATCGGACTAGTCCGCACAAAATCGGACAAGTTCGAAGATTTCCAGAGGCAAAATCGGACTAGTCCGCAGCAAAAACGGACAAGTCCGTTTTTAGTCAAAGAAAAATCGGACTAGTCCTCAATAAAATCGGACTAGTCCGCACTTTCCTGCGTTTTAAGTGCGGTTTTGTTTCAAATCAATTTTAAATGCTCCAAATCAATTTTCACTCGTTCCTCTTGTTGTGTGTTAATATTAAACACGTATATGAGTGCATGCAAGGCATGATGCATGAAAATGAGGGTGTTACAAACCTACCCCCTTAAAATGAATCTCGCCCTCGAGATTCGACGCAGAAGAGAAGAGAGAGGGAAAGTCCTTCTTGAGATCATCCTCCAATTCCCACGTCTCTTCTTTTTCTGTGTGGTGCTTCCATTGAACTTTATACCATCTAATCACCTTGTTCCTTGTGACCCTCTCCTTAGTTTCCAAGATTTTGACCTGTTGTTCGACATACGTCAGATCTTCCTCTAGTTCCAATTCTTCCATTGGCACTTGTTCTTCTGGTACTCTCAAACACTTCTTGAGCTGGGAAACATGAAAGACATCATGGACGTCCGAAAGATGAGCTGGCATCTCCAACTTATACGCTACTTCTCCTCTTCTGTCCAAAATCTTGAATGGTCCAATATAACGAGGTGCGAGCTTGCCCCTTATGTTAAACCTCTTATGACCTCTCGTTGGTGACACCTTGAGGTAAACAAAATCTCCTATTTCAAAGACTAATTTCCTTCTCCTATTGTCCGCATAGCCTTTTTGCCTTGATTGGGCAGCCCTCAAGTTTTCACGAATTATTTGGACTTGCTTTTCGGCTTCTTGCAACACATCCAGGCCAAATACTTGAGTTTCTCCGCCCTCATTCCAGAATAAAGGTGTCCTACACTTCCTCCCATAAAGCGCTTCATATGGTGACATCTTCAAGGTTGCTTGGTAACTATTGTTGTATGAAAATTCTGCGTATGGCAAGATTTTGTCCCAACTCTTCCCATGCTTCAAAGCACAAGCTCTTAACATGTCCTCCAAAATCTAATTGGTCCTCTCGGTCTGTCCATCCGTCTGAGGATGATATGCTGAACTAAAATTCAACCTTGTTCCCAAGGCTTCATGCAATTTTTTGCTAAAATCTGGAGGTAAATTGGGAACCTCTATCCGAGACTATCTTCTTAGAGACTCCATGTCGACACACAATATGCTCCATGTATATTTCGGCCAATTGTGCAGCTGTATATTTAGTCTTCACAGGGACAAAATGAGCTGACTTGGTTAAGCGATCTACAATTAACCAAATTGAGTCATACCCGGACTGAGTACGTGGAAAACCAACTATGAAGTCCATACCGATCTCTTCCCACTTCCATTCCAGGATCGTCAATGGTTGCAATAATCCAGCTGACCTTTGATGTTCCGCCTTGACTCGTTGACACACATCACACAATGCCACATATTCAGCTATGTCCTTCTTCATGCTATCCCACCAATAGCAAGCCTTCAAGTCTTTGTACATCTTCGTACAACCGGGGTGAATCGAGTACGGCGAGTCATGTGCCTCCTTTAATATTGTCTCCCGAATATGCTTCACCTTAGGCACAACAATCCTTTTTCCAAGCCATAAGGTACCATGTTCGTCCTCATCAAATCTGAATTCTCTCCCTTCTTTGGTCCTTTCCTTGATTTCCTTGATCTCTTCATCTGCGGTTTGGGCCTCTCGAATTTCTTTCTCCAAGGTTGGGTTTAACTCCATAATATCCATCTCATCTACAAACCCGAGGTTCAACCGTTCAAACTCCTTGCATAACTCGGATGGTAACTCTCGAACTGTGAGTTGATGATTTACTCCCTTTCTACTCAAAGCATCGGCCACTACATTGGCTTTTCCCGGATGATAGTTGATCCCAAAATCATAATCTTTGATGAGCTCCAACCATCTTCGTTGCCTCAAGTTCAGATCCGTTTATGTGAAAATATACTTCAAACTCTTATGATCCGTATAAATTTCACACCTATGTCCAAGAATGTAGTGTCTCCAAATTTTCAATGCGTGTACCACGGTCGCGGGTTCCAAATCGTGTGTGGGGTAATTCTGCTCATGTTTCTTCAATTGTCTTGATGCATAGGCGACCACTGAAGCTCCTTGCATCAATACACATCCAAGTCCTTGTCTCGATGCGTCGCAATAAATATCAAAACTCTTGCTCACATCTGGCAGTACCAAAACTGGAGCTGTTGTCAACCTCTTCTTCAACTCCTCAAAACTATTTTGACAAGCTTGGGTCCATTGGAAAGTCCTTCCCTTCATTAGCAACTCCATCATAGGCTTGGCTATCTTGGAGAAGTCCTTGATGAATCAACGGTAATATCCAGCCATTCCAAGAAAACTCCTTATTTCCTTTACATTTTGCGGTGGTTCCCACTTCAACACATCTCTCACTTTTCTGGGGTCATCCGATACTCCTCCTCCTGAGATTATATGACCCAAAAATGGCACCTCTTTCAACCAAAACTGACACTTGTTGAACTTGGCATACAATCGATGCTCCCTCAATTTCTGCAATGTAAGCCTCAAGTGTTCCTCATGTTCTTTCTCATCCTTTGAGTAGATCATAATTTCATCAATAAACACCACAACGAATCTATCCAAGTACTCCATGAAGACCTTATTCATGAGGTACATAAAGTAGGCAGGCACATTTGTCAATCCAAAAGACATCACGGTGTACTCATAAGATCCATACCGTGTCCTAAAAGCTGTCTTGGGTATGTCCGATGGTCTAATCTTCATTTGAAAGTATCCCGACCTCAAATCAATCTTAGAGAAGACACAAGCACCCTTCATCTGATCAAACAAGTCTTCTATATGTGGCAAGGTATACTTGTTCTTGATTGTTACCTCGTTGAGAGCTCGGTAATCTACGCACATCCTTTGAGTCCCATCCTTCTTGTCCACGAATAGAACGGGCGCTCCCCAAGGTGAAGAGCTAGGGCGAATAAAACCCTTCTCTAGTTGCTCTTGAATTTGCTTCTTGAGCTCCACTAACTCCATAGGAGGCATCCTATACGGCCTCTTAGCTATAGGTGCAGTTCCAGGTATTAAATCAATAACAAACTCAATGTCTCGATCGGGTGGCATACCTGGTAACTCTTCCGGAAAAACATCTAGAAATTCACACACCATCGGAATCTCCTCAATTGCGGCACCGTCCATATGATTCAACTCCAATTGCTTCACTGCGGTTTGAGATGCTTCAAATTCTACGGTGATCCCTTCCTCATTGGTAAACTTCACTGTCTTCGTGGCACACTCAATAACTCCATTGTGCTTCCTCAACCAGTCCATACCAAGTATAATGTCCAATCCTTGAGAACCCAAAACAATGAGGTTGGCGAAGAAGTCTACCCCCCTTATTCTAAGGCTTACTTTTGGACATACTATATTTGTCCTCATCTCTCCTCCAGGAGACTTAACCAATAGAGTAAACTTCATATGAGAGATAGGCAAACTATACTTGGCAACATACTTCGATGCAATGAATGAATGCGATGCTCCA
Organism: Tuctoria greenei; assembly: GCA_036927565.1. Classification (NCBI taxonomy): domain Eukaryota; kingdom Viridiplantae; phylum Streptophyta; class Magnoliopsida; order Poales; family Poaceae; genus Tuctoria; species Tuctoria greenei. The sequence goes on along the minus strand of JAYESD010000005.1, from coordinate 52,596,688 downwards.
AAAATAAATAACATAGTCGCGGGGTTGGAGTTGGCGAGAAACATACCAATGACCACATCATCCGCTTGTTGAGCATCCTCCGTAGAGACATGGTTCACGTTGCCACGAGCAAAATTCTGCTGTCCACGGCTTCCTTGTGGCGCTCCTCCATTGGGTCTTGGGTTTTCCTCGGTGCATTGCTTCCTTGACCAAGGCCTGACTTAGGACATTGATGCGCAAAGTGTCCAGCTTCTCCACAAGTATAGCACTTCTTAACTCCACCAGAATTATTGGGACGAGCTTGGTTTTGAACATTAGCACCAGGAAAATTAGCACGGGGCGCATAAGGCATTGGAGGCCTAGGTGCTTGCATGATAGGGCGCTGCTGCACAAACTGAGTTGGGCGCGGTGCATAACCAGGGCATTGAGCAGGAATAGAGGAGCTGAAATGAGGCGCATTGGGCGGTGCAAAGCGAGGGCGCACGTTACTTCCTTGTTGCTATCCTTGATATGGCGCCTTCCCCTTGATTTCTTGCTCTATCTCACAGACCTTGTTCTCAACCACGATTGCTTTGTCCACTAGCTTCTGAAAATTTGCATAGTCACAATTGAGCAATTGCACTTGAATTTCATTGTTGAGGCCTCTCATGAACAAATATTGCTTCCGGCTGTCCCGACTAACATCCTCAGGCGCATACCTTGAGAGTTGAGTGAACTTATTGAGATATTCACTCACGCTTGATCTTCCTTGCCTTAAGTTCTCAAATTCTTGCCTTTTCAAAATCATAACTCCCTCCGACACATAATGAGAATGAAAATTCTCCTCGGCCCAAGTAATTCTCTCTTGGTTCTCATGAGCATTGCAATAAGAATCCCACCAATCCGCTGCTCCAACGAGTTGATGAGAAGCAAACAAGACCTTCTCCCGGTCACTGCATTGGACAATAGCTAGCTTCTTCTCCACGGACTTGAGCCAATCATCCACATCCATAGGGTAAGCGGCTTGAGCAAAGGTCGGCGGCCTAGTCCTCATAAACTCTCCCAATCGGTTATGAGGTGGCGGGGGTGGCGGTGGAGGCATGTGGGGCTGATTGTTGATATTACCAACCTGCAGCTGTCCCATAGTTTGTATCATGGTCTGCATGAGCTGGTTTTGCATAGCCAATAGCTGCTCAATGTTGATAGCTCCCTGAGTAGATCCTTGTCCAATGTTGTTCTGAGGCACTCCATTGTTCCCCTCCTCCCCATTGCTATCCCTCTGGTTGCGTGTCCTCACAATCTGAAGAAAAGCAATAGGTAAGAATTAGAGAACGTCCCCAACTATATGCATCAAGGGATATGAAACTAAACAACTAGCTACACTAGCCTAGGTGGACATGGCAATGCTAAAGCATCCCAAAATCCTCTATTAAGCACACAAGCAAACAATATATATATAGCAAACAACACACCAACCAAAACACATCGATTCCTGAGTGCCCCTATGTGCTCTAAAGTGTCCATTCTATGTAGGCTGCATCCTACGGTCAACCTGTGGCTCTGATACCAATCTGTGACGCCCGGTTCCAAAAAACAAACCAAGCTAATGCATATGTGTGCCCAGGATGTTCAACACACATACACGAGTGCAATCACAAACGATATACAGATAATTACCATAGAACAAGATTAATTAACCAAATTTTATTACACGAACCATATTATACTCGAATACAAGCTCTAATGATTATTAACGACAAGTTTATCTAATGCAGCGGAAATACTCTAATTAAGCAACTAAGCAAACTAAACAGCTAGGCAGCATAAGCAATAGGGTATATATGCACAGCTCCAATCAACACCACAGGCAAAGCTGATGGTAGACACGGCCTAGAACTCTGCATTACCACCATTAAACTCCCAATCCGGACCTGCAACTGTTTGGGGGGGGGGGATTGCAAGAGTGAGTACATGTCGTACTCAACAAGTGTGGAAAGTATGACATGTGGCTTATTCAAATGACGACAATAATAATGGCAAAGTGCTGAAAGTACATTAAAACATTTGAAAAGTAATATATTATATGTATGTGAAGTAAACCCATCATAAACCATAATTAATAACATAGTCCAATCCATATTCCATATCCATCATCATATACAATATCCATACTCAATACCAGAATTCAATTCATAACCATCCATAACCATAATACCAACCATAACCATCCCAAATACCATCCCAATTCCGAGTTCCCTCTAATCATGGAAGTTGTCCAGGTGCTCATAACCGGGAGCACGGCTATCATGATAGTTTTAGACACACTCTGCAGAGGTTGTACCGCTTTACCCACGTGTTTGTAATTTCATCACCCGTCAGCGACTAAAGAACCTCCCTCATGCCAATTACACTTCCTTTGGTGTATGACCAAGAGATCACAAAATAGCCTTTACAAAGGGATTACTACCCTATTTAGAGCCCACTGAGGTTTCACCGGTGGCGATGTCTCCCGCAGAGGACATCTTCAACCAAGGGCCCCCTCTTGAGCCATTCGGATCCCAGGGTAGTCCCACCAATCATCAACAAACCCAATCCGACTACCCCTTCCCCGAGCATCCTTAATGGTCCAAATAGCACTGGCAAAGCCCTAATTAATCAGCTACGCCACACCCATACTTGGCCTCGTGGTGGCACTGTAGTCCTGGCTTATTCTCGCATGAACCGGTCCTTAGATCTAAAGCAAGTAAACCACCATAACATCCAACCCATCAACATATCAGGCTTGCTTAGATCACCCATTACCATACCGTATTGACCAGTTCACATTACCCAAAATATCATTAATTCATAATTAAATGTGTAGTGTTGTTATCCCATCCAAGTTAATTAAGCGAAGCAAAAAGGTAAAAAGCCCTTCCCGACTCTCTACCATAAATTCCAGGCGACAAGGGTGGTCAAACAATGCTAGTAAACTTCCTACCATAGGATTCCCATCAAATTGACACAAGCATGCAATTTTGCAAACAAAACATTTATTTTAAAACAGGATCAATATGCTCCAAGGACACTTGCCTTGCTCTTGCTGTTGATTAGGACCAAAGCCTTCAAACTCTTGTTGTTGTAGATCCTCCGCGGCACTCTCTAGCGCAAATCCGTCTAATCCACACAATAAACATACAAGACAAGAAACACAATCAAAGAGTGCACAAATATTACTCAATATGTCATGACATGCATGATTTATGCAAATGCAAGGTAGAACTTGTTAACAGATTGCTTTTAATGATCACTAACTAGTTCTAATAGCTTTTAACAAGTTTATACAGGTTTGGATTCGATTAGATCAAATTTTAGAACTATTTTGATGCAATTTAACCATGAAGATCGGACTAGTCCGCTAGGGACCGGACAAGTCCGCACTTTGCGAGATCAGCAGATTAGGGTTTTCTAGATCGACGTAAATCTGGAGATTAGGTGTTGAATTCACGTAAGAAAAAGATAATAGAAGGTATACCAGGTGTTTAGAACTCCAATGAATCAAGAAACTTGGAGGTAGCACTTGGATCTTGGTGATCTAGGGTTGGTGATGAACTTGGAGATGAATTGGTGGTGAAGGACGAAACTTGATGGAGATCTTGATCCTCTTTTGTTTCCTCCTCTTCTTCTTCTTGCTTGGGATCTTCTCCTCCCTCCTTGATGGTAGATTCCTACGAACTAGGGTTTAGGTGGGTGGAAAAGTGGCAAATAGTTGTCAGCCCAAGGGGTGGGGTTGTTTATATAGAGGTGGAGGCTAGGATTTGATGGTTTCGAGTTTGAGATGAGTAGAGGCCGGTTTAGAGTCCCTCATGGACTCTAAAAGAGTTAGGCACGACGTCCCTAGGCCCACTTAACGTGAAACCCAAGAAACAAGTCGTAAAACAAAAGATCAACTCGGAGTCGCGAAATATCGGACAAGTCCGAAAAGGACCGGACTAGTCCAAAGTCGTCCAGAGAGAAAATCGGACAAGTCTGGCCAAACATCGGACAAGTCCGACTTTAAACAGAGAGGAAATCGGACAAGTCCACTGGAACACCGAACTAGTCTGGAAAAGTCCAAGGACTTAGCAATTTTTCAAGGATTCATGGGATATCGGACTAGTCCGCACAAAATTGGACAAGTCCAAAGATTTCCAGAGGCAAAATTGTACTAGTCCGCAGCAAAAACGGACAAGTCCGTTTTTAGTCAGAGAGAAATCGGACTAGTCCTCAGTAAAATCGGACTAGTCTGCACTTTCCTGCGTTTTAAGTGCGGTTTTGCTCCAAATCAATTTTAAATGCTCCGAATCAATTTTAAACTCGTTCCTCTTATTGTGGGTTAATATTAAACACGTATATGAGTGCATGCAAGGCATGATGCATGAAAATGAGGGTGTTACAGCAATTAACCTCATTAATTGTGTATCAATTATTGTGTAACCGCCGGGGCCACATGTTGGGCCAGGCTAACGGTGTAACGGCCAGTCCTTGTACTATAAAAGGACTGGTCGACGATACACAAGGGACGGTTCCTGACCACTACTGAACTCCCTGAGCTAGACGAGCTTCTTCTTCTAGAGCTTCTTCTAGACTCACACGCTCAATACAACACCAACACATCCCGTAGAGTAGGGTATTACGCTCAGACGGCCTGAACCACGTAAATCTCTGTGTACACTTGTCTTTCACCTTCTGGAATCTCTGCGCGCCCATTACCGAACTACAACTCCTCGATCTACCAAAGGTAGTGTCGGGAGATCCGCCGGATCCAAACACCGACAGTTGGCACGCCAGGTAGGGGGCCCCGAGATTTCAAGTATGGTGAACACAGCTGCTGGATCATCCAACGGCAACCCTACGGTTCAACCCGCTGGGGGCAATCCCTCCAACATGCAGCAACCAGCAGGTGCCATGGCTCCAGCAGGAGTCATGCCTCCACTGCCACCGCCTGCACCAGCACGTCAAGCTGAGCAGCGTGACGGTGCATCAGCGTCGGTCATCGCATCGGCGAATAACAACAACCCTGAACACACGCTTCATGCAGCGCGTGCTCTCCTCCAATGTCCACCACCTCCAGGTGCATCCCAAGGTGCAATGGAGCAGTGGAGGGCTGATGTGGAACATCTGGTTGCAGCAGCATCCGACCGCATCAGCAACCAAGGTCCTCCTCCTTTGGGGTGAGCCCCATCGCAGCGCCAGACCGTGTCTGGCAGACTTGGTCCGCATGCTTCCCACGTCGCTACCTTCTGGGGCGCGACGTACTCATACGGTAACCAGGCTTTCAACTCATGACATCCGAGCGGAGCTTGATTGCTGTTACCGTCAACAGGATGACCACATCCATATCGAGAGTGCTCGCAAAAGGCGAGAGGCTCAAGACAGTCCTGCTCCTCAGGGAGTAGGAGGAGGCTGTTCTGCTCTGGCCATGCACCTACGCATGGTCAGATGGCCACAAAAGTTCCAGCCTCATCTGCCGGAGAAATTTGATGGGACTATTAATCCTGCTGAGTTTCTCCAGATTTATTCCACTGCAATTATTGTGGCTGGAGGTAATGAGGCCGAAATGGCCAACTACTTCCCAGTGGCCTTGACTAGGACCACCAGGTCCTGGTGTCATGAGCCTTCCTCACAACTCCACAATAGTTGGGAGGAATTGTGCCAACAGTTCACCGCCGATTTCAGGAGTTCATACACCCGACCAGGCACCGAACTGGACCTTTTTGCAGTCGTGCAGAAGGGGGGAGAATCCCTGCGCTCATTCATCTAGAGGTTCTCCTATGTACGAAACACCATTCCTTCTATCTCTAGTGCCTATGTTATCGTGGCATTTAGACAGGGTGTACGAGATAATAAGATGCTGGAGAAGCTGGCGGTCAAGGAGATCACCAGCATCACAAAGCTCTTTAGCTTGGCAGACAAGTGTGCCAAAGCTGTGGAGGGCCATGAAATGCACTCCAAACCACCTCTGGAGGATGGCAAAAAATCCTCCAAAGGCGAAGCCACTACCTCCGGGAGTGGCAAAAAGAAGAAAAAGTCCAACAGCAAGAAGAAGCCGTCGGCCGGCACATCTACCGCTGCGGCTGCAGTAGCTCCGGGTGGCCGGGGGCCACGCCCTGAGAAACAACCTCGACCATCCTCTAAAGACGGTGGCAACTCCAAAGTGTGGTGTCCCATCCACAAGTCGAACAACCACAACTTGGAGGACTGCCGGGAGGTCCAAAACCTTGCCGAGCGCTACAACAAGCGCCGGGAAGAAGTTCCTTTCCGTCAGAGGGAAGGGAAACAGAAGGTCGATGAAGCTCCGGCTGAAGAGGAGTTAGGCTTCCAGGACCCTAAAAAGGTCTTGAAGGTTCTTTACACCTCCGTCGATGACGACTCCGACATCTCTAACAATGAGCATCAGAAGACCATGAACACCATCTTTGGTGGTTCGTGGGACATCACCTCCCGCCGTGTCCTCAAGACCATGCGACAGGACATGGCCTCAATAGCTCCTACAGCTAGGGCGGAGCGTCATCGAAAGTGGATGGACACCACCATCACTCTTGATGCTTCAGACTGCCCTCGGAACATGATCGGAGCTGGTCAACTACCATTGATGGTATCTCCGACCATCAATAATATTCAACTCCACCATGTAATGGTGGACGGAGGTTCGGGGTTGAACCTCATAAGATTCAAAGCTTTTGTGAAGCTTCAGCTCCGACCTTTGGACCTTCGCCCCTCCCGACCTTTCTCTAAAGTAGGCTTGGGGGCCATAACACGACTCGGTGCCATTACTCTCCCGGTGACCTTCGGGACTCGGGAGAATTATCGCACTGAGAAGTTGATCTTTGACGTTGCTCAGATCAACTTGCCTTTCAACGCCATTCTGGGCAGGCCCGCCTTGTACAAGTTCATGGCTGCTGCTCATTATGGCTACCTGGTGTTGAAGATGCCAACACCAGCTGGCGTTCTCCGGATCCGCGGAGACCGTACTGCCAGAGTGACTGCTCTGGAAGAACTTCATGCGCTTGCTACAGCACAGGAGGAAGAATCCAGGAAGGAACAAGCTCTGAAACCCCCGAGCATTCGTCAACGAGGCTCAACCTCCGCACTTCGCGTGCAACCAAGTGGCGACACCGACATCCCCGTCAAAGTCGTCCAAATCGGTTCTGATGCCGCTCAGACTACCCGTATATCAGGAGGTCTGAATGACAAATAGGGACTCGCGCTCATCACTTTCCTCCAGGCTAATGTCGACGTGTTTGCCTGGCAACCGTCGCAAATGCCTGGGATCCCTAGGGAAGTGAATGAGCATAATCTGAAGATCTATCCTGACGCTCGGTCCGTACATCAAAAGCCTCAGAAGCAATCCGTAGAGCGACAAAACTTCATACGACAAGAAGTGAAGAAGTTGCTTGAAGCTGGATTCATCCGAGAAGTCTTCCATCCAAAATGGCTGGCAAACCCAGTTGTTGTACCCAAGGCCGGCGGGAAGCTTCGGATGTGTATCGACTACACAACACTAAATAAGGCATGCTCAAAAGATCCATTCCCACTACCTAGAATAGATCAGATAGTGGATTCCACCTCCGGGTGTGAATTACTATGTTTCCTAAATGCATATTCTGGGTACCATCAAATCAGAATGTCTAGGGAAGATGAAGAACATACTTCTTTTATCACAGTAGATGGATTGTACTGCTATACTACCATGCCATTTGGTCTCAAGAATGCAGCTTCAACATTTGTACGAGCTATGTACAAAACCTTTGGAGAGCTCATCAGAGATGTAGTGGAAGTGTATGTTGATGACATCGTCGTCAAGATCAAGGACAAGGAGTCACTCCTTGACACCTTGCAAGATGTCTTCGACAAGCTGCGGGTCACCCGCACGAAGCTGAACCCAGACAAGTGCATCTTCGGGGTTAGCTCCAGAAAGCTTCTAGGTTTCCTGGTAAACCACTGGGGAATAGAGGCAAATCCGGCGAAGATTAAAGCCATTGAGGAGATGCGGCCACCAGCCCGCATCAAGGACGTCCAGAAACTGACTGGATGTCTAGCCGCCCTCAGCCGATTCATCTCAAAACTGGCAGAACGGGCGCTACCCTTCTTCAAGCTATTGAGGAAGTCTGGACCATTTCAATGGTCTGAAGAAGCAGAAAAGGCGTTCCAGGAGCTAAAGCAGCTCCTCACCACTCTACCAACCTTGGTAGCTCCGAACCCTGGTGAGCCCTTACTGCTTTACATTTTAGCAACCGACGAGGTTGTTAGCATGGTCTTGGTTGCGGAGAGACCAGAACCATCCCAAGCTCAGGAATCCAGACCCCTCCGGGAGGGTTCGGAGGTTCTTGAAGGTGAGTCTGGGTCCCAGCCCCCAGACTTGGATCTACAAGGAGTTATTCCAGAAGATCTGGACCCCTCCGGGAGGGTCCGGGTCGCTCCAGTAGAAGCTCCAGGTTCCTCCAGCAAGGACCCGGAGGTCCCCGAAGCAGGTCCAGACCCTTCCGAGAGGGTCCGGGTCGATGGGGAGGAAGCTTCAGGCCCCTCTGGGAGGGTCCGGACAGTCCGACGCCTAGTGTACTTCATTAGCGAAGTACTACATGATGCCAAGACTCGATACCTAGAGGTGCACAAGCTGCTTTACACAGTTCTCATCGCCCCTAGGAAGCTTCTCCATTACTTCCAAGCTCACAAGATCTCAGTGGTGACTTCTTATCCACTGCGTGCGATCTTGCATAATCCCAACTCAACTGGGATATTGCAAAGTGGGCAGCGGAATTGGCTGAATTCGATCTTGAATTCGTCCCAAGATAAGCTATCAAGAGTAAAACACTGGCGGACTTTGTGGCGGAATGGACCCCCTCTCCATCAAACCCTGGGGGCCATAGTGAGCAGAAGCCGGAACTCAAGGCTCCGGTCTTCAGCGAGCCTCACTGGACCCTCTACTTTGACGGCTCCATGCAAAAGCAAGGGGCCGGAGCTGGAGTCCTTCTCCTCGCTCCAATCGGGGAGAAGGTAAAATACATGGTCCACCTTGACTTCAAGGCGACCAACAACATGGCGGAGTATGAAGCACTCATTTATGGACTAAAGGTGGAACTATCATACGGTGTCAAGCAGCTGTTGGTCAAGGGATATTCGCAGCTCATCATTAAACAGGTGAAGGGTGAATGCTGCTGCAACAATACTCAACTAACTGCTTATCTCCTTGAAGTCCAGAGGCTTCAAAAGGACTTCGAAGTCTTGGATCTCCACCATGTCCAGTGTGTCCATAACGCTGAAGCTGATGAACTCTCGACGAAAGCGTCAACCAAAGCTCCGGCTCCTGATGGAACCTTCGTCCGGAGGTTGTCAAAACCCACAGCTCAGCCAGCCGAACTGAGCAAAGGGGGCGATAACAGCATCCCAAAGCTAGCAGTCCTGATGGCCCTGTTACCATGGCAGCTATCAAGGGTCGTAGGTGCTGCCGAAAGCTCCGAGCAACCCAGCACGCAAGACTCAAATGCTCAAGCAAGCTCCGATCCATGGATCTTGGAGATCCGGAGCTACTTGAAAGACAATATCCTTCCTGACGATGATGTATCCGCTGACCGGATAGTCAGATTGGCTAAAAGATACACCCTGGTTGAAGGGGATCTCTATCGGTGCGGTGCCAACGGCGTCCTAATGCGGTGCATCACAAGGGAAGAAGGCTGCGAGCTCCTCGCAGAAATCCATGGAGGCGAGTATGGGAACCACACATCTTCCCGCACGCTGGTCGGTAAAGCCTTCCAGCATGGCTTTTACTGGCCTACAATGCTCCAGGATGCAACTGAGCTGGTGAAGAAATGTGAAGCATGCCAGTTCCATGTTTCATATATTCATTGTGCTAACACGTGTACCCATAGGAGCTTGTACCCATACTACTGAGTTCTTTACGACAGTTTCTGGAACACGACCGTCATAAATAAACATAGAGTATTTATGACGTCGATCGAAACCATCGTAAATAACTCAACAGTATTTACAACGGCTAAGACCACCATCGTAAATAATTATCCCGCCCTACCACGTGGTAGGGGGAACTTATTTACGATGGCTCGAAGTAGCCCTCGTACACAAATATATTTACGACGGTATTTATGGCTGTTATATACCAATTTTACCCGTCAATTTAACTCAACTATGTGAAGGAAATATCATTTCTTGCACACATCACCTTTCTATTTAACCTATTTCCGATTGTACTTGGAGAAATTGGTGCATGCAGGCATTTTACACAAAATTGAAGTGAAACAAGGGGATAGATCCTATAAAATATCATCCCAGCCAATCAAGCGTCAACATGTGGTACCAAATGGATCAAATGGCCCACAAACAGAAGTATCCAATGCCACCCAACGGTGTAGCACCCATACCATGGAATGGGACCCACCCGTCAGTCACTTGGAGGAAGAACTGGTCGTTTGGAGCCAGACCAGGTCAGTCGACCCCCCTAGTCGGCCGACTAGGTCTTGGTGCCAAACGCGGTCGAACGCCACGTGTTGGCTCCTCCCGACTTGAAGAGGTCATGGGTGACTGATTCACGCATTTTTGGTGGCGGGAACCGACCCTTCTCCAAGCTACAAATCGGACCCCTCACTTCAACACACACCACTTGAGCATCATTTTATTGTATACACTAGTTCTCTTAGTCCATGGATTCCACGAGTGTGGTCGAGGAGAGTGTTGTCAATGTCGCTCATCCACGCTTGAAGGTTTCCATAGGTTGGATGTACCATGTGATTAATTGGCTAAGGTAGTGATAACCCTTCGCACAAAGACATGACGTGCACTCAATATGCGTTGAGTGTGTTCCGTCATTCTTTGGATAAGGTGTATCATACCTTCTTGTCATAAAGGAATGACTTGTACTCCTCATGCATTGGGTGTGATCCATTATTCCTTGGATGAGGTAATGATTACCTTTAGCCACAAAGGAGTGACTTGTACCCAACATGTGTTGAGTACGATCCGTTATTCCTTGGCTAAGGTACAACATACCTACAACCACAAAGGGATGATATCCACTCAACATGGATTGAATGTGATCCGTTGTTCCTTGGCCACGGTATAAAATACCTTCTGGCCACATAGGAACAACTTGCACCAAATATACATTGGATGTTATCTTGTCATTCCTTGGTTAAGGAACATCATACCTTTTAGCCACAAAGGAATAACTTACACCCAATGATGGTGGCAATGCCCTTGAGCTTGAATGAGTGCTTAGAATAGTTGAGAGCATACTGCTCTCACATATTTGTAGCAGCCCATTGGTTGCTCACAAAGGGTTTCTAGGTCAAATCTCCGACCTTGTATAGTTATGGTTGACTTTAGGGCTTAATTTCCAATAGGTAGCAACCATCCTCATTTACTCCTTGACCAAGAGATGTTGAAATGGAATCCTCTTAGGATTCCAACAATCGGATCTTTGAATGCCTACATAGTAATGTTACTCCTGCAAACTTCCCCTCTATGATAGAGAGTGATGGTTAGCTCCCGATACTTGTACAAATGAATTTTTGGGTTAGGTCACCGAATCTTTATTTGTACAAACGAGAAAGAACAAAATCAAAGATGCAGTGGGTCCAATTTCAAGTGTATTCATGAACAATGTATGAATCATTGATAGTAGTGGGGCTTTATGGATAAATCAATTTGAACATTTTTCTAAAGCTCCTACTCAAAGCAATACAATTGATATAAATACACTATATGGATCCCTTCACCTTGTAAATTTTCTAGCCATCATAGTTTTTTTTTTACATAAGAGCAAATGTTATCATTTGTATCATGACAAACAAGATTCTCAATTTTATCCTCCTGAACATTTTAAATTTTCTTGCCTAAGAATTCAGTGATCCATGCATGAATGAGTTTCGAATCAAAATTATGGATATAACTATTCCTAGGTTGCTACATACCAATTCAACCATTAAGTAATTCCATAAGCATTACCTAGGCAGAAAATGTCTAAGTCAATTTCAGCAATGCTTATGAAATTCTAGGTACTTGTTTAAATTTTTTCCCAGGTAAGGTGACATTTCTTTTTGAAGAATCAAAAAGAGTAATGTCACTCTTGTGAGAATGTATAAGAATTGAATTATGAGAAGGTGTAAAACTTCCTTACCAATGTAAGCCAAAATCATTCAATCCTAATGTAATTCCAAGGACGGAAAATTTTAAACTTGTACCTCAATTGAAGAGCAGTCCGGGTTGAAGGTCGTTATGTGAGAAACTCATGACCATGAATTTTGGTGTAGTCTTTATGTTCAATGTCTCTTGCCAAGTTCAGGTTGGAGTTGATTTAGTTTCATCTTGCTCCTCCATTGGACCAGTGTCTTGAACATTCCTCCATAATGAACTCAAAATGAGATCGATGGAGGGATATGTGTTTGATGGGGCCTTCCAACCTCTTCGCAAATTTTGTCTTGGCTGCACTAAAATTAAGAACAAACAAAACAACTCAAAAATGGGTTACATTAGCTAAAAAGCATGTTGTACCCTTTGTCAAATTGTTTTTCCCAACTTGAACCAACTTGCAAATGCATTGAATATTGAGGGAAATATCTTTGGGTTGAATTAGGAACATGAATTCATTTGGTTACGCCAAAGGTTCATATTTAAATAAATTTATTTCCTAATTCAAAATATTAGTTTATGATGGTTCGAAATTTGATTTTCAAACATGCAAGTGTGAGAATTCAAACATGCTAAATGCAAATGCAAATATTGATGGAAAATTCAAATATGCAATTTGGAAAACAAATATGAGATAACTACCAATTAACCTATTGGCAAGGACTCACTGAATTTTTGAAGTCCGATGAGTGGGACTTACCTCTGTCCTGTTTAGTGTGATGATTTGTTATCCAATCCTAGAGTTAAAGATGTGGACAACTTCTCTTGATTGACATGCCAAATCTACATTGGCATGTTAGTTGGACATGTGGGCCACATGGTGGTCCTAGCCTCTCCATCATCTTGATGAAGACTTGTTGATGTAGTGACGGCTTCTCAATCTTGAAGATATTCTCCTATGAGCATTGTGAGGCTTGTCCTTCTTTAGGGGTGTCACTTCGACCTTGCTTGATATTCTTTGGATTTAACCCATACTTTGATCTTAGATCAAAGGTTTCCTTGGGCATGATGACATGTGGACTCCACAATCAAACAAGAAATGCTTCATTCACAATGTCACTTGCCCTTGGTTGCATAGGCTTGGTTGAAGTGTAGGAATCCCAAAAAGTGATTGTGGGATATATTGGATCTTGAATGCTCTTTAAATTTCTTGTCCTTGGCCAAGGGCTTCATGTTGTCTTGATTTCTTGCTTGGCCATGTACAAGATATTCAAGCTAGGCTAGTTGAACTTAAATCCCCTGAAATCCTAATAGCTTCCTTGATTATAAGGGTGATATTAATTCCACCCTTGACCTCCTTGTAGGTGGTAGCCATTGGAGTTGTGTTTGGAAGGAAGAATCCCCATGGGTTTTAGGGAAATGATTCTTCAAGTGGCCCATGTTGACATGGATTTCCACAAATCATGTGAATATCCAAGGCTTGGATCATCCAAACACTTTCTCCATTGGCTTGATCTTCATGATACTTCAATGGGAGGTGTAGTTTCTTAGCTAGCACGTCCACCTTGTGAAGTGGTGTGCATGCCAAGCTAAAGGAACTAGAGCACTCTTAAATCCACCCATTGAGTAGAAACCATATTCTCATCCATGATGAATGAGAATATGCCTCCTTCAGCTCCAACACAAAGCTGGTAATGGATTGATGGACCAACCCATGACATGAATGTTGGATGAAGAGCTATCTATCCACCCCGTGATGGAGGCAAACCAAGAAGAACTCTTGGAGCCTCCCCCAAGCTTGGGGATGGATGACTTTGGCTTCTACTGGAAGCTGAAATTCTTCCGCAAAAGACAATGGTGTTGCCTTGCAAACATTTGTTGAGGTACGCCTTGAATCATCTTGCAGTTGAGTACTAGCATCCTCGTTGGCCATCCCATGAAATGGGTTAGCCAACACTCCCCCGTTTTCACCACAAAAGGAGAAAACAAACAGGGTAATCCTGTCTAATAACTATTAGTACCTATAACTTAATCACAAGTGATAGCTATCCTTCACTTCCTTTTCTTTCCCCGGCAACGGTGCCAAAAATGCTTGTTGACGTTTCTTACATCACAGATCATCTCTCGAAAGAGATGAGGTCCGCAAGTGCACGGAAACTATCGTGTAGCATTTCACCCAAGAGTATTTCCAAGGGTATCATATTTATCCCGAAGGAAGGCAATGGAGTAAAGTGAACACTACTCTTATGATCAAGCTATGGGATACTAATCAATTATCAAGACAAGAGTAAGTTGATAATATATGGGTAGTGTGACACACACCGAAGCAATCTATCCTAAGGGTAAATGGGACCTATGGAGATTAGACTAAGAGTTGCTGAGTTGCTCCTACAATGCTTCTAGTATACATATACATAGCCTAAGTTAGATACTAATGAGCATGTCAACGGTGAATACTTATGCTAAGTTGTTCAACATATCGGGCACGGGTTTACCCCTAGCAATACTAGGACGACTCCCGCCAAGAGCCTGTGGCATAGCCGAACGTGGAGGATTATAATGGACAGATAGGGTTGTCACTACTTACTGCCTACCTCTTCAATCCGTGGGTCTATGAGACATCCAATGTTAGTTAACTACCCTAGCAACATGCTAGCATATTAAGTAAATACCTTAAGAATCATGACATCTTAAGGCAATGACTAACCTAAATATCATTGAACCAATGTTGAGACATAGCATAAGTTATTCATATTAACATGATCATATCATAACTACTTAGACTATAGTGGGGGTTTATAGTGTTTATGATGATAGTATAATGACATTAAGGCATGATCATAAATACTATTTCTACCACATACATGGAATCCACAATCAAATAAGAAACGCTTCATCCAAGTATATGAATAAAAGAAGACTAAAGATAATATCTTTATTATGCATAAAGTCACAAATATAAGAAAAGATACATGATCCATAACTTTCCCAACTTGGACTTGGGACTAGAGGCTCTTTTCTCTATAGCCTAACTCCACTAAGGACTAAGAGAACTAGTGTATACAATAGAATGATGCTCAAGTGGTGTGTGTTGAAGTGAGGGGTGAGGTGTCCTATTTATAGCTTGGAGAAGGGTCGGTTGCCACCAAAAGCGCGCGAATCAGTCACCACTGACTTCTTCAAGCCGGGAGGAGCCAACACGTGTCGTTTGACCGCGTTTGGCGCTAGGAAGGGGTCGATCGACCTGGTGGTTCGGCCGACCTAGTCCTGGCTCCAAACGGCTAGTTCTTCCTCTAGGTGACTGACAGGTGGGTCCCATTCCATGATATGGGTGCTACACCATTGGATGACCTCGAATACTTCTGTTTGTGGGTCATTTGATCCATGTTGTGCCACATGTGAACGCTTGATTGGCTGGGATGATATTTTATAGGATTGCTCTCTCCCTTTTACCTCAATTCCTGCATAAAATGTATGCATACATAAATTCTCCAAGAACAAGTGGAAATAGATTAAATAGAAAGGTGATGTGTACAAGAAATGATAATTCTTTCACATAATTGAGTTATACTGACGGGTGAAATATGTATATAACAGCCGTCGACAGTGATGCAATCCAGTGGAAAAATTTTGATATTCTGTGTCCAGAATTTGCAAAGGAAATCAGAAATGCAAGGTTTGCCTTGGGTACGAACAGAATGAATCTGTTTGGTGAAAAAGGAGCATACACAACACATGGCCCGTGGTCTTAACGATGCACAACATACAGACGTGTTTGTGTCACAAAAGGAAATATATTTTGTTATCTATTCTTATCCAAGGTCCAAAACAACCCTACATTGAAATTGATGTGTTCTTGGAACCTTTAATGGAACATATGGCAAAATTGTAAAATGGAGGGGTACGTACATGGGATGAGTACAAGCAGGAGTATTTCACGCTAAGAGCAATGATATTCGTTACCGTGCATGATTATCCTGGCCTACATACATTATCAGAACAAATGAAAGGGAAGAAATGTTGTGTAAGGTGCGTGGATGGAACTGGGTTTTTATACCTCACTTCATCCACAAAGACAGTGTACATGAGACACCGACAGTTCTTTACAGATACACACAAGTATAGGAAGATGAAAGAACAATTTGATACAACGAAAAAGATACTGCACCAAAACCTTACAGTGGAAAACTCGTGTTCGAAATGGTTAATAACATTCATATTGCTTTCGGTAAGGGCAAAAAATGTAAAGAAACAAAGAGAAAAAAATACATCTTCGGGTGATACAACTGACATGACTTTCAAGAAACAATCGAATTTTTTCAAGTATATTCCAAACTGGAAGAACCTGAAATTTTGCCATAGTATTGATTTGATGCACGTTACAAAGAATGTATTTGACAGCATTATTGGGACCTTGCTAGACATGCTGAGGAAAATAAAGGACATATTAAAATCATGTATGGACCTAGTAAATCTTAATATGAGATCAGAGTTTCACCCGGTAGAAAAGGCGAATGTGAATCATTACCTTCCCCCAGTCATCTACAACTTGACACGGCAGGGGAAAAAAGCATTTTGCGAATGATTGTGTGCGATCAGAGTGCCCACGAGTTTCTCATCCAATATCCGCAAACTAGTCAAGATAAAAGACTTGTCTTTATTCGGCTAAAATTCTCACGACTCTCACATGATGATGACAGTGTTCCTTGCCATTGCAATAAGGGTCATCAAACTTGAACATGTAAAATTTGTCATCACATGTTTGTGTTACTTCTTCAATGTAGTATTGCAAAAGGTGATAGCATGTGAAGACTTAGACTATTTGAAAACAAACATCGTCGAGACTATGTGCAAGCTTGAGATATGTTTCTCATCATCCTTTTTTGATAAGCAAGTACAACTAATCATACATCTTGTTGATTAGATAAAAGCATTGGGGTCACTATATTTACATCATATGTTTTCATTAGAGAGATATTTAGGAGTATTAAAAGGTTATGCGCGGAACCGTGCTCACCCAGGGGGTTCAATTATGGAAGGATACACCAATGAAGAAGTGATTGAGGGTTGCACTGATTACATCAAAGATTGAAAGCAGATAGGTGTGCCTATACCAATACATGAGGGTAGACTACGTGGGAGAGGCAAAGTGGGTAAGAAAACTTTTATCGTTCATGATCATGATTATAAATTAGTACACCGTGCACATTTTGGTGTACTACAATAGCTCGCAATAGTTGATTCGAACATCGAGGAACACCAAATTTAGCTTTGGGAAAAACCAAGGCTGCAGAGTGGACTGAATCATGAAAGAGCATAGAAGATGTTTCATTGAATGGTTAATGGACAAAAATATACTATACGTAAACTCTATAGAAGAGGCAAGAATGAAGAAGTTGACTTCTGGCCCACCTACTTTGGTGACATCATGACAAGCATATGACATCAATGGTTACACATTTTACACTAAGGAAAAAGACGGTAAGAGTGTTGCACAAAATAGTGGTGTTCGTATAGAGGCTTATGATCCACAAGGGCAGAAGACCACATACTTCGGGTTCATAAAGGAAATATGAGAACTCGATTATGGCGAAAGAATGCTAATGCCCGCATTTAAGTGCCAATGGGTCAAACATCCTGATGGTGTGAAAGTGTGCAACTACAGGCTGACACTGGTAGACTTGCACAAAGTGGGTTATAAAGATGACCCGTGGATTCTCGCCGATCGTGTTGCACAAGTTTTTTATGTAAATGATCCAGGAACTGAGAAGATGCACGTAGTTGTTTCTGGAAAGCAAAATATTGTTAGGGTTGAGAATATGGAAGATAATGAAGAGAAATATAATCAAATGAAGATATGTACCTTTTCACCGAACCAGAAAAAAGTAAGCACGTAGAGAGAAGCATTAAAAAGGATTTGAAATCCTATATGCGAGAAGATATCAATGTTGGAAAAAAATGTATGATATATATTGTACATATTTGAAATATTACAATGAAGCTTTAATATTTTAATTTGACATTTTTGTCTTTTATGAATTTGTTCATATATGTAGGTATATGTATTTATGTGTATATCTTGTATATGTATATATTATTATATATACATATAAATGATATATATATATATATTATAATATATACATATATATAATATATTTCTATAAAATGCTCTGAAAAACATTATTAGATATTTTTCTTGTAGTCTCCTTCACAGTCGGCCAGTAAGTAAAATTCATTTGTGAAAAAATAGAGAGTATCACAGGCGGTCCGTATAAAATACCGCATGAAATATATGCACCACTACAGGCAATTCTTTATTAATTGCCGCCTGTGCAAACATTGTCCTTACCCAGGCAGTTGTTTATTAAAAACTGCATGTGATGTTTGAACCAGTACAGGCGGTTCTTCATTAATAATCGTCTGCGAAGATCATGTATTTACCCAGGCGGTGGTTCCTAAAAAACCGCCCGTGATGTTTGAGCATCACATACGATTATTGTATCATTCGACATCACAGACGCATTTTCTAACGTACCGCCTGTGTAAAAAATTTGAGGCACATGTGAAAATGCTTTTGATAGTAGTGTCTCCATGCGGCAGCACCTCCCAATTCCAATCCATGTGGAGAAGCTTATGCAACTCTTTTTGTAATACCTTAGAAGAAATTTGCCCCCCTCCCCTCGGGATAGTGACCAATGCAGTGGGGATAGGATCTGGTGCTTCCAATTTGTAATCAAAGTCAAGGCATGTGTAAGAAACTAAATTCATGTCCTCCTGTGCCAACTAGAGGGACCTGACTTTGTCATCTTCAAAATTGGACACTTCTTTGATAGATGTGAATCCTCCTTGTTATATACGACACAATCCAAGTTGGCATTGTATACTGTCACCATACAAGCAGAGGCATCAGAAGAATAGAAGAAGGTGTGGCTTGAGAAGTGGCACGAGGAAGAACATTCATTCAGATTCAAGTATTGGGCCGACAGAGGAAGAAGGCAGGTTTGGGCCGAGCCCACAAAGATGAAATCGACTTAAAAGGGGCGAGTGCAATAGGCAGGGGATCAGTTGGATATCGGTTTCTTGTTCCCTCCTTTCCCTCCTCTCTCTAGACTCTCTCTCTAGTTCTTCTTCCTCATCTCATCTGTATTCTCCAAATTCATACTGGTGATTGAATAAGAGAAGAGAGAAATGATCCTGACGCCTTGTCGCGGATGCCCAATTCGCGTGTCAATCTCTGGCCCTCTTACACTGGTATCAGAGACGGGCAATCGGCGCTTGGCTCGTCGCATTGATCGGTAAAATCCCCACCTAGGGTTCAATCAATTCGTGACGGCGTTCCGACCGGGTCCTCAGGCGCGGTACTTCGTGGAGCAAGTTGATCGGAAGATGGAGAGCACAAAACACCATTGGTGGAAGCCCTCAACAAGCTCACTGTGAAGATGGAGTCCTTCGAGGCTTCATTGGATAAGATGGATGCTCGGATGGATAAGATGGATTCGAAGATGAGTCCATTGGTACTGATCTCTCAGCAGTGCAGGTCCAGATGGATTTCTCGATGGAGTCTATTGGTTCTCTTCAACAGGATGAGTTGGCCCTCGTCAACACCTTGAAGCAATCTGGTGCAGGGATAATGGGACCAGGACCTTCACCAGCAGCACCTCAGCATACCCATGTTCCCATGGGCAAGGTGACTTACATTCCAAACTCCTCTACTGTGACTATATCTGTTGTTGAGTCCCCGGTAGTCGATGGAGACCAATCGGGTGGTAGGAGATCTTGGCTACCTAAGATGGATTTTCCTCGTTTTGATGGTTCTGATGTGCGTATTTGGTTGGACAAATGTGATGTGTATTTTAGTCTGTACAATATTCCTGCGGAGTTTAAGGTCTCGGCAGCATCTCTGCATTTATCTGACAATGCGTCACACTGGTTCCAAACTTATAAGCAACAAGTTGGTCTTCTAGCGTGGGAGGATTTTTCTAGAGCCATTCTGCAGGAGTTTGATTTTGATACTCAGAGGGAAGTGAATGAGGAATGCTTGAGTATTAAGCAAACTGGCACTGTTTTTTTTTTTGAGGTAAAACTGCTGGGGAAGTCCCCACAGTGCATATATTAAATATATATATCGAGGCCGTTATGTACATGAAAGTAGCCACTATGTACATATTTTGGTGTTACAATTGGTAACCGTTCACTATGTATCATAGATTCTCCAAGAACTCCTGCACCCTAGCCCTGTCTATGTCTTTGAACCGACCACATTGCGCATTCATCGAATTTTTGAAGCACTCCCTCCAGTCTTGGACTGTTGGTGCAATTCCCCTGAATATTTTGTCATTCCTTTTCTTCCAAATTTCCCAAGCAGCGGTTGCGAAGACCTCCATGAAACAGGGTCCTGTCCACTCTTGTTTAGCCTCGCTTATGGTGTCAAAAAATAGTATGTCGTTCCTCCATTGTATTGCCAGGATGTCCCAGCATGCGACACTAAACGGACACAAGAAGAACAAGTGGTAGGTGTATTCTTCCGTATTTGTGTCACAGAGCACGCATGAGTAGTCGTCACCCTCAATGGACATGTTCTTCCTTTTCAATAGGTTCCTTGAGTTGATCCGATCCCTGAATAAAAGCCATATGAAGATCTTTATCTTTTTCTGTACCTTAGATTTCCATAACCATTTGAAAGGTGGTGGCTGAATGATGCTGCTGAAGTATGCTAGATATCCTTTTCTTGAGTAATATTTTGGTGAGGTAATTCCTGACCACACATCAGTGACTTGTCCCTTGCAACTACCTCTTTTAACAGCACATTTAGCTGCTGCAATTCCCCAGTTGCCTCAGTTGAGAGTGGGGTAAAGAATGCTTGCTGAACCCCTGACTGCCTGCTGAACTGCGCCATTGATATGTTTGGTTTTGCAGAAAATGAGTGGAGTCTCGGAAGGTCTCTTTTCAGCAGGTGACCTTCCCACTCATCGTGCCATAACTGTATCGTGTCACCTATTCCCACCCCGTACTGATACCAGTTTCCTGAAATCCTTCCATGTGCTGATCACATCCCTCCACCAAAATGAACCTTTTGTTATCGCACAGTGCGGTTGTCGGTCGTTTTGATCCGGCAGATCTTCCGACACTACTAAAGTGCTAGAAGAGTTTGATGTTCGGTGTGGGTGCGCGGAGATTCAAGAAGGTGAAGTGTTAAGTGACACAAGAGACACGAAGATTTACGTAGTTCGGGCTGCCTGAGCGTAATACCCTACTCCACGGGGTGTGTTGGTGTTGTATTGGATGTATGAACTCAATTTCAGTTGAGAGTGTCGAGTGAGTGTGTGCGTCGAGTCCCCTCTATGTATCGTCGGCCTGTCCTTTTATAGTACAAGGGCAGGCCATTACAAGTTAGCCTGGCCCGACATGTGGCCCCGGAGGTTACTAATATTGATACACATTTGATGCGCTTAATTACCCTTAATAACCGAGTTATAGGCTTTGACAGCACCGTTACTGGTAATTAAGGTCGTCCGATCGTGTGTCATTAATATAGTATTAATGACACTTAATCGGGTCTTGAAGTCCTTGATTCCCCTTTGTAGATCCGGAGCCGTTGTAGAGTCTTCCGGAGGTTAGAGGCTGAAGATCCGACGGTTGGACACGTGGCAGCTCCGGAGCATACTGTGGGGAACAGATAGGTCCGGTGCCACCTGACACGTGTTAGTTCCGGAGCTTCCCTCGGTCTGGGGTTAGGTCCGGGGGTGCCACTATGGTACATAGCCCGGAGCTTCCCCCTTGTGGGTAGTAGCTCCGGTTTGATAGTACACGTGGCGACCCCGGGACTAACCATGTTGGGGAAGCGGGTCCGGTTATGTCTGACATGTGGGCCTCCGAAGGTCTTTAAATAAAGTAGATGACATTCCCTTGAGATCTTTGCAATCCCAAGGGGTATATGGTACCCAGGGTACCGACAGTGGCCCCCTGGGCCCACCTCTAGGGGAAGATCCCTTGGGTGAGGTCATTCCACCGGAGGTGGGTCCATCCTTCGACTTTTGAACTTCAAAGGTCTTCGGATGTGCCGTTGGCGATAGTTTGGAGTTAAGTCCCCGCCGTGTGGCATATCCTGTGTGCGGCAAATGAGATCTTTGGCGTGCGGATCTCACGCAATTGAAGGTCGCTGGTTCTCGATACGAAAATCGTATTGGTTCCGTGCGCCTTGTCAGGCCGCCACCTTCGGGCTTCCAGCCTCATGATGACAACCGTTCGCCTAGGTAAGAACCTTGACTTGATTGTCAGGGTGGTCCCGGGCCCTCTTATCATTGGCAGGGTAGAATTTTTGAGTAGTATCTTCGACTTCCTTGCGGTTTCCATCCAAGCGTTGCGAGGGATTACTTAAGAAGGAAAGCTCGCACCGTCTGGGGTTCTTTACGCCTCTCATCTGATCTTGCGCTCAAACTCCCAACTTGTGCTTGCTTTTCCTCTCTTGCCTTGCTGTGCCGCGATGGAGTTGGGTCTCCGCGAGAGCCGTTTGAAGACCGAAGGTGACCTGAAGAAGGTCCGGGCCCTCATGGGATGGTCCCCGGACTTCTTCAACCGTCTGGTCTGCGCCGGAGGAGAGCTCCCGTTCGAGAAGGAGCACACCGGCGAGATGGTGTACTTCTCTTCGTACGCCATGGTGGGGTTGATCCCACCTTTTTTCTCCTTTTTCTTGATGCTGCTAGACTTTTATGGTCTGCAGTTGTAACACCTTGGCCCTCACTCCATTCTTCTTGTGTCTATCTTCATCCACTTCTGTGAAATGTTGGTGGGCATCCCCCCCTGCATTGAACTTTTCCGGACCTTCTTCACCGTCCATACCACCGGTAGGAGTAATGAGTATCTTGGCTTCTCCTACTTCGTGAAGCGCAAGAAGTGCCCATTCAAGTACCTCCAGTCGTTTCCCTCTGTAAAGTGGGATGATTGGAAGAAGGACTGGATAGTCATCCGGGTGGAGGAGCACGAGAAGTTGGAGCTGCCCGAAGGCCTCCCCAACATCGACACTGCAGTCTGGAGTGAAGCTCCGGTGCTGTCGGATGCCTTCAACCCTGCTCTGACCAGGATCCGCCATTGTGTGGAGGGAGGATTAACTCCTCAGGCGGTATTTTGCAATTTCCTAGTCAACAGGTGAGCACCGCTGAAGAGGAGAGAAAAACTCGCTTGGGCCCTCAACAGCGTGATGGACGACGACCGGGTCGAGACCAGGCTGAATTCCAACATGGCGGGGGCAACCTTGGAGTTTCATCTCAAGAAGTTCCAGCACGGCATCGACGTCGCGGGTGATGACTTGACCCTGCCGTCAGCTTTTCTCCCTCTAAATGTGGAAGTAGAGTTCAGCAGGGAGCTCTGACGGACGATGCCGGTGCTTGACGACCTTGTTGTCGTCGAGAGAAGATCGACCTCCAGGGTGGTGATCCCTGGGGCTTCCGAAGGTGGCTCCGACCCTGCCCCAAAGCCAAGGATCGAAGTCATCGGCAAGGGCAAGGAGCCGGCGGACGAACCCTTGAGCCGGAAGAGGAAGCTGCAGCATGCCGACGGAAGGTCCGTCAGGCCTGCAACCTCTGCATCAGCTCCTTCTCCCCGGAGGGGGAGGTCTTCTACAACTGCGACGACTGTACCCGCAGCGGCGTCTTCCCGGGGTGCTAGCTCCGGGCATGCGACTCCATCACCAGGGCTAGTTGAGGCCTCTAGGTCCGGAGGTCCTTCCCGGTCGAGGAGGGCCTCGACTAAAGAAATGCCCGTGGCTGCAACGAGTTCGGGGGGGCCTTCCGGAGCTTCCACGCCGGTGGCGGCTATGGTTAGCCCAGAACGCCCGGGAAAGAGGTTCCGCGCAAGCTGGTGCGGAAGCCTCCCGAGGTAATTTTTAATCTTTACCTCAAACAGTGGTTTTATTGTAGTAACTGTTTTTTGAGTTTCTTCATCCATCATCTGCAGCGTTCCCAAGAAGAGGAGTGAGGCTCCACCCTCAGCCACAGCAGCTAAAGCTATGAGGGCGGAAGCTTCTACTCCTGTCCCGGTGCTGCCCCAAGTGGTGGCTGAAGCCGTGGCAGCTCCGACGCCAACTGTCGTGGTCATGGACCTCGACTCATCCCCCAAGACTCCCGTGGTAGCGCCGGACCACGGGAGAGAAGATGCGCCAGCGGCACCTGCCCCGGAGGTTGAAGCCCCGGGTCTTGGTGCTGAGATGATGGAAGCTTCGGCCGTTGAGCCGGAGGAAGCAATAATTCCGGCCCCAGAGCCGGAAATTGTCGAAGCCCCGACGGTTGAGATGGAGGTTATTGAAGTCCCAGCAAGCGAGCCGGATGTGGAGGAAGTTCCGGCGGTTGAGCCGGCTACCTCCGAAGCTCCGGCCGCAGAGCCGGTTGTAGTTGAAGACCTTCCGGCGCCCGAGCCGGTTGAGGTTGAAGCTCCGGCCACAGGGCTGGTTGTTGTGGAGGCATCAGCACTCGAACCAATGATGGTCGAGGTGCCAACATCCGAGCCACCAGCGGAGGAGGAGTCCAGGCCGGAGCCCGAAGTTGCCCCTACTTCGGAAGTGGTGATGGCGGAGGTGTCTGCTGCTGGGCCAGGGTACCCAGATGAAGTCGCTGGCCACCTACCTGAGGGGGCAAATGAAGACTTGGCGGCAGGGCCTTCGGAACCACTTCTGGAGGTCGGAACTTCTTCCGCAGGACCCTCCTCGGTGGCAACTGAGGCTATCCCGGAGGATGGCCCTAGTGTCGTGGAGGCTCAGGGAACCACCCTTCTGGAGTGGGACCCAATTTTTGTAAGCGAGAACCCGCTGGAACCAGCGGAGGAGGCCCCAGCAGGTCTGGAACCTATTCCCCTGTCGTTGTCTATTGACAACGCTTGCTCCATCCTGCGTCAAGTCCAGCTGGCGTTCTACCACGACAGCAAGGTTCTTGAAGAGGAGCGCCAAACCCTTAGGCGGTGGCGTAACCGGCTCTACTTCGAGACCAAGCTGGCACAGTCGAGGCTGGCAGACGACAAGGAATGGATCAAGCAGGAGAAGGTCCGCCTGGAGTACTGGGGCAAATTATTGGATGACAGGGAGAGCTTGACTCGCGCCCTCGACGCTTAATCCCGGGCCATTTATGAGCAGACCAAGGCAGCTAATAGTGCGGCTGATGAACGCCAAGAAAGGCTTGAAGCCATTAACACTACTCTCATCAAGCGTCGAGAGGCACTTGAGGAGAGGGAGAAGAGGCTCGAAGATGAAGAGCAAAAACTCCTAGAGCTACGGGATGACGTCTTGAGGAGGGAGGAGGAGCTCGCCGAAAAGGTGGCTCTGGTTGACAAGGGTCTCGAGGAACGCACCAAGAAATTGGAGGAGCGTTGCCTTAAGGAGGAGGAGAAGGCCTGGGAGAACGCACCAAGGAACTCTACCAGCAAGATTGTTCCCTCGCTGCCAGGGAGAAGAAAGTTAGGGGCCGGGAGAAGGACCTGGTCGACCGCCGGAACAAGATCTACCTCCAAGAGGAGGAGCTCGGCAAACTCGAGAAGCAGGTTGCTGAAAAGATTCAGCAAAATTCCAAAGAGGTTGAGCGCCTTGCTCGCGAGAATTCTGAACTGGCGGCGGCCAAAAGATCTTTGGAAGAACAGAAGGGCTTGAGGACTGCAGACTCCCTACAGGTTTGGGAGTTCCTGAGCAAAGCCAACGATGCGCTGACACCAATGGGCTTCAGTCCCATGCGTCCGGATGATCCGGAGCCGGAGCCGGACCTGGCATTGCAGGCGTTGAGCTCAGCGGGTAGCAAACTCTCCAAGGTGGGCGACGTCATCACGGACCAGTTGGAGGTTGAGGGGAAATCCCTAGCGAAGAACGTCACAGAGTATGTGCTGACGTGCTACACCAGCCGGGATCCCCAATTCTCTCTGGACCCGGTGCTTGAAGGTCCCATTGAAGGAGAAGGTGAAGCCACCCGAGCCAACGTGTCGGAGGTTGCTCAGAAGGTCGCCCAGTTCTTCCATAGGGTCTATGACCATCTCTGTAGCTCCCACTTGTATTCTCTCTTTTTCTTCCTCAATTTTGTAATGCCTTGTCTCCAGATGAATGAATCCCCAAATTTTTGTGAATTTCATTTTTTGTCTTCAACACTTTTGTCTTCACTTGGCCCCCTGGTAGATGTACACAATTTGATTGTGAACATGTACCAAGAGGATATTGTGTTTTGTTGAAGACTCAATTGCTTCGAACTTGTAGAGTGTAGGTCCGAAGTCTTTGATAGTGAAGGCCCCCTGAGGTTGTCGGAGCTTAGAAGCTCCGGCATTGGCTATCATCGGAGCTTAGTAGCTCTGGCAATAGTCCCTATCAACGCGTCGAGCATCAATAGTTTGCCCTTTAGGGTGTCGGAGCTTAGTAGCTCCGGCAGTGACCTTTACCAACACGTAGTTTGTCGGTAGCAGACTCCGCTTGTGGGGTCTTCTCACCATCTTTTATTTTGTGTCGACGGTTGTCCCCCTTAGCTTTACCGGAGCTTGGTTGCTCCGGTGATGCTCGTTTTCAATGTTTAACATCGATTACAAGCCTCCTAGGGGGAGTCGGAGCTTTGTTAGCTCCGGCTTTTCTCCATCAACGTGAATTTTTTATTTTTCCTGCACACTGAAGCCAAGAAAAATAGTAAAATTCATTCCTTGCCTATAACTTTGTCGCGGCTTACGATTCCCAAGAAAGTTTTAGGTCAAACGCGATTCTGAATACAACTGAATGCGTTGTCTTTTCTTCCAGATCCAATTGTACTTGGACCCGCCTTACTTCGGCCTGCCGGGGTGTAGGTAGAGTGGCGTACTTAGGGTGCTTGACCAGGCTAAGCCAATAGCACACTCCGGCCCTAGATTGGCTTGGAAGCATTCAGGCGAGTGAACCATGAACAATATTTGAATCCAAAAGAATTGACAATACAACTCGAATTGTACACGAACTGGTCGAACTAAAATTTCTTAAGAATTGCACAACTTTGTTATAGACAAGAAAGAGAAAAATAAAAAAATATTGAGCCTGTACAAAATAAATGCACGTGGAGTCTGTTTCACATGAGGATGTCTTTCATTATAGGTCCGGGGTACAGGGGAAACAAGTACACTCTTAGGGTACGGAACCAGGCTAAGCGTGTTTCATTTATCGTTTGACCCAGGGTAGCTAGCTACACTTTTAGTCCTGAGACTGTGACAAGTGTTGCATGAACTTTGCGGACCTTCCGGGAAAGGTCCGGCTGTTCTCCCGAAGGAACTACCCGACTATGTACAATGACTCTATAACATATACCTCAAGTTACTACAGACTCACCTATGTGATATTAAGTGTAGAACTTACGGAGGTGCTCAATGTTCCAAGGATTTGGGAGAGGTGTCCCATCCTCGGTAGCCAAGCGAACGCTTCTGGGACATGATACTTTAATCACTCGGAAGGGTCCCTCCCAACTGGGGGAGAGTTTGTTTAACCCTTCTCTGGATTGTATTCTCCGTAGCACCAGATCGCCTTCCTTGAGCTGTCGGTTGTGTACATGCCGTTGATGATAGTGCCGAAGGGCTTGGCGATATCGGGCATTCCGAACAGCTGCTTGGCACCTTCCCTCCTCTAGGAGGTCTAGGTCTTCACGCCGGAGCTGGTCCTGCGTGGCTTCGTCGAAGGTCCGGACCCGGAGTGACCCCAAGGTGATTTTCGGAGGAAGGATTGCTTCAGCTCCGTACACCAGGAAGAAGGGTGTCTGTCCGGTTGACCGGTTTGGAGTCGTCCTGTTGGCCCATAGTGTGGGCGGAAGCTCTTCAATCCAGTTGGCTCCATGTTTTTTCAAACGCTCATAGGTGCGCGTTTTGAGCCCTTTAAGGATTTCAGCATTTGCTCTCTCGGCCTGGCCATTACTTGCCGGGTGAGCTACAGAGGCGTAGCAAACTTGAATGCCGAGGTCTTTGCAATATCCTTGAAATACAGAGCTTGTGAATTGGGTCCCATTATCAGTGATGATTTTGTTTGGGACTCCAAATCTGCATACAATGGACTGCAAAAAGTTGATAGCAGACTGCTTGTTGATTGTCACAACTGGAGTTGCTTCCGGCCATTTGGTGAACTTGTCAATGGCGACGTACAGGAACTTGTAACCTCCGACGGCTCTTGGGAATGGTCCCAAGATGTCCATCCCCCACACGGTGAATGTCCATGTAGGAGGTATCATTTGTAAGGGCTGAGCCGGTGTGTGAATTTGCTTTGCATGAAATTGACATGCTTTGCATTTCTTCACCAACTCAGTTGCATCCTGGAGTGTTGTAGGCCAGTAGAAGCCATGCCGGAAGGCTTTACCGACCAGCGTGCGGGAAGACGCGTGGTTCCCACACTCGCCTCCATGGATTTCTGTGAGGAGCTCGAAGCCTTCTTCCCTTGTGATGCACCGCATTAAGATGCCGTTGGCACCGCGCCGGTAGAGATCCCCTTCTACCAACGTGTATCTTTTAGCCAATCTGACTATCCGCTCAGTGGATACATCATCATCAGGAAGGATGTTGTCTTTCAAGTAGCTCCAGATCTCCGAGATCCATGCATCGGAGCTAACTTGAGCATTTGAGTCTTGCGTGTTGGGTTGCTCGGAGCTTCCGGCAGCACCTACGACCCTTGATGGCTGCCATGGTAACAGGGCCATCGGGACCATCGGCTTCGGGATGCTGATCTCGCCCCCTTCGCTCAGTTCGGCAGGCTGAGGTGTGGGTTTTGACAACCTTCGGACAAAAGTTCCGCTAGGAGCCGGAGCTCCGGTTGACGCTTTCGTTGAGAGTTCGTCAGCTTCAGCGTTGTGGGCACGCTGGACATGGTGGAGGTCTAGGACTTCGAAGTCCATTTGAAGCCTCTGGACTTCAAGGAGGTAAGCAACTAGTTGGAGGTTGTTGCAGGAGCATTCACCCTTCACTTGCTTAATGATGAGCTGTGAATCTCCCTTGACCAGCAGCTGCTTAACACCATATGACTATGCTAACCTTAGTCCGTAGATGAGTGCTTCGTACTCCGCCATGTTGTTGGTTGCCTTGAAGTCAAGGTGTACCATGCATTTTACCTTCTCCCCGGTTGGTGCGAGGAGAAGGATTCCAACTCCGGCCCCTTGCTTTTGCATGGAGCCGTCGAAGTAGAGGGTCCAGTGAGGCTCGGTGAAGACCGGAGCCTTGTGTTCCGGCTTCTGCTCGCTGGGGCCCCCAGGGTTTGATAGAGAGGGAGTCCATTCCGCCACGAAATCTGACAATGCTTGACTCTTGATTGCTTGCCTTGAAATGAATTCGAGATCAAATTCAGCCAATTCCGCTGCCCACTTTGCAATATTCCCAGTTGAATTGGGATTATGCATGATTGCTCGAAGTGGTTAAGGAGTCACCACTGAGATCTTGTGAGCTTGGAAGTAATGGTGAAGCTTCCTGGAGGCAATAAGAACTGCATAGAGCAGCTTATGCACCTCTAGGTATCGAGTCTTGGCATCATGAAGTACTTCACTGATGAAGTACACTGGGTGCTGAATGGTCCGGACCCTCCCGGAGGGTCCCGGAGCTTCCTCTCCATTGATCTGGATCCTCCCGGAGGGATCCGGATTTTCTTCGGGGACCTCCGGGTCCTTGCTGGAGGAACTCGGAGCTTCTTCAAAAGCGACCTGGACCCTCCCGGAGGGGTCTGGGTCTTCTGAAGTAACTTCTTGTGGAATCAAGTCTGGGAGCTAGGACCCAGACTCGCTTTCAGGAACCTCCAGAACCTCCCGAAGGGGTCTGGATTCCTGAGTATGGGATAGTTCTGGTCTCTCCGCAACCAGGACCATGCTGACGATTTCGTCAGTAGCTGAGATGTAAAGCAGCAAAGGCTCACCAGGGTTCGGAGCTACCAATGTTGGTAGGGTGGTGATGAGCTGTTTTAGCTCTTGGAATGCCTTTTCTGCTTCTTCAGACCATTGGAATGGTCCAGACTTCCTCAACAACTTGAAGAAGGGAAGTGCCCGTTCCGCCAGTCCTGAAATGAACCGGCTGAGGGCTGCTAGACATCCAGTTAGCTTTTGGACATCCTTGATGCAGGCTGGTGGCCGCATGTCTTCAATGGCTTTGATCTTCGTCGGATTAGCTTCTATACCCCGGTAACTTACCAGGAAATCAAGAAGTTTTCCGGAGCTAACCCCGAAGACACACTTGTCTGGGTTTAGCTTGGTGCGGGTGACCCGCAACTTATCGAAGACAGCTTGCAAAGTGTCAAGGAGTGACTCCTTGTTCTTGACCTTGACCACGATGTCATCAAAGTATACTTCCACTATGTCTCTAATGAGTTCTTCAAAGGTTTTGTACATAGCTCGTACAAAGGTTGAAGCTGCATTCTTGAGACCGAATGGCATGGCTGTATAACACTACAATCCGTCTACTGTGATGAAAGAGGTATGCTCTTCATCTTCCCTAGACATTCTAATTTGATGATACCCAGAATATGCGTCTAGGAAACACAGTAATTCACACCTGGAGGTGGAATCCGCTATCTGATCTATTCGAGGTAGTGGGAATGGATCTTTTGGACATGCCTTATTTAGTGTTGTGTAGTCGATACACATCCAAAGCTTCCCGCCGGCCTTGGGCACAACGACTGGGTTTGCCAGCCATTTTGGATGGAAGACTTCTCGGATGAATCCAGCTTCGAGCAACTTCTTCACTTCTTGTCGAATGAAGTTATGTCGCTCCATGGATTGCTTCCGAGGTTTCTGATGCACGGACCGGGCATCGGGGTTAATCTTCAGATTGTGCTCAATCACTTCCCTGGGATCCCGAGCATTTGTGATGGTTGCCAGGAAAACACGTCGACATTAGCCCGGAGGAAAGTGATGAGCGCGAGTTCCTATTTGTCGTTCAATCCCCCCGATATACGGGTGGTCTAAGCGGCATCAGAACCGATTTGGACGACTTTGACGGGAATGTCGGTGTCGCCGCTTGGCTGCACACGAGGTGCAGAAGTCGAGCCTCGCTGATGAATGCTCGGGGGTTTTGGAGCTTGCTCCTTTCTGGAGTCCTCCTCTTGCGCCGTAGTAAGCGCATGGAGTTCTTCCAGAGCAGTTACTGCGGCAGTGCGATCTCCGCGGATCCGGAGAACGCCTACTAGTGTTGGCATCTTTAACACCAGGTAACCATAATGAGCAGCTGCCATGAATTTGTATAAGGCAGGTCTACCCAAGATGGCATTGAAGGGTAAGTTGATCTGAGCAACGTCAAAGACCAACTTCTCGGTGCAATACTTCTCCCGGGTCCCGAAGGTAATAGGGAGGATAATAGCACCGAGTGGGTTAATGGCTCCCGGACCTACTCCGGAGAAAGGTCGGGAGGGGTGAAGATCCGAAGGTCGGAGCTGAAGCTTGGTAAAAGCTTCAAAGCCTATGAGGTTGAGCCCCGAACCTCCGTCTACCATAACATGGTGGAGCTGGATGTTATTGATGGTAGGAGATACCATCAAAGGTAACTGACCTGCTTCAACCATGCTCCGAGGGCAGTCCGAAGCATCAAAAGTGATGGTTGTGTCCATCCACTTCCGATGAGGCTCAGCCCTGGCTGTAGGAGCTACAACAGCCATGTCCTGACGCATTGTCTTGAGGATGCGGCGGGAGGTGATGTCCCATGATCCACCAAAAATGGTTTTCATGGTTTTCCGACACTCGTTGTCAGAGATGTCAGAATCGTCATCGACGGAGGTGTAGACGGCCTTCAGGACCTTTTTAGGATCCTGAAAACCTAACTCCTCTTCAGCCGGAGCTTCGTCAACTTTTTGTTTTCCTTCCCTCTGTCGGAAAGGAGGAACTTCCTGGCGCTTGTTGTAGCGCTCGACAAGATTTTGGACCTCCTGGCAGTCTTCCAAACTGTGACTGTCCGTCTTATGAATTGGACACCACACCTTGGGTTTGCCACCGTCTTCAGAAGACGGTCGGGGTCGCTTCTCGGGGCATGGCCCCCGGCCACCCGGAGCTGCAGCAACTGCAACATTGGATGCGTTGGCCAATGGCTTCTTCTTGCCGTTGGTCTTTTTCTTCTTCTTGCCACTCCCAGAGGTAGCGGCTTCTCCTTTGGAGGATTTCTTGTGATCCTCCGGAAGTGGTTTGGAGTGCATTTAACGGCCCTCCGCAGCTCTGGCACATTTGTCGGCCAAGCTGAAGAGTTTCGTTACACTGGTGATCTCCTTGATCACCAGTTTCTCCAACATCTTCTTATCCCGCACACCCTGTCTAAATGCCACAATGACAGAGGCGCTAGAGATAGAAGGGATAGTGTTTCGTACCTGAGAGAATCTCTGGATGAATGATCGTAGGGATTCTCCTCCTTTTTGTACGACTGCAAAAAGGTCCAGTTCGGTGCCTGGTCGGGTGTATGAACTCCCGAAGTTGGCGGTGAACTGCCGGCACAACTCCTCCCAACTGTTGATGGAGTTGTGTGGAAGGCTCATAAACCAGGACCGGGCGGTCCCAGTTAAAGCCACTGGAAAATAATTGGCCATTACGACCTCATTTCATCCACCTGCCAGGATAGCAGTGGAGTAAATTTGAAGAAATTCGACGGGATTAACGGTCCTGTCAAACTTCTCCGGCAGGTGAGGCCGAAACTTCTGTGGCCACCGGACCATACGCAGATGCATGGCCAGGGCTGAGCAGCCTCCTCCTACTCCTTCAGGAGCAGGAATGTCCTGAGCTTCTCATCTTTCACGAGCACGCTCGATATGGACTCGGCCGTCTTGTTGATGGTATCAGCGATCTAGCTCCGCTCGGAAATCATGAGTTGAAAGCCTTGATACCGTGTGAGTGCGTCGTGCCCCGGAGGGCAACAACGTCACCTGCTGTGACGCAGCACGTCTCCTGTTGTTGGAAACGTGCGGACCAAGTCTGCCAGACAAGGTCCATCGCTCCGACGGGGCCCGTCCTGATGGAGGAGGACCCTGGTTGCCGATGCGGTCGGCTGCTACTGCAACCAAGTGTTCTACATCGGCCCTCCACTGCTCCAGTGCATCTCGAGATGCATTCGGAGGTGGTGGGCGTTGAAGAAGAGCACGTGTTGCATGGAGCGCGTGTTCCGGGTTGTCATAATTCGCCGACGCAGTGATTGACGCCGGTGCACCATCGCGCTGCCCAGCTTGATTTGCTGGTGGAGGCGGCGGTAGTGGAAGTGTGACTCCTGCTGGAACTGTGGTTCCTGCTGGTGGCTGCATATTGGAGGGATTGCCTCCAACAGCTTGAACAGCGGGATGACTATTGGATGATCTAGCGGCTGAGTTCACCATTCTTGAAATCTCAGGCGCCCCTTCCTGGCGCGCCAACTGTCGGTGGTTTTGATCCGGCAGATCTCCCGACACTACTAAAGTATTAGAGGAGTTTGAGGTTCGGCGTGGGCGCGCGGAGATTCAAGAAGGTGAAGTGTTAAGTGACACAAGAGACACGAAGATTTACGTGGTTCGGGCCGCCTGAGCGTAATACCCTACTCCACAGGGTGTGTTGGTGTTGTATTGGATGTATGAACTCAATGTCAGTTGAGAGTGTCGAGTGAGTGTGTGCGTCGAGTCCCCTCTATGTATCGTCGGCCTGTCCTTTTATAGTACAAGGGCAGGTCGTTACAAGTTAGCCTGTCCTGACATGTGGCCCCGGCGGTTACTAATATTGATACACATTTGATGCGCTTAATTACCCTTAATAACCGAGTTACAGGCTTTGATAGCACCGTTACTGGTAATTAAGGTCGTCCGATCGTGTGTCATTAATATAGTATTAATGACACTTAATCGGGTCTTGAAGTCCTTGATTCCCCTTTGTAGATCCGGAGCCGTTGTAGAGTCTTCCGGAGGTTAGAGGCTGAAGATCCGACGGTTGGACACGTGGCAGCTCCGAAGCATACTGTGGGGAACAGATAGGTCCGGTGCCACCTGACACTTGTCAGTTCCGGAGCTTCCCTCGGTTTGGGGTTAGGTCCGGGGGTGCCACTACCAATTTGATAGTACACGTGGCGACCCCGGGACTAACCATGTTGGGAAAGCGGGTCCAGTTATGTCTGACATGTGGGCCTCCGAAGGTCTTCAAATCAAGTAGATGACATTCCCTTGAGATCTTTGCAATTCCAAGGGGTATATGGTACCCAGGGTACCGACAGCGGTGGCCTCCGATTTGCATAGCTTGTTGAGAGTACCAGGTGTACCCAAGGGATGTCCTGCTTATTATAGATCTTGAATAGGAATTTCGCTAAGAGTGCTCTGTTCATTTGTTTTATACTTTTGAGACCGAGACCTCCTTTGTCAATCGGTGCCGTGACTTTGTCCCAGGCAACCATGGGGCTTCCCCTTCCTGCCACTTCGGAGCCCCTCTAGAGGCATAATTTTCGGTATTTGTCTATTGCTTGTATAACCCTCCCATTCACTTTTAGTGTGCATAGAGCATATATAGGTATGGCTGAAATAACACTGTTGACCAGAGTGCATCTTCCTGCCATTGATAACCAACATGCAGATGTTGTAAATCTTCTTTCCACTTTCATGATGATTTGTGAGAAGTCTTCAGCTTTTGGTCTTGTGATTCCCATTGGCAGACCTAGGTATGTGAAAGGGAAGTTCCCTAGCTGGCATCCTAGAGTTCCTGCCATTATGGTAGCCTGTGTATCATCCATGTTGATTGGCATGATACATGATTTTCCCCAGTATACTTTCAACCCCGTGGCTTCTCCAATTGTATGCAGCAAATTTTTTAAGAAGAACAGTTCCCTCTGTGATGCCTTTAGGGCCATGATTGTATCATCTGCGTATTGAACCACTGGAAATTGCATGGATTCAGGCTGTTGAATTGGTATTGATAGTAACCCCTGCTCTGCTGCTCTTTTAATGGCTAACTAGAAAAGTTCTGCTCCCAGCACAAATAGTAAGGGTGAGAGCGGGTCCCCTTGTCTGACCCCTCTTCGGCAGGCTAAGTTCTTTCCTGGTACCCCGTTTAATAGTACCGTTGTTGATGCTGTTGACAGAATATCCTGCATAGCCACTTATTTGGGAATCCCATAGCTCTTAGGACTGCCATTAAATATTTATGGTCCATCATGTCAAATTCTTTTTCGATGTCCAACTTTAGGATGACAATGCTGTGTCTAGATCTCTTACACTGATGTATGTATTCATATGCCCAGGCCATACAATCCTGAATTGTTCTTGACTTTATGAATCCATATTGATTTTGGTGTATGAGCTTGGTGATTGTACCTTGCAGTCTTATCGATAGTATTTTTGTGATTATCTTCACCGTTGAGTTAACCACTGAGATAGGTCTGTAGTCATTGACTACACTAGGGTTGCCTGTCTTTGGCAGTAGGATGATGTGGGAGTTGTTGAGGGGCAACAGACTGACTCTGTTGTTGAAGAAGTCTACACACAATGCATATATGTCAGCTTTGATTATTTCCCAGCATACCTTATAAAATTTTGGATTAAATCCACCTGGTCCCGGAGATTTATCCTCTGGCATTGTTTTCAGAGCCTGGTCTGTCTCTGTTATTGTGACCATGTCTCCTAAGTGATTTAGGTCATGGCTTTGTGGATGTTGAATCAGTTGGTTCAAGATATCCCATTCTTGCGCTTCCTGTGTTTGCCCCAGTCTAAGGCTGAACTCCTTCCACAACAGTGTAGCTTTTTCATTGTGTTCCAGCAGCTCTGTCCCTTGGTTGTCATGTATGACTGCGATATTATTCCTTCTGTACCTCTCTGTTGCTGCTGCTAAGAAGAACTTAGTTGGCTCGTCCCCTAGCTTGTTCCATCTAGCTGTGTATCTTTGTCTCCAATACTGATTTTTATTCTGTAGTAGTGTGTTTATGTGTGCCTTGATCATATCCCTGAATTCACTTTCTTGTGCAAATAAACCTCTCTGATCCTCAAGCTTATCCATTATCAGTAGTGTGTCATTGCATTTCCTGATCAGCACAGTAATTCCTCCTATGTTTTTGCTCCAATACTTCAATCTGTATCTTAGTCTTTTGAATTTTGCAGAGATTGTTCTGGCGCTGTTCATGGAGCCGATCGGTTGTTCCCAAGAGCCTTTTACAACACTTAGGAAGTCAGGGTGACTTATCCAGTAGTTTTCAAATCTAAAGTATTGGGCTTTTGGAATGCTAGTATCTATTCGGACCACACAAGGTGTATGATCTGAAGTGTCACGGGGTAATGGTAGCCAGGTGGTACTAGGAAACTTTATACCCCATTGTATTGAAGTGAAGCACCAATCAAGTTGAACTAGCAGGGGATTGTGTTGCATGTTACTCCATGTGTAATTTCTTCCTTGTAGGGGTATCTCTGTCAACCCTAGATGTTGTATGATGCTATTGAATATTTGCATGTCTCCAAAGTTTGCTCCTGTCCTATTCCTGTCTTCAATACTTCTATAAAAATTGAAGTCTCCCAGGATGATCCACATATCCTCTGGTTGTATGTTTAAGTCCCAAAGCCATTGTGTGAATGCACTTCTTTGTGGGCCCTGGTTTGGTCCATACACTGTGATGAGGTTCCATTTTTCCCTATTTTGCAATGAAGTGAACTTTACCATAATCGCGAACTCCAATGTATGCAAGACTTCCCCCTGTAGAGTGTTCCCATTCCATATCATTAGTATCCCACCCGATGCTCCTCTGGACGGGGAGTAAGCATATTTGATGAATCTTCTTGGTGCAATCTTTTTGATGAAGGCCATATCAATGATCTCGTTTTTGGTTTCTTGTATGCAGATAATGTTACAGTCCGGCAATTCCCCAATCTTGTATCTTAGCGCAATGTGCTTGTTTATATCATTAATTCCTCTGATGTTCCAGTTTAGGATATTCCACTTTCTTGTTATGTTTTGATCCATTAATATACCTGGAAATATAGATGAAACACTTGCTCCCCGCATAGCAGGGGCAACTCAGCAAAGAATCCCGGTCTGTTAGTGTAGAGTTTAGTGTAATAGAGATTGGAGAATTCGATTATGTAGCCAACACGTCGAAGGCCATTAAAGATATTGTTGTGGTAGTCAGTGGAGCTCTTCGCAGCTCCGTGACTGTGTGAATATCACAATCATTTGTGTCCTTGCCTTTCCCCCTATGCTCCTTAAGTCCCTCCCTTGGGCATTCAGTTCTACCCTGAACTCCAATGTATGCTGACCTATTTGAGACTGTGTATTGATCTGATAATGATACCCGACGTACCCATATTTGAACCATTGTCATTGTCCTGCAGAGGTGACTTATAGCAAACATTTGCCGATCACAACGCATAGCAAAGTACTTAGTGATATTGGCATAGTGTTTGCCTTTCCGACATAACTGTGCACCCCACAGCATTACATGACTCTGGCCATACACAGGTCCAGTGTTATGTACAACAAAATGAGCCTTTTGCTCTGATGGTGCAACCTTGCCCAAAAGAACCTTCCCTGACCTATCCACAAAAGACGTCTTCATTATTTCTGCTTGGCTTGTGATCGTCTCCCCGTCTTTATGTCGCCCAAGAGCGCCTTAAGTCCGGACCGGAGACTCCCGCGAGCCGCCTCAAGCGGCACGCCACATTCCCGTACTGCCACATCCTGTAACGTGAGAGCATGTATTTCAGGGTAAGGGTTTATGGCAACTAAGTCAGCAAGAGATGGGAATTTGACTGGCCCCGGGAAGCCCGGATATACATAACCCGGTGCGGTGTTTGCTGCGTTGATCCCTTCTTCCCCTGCTTGAGAAGCCCTGTCACTGCTTCCAGCTTCCCTGAATCTATGGCCCTCCAAAAGGCCCTTGATCCTGGAGCTCCTTCTCAGTGACTCCCAGTGAATGGGTGCCTTCCCTTTCCCCCTCTTCCTGTTAGCTGTTTTTGGCAATGCATCCGTGGCATTGGCAGGCCCTTCCTGTGACCCTTGCTCTTCAGAAAAGTTGTCCTCTCTTTCTGTTATACAGCAGCCCAAACCTGTTCTTGTTTTTAATCACTTGTACAGTTGCCTTTGTGCTTTCCTTGGAGGATTGAATTTCCTCAATCCTCACATTATGCTTCTTGCTGTTGGGTCTATGTCCCCCATCATCCCTTGCCTTGAGGTGCCTTGCCCATCTGATTGAGCCATTTTTTATTCCACCAGGCATTGTGTGTCTGTGGAAAGGTGGCCTGGAGCAGGCTCCTAAGTCCTTTGGAGTGAAATGGCTGCAGCCAACCTGGTTGCTGTGAATTACCCCCCCCCCCCCCCCCAGAGCCCATCTGCAGAACCGACGTTCCATGCAGGACAGTGTTTCTCCCCTGCCCTTGCCTACTAGTACCAATGTCATCATTGCCCGAGTAGCTCTGAGCCTGCTGTGCCGATCCTTCTGATCACAGCTGTAATTCATGTTGTGGCCAGTGCCCCCAATTTTGGCCTTGGTGATTAACATAATTTTCCAGTTGATGCATGGCCGCTTCCCATAGCGGATCACCATGTCCCGCATCATCCTGAGGAACTATTTGATCCTCCTGTTCCTGCTCCGGGCCCTGCTGCTCCTGCTGGTTCACCGGCTCCGCCGGATGTGGGTTTCCATCCTCTGGTGGAATGTCTTCAATCTGCACGTGGACATCAGGTTCCATCCAGCTTAGAATGATAACGGGGCATGTCCAGGACCATCCATGTCCATCCCGAGATCCCTGTCTCAGCACAAGGCTTCTGGGGATGTCCCGGGGCTCATTGTACATGCATTTGACTAGGATGTAACCTAATGCCCTTGGGCTGTTGTGCCAGTGCAATAGCTTTCCAAAGCTTGCCACCGCCAGATCAACTGCCTCCACTGTGCGGTAGTCTATCGGGTAACCTAGTATCAAGAACCATCCCATACGGGTGAAGTGCCAAGAGCGCCTATTGATCCCAAAATCATGCCTAGTGAAACCAATCCCTGAGGAAGCAAGTTTCTATTGCAAATAAACTGATGCCTAAGGGAGTAAGGCATGGCATTCTCACCGGAATGTTCATCTCGTGCGTCAGGTGGACTCTGAGTAGCTGCCTGAAGAAGTCGTACTAGTCCTCCTCAAGAACCTCATCCAAGTCTACTGCGATGACGTACTCCTCATGAAGCGGATGGTGAATCCCTGGCAGATTGACGACTGATCTTGGTAGTCTATCCGGACCTCCGTCCAGGACAACCATGTTGGGGTATGGCATGAATCTAGCAGGGTTGACATGGAAGTTGGCCATGGGTAATGTGTATTGAGTTCGGTTGATGATGGCTTTGGAAGTGTCGCAGTCAAGGTTTCTCTGTGGGAGAGGAACGAGAGATAGTGAGGTTGAAGAAGGTGAGGTCGCAGCTTTGAAAGGTCCAGTGGCATTTAATTCAACGGCGCGAAGTTCTGCGGGGTTTTCTGCTTTTAGCTTCCAGACCCTCTTGATTCTGCGTTTTGCAAAGCAGTCCCTTTGGATGTGTCCATATCTATAGCAGTATTTGCATCGCACTTGATTGAGACACTGGAATTTTAGATGGGTTGGACTGAGACAATTGTAACACAGGCGGTTAGTTGTCGGGTTGATCATGTTCCTCTTCCCGAGCCGTGCGGTATTACTCCCGTCACTGTTACCGCACTCAAGTGCCCGGTTAGGCGGCTGCAGACTAGGTGTGACGGGCGCCTTAAATTGAGCCCTCCTGCTTCGAGTGCTCCCGGACACGGAGCTCTCCGCCACGTCGGTTCCTGGGACCCGTAGCGGGCCACAGGTGTCCACGTCGCTCTAATTTTTTCTTTTTATTTCCGAGTGGTTTGGTTGAAAGCCACGTTGCATTGTTACTAGTTTGGACGTGGCTGAATCAGTAACACACAAGTTTGAAATTGAATTACGCAGACTCCCTCTACCTCTGCTATGGTGCCCGTCTGCACTGTTGCCCGCCGCTGGCAAGTTCGCCGGCGCGGGCCTCTCAACATGCTCGTTCCCCCTGAACCGCGTCCGTTGATCCTTAGGATCATGAGATGAAAGCATGGGACAAATTATGTTCCCTACCCTAATTGCACCCGCTGTGTAATGCTGAGGATGTGGTTCTGAGGATCGGGTGGGTGAGGCGAAGGTTACCTTCTTTGCAAGTGTGTTCTTGATGGTTTTCCTTCGGCGGATCATTGTCCATGAATCCTCCTCCTCCTTTTCCCATTTCCTGAAGTCGGCGACCCAATCCGGTCCTCCCGAGCGCCACAGGTGGAAGTAAACATCGAACGATGCTGTTATTACCCTTCGTAGAGAGTAAGCCAGCATGCCTACCTCCTTGTTGGAGACTGAGAACCTGAATCTGAATGTCCGCTCCTGGAGCTGCAGCATGTGAAATCCATCTGCATGCCCTCCGAGCACGGAGTGCAGCGTCCGGCCGACATCGGGTATGGTGAGCTTGAAAGTGTGTCGCCTGAAGACGGCAATAAGGAGGAACGAACCGTGTGCCGATGAACTCAGATGATGTACCGATGAGCAAAATCTCGCCCAGACTTCAGCTTGGAACCTCCTTCCCGGCCTTAAGTCCCAGTCGGACTCTACGGCCGGTGGGCGGTCGTACGCCATTTGCGCCGACCCCCTTGAGCACCCTGCTTCGAGATCCCAAACTGGCACTGTTGCCGAGTACAAAAAATCATTTGACAAACTGGTATATCACATCAAACTATATGACACTTCATTGAGTGAAAGTATTTTGGTGACTAAGTTTCTTATAGGTCTTAAAGATGAATTACGATAAAAAGTAGCAGGATTGTTAACAAAGACTGTCACACAAGCTGTTACTATAGCTTCTATTCAGGAACATTTGATGGAAGGGAGCAAGCCTAAACCATACAGGATACAGGGTTTCAAGTCTAATAATGTTCCTATGCTCAAGTCTGATAACAAGCCATCTTTTGGACCATCTGAATTGTGGAAAACAAGACATCTGAGAGAGTACCGTAGAGCTAACAATCTGTGTTTTAAATGTGGAGAGAAGTTTACTCCAGCTCACAGGTGTGCATTGAAAGAAAATGGTCAGCTCAACATGCTCTGGTCTGACACTGTGGATACTGGGGGATTTCTTTCAGAGGAGATACTAGATGCCTTGGAAGACTCTTTCCGAATAGGATGATAGCTCTCAAATCTCTTTATATGCTCTATCTGGTGCACCAAATGTGCAGACTATTCAGTTGCAGGCTTTAGTAGCAAAGACATCTTTACTGGTACTAGTGGATTCAGACAGTACTCATTCTTTCCTCAGTGCTGCATTGCTACCTAAAATTCAATGTCAAGTACTGGAGATACCTCCTTTGACTATCAGAGTTGTCAATGGTAGCACCATAACCCGCAAAGCTGAAATACCGAATTTTCAGTGGTGGATGCAGGGACAAACTTTCAGCCATTCGATGAAAATTCTAAGTATTGGAGCTTATGACATGGTGCTGGGTATGGATTGGTTATCAAAGTTTAGTCCTATGCAGTATGATTGGTCTAACAAATGGATTGAATTTTCTTATAGAGATAAGAAACTGAGATTGTAGGGATTTATTGCTGATAATATGAAAGAGCTGAAGGAGATTTCTGCAGACAGATCTGTAAATGGGATCTGCAAATGATATCTGGGCTGCCATCATATTACAACCTGTACAAGCCTGATATGCATTATCTGCAGATTCAGTGGGTTCTCTTCCATTAGAGATTCAGAAACTGATTATGCACTTTAAGGAACCTGATTCTCTACCTCCATCCAGATCTTATAACCATATTATAGCTCTATTACCTGACACTATACCTGTTAACTCTAAACCATATCGGTACTCACCAGCTCAGAAGGATGAGATTGAAAAGGCAAGTGACCCAAATGTTGCAGTCTGGTATTGTGATTCCCTTTTGCTTCTCCTGCCCTATTAGTCAAGAAAAAAGATGGAAGTTGGCATTTTTGTATTGACTTTAGGAAGCTGAATTCTGCAACAATAAAAAATAAGTTTCCCATGATCATCATTGATGATTTCTTGGATGAGATGGCTGGTGCCCAATATTTTATTACAATTGATTTGGCTTCAGGATTCCATCAGATTAGAATGGCTCCAACTGATGAACACAAGACTGCATTTAAAACTCAACATGGCCACTTTCAATTCAGAGTGATGCCATTTGGGCTCACTAATGCCCCAGCCACATTTCAGTGTTTGATGAACCATATTTTTGCAAATTACATGAGAAATTTTTTCTGCTCTTT
Source organism: Tuctoria greenei (assembly GCA_036927565.1). Taxonomy (NCBI): domain Eukaryota; kingdom Viridiplantae; phylum Streptophyta; class Magnoliopsida; order Poales; family Poaceae; genus Tuctoria; species Tuctoria greenei. Next base: position 52,554,454 of record JAYESD010000005.1, on the reverse strand, counting down.
ATGGATGACATCTTAATTTACAGTCATTCTTGGTCTGAACATCTGCAACATATTGAGTTGGTGTTTAAGACTTTAGCTACTCACAAGCTATACATCAAGTTCAAGAAATGTAGTTTTGCTAAACAAAGCCTTTCTTATTTGGGTCACATCATTTCATTTCAGGGAGTGTCTACTGATCCTTTAAAAATTCAGGCTATGCTTGATTGGCCTATTCCACAGGACACTACTGAATTAAGGGATTTTCTGGGTCTAACAGGCTACTACAGACATTTTATCAGAAATTATGGTTCCATAGCCAAGCCCCTCACCAGGATACTTCAACTGAAATCCTTCAGTTGGAATTCTAAAGCACAGCAAGCATTTGAGACTGTAAAAAAAGCAATGACAACTACTCCTGTATTAGCCTTTCCAGACTTTTCTTAGACTTTTGTATTGGAAACTGATGCTTGTGATACAGGGATTGGAGCAGGATGGCCATTGACAAATGGAGAAATTATTTGCAAAAAGGGGAGTTTCTTATTAAGACTGATCATCAGAGTCTATGTTACTTACAAGACCAATCCCTCTCCACAAATATTCAGAAAAATACTCTCAGGAAAATGGCTGGTTTACAATTCAAGTTTCTGTATAGAAGGGGCTCTGATAACAAAGCAGCTGATGATTTATCTCGAGTTGGCCATAACTTTAACATACAAGCAGTTTCTACTGTGATACCTGTCCGGCTTCAAGAAATCATAAACTCTTATCAAACTGATTCTGAAGCTCAGAAGTTGTTGATGGAGCTTGCAGTTCAGAGCCCTAATGACAAAGGATATTCCTTAACAAATAGGTTGATCAAATATAAAAGAGTGATTTGGGTAGGGGCTAACACAGCTCTACAAATCAAACTGATCTCAGCCATGCATTCTTCGCCCATGGGAGGTCACTCTCGAATTCAGTCTACATATCAAAGGTTGAAGAAATTATTCTGTTGGTCAGGAATTAAGATATATGTTGAGTCTTATGTGAAGCAATGTCAGATATGCCGACGTCCTAAACATGAGCTTTGTAAGTACCCTGGACTACTTCAACCCCTACCTGTCCCTACAAGATCATGGACTGATGTGTCTTTAAATTTTATTGTGGGATTACCAAGTTCTTATGGGTTTACTGTCATTCTAGTGGTGGTGGACAGATTTACAAAGTATTCTCATTTTCTGTCAGTTAAGCATCCATGCACTGCCCCTCAGATTGCTCAGCTATTTCTTGACCACATTGTCAGATTACATGGTGTACCTGAACGAATTGTTTCTGATATGGACAGAGTATTCACAAGCTCATTTTGGACTGCTCTATTTAAATTGCTTAACACTGGTTTACAATTTAGTATTGCTTATCATCCACAAACCGATGGGCAGACTGAAAGAGTGAATCTGCATTGAGATGGGTGTTCAGTTCATCAAACTCCTAAGCAATGGTCTAAATGGGTATCCTTGGCTGAGTTGTGGTATAATACAACTTATCACTCATCTTTGAACTGTACACCTTTTAAGGCACTTTATGGACAGGATCCATCTTCTGGACTTATGCCTAACATATAAGATCCTTCTAACTCGGAGGTCACTGACATGCTGAAAGAAAGGCAAGCATTCTCATCCATCTTGCATGATCAACTACACAGAGCTCAGAACAAGTACAAAATTCAGGCTGATAAGAAGCGGTCTGAGAGAGAGTTTATGGTTGGGGAACAAGTCTTGCTCAAACTTCAACCATACATTCAGAGCTCTTTAGTTCGCAGGGACCATCCAAAATTGGACATAGATATTTTGGTCCTTATCTGATTCTGCAGCGCATTGGGAAAGTGGCTTACAAACTCAAGTTACCAGATACTACATCCATTCATTCAGTTTTTCATGTCTCACAGCTAAAACCTTATACACCTGATCATAGACCAGTGTTCTCTCAGTTACCTGATGTTCCACAGATGGATACACTGGATGTTATTCCTCAGAGCATTCTGGATCGAAGACTTGTTAAAAAGGGCAATGCCACGGTGACTCAAGTTCTTGTCCAGTGGACTGGATTGCCGATTGCTTCTGCTACTTGGGAAGACTACCATGTGCTCAAGGAGAGATTTCAGCGGTGCCAGCTTGGGGACAAGCTGCATCTCGGGAGGGCGGTAGTGTCACCATACAAGCAGAGGCATCAGAAGAATAGAAGAAGACGCGGCTTGAGAAGTGACGCGAGGAAGAACATTCATTCAGATTAAAGTATTGGGCCGGCGGAGGAAGGAGGCAGGTTTGGGCCGAGCCCACGAAGACGAAATCGAGTTTAAATGGGGACGAGGGCGATAGGCGGGGGATCAGTTGGATATCGGTTTCTTGTTCCCTCTTTCCCCTTCTCTCTCTAGACTCTCTCTCTCTAGTTCTTCCTCATCTCATCTGTATTTCCTAAAATCATACCGGTGATTGAATAAGAGAAGAGAGAAACGATCCCGACGCCTTGTCGCGGATGCCGAATTCGCGTGTCGATCTCTGGCCCTTTTACACATACCTCTTGTACATGTCCGCTGCAAAAACAATATGGGTTGCGCGGTTTCTTTGTTTTCTGTTCTGTGTCCACCGGCGGTTGTTGCACCTGTAACAGATTCAGTCCTGATGATTGCCCCCCTGTCATCTGCGCACGCGTCTCTTTAAACACCTGCGAACCCCCTGAGTACATCTCCTGCCCGTTTGCTGGGCGTCATGTGTACCTTGACTGCCCTGATTTGCTCCACCCGGCTGATGACCTTGGCTGATCTCCTCATCCCGTTCCCGGCGTCTCTTGATTAGGAATCGGACCACACGGTACAGGACCAGATATAGGAGGAGGTTACGATGCCATCTAAGCGTAAGATGGACGCGTCCTGTTGCCTGTACTACGTGAGACAGCCAAAGGTACCGGGGAGCACCTGACACAGTCCGGCTCTCAACAGTCGGCATGTTCCTGGCAGCTTGGAAAGGGCCGACCCTCCTAGTGATGGTGCTCTCTTGAGTGATGGAACCTGGTCTGCTGTGATCTTCTGGGTGCCCCGGCAAAAGGATTGCAGGTTTGCTGTGCAGGACGATTTGCCCAGTAGCTCCTGGTGTACAGAATGTATGTGTTGCTGCTGACGGCTGCCCCAGGGAAAACCTAATTGAGTGTTTATTCCCCTGCCGGTTGACCATGGGCCTTAGGTGTCTCCAACAGTCTCTCTATATGACACCCTATCTTTATTTTGCATCTTGATAGGAGGTTTAAACCCCCTCCAACATTTGCCCCATCGAGCATCCTCATTTTGCACTTATTTCCCCCCATACCCCAAATATAGTCACGCTAGGACGATAACCATCTCGACCGACACGCTCCTCACCTTCTTCCACGTACGGTTGTCGATCTCCTCTCTGCCCTCGTCGACCTGCACCGTCCTCGCCGTCCTGCTCCCTTTGCGGTCCGGCGCCCTCTCACCGACGCTCGCCTCGAGCCACACCTCCTCCGTCGCCGTCCTCCTCGCTCTGAGCCCCTGCTGCGCCGCGATACGCACCCGATGGCTCGTGTGCTGCCCTGCCCTTGCGCAGTTGGGTGTTTGAGGTCACTCAATGTACACGTCCTGGACGCCTGCGTCGAGATCCCAAAGCCGCTCCGCCGACTTGAGCGCACGCCGTCGCGAGCGCCACTCCACCACCTCACGCACGCCGCTCCTCCGCCCTGCCGCCTTGAAAGCGCGTCGTCGCGGGCACCGCTCCGCCGCCTCACACGCCGCTCGGCCGCCTCGCGCGCGCCGCCCCGTCGTGCGCCGCTCTGCCGCCTCGCACGCGCCACACCGTCGTGTGCCGCTCGGACGCCTCGCGCGCGGCGCTTCGCCGCCTCGCGCGCCGCCCCGCCGCCCTGCCGCTTGAGCGCGTGCCACACTACCTCCCTCTTCGCAATGTGCCGTGAAGGCTCCAGCGACGCAAGCAGTCATTGTCCGTAGCCTAAATTAGATCATCTGTTGGAGATAGTAAAAAAATAGGCCATAATTTTCCAGCCTCCGGAATCCCAGATGATGAAATTGAAGTCCAATTTTGAGATATGTTGTTGGAGATAGTGTGTTGTTATGCCTAAAAGACCAATATTAGGGTCAGGTCTAATCTGGGCCTACCGTATCTTTTAACCATATCAACCAACTTGTCATGGCTCTGTTCTTTGTCCAAAACCTGACACCCTGCTCTGCCGCTTTGTTGATCCCATTCCTGCCATGTGGCCTCATTTATGTTTTCTTGGAGTGCTGGTGGTAGGAAATCTCCTAAAACTGTGACAGATGCCGGTCTAGGGCGTTGGTGTGAACCCCGCTAAGCTCGAATCGCAAAACCTTTTCGTTGAATATTATTTGATTTTGTCAGGTTTTTGTCTTTTGGCAGATGCTGATCACACTCTGCCTTTTTAACGAAACTATTATTATGAACTGAGTTAGCGATAGTCATAGCAGTGCCATGTTCCCACTTATCCAGTATGAGATCTGTTTAGAAAATGTTGCTATCACGAAGTGAATTAGCGAACATCATAGTTTTGCCATGAATGATCATATATGTATGACCCGACTTATCCAGTGTGAGTTCCGCTGGGAAAAAGTTGCTGTCACGATCTGAATTGGCGATAATCATAGCTTTGCCATGATCCGACTTATTCAGTGTGTGATCAGATTGGAAGATGTTGTTGTCTGACGCAATGGATGAAGAGATTCTCTCCCACCAGCGATTCCTTTAGAAAAACCCACTGATGTCCAGAATTCTTCTCTCAGAATTGCTTCAAGTTTCACTGTTACTTGTCACACTGACATGCGGGTCCCACTATACAGACATGCCACGTCATATGTTGATGTGGTAAAACCACCTTTCAAAACCACTATAGGAGGTTAATTAAATGGTTTTGCATAGGTTTGGATGTTAAATACTCGGTTTTAGAGTTTGTGGGGTTAAGTAGTCTCTAGATCATTGTTTGGTGGGTTATGTAGACTTTTTCCTAGTAGCAATTAACAGGCCCGGCGCTGGTTCTTGTGGTCAGTCACTGTAAAATCAGCTGTCCAAGGGTGTGCCCACCGACGAACATAGGTGGTATGGTGATCAAGAATCTACATTAGTGTGGCGTGTGTGAGGGCCTTAACAACAATGGTCAGTTCACCATAATACGTACAAACTTCCACTCGACAGGAGTCCTTTTGCTTCACGTTATGTATATGGCCAGAATAAGCACCAAACTTTCATGTACAGGAGTCTCTTTGCTTTATGTCTTGCATAAAAATACATCATCTATGTCATACGGTCGTGTATATGTATGCTTCAACAGCAGTCCATTGAATTCTGTGAGACCTAGGGCTCAATACATTTGCAATTATGTAAAACGTGAGGGTTACATGCAAAGTTTTGGATACATATGAGAAACTCGAATTAGAGTGTCCAATCTTTTCTCATGTGCTTTCGAGAGTAACATGTTTCCCTCATTTGAACTATACAACATACTTTCAACTGTATGAATATTTTGCTGTGTATCTGGAGTAACAGTTACTCTCAATTAGTTCATATTGTCTGTACTTTTAAATGTTTCGGGAGTAACAATTATCTCTATTAGTTCGGACTGTCCGAACGTTCTCAATGCACTTCAGGAGTAACTGTTACTGCTCAAATATTTCAGACTGTCGTATCTTAATGATTATCTTCGGCTGTTCTATTTTAACGTGCAATGTCCCAAATTTGCTTTTTATCTTATGGGAAGTTTGCTTAGTTTTCATTTATTAAGTTTTTGATGTGTTTTAGCTGATCATTGTGGATATTATTTAGCTAGGTTTTGCAACATGCTTATGTGAGGTGCTGAAATAAGGTGTTGTAGTTTTCAGACTAACGAAAGTCAAGTCAAGGACTTGTGCTTGGAAGAATTGGTTGTTTGCTCATGTGCAGGTGTTGCTTGAGGTCAAGCCATGGCTGGTGATGGTGATCCATTGAACTAGTCTTAGGGAGCAGATGAGGTTCAACAACCATGTTCGGGAGAAATTGTGGTTGAGTTGATCGAGAGGTCATGCAACATGTTTGGGTCAAGAACAATTCATATGAAGTATCGTAGACGTTTGGGGAAGTGTTTGCACATGTGGAAGGGGTGCATAGACGTGGCAACATGGTTCCAAGGTGTGATGAATAGTTATGCATGTAAAGAATTGGTCAGAATGGTCCAACCGGCCGATTTATGCCTCAGGCTGCGGCTGCATGTAAAGGTTTTGAGTTAGTTTTGTTTATATTTCGTGTTGGTCACGATGTTAAGTTGTTTTACGAAGGTGAAGAACATTCCTAAGGTGTTTGGAAGTCTTAAGATTGCTTCTATGTGTGTACCGAATAGTCTTGAGCAGTTATGGAAAGTTTCAGTTGAGACTGAGTAGGATTAGAGAGTCCTTGTTGGATTGGAGTTACCTTCGGGCTGGTTATATAAGCAAGGGAGGCCATGTATCGTGGTAAGACGACTTGTGGCTGTTCCTCTTGACTTTCATTGAATAAAATTCGTAATTTTAGAGGAGCTTTTGTACTTTGTTCGTCCAACTTATTTTTGGCAAGTTTTTCTCGGCGAGTTTCTACGCAACCAATGTCGCTTCGGTGTTTTGATCATAACTCGCATTTTTACTGATTCAAATGACGTGATTATTTTTGTGTTGTCTTTACAACTCAATATCATATCGCCTGCGAAAATTTCATGGTCATTGGATTTGCGTTTTTTTAGATACACGAGTTTCTTTGCAGTGTAGCAGATATGTTTTGAACTCGGGTAGAACAGATTGATCTTTATTCAATCTTTTGATCATAAATTGAGTTCTACTCATTGTTCTCACGTGATTTCTTTTGCATTTGTTTAGTGACCTGATTATCTACAATTTAAACTGGTTTTGTGATGGTTGAACATGTTGAAAACTCTTGCACACATGGTTTCTTTACTAGACTGATTTTCTCACGAGAGGTTTTTGTAGTTTTTGCTAAAAAAGTTTTAATCTACTATTCACCTCCGGTAGCTTTTCACGTGCTCTTCGATCCAACAAATTTCAGTTTGTCCAAGAGTCTTCCAAGCTTATATCATACATGCACACACTCTACGGCTGCGTATAAGCCTTTTGCATGCGTACGTTCTAAGGTCGTGTATAAGTATATGTTTGCATGCGCCAAACTCCAATCCCTCCGCATGCATAACGTCAACCTGCTTCCAATAGCAAATTCTCCTCATTCTTCCTTCTACAAACCCTGATGCCAATTTTAATATCAAACACATGCCCACTATTTTTAGAAAAACAAAGTGTGCCATAAATTTTTTTCCTCGCATTGATTTAATAAATAAATCAGATTTATTCAAATTAATAAAGACATTTGAATTTACAAACCCTTTCAACCATCCAGGACGATAACTCACTTATCGGCCATGAAATCTGAAATAACATCATTCTCCTTTCCAAATGCTAGGACAATATTTTTTCAGATATTTACCACTAAGAGTCTTGCTTACCTTTTCTGCTTGCAATATTTTCACAAATTATGAATTCTCGGGAACAATACCAATAACTCTATATATAGTCGTTCCCAGCTGGTGACCATTTCAAAATTTATTATCCCTTGTCCCTATGGGAAAAATCATTTTCCATACCACATCCCCCATTTGAAACGATTTTTCATTGACCTTTCTACTATACATTTTAGTCACATTTGATTTTTCTTTTTCAATATCTCTCAACACATTGAATCGGCTTTCAAGTATCTCATCTATTCTATTCATCATCAAATAATTGTATTCTACAACCAGTAGAGGATTTTTCTGAGCTATTCTAGATACATGTAATTAATCTCAACATGAATTACAGCTTCTGGCCTATAAACAAATTCAAAAGGAGGAGGCCAGGTCTCGTGGTGAGACGACTTGTTGTGGCTCAACTTCACTTCACCATATATCTATTTCTAGAAAAGCAACAAACTTCCACTCGTGCACAGGAGTCCTTTTGCTTCACGTTATGAATATGGCCAGAATAAGCACCAAACTTCCATGTACAAGAGTCCCTTTGCTTTATGTCTTGCATAAAAACACATCATCTATGTGATACGGTCGTGTATATGTATGCTTCAACAGCAGTCCATCAAATTCTGTGAGACCTAGGGCTCAAAACATTTGTAATTATGTAAAAAGTGAGGGTTACATGCAAAGTTTTGGATAAATCTGAGAAACTCGGATTAGAGTGTCCGATCTTTTCTTATGTGCTTTCAAGAGTAACATGTTACCCTCATTTGAACTACACAACATACTTTCAACTGTATGAACATTTGCTGTGTATCGAGAGTAACAGTTATTGTCAATTAGTTCATATTGTATGTACTTTTAAATGTTTCGGGAGTAAAAATTAACTTCATTAGTTCGGACTGTCCGAACTTTCTCAATGCGCTTCAGGAGTAATTGTTACTGCTCAAACATTTCAGACTGTCCGATCTTAATGATTATCTTCGATTGTTCTACTTTAACTTGCAATGTCTCAAATTTGCTTTTTGACTTATGGGAAGTTTGCTTAGTATTAATTTACTATGTTTTTTATGTGTTTTGGGTGATCATTGTGGATATTATTTAGCTAGGTTTTGCAACATGTTTATGTGAGGTGCTCACATAAGATGTTGTTGTTTTCAAACTAACGAGAGTCAAGTCGAGGACTTGTGCTTGGAAGAATTAGTTGTTTGCTCATGTGCAGGTGTTGCTTGAAGTCAAGACATGGCTGGTGATGGTGATCCATTTAACTAGTCTTAGGGAGAAGATGAGGTTCAACAACCAAGATCGGGAGGAATTATGGTTGAGTTGATCGAGAGGTCACGCAACATGTTTGGGTCAAGAACAATGCATATGAAGTTATCGTGGACGTTTGGGGAAGTGTTTGCACTTGTGGAAGGGGTGCACAGACGTGGCAACATGGTTCCAAGGTGTGATGAATAGTTATGAATGTAAAGAATTGGTCGGAACGGTCCAACCGGCTGGTTTATGTCTCAGGCTACGGCTGAGGTGGTTATGGTTCGTATATGGAAGGTTTTGAGTTAGTTTTGTTTAGATTTCGTGTTGGTCACGAAGTTAAGTTGTTTTAGGAATGCGTGGAATGTTACTAAGGTGTTTGAAAGTCTTAAGATTGCTTCTATTTGTATATGGAATAGTATTGAGCAGTTATAGAAAGTTTTAGTTGAGACTGGATAGGATTAGAGAGTCCTAGTTGGATTGGAGTTGCCTTCGGGCTAGTTATATAAGCAAGGGAGGCCAGGTCTCATGGTGAGACGACTTGTGGCTGTTCCTCTTGTGTTCCATTGAATAAAATTCATAGTTTTAGAGGAGCTTTTGTGCTTTGTTTGTCCGATTTGTTTTTGGCATGTTTTTCTCGGCGAGTTTCTGCGCAGCCAATGTTGCTTCAGTATTTTGATCATAACTTGTCTTTTTACTGATTCAGTTGACGTGATTATTTTTGTGTTGTCTTTACAACTCAATATCCTGTCACCTGCAGAAATTTCACAGTCATTGGATTTGCAGTTTTTTAGATACACGAGTTTCGTTGCAGCGTAGCAGATCTATTTTTAACTCGGGTAGAATACATTAAACTTTGTTCAATCTTTTGATCATAACTTGAGTTCTACTCATTGTTCTCACATGATTCCTTTTGCATTAGTTCAGCGACTTGATTATCTACAATTTAAACTGGTTTTGTCATGGTTGAACACGTTGAAAACACTTGCACACATGGTTTCTTTATCGGACTGATTTTCTACTAAGAGGTTTTTGTAGTTTCCGTTGAAAAAGTTTTAATCTACCATTCACTTCCGGTATCTTTTTACGTGCTCTTCAATCCAACAAATTCCAGTTTGTCCAATAGTCTTCTAAGCTTACATCTTACATGCACACGCTCTATGGCTGCGTATAAGCATTTTGCATGCGTACGTTCTAAGGTCATGCATAAGTATATGTTTGCATGCACCAAACTCCAATCCCTTCGCATGCATAATGTCAACCTGCTCCCAATAGCGAATTCTCCTCATTCTACCATCTACAAACCCTGATGCCAATTTTAATATCAGACACATGCCCGCTATTTTTAGGCAAAACAAATTGTGCCAAAAATGTTTTTCTAGCAATGATTTAATAAATAAATTGGATTTATTCAAATTAATCAAGACATTTGAATTTACAAACCCTTCAACCATCCATGACGATAACTCACTTGTCGGCCATGAAATCTGAAATAACATCATTCTCCTTCCAAGTGGTAGGACAATAGTTTTTCAGATATTTACCACTAAGAGTCTTGCTTACCTTTTCTCCTTGCAATATTTTCACAAATTATGAATTCTTGGGAACAATACCAATAACTCTATATATGGCCCTTCCCAGCTGGTGACCACTTTCCAAATTTATGATCCCTTGTCCCTATAGGCCAAATCATTTTCCATACCACATCCCCAATTTGAAACGATTTTTCCTTAGCCTTTCTACTATACATTTTAATCACATTTGATTTTTCTTTTTCAATTTCTCTGAATGCTTTGAATCGGCTTTCAAGTATCTCATCTATTCTATCCATCATCAAATAATTATATTCTACAACTAGTAGAGCGTTTTGCTGAGCTATTCTAGATGCATGTAATTAATCTCAACATGAATTACAGTTTCTTGCCCGTAAACAACTTCAAAAGGAGTTTCCTTGATGGCACCATGCTTGGAAATTCTATGGGCCCACAACACTTCAAACAACACGTCATGCCATCTTATTGGATTCTCTTCTATCTTTTTGTTGATCAACCCAATCAAAATTTTGTTGCTAGCCATGGCCTGTCCATTAGCCTGAGCATAATATGGCAGCAAGTTTAACAACTTGATCTTAAGAGATTCTGCAAATATAATTCTATAAATTGATTAGACATGAATGAAGGTACTGATCAGAAGTTAATGTATGCAGGATGTCGAATCTATATACAATGATATGCTGCAATACAAAACTGATCACCTCTTTGTGAGTCATATTCTTCAATGGTATAGCCTTCTGTCCACTTAGTAAAATAATCAGTTGGGACAAAGCCAAATGATGTCCTTTCGATGATGAAGGGTGTATGTCACCAATAAAATCCAGACCACATCCTCTAAATGGCCACAACTTTATAATCGGATGTAACATGCTAGCTGGGACCAGCTGTATATTCTTGAATCTTCGACAGACTTCACATCCTTTATAATATCTGAAACAATCATTTAACATAGTCAGTTAATAAAAACCCACTATTTTTAACGTCCACTTCAAATTATGGGCCGACTGATGTGTGCCACACATGCTCTCATGTGCCTCTTCCATTGCTAATTTATCCTGCTCCTCACCTAAACACTGTAATAAGATCATCTCTGTTTCGGTGATAGACTTGATCATTTATTGAAGTATATTTTAAAGCATGACACCGAACTGTTCTATCCCTACAATCACTAGGATTTTTTATATATTAAAACATCCTCCAATAATTCACCACATTTTCATAAACTTTGGCCAAATTAACATCATTTTCCTTAACTTCCAAAATATTATGCAATGTCGGCCTTTCTTCCACAACGAATTTCCCACGTTTAACTTCATAACCCGATGTTTGTTGAGCTAATAAATTATCTCTGTGATTTTCTTCTTTAAATATATATTTAATACAGAAAGTATCCAAGACTTTATTGACATCTAAACACTGTTCTTTGTAATCATTTCAAATTCCATACAAAACTTGACTTTCCTCACTAATTTGCTGTACCACCAGTTTTAAATCACCGAATGCCTTTATATTTTTAATTCTCATACTAACAAAAAACTCAAAACCACTCAATAAAGCTTCATATTCGGCATGGTTGTTTTTACATATAAGTTCTATATAACTCATAATTATATTTCTGGGTGATATCATAATGCACCCAATTCCTCGACTTTTCTCACAAACTGACCCATCAAAAATAACTTGAACATTTAATGCTATGATCCACAATAAATTCAGCAACCACTCGCTGTTCCTAACTTGCAGTCAAATCATACTCTACCATAGAATATGCCCATTTCCAATGTCTACCACTGAGGACTGATATTTGCAACATATATTTGATTATATCATGTTGGACTGCTACTATACACATAGTAGAAAGCATGTAATGTCTAAATTTAGCACATGCATAGTATAAAGATAGGGATAATTTTTCTATAATTGTGTACCTTACTTTCGAATTGAGCAAACATCGACTAAAGTAAGCAACTGAAAACCCTTTGCCACCATTTTCTTGTGTCCAAGCAACCCCAATAACATATTCTTGAGCAGTAATATACAATTTGAAACTCTTACAATTTTTTGGGCGCCCGCAACACAGGAGGAATAATCAAATACATCTTGATTCTCTCAAATGCCTCTCATTATGCTGCCCACCCATGTGAACTCATTTGCATGCTTCAATTTCAATAATGGCATAAATAATTAAATTTTACCTGCCATGTTTGATATAAACCACCTCAAATAACTCATCTTCTCCAACAACTTTTGCACATCATTTTTGCATGTCGGCTCTTCTATTTTTCTAATAGCCTCCACTTTCTTAGTATCAATTTATATACCATGCTCATGTACAATAAATCTCAAGAACCTACCAGCCGACATGCCTAAATGCAAATTTCCAATAGACATTAAAGGATTCATCTTTAACCTATATTTTTGTATCGTTTCAAATGCTAAACGCAAATCGGCTAAATGATCAGTGAAACCAGCTGATATCACAACCACATCATTGATATAAACCTCAACAATAATTCCCATAAATCATGGTAACTAATATTCATAGCTCGTTGATATGTAGCATCAGCATTTCAGCCCAAATATCATTAAAACCCATTCAAATAACCCTAAAAATCGAGGACAACAAAAAGAAATTTTAGATGCATTTTCCTCACCCACAAAAATTTTATTGTAACGAGCATTCTCATCTAAAAAATTGATTACCTTGTGCTTCGAAGCATTATTTATCAGAACATCAGCTATAGCATGGGGTATTCATCTTAAGGCGTTGCTTTATTCACATTTCATAAATCAATACACATTCTTATTTTTCCTGAATTTTTCTTTTCTTCTGGCACTATATTTGATACCCATTCTGCATACCAAAATGGTCAAATAAAATTTTCCTTTAACAGTCGATCAACCTCTGCTTTTATTTTATCAAATAACTCCGGATTAAAGCCTCTAACAGGTTGCTTATTGAATGTGCCTAGAAGGGTGGTCCAGGGTCAGTCAACACAATGATCAAATTCAAGTCTTTTTGGATTTTCTTCATTTTTTTCTCGCAATGTAAAGTTGTAAACTATTCTAATAAATTTAATAAGCAAGTAGGATAAGTAAATTGCACATGGATCACTAGATTACCACGAATTGCAAATGGATCAAGATTATGCCCTAGCTAGTGATAATGATAAAACAATGAATAAAAAATTCAAGGCACAAGCGATTTTAACCGAGGCTCGATCCCACACAAGGGATCTACGTCCTCATTGAGGAGCCCACAAAGGGTCATGTCTTCACTAACCCTTCCCTCACCAAGTCACCATGAAGGCCGACTTGATATCCACTATCACACGGGGTAATCAACAAGTTCTTTGGGCTTTTTAGAAGTCGAGGGCCCCCATAAGTTTCCAAGCGAATCAAAGATCAACACACTTGAAAATTATACAATAATTCACAGTAGTGTGTAAGAGAAATCAAACCCAAGTGCTCAATGTCAATGAGATCGTCACTCTCCCTTTCTCGATTCCAATTCCCAAAGATTTGACTCTCGGGGCCTTAGAATGTGTGGAGAGGAGTGTTTTCATGCTCTTGGATGCAGTGGCGGTGCCAGGGTTCGTGATGGTATTGAAATAAGGCATGGGTACTATTTTTATAGAGGTCCCGAAAAGTAACCATTATGTTTTATTGAGTCCGCACTAGTCTGTGGTGGACCTCAGACAAGTCCGGTATGATGATATGACACTTTTAGGTTATCTACCGCCACAGTTTTCTGAATTAGGAGTGTGTAAACCCTAAAAGACTGGACTAGTCTGCACTAAGGCCAAACTAGTCCGAAGTGGTAGAGTAGGGTATAATGGACTAGTCCATGGTGAAACGGACAAGTCCGATGTGATACAGTAAGTACCTTCGGACTAAGGTGAGTGATGTGAGACATGTCCGATGTGATACAGTAGCATATAACAGACTAGTCCATTCAAGAACAGACAAGTCCGATGAGTGATTGTCTGGGAAAATTTGCTAAGTCTGTGGAGTGCGAACTATTCTAGTGTATGTGTCAATTTTAGTTTTGGTCACCCCTCTCATTCTTCACATGCAACAATTAAGCTCTTGAGAGGATAACCCACTCACACCAAGACACTAATTTCTAAGCTAAGTCTTTTTCCTTCATCTTAGCATTTTTCTTTCAAAGTCACCTTTTTCCATTTTTTGTGTTATTCACCTTTTTCTTCATATGACCTGCTCTAACTTAATGAATTTCATCAGCTCTTTACATGCTTGTCATGGATCATCAAAAACCAACAAGGGGATGCCTAGATGCACTTACAATCTCCCCCTTTTCGGTGATTGATGACAACTAAGTAAAGTTTATACATTGGAGAGTAAATAAATTCAATTTTCATAAAGTATACACATATGAAGGGAAATATACATAAACAATGGATGAAGTGTCATATGTGTATTCTTTATGGTAGGGTGCCTAGCAATGTGAGTGTAATCAAATAGTGTGATAAATGTAATGTGTTTCAAGAGTAATAACCATGACAACATCACATTATGAATAAGGTCATGGACATTAAGATAACCAAGTGTGCAACAATGAGATAACATAGTGTGCATAAGCATAACAAGTAACATAACAAGTCTTAAACATAAAGAGACAAGTTTTTGAAAATAGATACATGTCCACGATCAACCATAGCTAAAGAGAGATAATACTAAGACTACGACTACTCCCCCTAAATCTCCCCCCTTTGGTAAGACAAAAGAAAGGGAAAAACCAAGGAGAACAACTTGTCATCATCTTCACAGTTCTTGCTCCGATCACTTTGCGTCTTCTCACTTTCTTGCTCCCCTTCTTCCTCTTCATCATCTTCATTGTCACTTGCCTGAGGGGCAGCAGGGCAGATGGAGGGACCAATGCTAAAATATGCAAGTTCATCATTAGTGAGTTGTGGCATTGTTGACGTTTCTTACATCACAAATAAATATCCGCAAGCGCACAAAAACTGTGGTTAACATTTCACCCAAAAGTATTCCCAAGGGTATCATATTTATACCAAAGGAAGGCAATGGAGTAAAGTAGACACTACTCTTATGATCAAGATATGGGATACTAATAATTATCAAGACAGGGGTAAGTTGATAATGTGCCACCACATAGATCAAGCGCTGACATATGACACCACATGAATCAAATGGCCCACAAAGAGAAGTATCTGAGGCCATCCAATGGTGTACACCCTATACCAGTCAGTGAGACCCAACTGGAAGCCACATGGACAAAGCACTGGCCGTTTGGAGCCAAGACCAGGTCGACCGACCTGGTGGTTCGGCCGACCCCTTCCTGGTGCCTAACTTGGTCATCTTCCACGTGTTGGCTCCTCCCGGCTTGAAGAAGTTGTTGATAACTGATTCACACGCTTTTGGTAGTGGGAACTGACCCTTCTCCACCTATAAATAGGACCCCATTATCCCTCACTTCAACACACACCACTTGAGCATCATTCTATTGTATACACTAGTTCTCTTAGTCCTTAGTGGAGTTAGGCTATAGGGAGGAGAGCCTCTAGTCCCAAATCCAAACTGGGAAAGGTATGGCTCAGGTATATTTTCTTATATTTGTGACTTTATGCATAACAAAGATATTGTCTTTAGTCTTATTTTATTCATATACTTGGATGACGTGTTTCTTGTTGGATTGTGGATTCCATGTATGTGGTGGGAATAGTCTTTATGATCATGCCTTAATGTCATTATACTATAATCATAAACACTATAAGCCCCAACGTTAATATGAATGACTTATTCTCTGTTTCAACATTGGTTCAACGATGTTTAGGTTAGTCATTGCCTTATGATGGCTTGTGCTGCAGCTCCTAAGATATTCACTTAATATGCTAGCATGGTGTTATGATAGTTAACTAGCGTTGGATGTCTCATAGACCCACGGATTGAAGAGGTAGGCAGTAGGTGGTGACAACCCTATTTGTCCTTTGTAATCCTCCACGTTCAGCTATGCCACATGCTCTTGATGGGAGTCATCCTAGTATTGCTAGGGGTAAACCTGTGCCCGATGTGTTGAACAACTTAGCTTAAGGATTCACCATTGACATGCTCATTAGTATCTAACCTAGGCTATGTATATGTACATTAGACGCATTGTAGGAGCAACTCCCCAATCCTTAGTCTAACCTCCATTAGGACTCATCTACCCTTTAGAATAGATTGCTTTGGTGTGTGTCACACTACCCATATATTATCAACTTACCCCTATCTTGATAATTGATTAGTATCCCATAGCTTGATCATAAGACTAGTGTTTACTTTACTCCATTGTCTTTCCTTGGGATAAATATGATACCCTTGGGAATACTCTTGGGTTAAATGCTACATGATAATTTTTGTGCGCTTGCGGACCTCACTCTTACTAGAGATGATCTGTGACATTAAGAAATGTCAACAATCCACTCATGCAAGATGTGGGTAGGTGTGCCACCTTGTGTGCCGCTATTCCGGACATTCTTCACACTCCGGGCGACAGGCAATGGTAACAGCATCTTGGGATTCTACTACTTTGTAAGAGGTAGGAATCCCCCATACAAGTACATCATGTCCTTTTCTTCTCGAAAGTGGGAGACCTGGAAGACCGATTGGGTAGTTATGCGGGTGGACCGTCACGACCGGTTGGATCTGCCAGAAGGATTCTCAACAATGGAATCCGACTCCTAGAAGGTTCCCCCAAAGCTGACAGAAGAGTACAACCCCATGCTATCAAAATCCGGAACTTGGTCGAAGGAGTATTGATGTCTCTGATGGTGCTCAACAACTTCCTGACCAACCACTGGGCTCCAGTCAAGGAGCGAGAGTTTGCAGCTTTATCATACTCCATAGAAATGGATTTCCTCTGGATTGACATTGGTCTGGTAACCAACTTAGATGAGAATGCCTTGAAGCTCCATCTGTAGAACTTGTACAGCGAAACTGTATCAAGAGATGACCTTGTACCTATGGCAGAGTTCTTGCCTCTATGTGTAGTTCTGGAGGTCAGGATGGAGCTGCAGAAGGTGATGCTGTCCTTGACGATACATGTCTTGTGGTGCGACAAAGGAGCATTCCGCCAGAAGGGATTGTGATCCCCAAAGCTTCAGCCCCGTGCCCACATGGAGGGTCCAGACCTACACCTGCCAGTGGGAAGGGCAAGGCTCCTACAGAACCAAGTCAGAAGAAGTTTGACTCAAGTTGGGGCAAAGGCAAAGAAACCGTCGACACCTCCAGTCAGAAGAGGAAGTTGACGCGAGCTGATGGCAGCTCTATCAGAGCAGCTTTGACGAAAGCGGTGCCACTGCCTCGCCCGACCCTGAAGTCAGTGCTGGTTGTGCCTCCATCTACAACAACACCAGCTCCAGCGGCCAAGGTGAGCTTCACGCTCGGGAAATCATCTTCGGACCTAGTACCTACGACGGGCACTAGGTCCGGCAAGTCTTCTACTCTTTCCGGTACCAACGGCAGGCTCCGAGTCTAGAGTGTTTTCTGAGATGAAAGCATCGGGTGCGGGAAACAATACAACACCTGCTCCGAAGATCCCAGCCGTAATGATGTAGGTGGCCGCCATGTCTTCTGGGGTGAAGTCTGGAGCTTCTGCCTCACCGGCGATGGTGGATTCTCACTCCGGCCGTCCAAGGAAGAGGTTTCGTGCCGATCAGAGCTGCGGCACCCCCAAGTAATGATCGGCACTTGAATTTGTGTTTTCCTCTTACTTATTGCTTTTTGTTGATTTTTTCCTACATTTCTGTAGTGTCGAGAGGTGCCTCTACTCCGATACCAACAACCAGCTAGGTCAGGGTTGCGACCGTGGAGACCACACCGGCCAAAGCTCATGTTGATCCTGCGGCCTCTCCTATGGTCATGGCGGACGACACAGCGGTTTCGGAGTCAACTGGCACTGAGATTAGCTCGGGGCCAGTAGCCAAAGATGTAGTGGTTGCGCCGGATCATGCAAAAGAAGTGTTGGAGCAGGCTGTGGTTATACCAAAGCCAATGAAAGAGATACCGGAGCTAGTGCTGGATATACCGCTTGAATCTCCAGAGATACAGGTGCCCACAATTGATGTTAGGCCAGAGATAACGATGGACGCCGAGATAATGCCAGCACCAGAGGTAGACACCGCGGTGGTAGCTAAGCTTGTGCCTGCAACAGAGCCTTCAGTTGATGTTCCACCAGAGCAGCCAGCTGACACCACAATGGTGTCAGAGTCAACACCTGAAGATCCAGCTGAAGGACCTTCAACATCTACGTCGGAGGTTAACGAGCTCCCGGAACTCAGCCCAGCTGATGTCGAGTTGTTGGAGTCCATGTTTGTGCCATGGGCTACGACAAATGTTCCTGAATACACGAAGGCGCTAGAAGACCCTAAGGAAGGTCTAGAGCCAATCGCTCTAGACATGTCAATAGAAAATGTGTGCTCCAACCTTCGCCAAGTGCAGCATGGATTTAACTTTGAGCGCAAGATTCTAAAGGCAGTGCGAGAAACTTCGAAGTGGTGGCATAATCTATTGTACTTCTGGACGAAGCTGACTTAGACCCAGTTTGCTGAAAGGGAAAGACTTGCGACCCAGAAGGCACATCCAGACTACATGGGCAGGCTGCTGGACAAAAGGGAGGCTGTGATTAGAGCTCTCGATGATAAGACTCGTGAAGTCTTTAAGAAAGCAAGAGAAAAATATGATATGGCAGATGGTCACTCAGATGCCTTAAACAAGCTAAGGGATGAGCTCCTCAAGCGCCGAGAATCGTTAGACAATAAGGAGCAGGAGCTCCATAACAAAGATGAAGTAATCTCTCAGAAGTTAGCGTGCAATGAGCAAGACTTAGCTGACCAAGCTGAGAAATTCAAGTCCTGGTGCAATAGACAAAAACACCAAATATGGTTGGCAGGAGAGGGAGTCTGCAAGCGGGAAAGTGTTGTCTCTGCCATGGAAGACAAGGTGAATGCCAAAGAGAAGGAGCTAACATATTAGAAGGATCATCTGAACCTCCAAGAGAAACATATCGCTGACCAAGAAAGGCAGTTAGCTGAATGGATTTAGCAACATGCCAAGTAGGTCGAGCGGTTCTCCAAAGAAGGTTCTGCGGAACTTTCATCTACTAGGAGATCTCTAGAGGAGCTCCGAACCTCACGAAAGGTTGAAGCTCATCAAATCTGGGACTTCCTGGGGCGTGCAAAAGAAGCACTAGTGCCTCTAGGATTCAGCCCGATCCAATCGGCTGACTCAGAGCATGAAATGGACAGATCCTTGGCAACTCTGAATTCAGCTGGAGACAAGCTGGGAAGATTGGTAGATGCAGCCAACTTGAAAATGAGGGAAAGTCTCTGGCCAAGTCAGTCGCAGAATATGTGCTGACTTGCTTCCGCAGTCGGGACCTCTCGATGTCTCTAGCTCCAGTGACCGATGGACCCATAGCTGAGACAGAAGATGCTGCCAAGGCAAGTGTCCAAGAAGCTACTGAGAAGGTTGCCACGTTGTTCCAGCAGAACTCCAACCAATAGTTAGGATTTTTTTTCTCCCCTTTGTATCTTCAACTTGTAAAATATTTTGAACTTTGAATGCAATCACTTTCGAAATAAATCCTCTTGAATTCCATTTTTTTGTCTTCAATATTATCATTGCCTTAGTCTTCTTGGCCCCTTGGTAGATGTGCTCAATGGTTGAGGACATGTACCATAAGGATCTTAGCTATGTCTTGAAGATGTTGTAGTAGCTCCGAACTTAAAAGTTCTGAGCTAGCTTCGAGTTTGTCCTCCGAAAGCTTCAAGAACCCCTTGCCAATGTATGGAGCATCGACTGCGGGACCTCTGGGAGGTGTCAGAGCTAGTTACTTTGACGGCGCCCATCATCAACGTGTGAAACATCGACAGCGGGCCCCCTAGGCGGTGCTGGAGCTAGATGCTCCGATGGCACCATTTATTATGCAAAACGTCGATGCCGGGCCTCCTGGGTGATGTCGGAGCTAGATGCTCCGATGGTGCCCATTATCAACGCGTGAAACACCAACGACGGGCCCCTGAGGACGTCGGAACTCCCAAAACGAGTGAGGAAATCATTTGTCCTGCACATGAGACACAAGAAAAGTAGTAAAATGCTTCTTCTTGCCTATAGCTTAGCCACAATTTTTTGTCCTTAACTAAAATTTAGGTCCCAACCAAATCAATGGAATATACTTAGTAATTGTGCTTTTATAGATCCGTGTGCTGTTCGGACCCACCTTACTGTAACACAACACCAGAATAGGTAGAGTGGCGTACTTAGGGTGCTAGACCAGGCTAAGTCCTTAGTCGACTCTGGACCTTTCATTGGCATTATTTTCAGGTGAATAGACCATTCAACTAACACTATATCCCAAAAAAGTCTACCAGTAACACCAAGACAATATCACATGAATTCTTAGAGGCCAAATTCCAAAAGGATTACACAGTTCCACTATTGGCAAGAAGTTAAAGGAAGGAAAAATTATGAGCTTGCACAAAATGATTGCACGTAGAGTCTATTTTTATATAAATTGTGAGATCTATGTGTGTTGAATACATTGGCTTTGACAATAAAAGTTTTGAGTACTACCAAAACACTTTTTTAACAAGGTCCGACGATAGGTCCGAGCTCCGTCAAGGTTCGACGTAAGGTCTGACTTGCTTTGTTTAGGTCCGACATGTTTTTAGGTAGCTTCAGTAAGTTTTGTCTTCAGCTTCGGCATATTTTTGATAGATCTGACATGTATTTGTTAATCTCTGACTTGCTTTTTCTAGCGGCTTTTGGGTTGACTAGTTCCGACTAGTTTTTTTAAGCTCCAGCGGATGCTAGTTCTGCTAACTTTGTGAAGCTCCTATTGGTTGTAATTCGACTTACTTTGTTTTAGCTCCCGGTAGCTTTTGCAAGTGTCGGAACTTGATTTTATTGTTTCTCTAAATTGTTCCTAACTTGTTTTACATTCTAAAATATTACTTAGTATTCATTTACTAAGTTTTTGGTGTGTTTTGGTGGTTATGGATGATATCATCTTGCTATGGTTTGCAACATGCTTATGTGAGGCGCTCACGTAAGATGTTGTGGTTTCAGAACTAATATAAGTCAAGTCAAGGACTTGTCCTCAGAAGTATCAGTTGTTTGTTCATGTGCAGGTGTTGCTTGAGTTCAAGACAGGCTAGTGACGGGATCCATTCGACTAGTCTCAGGGAGGAGATGAGGTTCTAACATGCGATGCATGATGTGACAACATGGTTCTGAAGAGAGGATTATGGAAGGAAAGATCTGGTTGGAAGGATCGGATCGTATCAGATCATGACTTTGGCTGCGACGGAGTCAGTTTTGGATCGGATATGGAAAGTATCAAGTTGGTTGATAGTTTTCATATGGGACACGAAGTTAGGTTGTTTTAGGAATGTGGAATACGTTCCTGAGTTTGTTAGGAAGTCTTGAGATTGGTTCTATCTGCGAATAGGAAGATCTTGAGCAGTTATGGTTAGTTGTGATTCGTGATCAGAGTAGGATTAGAGTCCTAGTTTGAGTTGAGTTGGCCTTCGGGCTGATTATATAAGCAAGGGAGGCCAGAGCTCTTGATACACGACTTTTGGGCTGTTCCTCTTGTGTTCTATTGAATAAAAATCATAGTTTGAATGAACTTTTGTGCCTTATTCGTCCGACTTGTTGTCTACAAGTTTTCTCGTCGAGTTTCTGCACAACACTACTTTTCTTTGGTGATTTTATCATAAATCAAGTTTTACAGATCCAATTGACATGATTGTTTTTGGGTTGTCTTCAAAACTTGATTATCTATCATCTTTGTAAATTTCACAGTCATTGGATCTATGGTTTTGGATCTACACGAGTTTCTTTGCAGTATTGCAGAACTGTTTTTACTCAGTAGAACATATTGACCTTTGTTCGATCTTTTGATCGTAACTTGAGTTTTTCTTGACGGATTTCTGTTATTCTTGTTGTCGTGTCTTCGTGGCTTGATTATATACAGTATCTACTACTTTTGTCATGGTTGAACACGTTTGTATTAGTCACACACACGACTTTTTTAATAGATCCTTTTTCTGCCGAGGGTTTTTTGTTGCTTCCGCTAAAAAAGTTTAAATCTACCATTCACCCCCCCATCTGGTAGATTTTCACGTGCTCTTCGATTCTACAAATGGTATCAGAGTCACGGTGCTCTAATCTCTTGGATTTGCACGTGTTTTGACTAATCATCATGGAGAAATACTCTGCCAAACCATGTGTGTTTAGTGGTACTAATTTTCAGGTTTGGAAGGCACGCATGGAGGCTTTAATCCAGGCACAAGCTTTGCGATATGGGAAAAGGTATACAAACCTTATGAAGTGCCACCAAATGATCAAGTTACGGCTACAAATCCATGGGACGTTGGCAACAACAACAAAGCCTGCAACTTGATCATTCAGGGACTCACTCAAAGCGACTTTGATCGTTGTGCGCACCTCGGATCAACATACGATATTTGGAGAGCTCTTTGTGATTATCAAGAAGGCTCCAACACAATCAAGGAGGTAAAAAAAGATATGTTCAAAAAGGAATACATGCGCTTCGAGATGCAACCTAGTGAGTCCATCGATCAACTTTTTGCCCGATTTAATAAAATTCTCAGTAATCTTTGTAGTGTCAACGTAAACTTTTCTGATGCTGAGAATGCTAGGCAACTCCTTAGTGCATTAGACATGACAATATGGGAGATGAAAGTAACATCCATTCGTGAATCAACTTTCATGAGTACTCTTACTTTAGATGTGCATTACTCTAAACTAAAAACTCATGAAATTGTCATTTTATCATGAAAGAATCCAAATAAGTCTATTGCATTCATTTCACAATGTGATATGCCTAGCTCCGGCCAATCATCATCTTGCAATACTCTTGCTTTGCTGTCTTCACTAACCCTAGAACAGATTGAAGAATTTCCAGAAGAGCAGCTAGCACTCATCTCTACTTGGTTCTCAAAAGCAATGCAAAATGTGAGAACTAGAAGGAGAGGAAGCTCTGGACCTCAACGATGCTTTGAATGTGGTAAGAAAGGACACTTTCGTACAGAATGCCTAACCTTTCAGGTCATACTACCCGTGAAGAGAAGCAAAACAAGGTCAAGACCACCTCTGGAAACTCCAACAAGAAAAAGAAGTGTTCCATAGAATGCAAGATGATAAACAACTTCATCACCACACTTCAATAGCTCAGTTCAAGTGATGTAGACATTGGAAGTGATGAAGATAATGATGATCTAGCCAACTTATGCTTCATGGCGGGCAAAACTAGATCAAGATCAAGTCAGGAGGATGCAGAACACAACAATGATGATGATGAGATATGTTCTACCTGTAATGAAATGTGTGATACAATTTCTCGTGCAACTATTATTGTCAAGAAGAAGGACAAAAAGCTTAGGGATAATGCCGCTAAAATTGAATCGCTAGAATCTGAAATCAACCGTTTAAAAACTTTGATTCCTAGTGATGATGCATGTCCCTCATGTGACTTAATCTATGAAAAATTGTCCACATTAAGAAGTGCACACTCCTCCAATCAAGATTGACTTGATGAAGAAATTGAAAAGAACAAAAAGCTATCTGATTTTAATGTTAAAAACTTAAAAGATGCTTCTTGTTCTACAGATGATCCACACTGTTCAGCATGTGCCAATCTTGATAAGAAACTAAAAGATGCAATGAATGAAATTTCCATTCTGAACAATGCTTTATGTTCTCATGAAGTTAAATATTGTTCCAATTGCAAACTTAAAGGAAAAACTTCGTGTCAAAACTGCCTAGTTTTATCTAAAGAACTTGAAAATAAAAATAAGATACTAGAGCGATTTTACAATGGGAACAAGAATCTAAACTTGCTGTTAAATTCTTCTAAACCTTGCAATGACAAAACTGGTTTAGGTTTTGATTCCCATGCTTATTCTAAAACACATACACCTCACATTGTAAAATCATTTGGAAGAGGTTTAATCAAAATTGTCCCTAAACAAAAAGATGTGATTTTTAAATCTGCAGGAGTGCTTTCTAACTTTGTTTCTAATACTAGATTTACATCTAGACATTATTACAAAATGAAATTTCATTGTACTTATTGTGATAAAGATGGTCATGTCGTAGATTTCTGTTATAGACTAGCAAAAAAAAAATTAAAAAGGATAAAGTTTCTGCTAGATCTCATAACTTTCATGCTAAATCTGCTATCCATGCTAAACCTAAAATTAGAAACATGCAACCAGTGTTAATGAGTCAGAAATTTGAAAAAGTAGCTTTCGGACCTTCTGGTAAGAAATCTGCAAATACAGCTTCGGTAGTTCCGATAGCTCCGAGAGCTCCCGGACCTTCTTTGTCCCCTTCGGAACTTCAGTCTTTGCAACCGGAGCTTCAGCTCTTTCCTTTGGAACTACTGCTCTTACCTCTGGAGCTAATGGATTTGGTTCTAAATGAGTAACAACTTTTAAATCAGTAGTTAAGAACAGAAAACCTCAACTCTTGACTCATAAATCTGCTATTTTGTTATAGCCTTTGCGTGTTGTTCCTACTGGACGTCGCATGGCTTAGTATTGGATTCCCAAATGCTTATTGACTAACCCCAGTATTTAAGTCAACGATGCATTGTCCTTCTGTGTAGGTTTCACCCTTGAGGAAGGAGAACATATGGATTGTGGATTCAGGATGCTCACGCCACATGACCGGTAATAGAGAATGGTTCCCCTCCCTCTCTTTTGTGTCACGTGTAGAAAATGTTACTTTCGCCAATAATTCTTCGACTCCTATTATTGCTAAAGGATCGGTTAGAGTAAAGAACCACTACACTTCAAAAGATGTGGCACTTGTTAAAAATTTGAAATACTTGCTCACTGTTTCTCAATTGCTTGATGAAAATTTGGAAATAATTTTCTCTAAAAATTGCTGCAAAGTTGTAGATTCAAATTGTGAGCTTTTGTTTAACATGTCTCATTTTGTAAGAGTTTTTAAAGCTGATTTTGATATGTCAACTTCTGAGCATAGTTGTCTAGTTGCCAATGATTCAAAAGATTTATTTTTCTAGCACCGTAGACTTGGTCATGCAGGCTTTGATCACTTCACTTGTGTTAGTGCTCTTGATTGCAAACGTGGTTTGCCTAAACTCAAAGGAGACAAAGATATTATACACTCTTCGTGTAGACATGCTACGATGATTGCAGGTTCACATCCTCCTCTCTCGATTACTATGACAACTTAACCTGGTCATTTTTTGCACCTCGACACCGTTGGTACGGCACGTGTACAATCCTTTGGAGGTAAATGGTACATGCCTGTAATTGTTGATGACTATTCTAGATACTCTTGGGTTTATTTTATGGCATCTAAGAATGAAGTTTTTACTCATTTTAGGACATTATTTCTTAGACTATTAATTGATCATCCAGGATCGTTAAAAACAATCAGAAGCGATAATGGAACTTAATTTAAAAATCAATCTTTCGATCACTTTTGTATTGAACATGGAATAGAACATCAATTCTTTTCACCATATGTTCCTCAACAAAATGGTGTTGTAGAAAGGAAAAACGAAACCTTAGTTGAGATGGCTAGGACCATGCTTCATGAATACCAAACTCCAAGAAAATGTTGGGCAGATGCAATTGCAACAACTTTTTATGTTTCAAACTGTATTTTCTTGCGTACTAAACTAGGTAAAACACCTTATGAACTTCGGTTCTGACATAGGCCATGTGTTTCACACTTTAGGGTTTTTGGTTGCAAATGCTTTGTTAAGAAATAGGGAAATCTTCATAAATTTGAATCTAGATCCGAAGATGGCATGTTTCTTGGTTATCCATCTGACACTAGAGGTTACCGTTTGCTTTTATCGAAAACTAACAAAATTCTAGAGACCTGTGAAGTTTCTTTTGATGAAGCTAGCCCAGGTACTAGCACCGGTACTGCAGGATCAGATATATATCCTTAGGGGGAGGGTATTTTTGAAGAAGAATAAGAAGAGTCAGTGATACTACATGATAGTTCCAAAGCTCACACGTGTCCAGCTCCGAACTTTGAACAAGCTCCGACTACCACCTCTGCTAGTCCTGATCGTCCACAAGCCACAAGCTCATCAATCTGTGATGAACCTGATGAAGAAGAAGCTTGTGAGACATCTATTCTCCCATGGATTTACAAGAATCAGCCCCCGCAACAGATAATTGGAAGCTTGCATGAATGAGTTACAAGATTTAGGTTTTCCGACCCCAATTCTCATGCTCATTCTGCTTTTGTTGCTGCTTTTGAACCCAAGAATATATCACACACACTCACCAATGAATCTTGGATTATTGCCATCCAAGAAGAGTTAGAAAACTTTGAAAGAAATAATGTTTGGAAACTTGTACCTCCACCTCATAACCACATCTTAATCGAAACAAAATGGATGTTTAAAAACAAACAAAGTGAGGACGACATAGTAATTAGGAATAAAGCTAGATTGGATGCTCAAGGTTTCACACAAATTGAAGGCTTATATTTCAAAGAAACTTTTGCTCCTGTTGCTAGATTAGAAGCCATAAGAATTTTATTAGCCTTTGCCGCATCAAAAGGTTTCAAGTTATATGATATGGATGTAAAAAGTGTTTTTCTTAATGGCTACATAGATGAGGACGTTTATGTTAAGCAACCACCTAGTTTTGAAAATCCAGAATTTCCTAATCATATTTTCAAACTAACTAAAGCCCTGTATGTTCTAAAACAAGCTCCTAGAGCATGGTACGATAGGTTAAAAACTTTCTTAATTGAAAAAGGTATTACTATGGGCAAGGTAGATAAAACTCTTTTTGTACTTAGGCATGGCAATGACCCACTATTTGTTCAAGTGTATGTGGATGATATTATCTTTGGTTGTGCTTCTCATGATCTTGTGTCCAAGTTTTCAGCGATGATGAGTTCATAATTTCAAATGAGTATGATGGGTGGACTCACTTACTTTTTGGGGCTGCAAATCAAGGAGGGTACTTTTGTGCATCAATCGAAGTATACGAAAGACCTTAAGCGCTTCAACATAGACAAAAGCAAGCCTCTTCAGACACCAATGGGTACAACAACGAAATTTGAACTTGATGATGATGGTGAACCCGTGGATCAAAAAGAATATATAAGTATGATTAGATCACTTTTGTACCTCACGGTATCAAGACCAGACATATAATTCAGCGTATATTTTTGTGCACGGTTTCAAAATTCCCCACGTGCTTCACATCATCAAGCCGTCAAAAGGATTCTCAGGTACTTACATGGAACTCAAGAATTTGGCATTTTTTCTTCCGTCTTCCTCAACTGTTTTATTGAAAGCTTTTTCCGATGCTGATTTTGGGGGTTGTAGGACTGATAGGAAAAGTACTTCGGGTGCTTGTCATTTTCTTGGTAATTCACTTGTTGCTTGGTCCTCTAGCAAACAAAGTTCAGTTGCACAATCCACAACCAAATCTGAATATGTAGCTGCTGCTAGCGCTTGTTCACAAATTCTTTGGATTGTTAAAACACTTAATGACTATGGGGTTGATCTAGATAGTGTTCCACTATTTTGTGATAACACTAGTGTCATTTACATTGCTAAAAAACCCATGCAATATTCGAGAACAAAGAACATTGACATTAGGTATCACTTTCTCCATGATAATGTTGAAAAAGGAAACATTGTGCTTCGCCATGTAGATACCGAACAACAATTGGCTGGCATTTTTACAAAACCTTTGAATTTCACTCGTTTTTGTTTCATTCGTAGTGATATAGGGGTTATGCATCCCCATGGCTTAAATTGGGGGTGAGTTTTGAAACTTGGGAAGTATATGTGTGAATCCAAAATTATAATAATATGAGCACAATATTTCATACATATATGACTTTGTGATTCTTCTTTCATGTTGAAAGTTCTTACTACATCACTCTTGTTATACATTTTGTAGTTTCTACCATGACTAGTAATTGGAATAATTACTTACACTAAATATGGTCTTGATCGAACTTTCTTGCTGTTTTGAACTTGTTGCATGCTCACAAGTGCTTTTAATCATAAAGAATTAATCAAGTTTTATGGTCAAATATAAATTGAGAAAAGATCAAGAGAATATGCATGCATCGCACTTCTTCTTTTGAGATAGCATATCATTGCACTCAGATATGAACTTGGAAGAAGTTGTGTATGACTAAAACCATGTCCTTAAGCTTCTAATTGTCAAATGACATAGGCTTGACTTGGTTGGTTAGAATAAGGCAGATGCACATATAATCTTTTGCAAATATCATATGATCTAAGTTTGTGCTTTGAAAAATAATAAAATGCAGCAACAAGTGTCATGCTTTCAGGTTTTGAAATAATTATGTTTGTGAGATCATGACTTGCTTAAATTGAAAATTACACTTGATCTCTAGCATGGCTTACACTACTTTATGTATCTCATTGTTATAGTGTAAGTTACTTGATAGTACGACTTGGATGAGCTTTGTTTTATATGTATATGTTCTAATGAGCTGATAAAAATTGAAATTTCTCTTTTGAACCTTGCTGAATACATTGTCAAAGGGGGGAGAAATTGATCACACATTGCACACATTAACAAGTGTTTTGGCACGATTCTTTTCAAAGGGGAGAATTTTTTTCTCATTTTATTTCCGATTTACAAAGGGGGAGAAATATTTCGGGGAGAAGTTTTTTTCAAAACTTTTCATGTGAATAAGCCAATGTTCGGATTTTAAGTGGTGTTGTCAATGCATTCATCAAGGGGGAGATTGTGAGACCTATGTGTGTCAATACATTGGCTTTGACGACAAAAGTTTTGAATACTACCAAAACACTTTTTTAACAAGGTCCGATGATAGGTCCGAGCTCTGGCATGGTCCGACTTGCTTTGTTTAGGTCTGACATGTTTTTGGGTAGCTCCGGTGAGTTTTGTCTTTAGCTCCGACATATTTTTGATAGCTTCGACATGTCTTTGTTAAGCTCCAACTTGCTTTTTCTAGCTCCGGCTTTTGGGTTGACTAGTTCTGACTAGTTTTGGTAAGCTTCGACGGATGCTAGTTCTGCTAACTTTGGCATGCTCCTATTGGTGTTAATTCGACTGACATTGTTTTAGTTCCCGGTAGCTTTTGCAAGTGTCAGAACTTGATTTTATTGTTTCTCTAAATTGTTTCTAACTTGTTTTACATTTCGAAATGTTGCTTAGTATTCATTTACTAAGTTTTTAGTGTGTTTTGGTGGTTATGGCTGATATCATCTTGCTATGGTTTGCAACATGCGTATGTGAGGCGCTCACGTAAGATGTTGTGGTTTCAGAACTAATGTAAGTTAAGTCAAGGACTTGTGCTATGAAGTATTGGTTGTTTGTTCACGTGCAGGTGTTGCTTGAGTTCAAGACAGGCTGGTGATGGGATCCATTGGACTAGTCTCAAGGAGGAGATGAGGTTCAAACAATCAAGTTCGGGAGGAACTGTGGTTGAGCTGATCAGGAGGTCACGCAGGGTGATTGAATCAAGGGCAGTGCATATGAGGAAACTGGATGTTGAAAGAAGGTGTTTGCATGTATGAATGCGATGCATGACGTGGCAACATGGTTCTGAAGATAGGATTATGGAAGGAAAGATCTGGTTGGAAGGATCGGATTGTATTGGATGATGACTTCGGCTGCAGCAGAGTCAGTTATGGATCAGATAAGGAAAGTATCGAGTTGGTAATGTTGGTTTCGTATAGAACACGAAGTTAGGTTGTTTTAGGAATGTAGAATATGTTCCTGAGTTTGTTAGGAAATCTTGATATTGGTTCTATCTGCGAGTAGGAAGATCTTGAGCAGTTAAAGTTAGTTGCGATTTGTGATCAGAGTAGGATTAGAGTTCTAGTTTGAGTTGAGTTGGCCTTTGGGCTGGTTATATAAGCAAGGGAGGCCAGAGCTTGGGATACACAACTTTTGTGCTGTTCCTCTTGTCTTATATTGAATAAAAATTGTAGTGTGAAGGAACTTTTGTGCCTTGTTCGTCCGACTTGTTGTCTACAAGTTTTCTCGTCGAGTTTCTACAATGCACTACCTTTCTTCGGTGGTTTTATCATAACTCGAGTTTTATAGATCCAATTGACGTGATT
The DNA here is from genome assembly GCA_036927565.1 of Tuctoria greenei. Taxonomy (NCBI): domain Eukaryota; kingdom Viridiplantae; phylum Streptophyta; class Magnoliopsida; order Poales; family Poaceae; genus Tuctoria; species Tuctoria greenei. Next base: position 52,524,001 of record JAYESD010000005.1, on the reverse strand, counting down.
CTTTGGGTTGTATTAAAAACTTGATTATCTATCATCTGTGAAAATTTCATTGTCATTGGATTTGTGGGTTTGGATATACATGAGTTTCTTTGTAGTATTGCAGAACTGTTTTTACTCGGTAGAACAGATTGACCTTTGTTCGATCTATCGATTGTAACTTGAGTTTTTCTTGATGGATTTCCGTTATTCTTGTTGTCGTGTCTTCGTGGCTTTATTATCTACAGTATCTACTACTTTTGTCACGGTTGGACCTGTTTAGATTAGTCGCACACACAATTTCTTTAACATATTATTTTTCTACCGAGGGATTTTTGTTGCTTCCGCTTAAAAAGTTGAAATCTACCATTTACCTTCTCTCTGGTAGATTTTCACGTGCTCTTCGATCCTACATAAATGTATTTCATTATAGGTCCGAATAATAGGGGAAGACAAGGACACACTTAAAGTACAGGACCAAGTTAAGTGTGCTATACATCTTGGACAAACCCGACTCTGTTCATAGACTATGAAATACTCTATACAATAATAGACACACCTCCGTCCTAAGTGTAGAACTTATGGAGGTGCTTTATATTCCAAGGATTAGGAAGCAGTGTCCCATGCTCTATTGCCAATCGAACGCATCCGGGGCAAGAAACCTTGATGACTTGGAAGGGAACCTCCCAGCTGGGTGGGAGTTTGTTCGTCCTTTCTCGAGATAGTATTCGCCGCAGCACCAAATTGCCTTCTTGCGTACATGGCTTTGGTGATAGCATTGGAGCACCTGGCGGTATCGCGCATTTTGGAAAGCTGCTCGACATCGTACCTTGTCGACAAGGTCTAGGTCATCATGCCAGAACTGGTCCTGCGCGGCTTCATCGTAGGTCTGGACTCAGAGAGAACCCATGGCAATCTCTGGAGGAAGAACTACTTGAACTCTGTACACCAAGAAGAATGGTGTTTCTCATGTAGCCTGACTGGGTGTTGTTTAGCTAGCCCACAATGCGGACGGAAGCTCTTCGATGCAGTTGGCACCATGCTTTTTCAAGCATTCGTAGGTACGAGTCTTGAGTCCTTTAAGAATTTCTACATTTGCTCTCCGACTTGGCCATTACTTGACAGATGTGGTACTAATGCATAGCTGAGATTGATGGCGAGGTCTTCGCAACACTCTTGAAATGTTGCACTGTGAATTGGGTCCCATTATCAATGATAATTTTGTTTGGAACTCCAAATCTGCAAACAATGGACTTCAAGAACTTGATAGCTATCTGCTTGGTGATTGTCACAACTGGGGTTGCTTCCGGCCACTTCGTAAACTTGTCTATGGCAACATAGCGATACCGGTACACTCCAACGGCTTTTGGGAAATGTCCCAAAATATCCGTCCCCCATACAACGAATGGCCACGAGAGAGGAATCATTTGTAGTGATTGTACCAGTGTGCGGATTTGTTTGGCATGAAACTGACCTGCCTCGCACCTCTTGACCAACTCGGCTGCATCCTAGAGTGCTATAGGCTAGTAAAAACTATGCCGGAAGGCTTTACCGACCATCGTGCGGGATGACACGTGATTCCCACACTCACATCCATGGATTTCTGTGAGGAGCTCACAACCTTCTTCGCGTTAAATGCACCACAATAGGATGCCGTTGGCGCCACATCGATAGAGATCCCCTTCTACCAACGTGTATCTTTTAGCAATTCTGACAATCCGTTCAGCGGCAACACCATCTTCAGGAAGGATGTTGTCTTTCAAGTAGTCTCGAACCTCCAAAATCCATGCATCGGGACTGACTTGAGCTTTTGGATCTTGCACGCTAGGTTGATCGGAGCTTCCTGTAGTGCCTACAATCCTTGGTGGATGCCATGGTAATAGGGCCACCAGGACCGCCAGCTTCGGGGTCCTGGTCTTGCCCCCATCACCCAGCTCGGCAGGTTGAGCAGCAGGTACTGGTAATCTCCTGACAAAAACTCCTTTTGGTTCCAGAGCCCCAGTAGAAGCCTTCGTTGAGAGTCATCAGCTTCAGCATTGTTGAGACGCTGGACATCGCAGAGGTTCAGGACATTGAAGTTTTTCTGCAACTTCTGGACTTCAAGAACATACATTGCTAACTGAGGGTTATTGCAACTACATTCACCTTTGACTTTCTTGATGATGAGCTACAAATCTCCCTTCACCAGCAGCTGTTGGACGCCGAATGATAACGCTGTCTTCAGTCCGCAGATGAGGGCTTTGTACTCTGCCATGTTGTTGGTCTCCTTGAAGTCAAGGCGAACTATGTACTTGACATTTTCCCCGATGAGTGCTAGGAGAAGAATTCCAGCGGCGGCCCCCTGCTTCTATACAGAGCCGTCGAAGAAGAGATTCTAGTGGGGCTTGGTGAAGACCGGTACCATAGGTTCTATTACCTCAGGGTCAAGAGCTCCCGGATCAGGCGAAGATGGGGTCCATTCCACGACAAAGTCAGCTAGCGGTTGACTCTTGATGGTGTGTCGAGGTTGGAGGTCAAGCTCGAACTCTGCAAGTTTCGCAGCCCATTTGGCAATGTTTACCGTTGAATTGGGATTATGCAGAATAGCACGTAGTGGGTAAGAAGTTACCACTTAAATCTTGTGGGCTTGGAAGTAGTGGCGTAGCTTCCTTAATGCAACAAGCACTGCGTAAAGTAGCTTATGCACCTCAATGTACCGTGTCTTAGCATCGTGGAGTACTTCACTGATGAAGTAGGCTGGTTTTTGGACAGTTCAAACCCTCTCGGAGGGGTTCGAACCTTCTTCTTCTTGAGCAGTCAGAACTCTCACAGAGGGGAGAGCTTGATCCACAAGCAACTTGTCTTTAGGATCCGTGCCTGGGAGCTGGGACCTATGTTTGGATTGATGATATTCTCCTCTAGATAGCTCTGGACCCTCCTGGAGGGGTCTGAGCTTCTCTGTAGAGGAGCTTGGAGATGTGTCTGGCCATTCTGCAACCAGAACCATGCTGACAACTTATGTCATTGCAGCAATGTAAAGCAGAAGAGACACACTAGGATCTAGAGCTACCATGATCGGCAACGTAGAAAAAGACTGTTTTAGCTCCTGAAAGGCCTTCTCTGCTTCTTCGAACCAATAGAAAGGTCCGGACTTCCTCAATAGCTTGAAGAAGGGAAGTGCTTGCTCAGCCAATCTTGAGATGAACCGGCTCAGGGAGGCTAGACAGCCAGTAAGCTTCTGAACCTCCTTGACATGGGCTGGAGGTCGCATTGCTTCAATGGCTTTTATCTTGTCCAGATTTGCTTCAACTCCTCGGCCGGTCACCAAGTATCCAAGAAGCTTTCCGATGGAAACCTCAAAGACACACTTGTCAGGGTTGAACTTCGTGCGCGTCAGGCGCAGCTTGTCAAAGACGGATTGAAGGTTGTCCAACAGTGATCTTTTTTTTTTCACTTTGGCAATGATGTCATCGATGTAGACTTCCACTAGGTCCCGAATAAGATCCCCATAGGTTTTTTGCATAGCTTGCACAAAGGTGTAGAGAGCATGTTTGAGGCCATAAGGGATTGATGTGTAACATTATAGACCATCTACTGTGATTAAAGCAGTGTGCTCTTCATCTTCCTGATCTATTTTTGGTAGTGGAAAGAGGTCTTTTGGGCATGCCTTATTTAATGTGGTGTAGTCGGTGCACACCCGAAGCTTCCTGCCAGCCTTGGGTACAACAACTGGGTTTGCTAGCCAACGTGGGTGATGCACCTCCCGAATGAATCCAGCATCAAGCAGCTTCTTAATTTTTTCTCGGATGAAGTTCTACTACTCATCAGATTGCTTTCGGGGCATCTATTGTATAGGACGTGTGTCGGGGTAGATCTTCATATGATGTTCGATCACCTCCCTGGGGATCCTAGGCATTTGAGACTCTGCCAAGCAAACACGTCGACATTTGCCCAGATGAAAGTGACGAGCGCGAGTTCCTAATTGTCACCTAGACCTCCCGATTTACGAGCGGTCTGAGTGGCATCAGAACCAATTTGGACGACTTTGACGAGAACATCAGTGTCGCCTCTTGGTTGCACACGAGGTGCATATTTTGAGCTACGTTGGCGCGAGCTTGAAGGATGTTGAGCAGTCGGCTCCTTGTTTTAGCTTCTTGTGCTGCTGTGAGTGCATGAAGCTTCTCCAATGCTATAACTCCAGCAGTGTGGTCCCCTCAGATCCGGAGGACGCCTGACAGAGTTGGCATCTTCAACACCAGGTAGACATAGTGGGCCACCTCCATGAACCTGTACAGGGATGGCCTGCCAAGGATGGCGTTGAAGGTAAGGTTGATGTGTGCTACATCAAAAATCAACTTCTCCGTCCGATATTTCTCCGGAGTTCCAAAGGTAACTGACAGAGAGACTGATCCAAGTGGTGTGATAGCTCGTAGATCCACTCCATAGAATGGACGCGAGGGCCTAAGGTCCGAGAGGTTGAGCTGAAGCTTCACGAAGGCGGCAAAGCTGATGAGGTTGAGTGCCGCCCCACCATCAACCAAGATGTGGAAGAGATGGACATTGTTGATAGTCATAGAAACTATCAAAGGCAGTTGCCTAGCTCTGGCCCTGTTCTTCGAACAGTCAGAAGCATCGAAAGTGATGGGATTGTCCATCCACTTTTGATGAGGCTCCACCATTGAGGTAGGAGAAGCAACAACCATCATCTCCCGATGCAAAGTCTTAACTACATGCCAAGAGATAATTTCCCAGAACCCTATATACATCATATGGAAAGTCTTCTGATGTTCATTGTCAGAGCTAGTGTTGGAGTTGTCGACGATGTTGTAGACTGCCTTTAACACCTACTTGGCATTTTAGAAACCTAGCTCCTGATCAGACGAAGATTCGACAACCTTCTGTATGCCTTCCCGCTGGCGGAAAGGTGCGTCATCTTGACTCTTGCTCTGGCAATCAGTGAGCTTTTGACCTTGTGGCAGTCTAGAAGATTATGGCCCGTGGATTTGTGGATCGGGAACCACATCTTGTCGCCGTCTTCGGACGATGGTGGAGGTCGCTTATCAGGGCGTGGCCCCCAGCCACCAGGAGCTGCCACTGTTGCAGCAGTAGGTGCTCCGGCAAGTGACTTGTTCCTGCCACTTGACTTCTTGTTTTTCTTTTTTCCACTACCTTGGACGACACTAGTTCCAGCTTTGGAGGTGGACTGTTTGGCTTCCACAACTGGTTTGGAGTGTATCTCTTGGCCCTCAGCAGCCTTGGCACATTTATCAGCTAGGCTAAATAGTTCTGTGACGCTACTGACGTTTTTGGTCATCAGCTTCTTTAACATATTATTGTCTCGAACTCCCTATCAGAATGCAATAAAAACCGCAGCATTGGAGATAGAAAGGATGGTGTTCCGTACTTGAGAGAATTGCTGGATGTAGGATCGCAGTGACTCTCCCGAATTCTATTATATGACAAAGAGGTCTAGTTCTGTACCAGGCTGGGTGTAGGAGCTCCCGAAGTTGGCGGTAAACTAGCGGCAGAGCTCTCCCCAACTGTAGATGGAGTCAGGGCATAAACTCATGAACCAAGACCTTGCTATTCCGGTTAAGGCCACTGGAAAGTATTTGGCACAAATAGCCTCATTACCCCCTGCAGCGAGGATGACTGTGGAGTATATTTGCAGAAATTTGGCGGGTTGATGATGCTGTCGTATTTTTCTTGCAAATGCGTCCTGAATTTGGCTGGCCACTCCACCATGCGAAGATGTGGGTCGAAGGCCGAATAGCCGCCTCCAACTCCCATAGGAGAATGGTTTTCACAAGAAAGTCTCCTCTCGTGACTATGCTCGATGTTGACACGGCCATCCTACCTCCAGTACCGACAGTCGAGCTCCAATCGGAGATCTTGAGTCTTCCAGACAAGGTCCTTTTACAGGTAGGTACCTGCCCTGCATCGAGCAGACCCTGGTTGTTGAGCGTTGTGGCTGCAACTGCAACCAAATGCTTAACGTCTGCATTCCATTGCTATAGCGTGGCTAGTGGAGCTCCCGATGCTTGAGGACACTGGAGGAGAGTCCGAACTATGTTCAACGCGTTCTCATAGTTGTTGGTCGATTCTGTGACCGATGCAAAGACACCATCGTGTTGTGCAGCATTTGCTGCTGTAGCAGGTGGTGGTGGTGGCAAGACGATGTTCGAGAGTTGCAGAGCATTAGCGGGATTTTCACCAACTGTGTCCAGCCGATCTTGGCGAAGCGGCACCAAAGTTCACCATCTTGAAGATCTTGAGTCGGCCCCCTTCCTGGCGCGCCAAATGTCGAAGTGTAGCAATGACACTTCCCTCGACACTACTTAGAAGTAGTCCACGGAGGCTCATATTTAGGCGGGGGGCTAAACAAGATCCAAGAACGAGGTGACACAAGAATTTTATGTGGTTTGAGCCACCTGAGCATAATACCCTACTCCACGGGATATGTGTTGTTCGTATGAGAATGCATAAGCCTGAGCTTAGTTGTGTATGAGATTAGTTGCCTTTCTATCTTGTAGTGAAACCTTTTTATATGCCAAGGACTGGCTAATACAGTGCGCCAGGGCCCGACAAGTGACCCTGACTGTATTAACCACCCAATACACGATCTACAGGCATAATGGTGGTTAATAGCATGTTAACATGCCTTGATGGTAGTGCTACCAGTCTTGATAGCCTCCTAATATGCATCATTAACACAAAATTAAAGACACATTAACCAGATCTTGCAACGACAGTTTTATTGCCCTTAAATGTCAGCACCATTGAAGATCCCGGAGTCTTCCCATTGTAGACATAGCTCTGGACACCTGCCATGTGTCAACACCAGAGCTTCCCTCAACGGGGAGGTAGGTCCAGTGTTATAGGACACATGGCAGCACTGGAGCTTCCCTCAGCGGGGAGGCAGTTCTGACACTACATACACATGGAAGCGCTGGAGTCACCCTAAGGAGGGAGGCAGGTCCATCACTGCGAGACACGTGACAGCGGTGGAGCCACCCTAAGGAGGGAGGCAGGTCTGACAGTGTAGGATACGTGTTGCCTACGAAAGTCTACAGCTCTAGAAGGTGGAACTCAACGTGTGTTCTTCTAGTACGAAGGGATACCTGGTATGCAGGGTATCGACAGAAATCAAACCCAAGAGCTCAATATTGATGAGATCGTCACTCTCCCTTTCTGAATTCCCAACTCCCAAAGATTTAACTCGTAGAGCCTTAGAATGTGTGGACAGGAGTGTTTTTGTGCTTTTGGATGAAGTGGCGGCGGTAGGGTTCATAATGGTTGTGAAATAAGTCGTGGGTCCTCTTCTTATAGAGGTCCCAAAAAGTAACTATTATGTTTTATTGAGTATAGACTAGTCCGTGGTGGACGCCAGACAAGTCTGGTGTGATGATGTGCCACTTTTAGGTTAAGTGCCACCACAATATGAATTAGGAGTGTGTAAATCCTAAAAGACTAGACTAGTCTACACTGAGGCCGGACTAGTCTGAAGTGGTATGGTAAGGTATAATGAACTAGTCCTTGGTGAAACGAACAAGTCCGATGTGATAAAGTAAGTACCTTCGGTCTAAGGTGAATGATGTGAGACATGTCCGATGTGATACAGTAGCATATAACAGACTAGTCCGTTCAAGAATCGTCAAGTCCGGTTAGTGATGGCCTTGGAAAATTTGCTAAGTTTGTGGAGTGCTACTAGTCCAGTGTATGTGTCAATTTTAGTTTTCGTTACCCCTCTCATTCTTATCATGCAAAAATTAAGCTCTTAAGAGGATAACTCACACACACCAAGACACTAATATCTAAGCTAAGTCTTTTTCCTTCATTTTAGCCTTTTTCCTTCAAAGTCACCTTTTTCTCTTTTTGTGTTATTCACTTTCTTCTCCATATGACCTGCTCTCACTTAACAAAATTCATCAGCTCTTTACTTGTTTCTCATCGATCATCCAAAACCCAAAAGGGGATGAATAGATGCACTTACACTTATACAATCCAAATTCCTATTTTATTGGTAACCTGATCTATAGAGATGGATCTAACCATTTAATTGGATTAAGCTAAAGTATGTAAATCGACAAGGTGTTGAATAGGTTCAACAAGAATGACTCCAAGAAAGGGTCATACCTGTTGCATGTCATATCCTTGAGCAAGAATCAATGTGTCATAACACCTGATGAGCAAGAAAGGATGAGTAGAATCCAATACGCTGTGGCTATTAGATTTATCATGTATGCCATGTTGTACACACCCAGATGTCTTGTATGCTCTAAGTGTTACGAGCATGTACCAATAAAACCCAGGTGATGGTGACTGGGTAGTAGTTAAGAATATCCATAAGTACTTGCAAATAACAAAGAATATGTTCCTAGTCTATGGAGCTTCTGAAGAGCTCGTTGTTAATGTTTACATCAATGTTAGTTTGCAAATTGACAAAGATGATAGAAAATTATAGTCGGGATATGTCTCTTGTCTCAATAGTGGGGTGGTGAGCAGGAAGAGATCTAAGCAAGAGATGGTCACAGGCTCAACAATAGAAGCCAAGTAAATTGCAGCCTCAGAAGCTGCAAAAGAAGCTGTATGGATCAGAAAAGTTGTTTCAAGTTAGATGTTGTCGGTGGGGGTGGGTTCGGTCTACCTGGTAAAGTCGGTTCAGTCATTTCGGTCTTTTTGAATTTCGGTTTTTGAAAATCACTACCCGAAATATTATACAAATATTAGGTACCTGAAATTTTTGGGTACTTAAATTTTGGTTCGGTCTTCGGTCTTACCCGAAATACCCGAATTGTACATTATTCTTACTTCATGCTCTCAACAATCAATATAAGTTTAATATCATTCCTAAATTTAATCTCGGGAGACAATACATTATTAGTTAATTAATGATGGATCATAAATAAATAGTTTAATCTAATGATTTCACATATCAAAACTCACAAATGAAATATCAAAATCAAGATTGTTTAGGATTCATATATCATAATTTAACTTGAGAATTTATTTTTCGGTTATTCGGTTATTTTGGGTACCCGAGAGTGATACCCGAATTCAAAATTAATATATCGGTTATTTAGATTTGATACCCAAATAGGTACCCGATACCCAATATTTCAGTCTTTTCGGTCTCGGTCTCGGTTTTTCCGGTTTGGTTTTTCGGTCCCGGTTTTTTTGCCCACCACTAGTTGTCGGTACCCTGCGTACCAGATACCCCTTGGAACTACAAAGAGTGCAAAGGAACTCCACCTATATGAGTTGAAGACCTCTAAAGGCCCCACGTGTCACTCAGAACCGGACTTGCTTCCCTTCTATGGTTAGTCCCAGTGCCGCCACGTGTATCATAATATCGGAGCTACATTCCACACATGGGAAAGCTCTGGACTAGATACATGTGTGGCACCCCCGGACCTAACCCCCGACAGAGAGAAGCTCCAGTACTGACACGTGTACAATAGCACCGAACCTACCCGTCCAAGACGGTAAGCTCCAGATCTGCCACGTGTCCAATCGTCGGACCTTCAACCTTAACAGGCACATTGGTGGACCTCCAACGGCTCAGACCTTCAAGGAACATTAAAGACTTCAAGACCTAATTACGTATCATTAATGCTATCTTGATGACACACGATCGGATGACCCTTAATACCAGTAACGCCACCATTAAAGGTCGTTATTGTAAGGATCGAATGCCCAAGAGGGGGGGGGGGTGAATTGGGCTTCTTTTCAAAAATTAAAGCAATAAAACTTAATTACTAAAAGCCCAATTCCCTATGCAAACAACCTATGCATTCAAGTGAATAGTAACTTTGCGGTATATGAAATGCATAAGTGTAAGGGGAGAGGAAGAAAGCGCAAACTCCCGAGGAGACACGAAGACACAGAGATTTATCCCGTGGTTCGGCAAGATCGTCAAGACGTTCCTACTCCACGTTGTGGCACCCACCAAAGGATATGGCCACTTCCAAGTCACCGAGACCAGGGATCTTCACTCTACTTCTCCGTTCGCCAACCTCGGCAAGGTGGAGCTCAAGCCTTGTACAAGTTGGATCCTCCGGGCTTCCACAATCATCTTGGCAGGCTCCGGAAGGCTATCTCCAATACAATCACCAAGGGACACTACCTTACAGCTCTAACTACACTAGAGACTCCAATCACCAAGAATGGAGGCACACAATCACTATCTCTAGTAAGTTCTAGCCTATCTCTTGGTGTGTAAGTGGTGTAGATGATGTAGAAGTGTTGGCTCAACGTCTTGAATGCTTGAGAATGTGTAGAATAGCTCTGGTTGTCAAGACCTGTCGAATAGACTGGTTGAAGGGGTATAAACAGCCAGCCTCCACGAAATAGCCGTTGGAAAAGTAGGCTGACATCACTTTTCTGCAAACACCGGATGATACGATGCTCTCCCTTCAGTAATCATCGGTCGAATCCAAATTAGCTGATGTCACCGTGTCAGATATGACCGTTGTTAGACCGATGTTACCCTTGCCTTCTCATCAGATGATCTGGCAGCACTTCATCCAGAATTGGTTCAGAATTGATGCTTACTGGAGTGATCAACCGATGTGTTTATAGTTGTACATCGGATGGTCCGATGTTACACTTGGTCCAGGGAGATTGCTTACTGTACTGATGGACCGATGTAACATCCCTTTAGCATCGGATGATCCGGTGAGTACTTAGTTCTGAGGTCTTCTTCTTCTGCTAAACCAACTCGACCGATGTGTTGTTTTCTGGAAACATCGGTTGATCCGGTGAGTTGATTTTGTTTGCTTCGAGTTGTTCTAAGTGATTCTTTTGGAATTTGCTCGATTGACCTCTTAGGCATTGGTTGGAAATATTCTTCTGATGATTATCAAGCATTGAGTGCTGTCAATTTTGGTTGAATAATTTTGACATATGATCTTTTACTTCTAATCTTCATAAAAATTGATTGACCTCATAGAATGATTGTTTAGGGGTCTCCAATTATATCCAATGAGCAGTAGATGATATTCATATAGATTTCATTTGATTGTGATGAGTGATATGGGAGACCTTGCATCCACAAATTCATTAGTAAAATCCAACGGTTGTCATTAATCACCGAAACCATACCTCATGGGGCCTAGATGCTTTTAGTTATCATGCTATTAAGGGGAATTAAGCACATTAACTGTGTATTAGGCATCAGTAACTGCTAGGGCCACATGTCGGGCAAGGCTAATGATGTAACGACCAACCCTTGTATTATAAAAGGACTGGCCGAGCGATACACAGGGGGGATAGGCGCTAGAGACAGCGGTTCTGGTCAGAGACTCTTTTGGCCTCTCTCTCTCTGACACTAGTGCTCAAACGCTCAATACAACAACAACACACACCCGTGGAGTAGGGTATTACGCCGAGGTGGCCCAAACCACATAAATCCTCGTGTAAAATCGCCATCTTGCTCTGAATCTCTACGCTCCCACAACCGAACTAAGAAACTCCACGGTCTACCAATGGTAGTATCAAGAGAATTGCCAGAATCAGACTCCGATAGTTGGCGCGCCAGGAAGGGGGGGTGCCCGAGATTCAAAGATGGTGAATTCTGCTGCTGGATCATCCAACAGTAACCATGCTATGCAACCTGCTGGAGGCAATCCGTTCAACATGCAGCAGCCAGCAGGTGCTGTAGCTCCAGCAGGAATCATGCCACCTCCACCACCATCCGCTCCGGTGAATCAAGCCGGACGTCGAGATGGGGCGTCCGCATCGATCACTGCATCAGCGAACAACAACCCTGAACACGCGATTAATGTTGCGCGTGCTCTTCTCCAATGTCCACCACCTCCAGGAGCACCCCAGGGTGTGATGGAGCAGTGGAGAGCTGATGTGGAACATCTGGTTGCAGCAGCAACCGATGGCATCAGCAATCAAGGTCTTCCCCCCTCGGGGTGGGCCCCTTCACAGCATCGGATCTTGTTGGGTAGACTTGGTCCGCACGCTTCGCAGCACAGAAGGCGTGCTGGATCTCAGCAGGCGACGTCACTGCCTTCCGGGGCGCGACGTACTCACACGGTAACAAGGCTTTCGACTCACGACCTCCGAGCGGAGCTCGATCGTCATTACCGGCAACAAGACGACCGCGTCCACATCGAGCGTGCTCGTGAGAGGCGAGAGGCTCGGGATAGTCCTGCTCCTGAGGGAGTAGGAGGAGGCTATTCTGCCTTAGCCATGCACCTATGCATGGTCAGATGGCCGCAAAAGTTCCGACCTCACTTGCCAGAGAAATTTGACGGGACTTTCAACCCCGCCGAATTTCTTCAAATCTACTCCACCGCTATCCTTATGCCTGGAGGCAATGAGGCCGTGATGGCCAGTTATTTTCCTGTGGCTTTGACTGGGACCGCAAGGTCTTGGTTCATGAGCCTTCGGCCTGACTCCATCAACAGTTGGGTGGAGTTTTGCCAATAGTTCACCGCCAATTTCGGGAGCTCATACACCCGACCAGGCACAGAACTGGATATTTTTGCTGTCAAGCAAAAAGGGGGAGAGTCCTTGCGATGTTTCATCCAAAGGTACTCCCAGGTACGAAATACCATTCCTTCTATCTCAAGCGCTTCTGTTATTGTAGCATTTAGGCAGGGCGTTCGAGATAAGAAAATGCTGGAGAAGCTGGCGACCAAGGAAGTCACCAGCATCACGAAACTCTTCAGCTTGGTAGACAAGTGTGCAAAGGTTGCTGAGGGCCGTGAAATGCACTCCCAACCACCTCCGGAGGCCAACAAAAAATCCTCCAAGGGTGAAGCCACCACCTCCGGGAGTGGCAAGAAGAAGAAAAAGTCCAACGGCAAGAAGAAGCTGTCGGCCGACACATCTACTACTGCAGCAGCTCCGGGTGGCCGGGGGCCATGCCCTGAGAAATGACCTCGGCCGTCATCTGAAGACGGTAGCAGCTCCAAGATGTGGAGTACCATACAAAAGACGAATAGGCACAACTTGGAAAACTGTTGAGAGGTCCAGAACCTCACAAAGCGCTATAATAAGCGTCGAGAAGAAGCTCCTTTCTGTCAAAGGGAAGGAAAACAAAAAGTCGACGAAGCTCCGACTGAAGAGGAGTTAGGCTTTCAGGACCCTAAAAAGGTCTTGAAGGCTGTTTAGACCTCCGTTGACGACTACTCCGACGTCTCCGACAACGAACGCCGGAAGACCATGAACACCATCTTTGGTGGTTCGTGGGACATCACCTCCTACCGTGTCGTCAAGACAATGCAGCGAGACATGGCCTCGGTAGCTCCCACCGCCAAGGCAGAGCCTCATCGGAAGTGGACGGATACTGCCATCACCTTCGATGCTTCGGACTGCCCTCGGAACATGATCGGAGCTGGCCAACTTCCACTGATGGTATCTCCGACCATCAATAACATCCAGCTCCACCACGTAATGGTGGATGGAGGTTCGGGGCTGAACCTCATAAGCTTTGAAGCCTTCGTCAAGCTTCAGCTCTGACCTTCGGATCTTCGCCCGTCTCGACCTTTCTCTGAAGTAGGTCCGGGGGCCATAACTCCACTCGGTGCCATTACTCTCTCGGTGACTTTCAGAACTCGGGAGAATTACAGGACTGAGAAGTTGGTCTTCGACGTGGCGCAGATCAACTTGCCATTCAACGCCATCTTGGGCAGGCTAGCTTTGTAAAATTCATGGCTGCTGCTCATTATGGCTACCTGGTGTTGAAGATGCCAACACCCTCAGGCGTTCTCCGGATTCGTGGAGATCGCACCACCGGAGTTACTACTTTGGAAGAACTCCATGGAGAGCGTAGGAGGCAGAATCCGGAAAGGAGCAAGCTCCAAAGCCCCCGAGCATTCGTCATCGAGGCTCAACTTCTGCACCTCGTGTGCAATCAAGCGGCAACACCGACATTCCCGTCAAAGTCGTCCAAATCGGTTCTGATGCTGCTCAGACCACCCGTATATCGGGAGGTCTGAACGACAAATAGGAACTCGTGATCATCACTTTCCTCCGGGCTAATATCGACGTGTTTGCTTGGCAACCGTCACAAATGCCTGGGACTCCTAGGGAAGTGATCGAGCACAATCTGAAGATTTATCCTGATGCTCGGCCTGTACATCAGAAGCCTCAGAAGCAATCAGTAGAGCGACAGAACTTCATACATCAAGAAGTGGAGAAGTTGCTCGAAGCTGGATTCATCCGGGAAGTCTTCCACCCAAAATGGCTGGCAAACCCAGTCGTTGTACCCAAGGTCGGCGGGAAGCTTCGGATGTGTATCGACTATACAACACTGAATAAGGCATGCCCAAAGGATCCATTTCCACTACCTAGAATAGATCAGATAGTGGATTCCACCTCCGGGTGTGAACTACTGTGTTTCCTAGACGCATATTCTGGGTATCATCAAATTAGAATGTCTAGGGAAGATGAAGAGCATACTACCTTCATCACAGTAGATGGATTGTACTGTTACACTGCCATGCCATTCGGTCTCAAAAACACTGCTTCAAATTTGTGTGAGCTATGTACAAAACTTTTGGAGATCTCATTAGAGATGTAGTGGAAGTGTATGTCGATGACATCGTCATCAAGATCAAGAACAAGGAGTCATTTCTTGACACCTTGCAAGCTGTCTTTGACAAGTTGCGAATCACACACACAAAGCAGAACCCAGACAAGTGTGTCCTTGGGGTTAGCTGCGGAAAACTTCTTGGATTCTTGGTGAACCATCGAGGAATAGAATCAAATCCGGTGAAGATTAAATCTATTGAAGACATGCGGCCACCAGCTCGCATCAAGGATGTCCAGAAGTTAACTGGGTGTCTAGCTGCCCTCAGCCGGTTCATCTCAAGACTGGCGGAACGGGCACTACCCATCTTCAAATTATTGAGGAAGTTCGGACCATTCCAATGGTCTGAAGAAGCAGAAAAGGCATTCCAAGAGCTAAAGCAGCTCCTCACCACTCTACCAACTTTGGTAGCTCCGAACCCTGGTGAGCCACTTCTTCTTTACATTTCAGCAACTGACAAAGTTGTTAGCATAGTCCTAGTTGGAGAAAGACCAGAACCATCCCCAGTTCAGGAATCCAGACCTCTCCGAGAAGGTCCGAAAATACCTGAAGACGAGTGTGGGTCCCAGTTCCCATACCCGGATCCTCGAGGAGAGACGCTAGAGGATCAACCTCCTTCAAATGAAGGAGTTACTATTGCTGAACAAGAAGATTCGGACCCTTCTGGGAAGGTCCGGGTCACTTCAGAAGAAGCTCTGGGTTCCTCTAGCAAGAACCTGGAGGTCCTCGAAGAAGGTTCAGACCCCTCCGGTAGGGTTCGGGTTGATGAGGAGGAAGCTCCGGGCCCCTCTGAGAGGGTCCGGATAGTCCAGCGCCCAGTGTACTTCATCAGTGAAGTACTCCATGACGCCAAGACTCGGTACTTAGAGGTACATAAGCTGCTCTACGCAGTTCTTATCGCCTCTAGGAAGCTTCGTCACTACTTCCAAGCTCACAAGATTTCAGTGGTAACCTCTTATCCACTGTGTGTAATCTTGCATAACCCCAACTCCACTAGGAACATTACAAAGTGGGTAGCGGAATAGGCCAAGTTCGATCTTGAATTCGTCCCAAGACAAGCGATCAAGAGTCAAGCATTGGCAGAATTTGTGGCGGAATGGACCCCCTCTCCATCAAATCCTGGGGGCCCCAGTGAGCAGAAACCGGAACTTAAGGCTTCAGTCTTCACTGAGCCTCACTGGGCTCTCTACTTCGACAGCTCCGTGCAGAAGCAGGGGGTCGGAGCTGGAATCCTTCTCCTCGCTCCGACCGGGGAGAAAGTCAAATACATGGTTCACCTTGACTTCAAGGCGACCAACAACATGGCGGAGTATGAAGCATTAATCTATGGACTCAAGGTGGCACTATCATATGGTGTCAAGCAGCTGTTGGTAAAGGGTGATTCGCAACTAGTTATAAAACAAGTCAAAGGTGAATGCTGCTGCAACAACCCTCAACTAGCCGCATATCTACTTGAAGTCTAGAAGCTTCAGAAGGATTTCGAAGTCCTGGATCTTTGCATATCCAGCGTCTCAACAATGCTGAAGCTGACGAACTCTCGACGAAAGCTTCAACCGGAGCTCCGGTTCCTGACAGAACCTTCGTCTGGAGATTGTCGAGACCAACAGCTCAGCCCGCCAAACTGAGTGAAGGGGGCAAGACCAGCACCTCGAAGCTGGCGGTCCCGACGGCCCTGTTACCATGGTGTCCATCAAGGGTCATAGGTGCTGCAGGAAGCTCCGAGCAACCCAGCACGCAAGAATCAGAAGCTCAAGTTAGCTCCGATGCATGGATCTCGGAGATCCAGAGCTACTTGAAAGACAACATCCTTCCTGAAGTTAATGTATCTGCTGACTGGATAGTCAGATTGGCTAAAAGATACACACTGGAAGAAGGGAATCTCTACCGGCGTGGTGGCAACGGCGTCCTAATGTGGTGCATTACAAGGGAAGAAGGCCGTGAGCTCCTCGCGGAAATCCATGAGGCGAGTGTGGGAACCACGTGTCTTCCCGCACGTTGGTCGGTAAAGCCTTCCGGCATGGTTTTTACTGGCCTATAGCACTCCAAGATGCAACTGAGCTAGTGAAGAAATGTGAAGCATGCCAGTTTCATGCGAAGCAAATTAACACACCAGCTCAACCTCTACAAATGATACCTCCTACATGGCCATTCGCTGTGTGGGGTATGGATATTTTGGGACCTTTCCCAAAAGCCGTCGGAGGTTACAAGTTCATGTATGTCGCCATCGACAAGTTCACTAAGTGGCCGGAAGCAACTCCAGTTGTGACAATAAACAAGCAATCAGCTATCAATTTCTTGCAGTCCATAGTATGCAGATTTGGAGTCCCAAACAAGATCATAACTAACAATGGGACCCAATTCACAAGCTCTGCATTCCAAGGATATTGCAAAGACCTCAGCATTCAAGTCGGCTACGCTTCCATAGCTCACGCGGCAAGCAATGGCCAAGCTGAGAGAGCAAATGCTAAAGAAATCCTAAAAGGACTCAAGACGCGCACATATGAGCACCTGAAAAAACATGGAGCCAATTGGATTGAAGAGCTTCCGCCCACCTTGTGGGCAAACAGGACAACTCCAAACCGGTCAACTGGAGAGACACCCTTCTTCCTGGTGTACGGAGCTGAAGTAGTCCTTCCTCCAGAAATCACCTTGGGGTTGCTCTGGGTCCGGACCTTTGACGAAGCCACTCAGGACCAGTTCCGGCGTGAAGACCTTGACCTCGTTGAAGAGGGAAGGTGCCGAGCAGCTGTTCAAAATGCACGATACTGTCAAGCGCTCCGGCGCTATAACCAAAAGCATGTGCATAATCGACAGCTCGAGGAAGGCAATCTGGTGCTACGGAGAATACAAACTCGGGAAGGGTTAAACAAACTTTCCTCCAGCTGAGAAGGACCCTTTCGAGTGATCAAAGTATCCCGTCCCGGATGCGTTCGCTTGGCAACCGAGGATGGGACACCGCTCCCTAATCCTTGGAACATTGAGCACCTCCGTAAGTTCTACACTTAATATCACGGAGGTGAGTCTGTAATTACATGTGATGTATGTTATAGCGTCATTGTACAGAGTCAGGTAGCTCCTCTGGGAGGACAGCCAGACCTTTCCCGGAAGGTCCGCAAAGTTCAAGCAACACTTGACACAGTCTCAGAACTAAAAGTGTAGCTAGTTACCCTGGGTCAAACAAGAAATGCAACACACTTAGCCTGGTTCCTTACCCTAAGAGTGTACTTGTTTTCCCTGTGCCCCGGACCTATAATGAAAGACATCATTATGTGAAAACAGACTCCACGTGTATTTATTTTGTACAGGCTCATTCTTTTTTATTTTTCTCTTTCTTGTCTATACCAAGTTGTGCAATTCTCAAAAAACTTTAGCTCGAACAATTCATATATAATTCAAGTTGCATTGTTAATTCTTTCGGGTCCTAACATTGTTGAATGGCCTCGCCTGAACGCCAAGCCAATCTAGGTCCGGAGTGTGCTATCGACTTAGCCTGGTCCTGCACCCTAAGTACACCACTCTACCTACACCCCGGCAAGCCTGCGGAAGGTGAGTCTAGAAAATGATCGGACCTGCAGAAAATAAGCAAATGCACTTGATTATATATAAAATTGGGGTCGACCTAAAAATTTCTTTCGGGAATAGTAAGCCGCAAATGAGTTATAGATAAGAAATGGATTTTACTATTTTTCTTGACTTATGTGTGCAGGAAAAATAAAAATCCCATGATGATGGTGGATGATGCCAGAGCTATCAAAGCCTCAACATCCCCTAAAGTGACCCGCTGTCGATGTTTTAAACATTGATAGTAGGCGTCGTCGGAGCTATCAAGTTCTGACAAACCCAGGGGGCCAACCCTCAACGTGAAGAAAATATGGTAGAAGGACAGCCCAACTGGTCTGCTGTCGACGCTCTACTTGTTGACAGTGGTCGCTGCCGGAGCTACTAAGCTCTGACAACCTTAGAGGGCCAACTGTCGATGCTGTACGTGTTGACAATGGTCGCTGCCGGAGCTACTAAGCTCTGACAACCTCAGGGGGCCTCTGCCGTCGACGACTTCGGACCTATACTCTACCAGTTCGAAGCACTCAAGTCTTCAACAAAATGCTACATCCTTTTGGTACATGTTCGCAATCAGTGTACATCTACCAGGGGGCCAAGTGAGACAAAGGTTGAAGACAAAAAATGAAATTCATAAATTTCTTGGATTTCATTCATATGAAGACAAGAGATTACAAAATTGAGGAAAAGAAGAGAAGATACAAGTGGGAGCTACAAGGAGAAAGTCTTAAATCCTACGGAAGAACGAGGTGACCTTCTGGGCAACCTCCGACACACTGGTCTTAGCAGCATCTCCCTCTCTGTCGATGGGACCCTCAAGCACCGGATCTAGTGGGAAATGAGGATCCCAGTTTGTGTAGCACGTCATCATGTATTCTGTGATGTTCTGCGCAAGGGATTTTCCTTCGGTTTCCAACTGATCCGCGATGACATCGCCCATCTTGTTCAGTTTGTGGCCAGCCGAGCTCAGCGCCTTCAACGCATGGTCCAGCTCCGGCTTCAGATCGTCTGGACGCACGGGACTAAAGCCCAGTGCCGTCAGCGCATCATTGGCTTTGCCAAAGAATTCCCATACTTGCTGGGACTCCATAGCTCTAGAGCCTCGAATCTCTTCCAAGGACCTCTTGGCTGCCGCAAGCTCCGATCCTTCCTGGGCAAGGCGCTCGACCTCCTTGGTGTGCTGCTGAATCCTCTCAGCAACTTGCTTTTCAAGGTTGACAAGATCCTCCTCTCGGACGTGGATCCGGTACCGGCAGTCAACTAGGTCTCTCTCCTGGCCCCATACCTTCTTCTCCTTGGTAGCGACTTCGACCTCCCTTTTGGTAAGGTCCTATCCCCACTGCCAGGCCTTCTCCTCCTTGCTCTTGCAGCGCTCCTCCAGCTTTGGGGTGCGCTCCACAAGGCTCTTGTCACCCAGAGCCAGCCTTTGGGCGAGATCCTCCTCCCTCTTCACGAGGTCATCCCTCATCTCCAGGAGTTTTTGCTCTTCATCTTCGAGCTTTTTCTCTCGCTCCTCAAGAACCTCCCGGCGGTTGACGAGGCTGTCGTGGATGGTACTGAGCTTCTTCTGGCGGTCATTTGCTGCTTCATTAGCAGCCACAACTTGTTCATGTATAGCCCAGGACTGATTGTCGAGGGATGGCACCATGCTTTCCCTCTCGTCCAGCAGCTGGCCCCAGTACTCCATCCGGGTCTTCTCCCCCTTGACCCATTCCTTGTCGTCGGCCAACCTTGTTTGCGCCAGCTTGGTCTCGAATTGGAGCCGGTTGCGCCACCTCATAATGGTTTGGCGCTCCTCCTCGAGGGCCTTGTTGTCGTGATAAAAGGCATGTTGGACCTGATGAAGGCTGGAGCAGGCGTTGTCGATGGATAACGACAGGGGGATCGGCTCCGGACCTGCCGGGGTCCTCTCCGCTGACTCCAGTGGGTTCTCCATAACAAAAATTGGGTCCCACTCTACAAGAGTGGTCCCCTGAGCTTCCGCGGCACTACAGCCGCCCTCCGGGAGTGCCTCAGTCGTCGCCGAGGAAGGTCCGGCAACAGGAGCTTCTACCTCCGGAGTTGGCTCTGAAGGTCCTGTCGCCAGGTCATCAGCAACTGGTCCCTCAAATACAGGAACGGCCGCTTCGTCTTGGCACCCTGGCTCAGGCGCGGGTACCTCCAGAACTACTACTACCTCCGGGGCAGGCATTGAAGATTCGGCCAGAGCTGAGGCCACTTCCGGCTCTGACGCTGGTGCCTCCTCCACTGTCGGTTCAGGTGCCGGTGCCTCAACCTCCACATGTTCGGGTGCCAGCACCTCAACGACAACCGGCTCAGGCACCGAAACTTCATGAACCACCGGCTCCGCCGCCAGGGCTTCAATAAGATCTGGCCCTAAGGCCGGAACTGCAACTACCTCTGGCTCTAAGGCCAGAGCATCCATCATCGCAGCATCCAAAACCGGAGCTTCAGCCTCCAGAGCTGGTGCCGCTGGTACATCGTCATTCCCGTGGTCTGACGCTACCACAGGAGCTTCAGGAGATGAGTCAAGGTCCAGAACCATGACAGCTAGCGCCAGAGCTGCTGCGACCTCAGCCACCACCTCGGGCGGCACTGGAATTGGAGCCGGAGCTTCAGCCCCTTTTTTTGGGTGTCTTGTGGATGAAGGATAGAGAAACTCAAAATATGATTACAACAAAAATGGCAAACTGAGGTAAAAAATCAAATTTACCTTGGAAGGCTTCTACTCTAGCTAGCGTGGAACCTCTTCACTGGACGCTCGGAGCCCGACCCAATTGCAACTGGTGAAGTAACTCCGGAAGGCCCTCCGGAGCTTGCTGCTGCCGTCAGCGATGTCTCGGTTTGGGCCTCCCTCAACTGAGAAGGACCCTCGGACCTAGAGCCCTTAGCTGGCCCTGGTGCCGGAGGCACATGGCCGGAGCTGACGTCTCGAGAAGACGCCAATGCTAGAGTTGGTGTTGCCATTGAAGACCTCCCCCGTCAGGGAGAAGGAGCTATTATGGAAGGAGCAGGTCTGACAGACCACCCATCAGAGTGCTTCAACTTCCTCTTTCAGTGGGAGGGCTTAGCCAACTCTTTGCCCTTGCCAATGACTTCAGCTCTCTACCTCGGGGCAAAAGCAGGGCCACCCTCGGAATCTCCGGGGATCACCAATCTGGTGGTCGAACGCCTACCTACCTCACCAAGGTCGTCAAGCACCGGCATCTTCCTCCGGAGCTCCCTGCTAAACTCTGCCTCCATGTTCAAAGGGAGGAAAGCCGCCGGTGGAGTTAAGTCGTCGCCCTCGATGTCAATGCCATGCTGGAACTTCTTGAGATGAAGCTCCAAAGCAGTGCCTTCCAAATTTGACTTCAGACTGGTTTCAATCCGGTCATCGTCCATCACACTATTGAGGGCCCAGGCGAGCTTCTCCCTCTTCTTCAGCGGAGCCCACCTGTTGACCAGGAAGTTGCAGAAGACTGTGTGGGGGGTCACCCCTCCTTCCTTCCACACATTGGCGGATCCTAGTCAAGGCAGGGTTGAATGCCTCCGACAGCACCGGAACTTCACTCCATGCGTCCGTGTCAACATTGGGAAGACCCTCAGGCAGCTCCAGCTTCTCGTGCTCCTCTACCGTGACGATAATCCAATCCTTCTTCCAGTTGTCCCACTTGCCGGAAGGAAACGACCTCAAGTACTTGTTGGGGCATTTCTTGCGCTTCACAAAATAATAGAAGCCAAGATACTCATTTCTCTTGCCAATTGTGTGGATGGTGAAGAAGGTACGGAAAAGCTCGACGCAGGGTGGAATACCCACCCACATCTCGCAAAAGTGGACAAATGTTGACAAAAGAAGAATAGAGTGGGGGCCAAGGTGGTACAACTGCAGACCATAGAAGTCTAACAACATCAAGAGAAAAGTTGAGAAAGATGGGATAAGTCCCACCATGGCGTACACATAAAAGTACACCATGTCGTCGGCGCGCTTATTTTTGAACGGGAGCTTGCTGGCGCGGACCAAGTGGTTGAAGGAGTCGCTGGACCACCCCATGTAGGTCCGGACCTTCTTCAAATCGTCATCGGTCATGAGATGGCTCTTGCGGATACCCAACTCCATCGCAGCACGGCGGGGCGAGAGAGAAAAAGCAAGCGAAAGTTTGGAGGATTCGAGTGCAAGTTCAAATGAAGGTGTAAGGAATCCCCAGACCGTGCCTGCTTTCCTTCTTAAGTAATCCCCCACAACGCTTGGATGGAAACCGCAAAAGGGCCATGGATACAATTCAAAAATTTCACCCTGCCGATGACAAAGGGGCCCGGGGCCACCCAGGCGATCAAGTCGAGGTCCTTACCTGAGGCGAACAATTGTCATGATGAGAGGCAGGAAACCCAAGGGCGGCGGCATGACAGGACACGCGGAACCGATACGATTTTCGTATTGGGAATCGGCGACCTTCAATTACGTGAGATCAGCACGCGCAAATCTCACCCGCCGCATCCTGAAGATGCCACGCGGCGATGGTTTAACTGCGAACCACCACCTCAACGGCACATCCAAAAACCCTTGAAGACACGACACAGAAATCGAAAGATGGACCCACCTCCGGCAGAATGACTTAACCAAAAAGGTCTCTCCCAGAGGTGGGCCCAGGGGGCCAATGTCGGTACCCTGCATACCGGATACCCCTTGGAACTACAAAGAGTGCAAAGGAACTCCACCTATCTGAGTTGAAGACCTCTGAAGGCCCCACGTGTCACTCAGAACCGGACCTGCCTCCCTTCTATGGTTAGTCCTAGTGCCACCACGTGTATCATAAAATCGGAGCTACATTCCACACATGGGAAAGCTCCGGACTAGATACCTGTGTGGCAGCCCCGGACCTAACCCCCGATAGAGGGAAGCTCTGGTACCGACACGTGTACAATAGCACCGGACCTACCCGTCCAAGACGGTAAGCTTCGGAGCTGCCACACGTCCAATCGCCGGACCTTCAACCTTAACAGGCAGATTGGTGAACCTCCAACGGCTCAGACCTTCAAGGAACATTAAAGACTTCAAGACCTGATTACGTGTCATTAATGCTATCTTAATGACACACGATCAGATGACCCTTAATACTAGTAACGCCACCATTAAAGGGCGATATCACGCTATTAAGGGGAATTAAGCACATTAACTGTGTATTAGGCATCAGTAACCCCCAGGGCCAAATGTCGGGCCAGGCTAATGATGTAATGGCCAGCCCTTGTACTATAAAAGGACTGGCTGAGCGATACACAGGGGGGTCAGGCGCTAGAGACAGGGGTGCTGGTCAGAGACTCCTTTGGCCTCTCTCTCTCTGACACTAGTGCTCAAACGCTCAATACAACAACAACACACACCCGTGGAGTAGGGTATTACGCTGAGGCGGCCCGAACCATATAAATCCTCGTGTCAAATCGCCATCTTGCTTTGAATCTCTGCGCGCCCACAACCAAACTAATAAACTCCATGGTCTACCAACGGTAGTACCGGGAGAATTGCCAGAATCAGACTCCGACAGATGTGGTCCCTAGTTGCCACAGTCTGATTGACCTCTATTGTGATAATAGTGGTGCAATCACACAAGCAAAGGAGCCGAGGTCGCACCAAAAGTACAAACACATCTATGGTGCTATCACCTGATTTGAGATTTCATCGATCGAAGTGATGTGAAGATATGTAAAGTGTACACTGACCTAAAGATAGTATATCCGTTGACCAAGCCACTTCTAGAAGAAAAACATGATGCAAACAAAAAATCAATGGGCACATGATGCCGTTTATTATATCTTGCATGTTTAGTTATATGTTCTATGACCATGTCATTTCGTGTATTGGTGAATACGTGATTTGTTAGTGAAAACTACAAGATATAAAATGCTATTTTTCTAAATGTGATCCTCGGCTTCTATCCATCATGTGGAACTATGACGTAGATATAACCTGGTGCATGTGTTGGGGATTCTATTTTCATGGATCATAACAATATGACATATTGCACCAACAATGCAGGCACGTGTTAGGAACACAGAGCTGGATCTGACCCACTATGAGACACCATGAATACATAGTGTTATCTGTGATCTCGTAATAACACGCATACTTACTTCCTTTGACCTGAGATTGACGAAGAGTCCTGGATTGTGTAAGTCGTACCTTGGGCCTGCCAAACGCTACTCCGTACCAGGTAGTTACAAAAGTAGCTTCCGGGTATAACTGTAGCATGTCGCTGGGTGCGTCAAGTCAAGATGGAATCTGCCCTTCTTTTATTAGAAAGAGACTCGTCAGCCCTCTCTATGTGTTTGGAATTAAAGTGCATGGCCATGCCTCGGTTAAAGTTTAATCGACAAAATATTCCATACACGGAGCGAGATAAGACTAAGTTGACAAGGGTAGCACTTCACTCACCTTGTACTTGGCTAGGTGTCGTGTGGCAGAAGGACATAGTATTGGCATGTGTTACAGGTTATGCAAGATATGATTTTCGTGAACCATCAGAAGTTAGTAAGCCTTTCTAGAGGCTAATGCTAATTATTGATCAGAAATTGTTCCTGAAACATGGCTGTTGGTTGCATGAATCTACGGGGTCACACACTTAAGGAGAGACAACCAAGGAGTTAACTGGATCGATTGGATTGGGTCCAAGACGTGGGAGCTTTTGAACACATCATTCAACTCTAGTGCAAGTGGGAGATTGTTAGGTCTGCCCAAGAAGTTGAACAAGCCCATGTGGGAAGACCCATTATTTACTCTATAAATAATAGATGGCTTCCCCCTAACACTAATCCGAAGAGAGCCTCCGCACAGCGGCCACCGCACACAAACTTATGCTCCTCACTCGTGAGATGCGTGAGGTTGCGAGGAGGATCTGCTCCACGCCTCCTTCTGCATCAAAGGTTGATCGCTTAATCCACATTTGTGTTGCGGAAGGCTAGCACATTCCATCATGTGGTTCCTCTCTCCGTACATACGGACGTTCATAGAGGTGCTTCTACGTTGTGCACTTAGTAGGGCCGGACGACTACGTCCCCATCGGATACGAGTCTTCCACTGCGCTGCTCGACGGGAAGGTATATCTATGATCATCCAGATCGAAGCGTTCCTGTTTTACGCGGTTAAATTTCTTTTGTGCTAGCGAGTAGCATCCCTCATGTTCCCTTTAATTATCATGTGATGCGGTTGATGTTGTGGCTGCGGTGAGGCACTGGACGACGTGTCATATTGTGGTAGGTAAGAGGCGATGTTGTTGGTTGCTGGATCCGAGGATGATGATGTTGCAGGGTGTGGTGTGGGATCCGAGAAAGATGCAATATGACTTGATGCGCGTGGATATAGTGTTGATGTGGGATTATGAACTCACGGTTGATCCAGAGAGGACGGGGGTGAGTTGTGATGAGAAGGTGACAGCCTGTGATAGGGTTGTCGTGACACAACGGGCGTCTGGGATGAGGTGGATGATCCGGAATGGCCGTTTTGTGTGGGGTTTTGATATTTTGTGGTGTGTTTTAATGGATCATGATCTTATGCAGTATTAGGGGAGGGACTGGTGAATGGCGGAAGCGAATTCTTTTGAGCCCGAAAGAGAAATTGGAATTCATCAAAGACTACGTGCCAAGAGATGATGACTTTTCTAGTGGCGATGTTTAGGCAGCGATACCCTTTATGGTCATCAGGATAACTGAGAAAGGCGCAGGGTGTGGAAGAGAACTCAGTTTATGTGATGCGGTTGGGGATTGCTTAGGAAAGAATAAGCAGCCGAAGACACAGAGATCGTCATGGGCAGGAGCTTTTCCAAAGAGGATTTCGCAGGGTGGTGATTATGCCTGTTGTGTGGCAGGGAAGCCAGTTGATCAAATATGTTAGAGTGATTAGTGCTTCAGTCAAAAACTCGTGGGTGCATATGAGTGATGAGCATTGTTCTAATAGAGTTGTTGATGGTACGGACTATGCATTCGACTTTTCCCATTTTGAGGCAATGTGTATGGAAAGGACAGACAGAAGTGAATGCCATGGGTAACAATTGGCAATCGAAATAGGTAGCAACATGCAAGTGAAAAGAGAGTAGCATGGGCTAAGCATACCTTTTATTGTGCAAAGGGAATGTTCAAACATAATGTGAGAAATCATCCAGAAGAACCAAATAATATTGAAAAGTTTAGCAACTAAGGACAGGTGAAGTCCATACATCAGCATGTATGGACTTGAAATGAAAAGTATGTGATGGATGTGATGTGTGGAGAGGAAGGCAAACATGTTTGACTAGTTGACAGGCCTGGCAAATATGAGGCCATTTTTTACATCTCAATGAAAATTTCTGAAGTGCTTGAAGCAGTGGACCATGTCTAGGGTGTCTCAGCCATTGGTGCCAGAGTTCAATGGAAGTAGTGGGTGCATTTAGGGATGAAGTATGCTTGAGTTGAAGAGGACATAAATCTCCATCACTATCACATCGGAAAATCTCTGCTCGTGTTTGTTGATCCTTGATAGAAAAACCAAGTCAAATTTAATGTAAACCATGTTATCTCGAGTTACTTGCCAACCAGCGATTAAATTCTGTGCAACAGCAGGTGACAGCAAAATATTTTGAAGAGAAAATTTTGTAGACTGGTAGGCAACGTTGATGAAGCCGTTTGAGTATAGGAATTTTCTACTCATCGCCAGCAGTGACGCAGGTAGAAAATGGAAAAGGACAGATACGCAAAAGGGGAGTATCTGTACCAGCCACGTGTGACGAGGCACCCGAGTCGATGATACAATCAGAAAATACTGTTGGCCGGTGTTTAGAAGCATTCTGAAGGCGCTCAACAACACTTGATTATGCCATGCAGAAGGTGTAGAAGTTCCCAGACTCGGCGCTGGCACACCGAAGTTGGCATGCTTGTCGCGGACCTAGTATATAGTGCCTGGTGTGGACTGGCATCTAGATGGTGTCCAAGAACGCCAGCCGTAGGTGGTCAAAACGGTATAGCCCAAGCCTGGAACATTACTGTCCAGGTATTGAAATTTGCCTCCATTGTGCTGGTGTTTGCAGACAAGAAGAATTTGTTGATGGAGCACTATTGAAGTTTGTGTTCCATCCAGAGTTGGAACCACGTCCACGTCCACGACCTCGTCCTCCACGGCCTCCACATCCACCACCTCGTCCTCCTCTTCTAGAGTAAGAATCAAAACCTGAGTTGCCCTGGTTGTTAGAGGAGATATTGGTGTTCATTTAGAGAGCTTGATGAACCACCAAGTTGGCTCTTTTATTATCAAATAAATCCTCCATGAGAAGATGCGAATGTGCACTAAGGAAAGTATGTGGTGGCAGACGAGCAGTGATTTGAGAAATTCCATGGCAGTACATACAGTTGAAATAGTGCAACATGTTCAGCACCTGGCTAGACTCCGAAACTCGCTGGCGGACATCACGAAACGGGCTGGCACGACGTGCAGCAGGAAAAACACACAAAAGCTAAGACAAAATAGTAGGTTTATGAGCCAAAGTTTGAGGATTTTTGTACTCAAATACTGACTTACAAGGTGTTACATGTGTAGCACGAAAAACAGTAGGTTTGGGAGCAAACTTTGCATGTTTTTGACTCATAACAGCAACTTGCATGTTCTTGATATTTGGTTTAGCATGTGCAACAAATATTGCATGAGAGTTATGAGATCTAGCTTGCATTCTTTCCTTCTTCTGTTGTTTAGCTAGTCTATAACAAAAATATATGACATGACCATCTCTACCACAGTGGGTACAATGAAATTACAGTGACATTTAACTCTGTGTTCATATCTAGATGAGCAAGCAACATGTTTATTAGAAGCTGAATGAGACAACAACCCTACAGATTTGAAAATCACTTCCTTTTGTTTAGGAACTGTTTGAATCAAACCACTTCCTAATGACATTACAATTTTAGGTGGATGTGCCTTAGCATTAGCATGAGAATCAAAACCTAAACCAGCTTTATCATTGCAAGACTCGGAAGAATTTAGCGGTAAGTTTAGATTCTTATTTCCATTACAAAACCGCTCTAGTGTCCTATTCATGTCATCAAGTTTATTTGACAAGTCTAGGCAGTTTTCACATGAAGTTTTTCCTTTTAGTTTGCAATTAGAACAACATTTGACTTCGTGAGAATGTAAAGCATTATTTAATATAGAAATCCCATTCATAGCATCTTGTAGTTTCTTATCAAGATCATCAGAAGTTGAACAATGCAAGTCAATTATAGAACAGCTAGCATCTTTCAAGTTTTTATCATTAAGTGCAGCAAGCTCTCTGTTCTTTTCAATCTCTAACTCAAGTTTATCAAGTGTGGAGGTGTGTGCACTTCTTAGAGAGGAAAACTGTTCATATATTAAATCACATGAGGAACAAGAATCATCACTAGGAATCAAAGATTTCAAATGACTAAGTTCAGATTCTAGTGACTCAATTTTAATAGCATTGTCCCTAAGCTTTTTGTCCTTTTTATTAACTATAACAGTGGCACGAGAAATAACATCACATATTTCTTTGCAAGTAGGACATACCTCTTCATTGTCGCTGTTGTGTTATGCCTCCTCCATACTTGATCTTGATTTGCCCGCTATGAAGCACAAGTTTGCCAAATCATCTTCATCTTCGTCACTTCTGATGTCCACACCGCTCGAGCAAAGTTCTTGAAGTGCGGTGATAAAGCTATTTACCAATTGGCGTCCTGTAAAACCCTTCTTTTTCTTGTTGTTGTTTATAGAGGCGTGCTTCGTCCTTGTTTGCTTTTCATCACAGGAAGAAGTACCTGAAAGGTTAGAGCAATCCGTGCAAAATGTCATGTCTTACCACATTCGAAGCATCGTTGAAGTCCGACACTCCCTCTCCTTCTAGTTCTCACATTTTGCAATGCTTTTGAGAACCGAGTAGAGATGAGTGCAAGTTATTCCTATGGAAACTCTTCAATCTGTTCCAAGGTTAGAGAGGACAACAAAGAAAGTGTTCCACAAGATGAAGATTGGCCGGATCTAGGTATGTCACATTGAGAAACAAATGCAAGAGACTTACTGGGGTTCTTATGTGAGATTATGTCAATTTCATGAGTTTTCAATTTAGAATATAGAACATCTAAAGTAAGTGTACTCATGACATTAGATTCAGGAATATATGTGACTTTTATCTCCCAAATTGACATGTATAATACACTTAGTAATTGCCTAGCATTAGCAACATCTGAAAAATTAACATCGATGTTACGCAAGTTGCTGAGAATTTTATTAAAGTGAGCAAAGAGGTTGTCGATGGACTCACCTGGTTCCATCTCAAAGCGCATGTACTCCTTTTTGAACATGTCTTGCCTTACCTCCTTGATCGTGTTGGATCCTTCGTGGTAATCACATAGAGCTTTCCAAACATCGTACGCAGATCGGAGGTGAGCAATACGGTTGAAGTCGCTTTGAGTTAATCCTTGTATGATCAAGTTTTGAGGCTTGTTGTTGTTGTCGGCATCTCTCATATTTGTAGCTGTAACTTGATCGTTTGACGGCACTTCGTAAGGATTGTACACCTTTTCCCATATTGCAAAGCCTTGCGCCTGGATGAAGGCCTCCATGCATGCCTTCCAGACGTGAAAATCAATACCACTAAACACACAAGTGTTGGAATATGATCCAAATTCTGATTTCGCTGGGGACACCTAGGGGATGTGAGAGGTGGAGTCCTCCCACGTTACGGGTCATATTTATTTTGAGGGATTTATTTTCTTTTATAAGCCATCCCTATAAATACATCTTGTAGGTTGTTGAGGGAGAGCAAGAGAGAAGAGACCCTCATTGTGATCCCCATTGTAAAACTCTCAACATATAGTGAAGATCGCCGGTCGGCGCCCGTGGTTTTTTCCCGCAAGGGTTTTCCACGTAAAATATGTGTCTCGTGTTCGATCTTGTTTACGCATTATTTTGCTAACAACAAGGTTTGGCGGAGTATTTCTCCATGATGATTATTTAAAACACGTGCAAATCATAAAGATTAGAGCACCATAGCTCTGATACCAATTGTAGGATCGAAGACCACGTGGAAAGCTACCAGAGGGGGGTGAATGGTAGATTACAACTTTTTGAGCATAAGCAACGAAAACCCCTCGGCAGAAAATTGATCTGTTAAAGAAGTCATGGCTGTAACTAATCTGAATGTGATCAATTGTGAAACTAGCATAAATTGTGTAGAATCAAGTCACGAAGACGTCACAACAAGAATCAAGAAAATCCGTCGAGAAAAACTCAAGTTATGATTGAAAGATTGAACGAAGGTCAATCTGTTCTACCCAAGAAAAACAGTTCTGTCACACTGCAAAGAAACTCATGTAGATCCGAAACCACAAATCCAATGACTGTGAAATTTTCACTGATAATATATAATCGAGTTATGAAGACAACCCAAAAAGAATCATGTCAATTGGATCAGTAAAACTCGAGTTATGATAAAACAACTGAAGCAAGGTAGTGTTGTGCAGAAACTCGACGAGAAAAACTTGTGTGAAACAAGTCGGACGAACAAGGCACAAAAAGTTCCTTTAAACTATAATATTTATTGAACAGAACACAAGAGGAACAACCCAAAATCCATGCACCATGATCTCTGACCTCCCTTTCTTATATAACCAGCCAAGAGGCCAACCCAAACCAAACTAGGACTCGTATCCTACTCAGTTTTGACCAAAACTTTCCATAACTGCTCAATACTCTTCTATAGGTAGATAGAAGCAATCTTAAGACTTCTAAACACCTTAGGAACGTATCCCACATTCCTAAAAACAACTCAACTTCGTGTTCACCATGAAATCCTATCATAACCAACTCAAATCTCACCATATTTGAGCCAAACCCGACTCAGCCGCAGCCTGAGTCCATAACTAAGCCGGTTGGACCTTTCTGACCAATTTTTTACATCCACATATCTTTATTATTCCTTGGAACTATGTAGCCATGTCTATGTACTCCTTGCACACGTTCAAACATCTTCCAACGACGTCCACGATACCTTTATATGCATCGTTCTTTATTCAAACAGGATGCGCAACCTCCCGATCAACTCAACCACAATTCCTCATGAACTTGGTTGTTGAACCTCATCTTCTCCCTAAGACTAGTTCAATGGATCCCGTCACCAGCCATGTCTTGAACTCAAGCAACAGTTGCACATGAATAAACAACCAATACTTCCGATCACAAGTCCTCGACTTGACTCTTGATAGTTCCGAGACCACAACACCTTACATGAGCACCTCACATAAGCATGTTGCAAACCATAGAAAAATGATATCAGCCATAACCACCAAAACACACCAAAAAAATAGTAAAAAGAATACTAAGCAAGCTTTCTATAATCCAAAAAGCAAGTTTGAAATATTGCAAGTTAAAAGCAGAACCAACGCGATCTAGCGCTGGACCTTGCCAAAGCTAACTGGACATTGAAACGGAGCTTACTAAAGCTAGTCGGACCTAGCGCCGGAGCTTAGCAAAGCTAGTCGGACCTAGCAAAAGCAAGTCGGACCTTGCCGGAGTTACCCATATCAAACCGGACCTATCGTCGGACCTTGTAGGACCTCGGACCTAGAGTCGGACCTTATTAAAAGGGTGTTTTGCAGTATTCAAAACTTTTATCGTTATAACCAATGTATTTAGCACACATAGGTCTCACAGAACAGATAAAAAACATCCTGAAACTCAAACATGAGGGTTAATTATTCGGAAGGACTAAAGTTGAACACAATGATTCATAATTCAAAAAGGTTTTCAGCAAAAAAAGATATTAGAACTTAAATTATACAAGTACATATTAGGTTGTCAATTCTAAGTGTAGAAAATATGGTTACTATTAGAGGATAATGATTAATTCCATCGATAATGCCAAATGGGTACATATACAGAGGTACAAATTTGGGGTCAAGATACCTCCTAGCTAATAACACAATTACTCCTTACATTAACCTTGTTGGCCTATCAGGAAGGTAAACTGATGATTACTACCGAACCATCATCCTTAAATATAACAAAAGGCATGTGCAATTGTTGGGGACATTACTATTGACATTGTTTCGGATGAGTTGCCTTCCTTCTCCACCAGCTTAGACCGACTGCAGCAGATTTGGTATAGAATACTAGACAGGCATTGTGCCATTCGGTGGAGAAAAATTGAGCTGCAGCAACGTCTGGTAAAGCCTCTTGAACGTACCATGAGTGAACAGAGATCCGACCGTTATTGGCCGTTATCTTGGCGCGGGCTCGCAAAAGCGGTGCTGGGGCGACAACGAAGCGAGGGCCAAGGAGAAAAACACGACGGCCAAAGGCGGTCCTCTTTCCCGAGGCACCACGGCGCTCGTGACGGATCTCAAGGGGAAGCAAGTGGCCTGATCATGGACTTGTTTCAACTCATTGCATGAGCGGCTCTGTACTGCTCGAGGCTGCCATCGTTATGGTCGAGGTCATCACCACGGACATTGAGGATTGGGTGATGAGGAAGGGGAATGTGATGACGTGGCGCACCTGGGTGACCGGGGAAGGGCATGTAGGGGTCACCGGGAAGGCGACAGCTGGAGCGGGGTGGGCGGTGGTAGGGGCGACGACCAGAGCAGCATGGGTGACGACTAGATCAACGTGAGTGTGTGGCAAAGTTATCAGATGAGAGTAGAGGAGAAGATGAGAACAGAAGAGAAGTGGCGTCGATAAATAAGAGGAAAGAAGAAGTTTCGAGGGAAAGAGGAGGGAATTAAAACTGAATGAAACAAGGGAGAAAAAGAAAGAAAGAAGTGAAAAAAGGAAAGAGGGAAAAAAGAGAAGGAAGAAAGAAAAAACTTAAGGAAAAAGAGAAGGTGTAGGTACTTTGAGGACCAGGTACCCTCGAGTACCAGACAAAGAAGCGTTGAGTTCCACTTTTCAAAAGAGAAGACCTTCGGAGGCCAACACATGTCCTGCAGTGCCGGACCTGCCTCCCTCCTAAAGGTGGATCCAGCGCCGCCACGAGTCCCGCTGTGCCGGACCTGCCTCCCTCCTAAGGGTGGGCCCGGTGCTGCCATGTGTCCCGTGGTGCCAGACCTGCCTCCCTCCTAAGGATGGCTCCAGAGTTGCCGCATGTCCCGCAGCTCCAGACCTGCCTCCTAGCTAAGAGTGGCTCTGGAGCTACCACATGTCAGACCCTACCTCTCCAACGGGAAGGACTCTGGGATCTCCAACGGCGCAAACCTTCAAGTGGCTATAAATCATCCGTTAAGACTTGGTTAACGCATTTGTCGGTACCCTGCATACCGGGTACCCCTTGGTACCGTAAACAAAGTCATAGAGTTCCTATATCCAGGTGGCAGATGTCCGAAGGAGATACACATCCCACAGTATCAGATCTGCCTCCCTCTGTAGTGTGGCTTCGGTGTTGCCATGTGTCCGGAAGAGCCGGACCTGCCTCCCTCGTTTGGGTAGCTCTGATGCTATCACATGTCCTAAAGAGCCGGACCTGCCTCCCTCCTAAGGGAGGCTCTAGCACTGCCACGTGTCTAGTAGCACCGTACCTATCCCTTAGTAGAGGGAAGCTCCAGAGCTTCCACGTGTCAGGCGCCCAGACCTAAGTCTGCAACGGGAAAACAACGGGATTTCCAACGGCGCGGACATTTAAGGGCTATCAATTAGCCATTACTAGACCTGGTTAACGTATCATTAATGATATATTAATGATGCATGATCAAAGGACTATCAAGACTGGTAACGCTGCCATTAAGGCACGTTATCACGCTCCACCCATAACACCCTAGATCGTGTATATAGGGCGGTCGTTACAGCCAGGGCCACATGTCAGGCCAGGGTGCACACTGTAACAGCCAGTACTTGGCATATAAAAGGGTCACACTGCATGGTAGAAGACAAGTGATTTAACATACATCCAAGCTCAGGCTTACTCATACTCATACAATCAACACACACCACGTGGAGTAGGGTATTATGCTCAAGCGGACCGAACCATGTAAAACTCTCTATGTTCACCTCTTGTTCCTGATCTTGACTAGCGCCCCATCCGAATACGAGCCTCTACGGACTACTTCTTAGCAGTACCGGAGGAAGTGTCTTAGTCCACACTTCGACATTTGGCGCGTCGGGTAGGGGGGAGGAATTTCAAGATCTCCAAGATGGTGAACTCCGCTGTCGCTTCATCCAATGGACCGTCTGTGCAACCTGTTGGGGGGGGGATCCCTCTAATGTGCAGCAGCCGGCCAACTTTGTTGTTTCAGTGGGCGTCACACCACTCCCACCACTTGCTCCAACAGCCAATGCTGGACAACATGATAGTGAATTCATGTCGTTCACTGCATCGATAAATAACCCTAATAACGCGCTGAACGCATCACAGACTCTCCTCCAGTGTCGGGAGCTCCTCCTGCCGCGCTAGAACAATGGTGTGCTGATGTTGAGCATTTGGTTGCAGCCGCAGGCAATGCGATCAGCAACCAAGGTCTACCCCATGAAGGGCAGGCACCTTCTCGAAACAGGACCTTGTCTGGTAGACTTGGTCCTTAGGCGTCGCAGCTTAGGAGACGTGCGCCCTCACAGCAAGTGTCGTCACTGTCCTTTGGGGTTCACCGTACTCACACGGCGATGAGGCTCCTGACTCAGGACCTCCGGTCGGAGCTCAACCGCCGCTACATGAGGCAAGACGACCGCGTCAACATCGAGTGTGCTCGTGAGAGGCGAGTTGCTTGAGAAAACCCTTCTCCTTTAGGAGTTGGAGGCGGCTGTTCGACTCTTGCCATGCATCTCCGCGTGGACGACTGGAGAAATACGACGGGACATTCAACTCCGTCAAGTTTCTTCAAATCTACTCCACCACTATCCTCGCGGCTGGAGGCAATGAGGCTGTGATGGCCAACTACTTCCCTATGGCCCTAACTGGGACTTCAAGGTTCTGGTTTAGGAGCTTACCTCCTAACTCCATCTACAGTTGGGGGGAATTCTATCACCAGTTTACCGCCAATTTCGAGAGCTCCTACACTTGACCTGGCACCAAGCTGGACCCGTTCGCCGTACAACAGAAGTCGGGAGAGTCGCTATGATCCTTCATCCCACGATTCTCTCAGGTACGGAACACCATCACTTCTATCTCCAATGCTTCTCTCGTCATTGCATTCCGACAGGGAGTTAGAGATAAGAAGATGCTGGAGAAGCTAGCAACCAAGAATATCAAGAGCATCATAGAACTCTTCAGCTTGGCTGACAAATGTGCCAGATCTACGGAGGGCCATGAGATGCACTCCAAACAAGCTACAGAGGCCAAGCAATCTACCTCCAAATCTGAAGCTACTTCCTCCATCAGTAGTAAAAAGAAGAAAAAGTGAAGTGGCAAGAAGAAGTCACTTGCCGGTACACCTACCGCTGCTGCTGTCGCAACACCTGGTGGCCGGGTGCCATGCCCTGACAAGCGACCTCGACCATTGTCTGAAGACGGCGACGGTGAAAGATGTGATGTCTGATTCACAAATCAACAAGCCACAATCTTGAAGACCGTCGTGAGGTCAAGAGGCTTGCTGAACGCAACAGCGAGCGTCAAGATGAAATCACTTCTCATCAGTAGGAAGGAAAGCAAAAAGTTGACAAAGCTTCATCTGATCAGGATCTAGGTTTCCATGACGCCAAGAAGGTGTTGAAGGAAGTCTACAACACCATCGACGATGACTCAGACATCTCCAACAATGAGCATCGGAAGACGCTCCATATGATGTATGGAGGGTCCTGGGACATCACGTCCTGGCGCATTCTGAAGACTATGCGTCAGGAGATGGCTGCTGGTGCTCCTACTGCCAAGGAGGAGCCTCATCGGAAGTGGATGGATACTTCCATTACCTTCAATTCTCCAAACTGTCCCAAGAACATGGTCAGAGCTGGACAATTGCCCCTAATAGTCTCCCCGACTATCAACAATATCCAGCTCTTTCATGTCCTAGTGGATGGAGGCGTGACCCTCAGCCTCCTCAGCTTTGCAGCTTTTGTGAAGCTCCAACTCAACCTCTCGGACCTCAGGCCCTCACACCCATTCTCTAGAGTAGATCTGGGGGCCATCACGCCTCTCGGTTCGGTTACCCTACCAGTGACTTTTGGGACATGGGACAATTATAGGTCCGAGAAGATGGTGTTTGATGCGGCACACATCAATCTCCCCTTCAACGTGATCCTAGGTAGGCTAGACCTGTATAGGTTCATGGCCGTGGTCCACTACGGCTACCTCGTGTTGAAGATGCCAACTTCGTCACGCATCCTTCGGGTTCAAGGGGACCGCACTACTGGGTTCGTCAGGCATCCTTGCAACAGCGCAAGAAGATGAATCCGACAAGGGGCAACTTACTCAACAACCATCAAGCTCGTGCCAGCGCGACTCCTCTACACCTCGTGTGCAACCAAGCAGCGACACTGACATTCTCGTCAAAGTCGTCCAAATTGGTTCTGATGCTGCTCATACCACCCGTATATCGGGAGGTGACTGACAAATAGGAACTCGCGCTCATCGCTTTCCTCCGAGCAAACGTCGATGTGTTTGCATGGCAACCGTCATAAATGCCTGGGATCCCTAGGAAGGTGATCAAGCATCGTATCTCGATGCACGTCCGATACAACAGAAGTCCCAGAAGCAATATGTTGA
Organism: Tuctoria greenei; assembly: GCA_036927565.1. Taxonomy (NCBI): domain Eukaryota; kingdom Viridiplantae; phylum Streptophyta; class Magnoliopsida; order Poales; family Poaceae; genus Tuctoria; species Tuctoria greenei. The sequence continues at coordinate 52,487,305 of JAYESD010000005.1, read as the reverse complement.
GTGGTAGAACTTCATTAGAGAAGAAGTCAAAAACCTGCTTGATGCTGGATTCATCCGGGAGGTTCATGTGGCTGGCAAACCTAGTCGTCATGCCAAAGGCTGGCGGGAAGCTTCGAATGTGCATCGACTACACCACACTGTATAAGGCATGTCCAAAAGACCCCTTTCCACTAACAAGAATAGATCAAATAGTGGATTCTACCTCCTGGTGTGCACTACTGTGTTTCCTAGATGCTTATTCTGGATATCATGAAATTCCAATGTCCAAGGAAGATGAAGAGCATACTGCCTTTATCACAGTAGCTGGGTTGTATTGTTATACTACCATGCCTTTTGGTCTTAAAAATGCTGCTTCAACTTTTGTGCGAGCCATGCACAAAACTTTTGGGGAGCTGATTAGGGACCTGGTGCAAGTTTATGGCGATGACATCATTGTCAAGGTGAAGAACGTAGACTCACTCCTCGACAATCTTCAATCCATCTTCGACAAGCTACGTCTGACATGCACGAAGCTCAACCCAGACAAATGTGTCTTTGGGGTTAGCTCTGGAAAGCTTCTTGGTTTCCTCGTGACAGGCCGAGGAATCAAAGCAAATCCGACAAAGGTCAAAGCCATCGAAGAGATGCGGTCTCCAGCCCGTATCAAGGACGTCCAGAAGCTTACTGGATGTCTAGTTTCACTCAGCCGGTTCATCTCAAGGTTGGCAGAGCGGGCGCTACACTTCTTCAAGCTGTTGAGGAAGTTCGGACCATTCCATTGGTCTAAAGAAGCGGAGAAGGCATTCCAAGAGCTCAAGCAGCTCCTCACCACACTACCAATCATGGTGGCACCGGAACCTAGTGAGCCTCCTCTGCTTTACATTGCTGCAACTACTGAGTTTGTCCGTATAGTTTTGGTTGTGCAGAGACCAGAAACATCTTCAACTCAGGAGCCTAGACCCCTCCGGGAGGGTCCGGAGATACCTGAAGGCGTGTCTGGGTCCCAGCCCCCAGGCATGGATGCTAGAGGCAAGATGCTTGTGGATAAATCTCCCTCATCCGAGGGAGTATCTAAGGCTCAAGAAGTAGATCCGGACCCCTCCGGGACCTGAACCGTCCGGCGGCCAGTATACTTCATCAGCGAAGTACTTCATGATGCCAAGACTCGGTACACATAGGTGCATAGGCTGTTGTACACAGTTCTTATTGCTTCAAGGAAGCTTCGTCACTACTTCCAAGCCCATAAGATATCAGTGGTAACCTCATATCCACTCTGAGAAATTTTACATAATCCCAATTCAATGAAAAATATCGCCAAGTGGGCACCGGAGTTGGCAGAATTCGACCTCGAATTCCTGCCTCAACATGCAATCAAGAGTCAGCGTTGTTTGACTTCATGGCAGAGTGGACACCTTCTTCATCAACTCCAGGGGGCCTCAATGAGCAGAAGTCGGAACCTAAGGTCCCGGTCTTCACTAAGCCACACTGGACTCTCTACTTTGATAGCTCCGTGCAGAAGAAGGGGGCCGGAGCTATAATCCTTCTCCTCGTTCCGACCGGGGAGAAGGTCAAGTACATGGTGTGCCTCGACTTCAAGGCAACCAACAACATGGAGGAATATGAAGCCTCATCTTCAGACTTAAGGTGGTGCTATCATATGGCATCTGGTAGCTCTTGGTGAAGGGTTATTCACAACTGATCATCAAACAAGTTAAAGGTGAATGCAGTTGCAATAACCCTCAGCTTGCTTCTTATCTACTTGAAGTCCAGAAGTTGAAGAAAGACTTCCACGTCCTGTACCTTTGCCATGTCCAGCGTCTCAACAACGATGAAGCTGACGACCTCTCGACGAATGATTCAATCGGGGCCCAAGCACCTGATGGGATTTTTCTCAGGAGATTACCAGCACCTGCTGCTCAGCCTACCGAACTAAGTGATGGGGGCGAGACCAGCACCCTGAAGCTGGCAGTCCCAGTGGCCCTATTACCATGGCGTCCACCAAGGATTGTAGGCACTACAGGAAGCTCCGAGCAACCAAGCGCACAAGATCCGAAAGCTCAAGTTAGTCTTGATGCATGGATCTCGGAGGTCTGGGACTACTTGAAAGACAACATCCTTCCTGAAGATGGTGTATCCGCTGAGCGAATTGCCAGATTGGCTAAAAGATACACGTTGGTAGAAGGGGATCTCTACCGATGTGGTGCCAACGGGATTCTAATGCGGTGCCTTTCTCGGGAAGAAGGCTGTGAGCTTCTCGTAGAGATCCATGGAGGTGAGTGCAGGAACCACGCGTCATCCCGCACGCGGGTTGGTAAGGCCTTTCGGCATGGTTTTTATTGGCCTACAACACTCCAAGATGCAGTCAAGCTGGTCAAGAAGTGTGAACTGTGCTAGTTCCACGCGAAGCAAATTCACACACCAGCGCAGTCACTGCATATGATTCCTCCCACGTGGCCATTTTCCGTGTGGGGGATGGATATTTTGGGACCTTTCCCAAAAGCCGTCGGAGGGTACCGGTTCTTATATGTCCCAATCGACAAGTTCACAAATTGGCCGAAAGCAGCTCTAGTTGTTACAATCAACAAGCAATCAGCTATCAAGTTCTTGAAGTAATTTGTCTGCAAATTTGTAGTTCAGAACAGAGTCATCACTGACAATGGAACCCGATTCTCAAGTGCACCTTTCCAAGAGTACTGCGAAGAACTCGGCATACAAGTCAGCTACGCCTCAGTAGCTCATCCGGCAAGCAATGGCCAAGCTGAGAGAGCAAACGCAGAAATACTTAAGGGACTCAAGACGCACACTTATGAGCACTTGAAGAAACATGGCGCCAACTGGATAGAAGAGCTTCCGTTTGCGTTGTGGGCGAGCCGGACAACACCCACCCAGGCAACACGAGAGACACCATTCTTCTTGGTGTACAGAGGTGAAGCAGTCCTTCCCCCGGAGATCATCATGGGTTCTCTCTAGGTCCGGACCTTCGACGAAGTCATGCAGGACCAGCTCCGGCGTGAAGACCTAGACCTCATCGACGAGGCAAGGTGCCAAGCAACTGTCCAAAATGCGCTCTACCACCAGGCGCTTTGGCGCTATCACCAAAGGTATGTGCGCAATCGGTAGTTGAAGGCGATCTGGTGCTGCATCGAATACTTAATTGTGAAGGGATGAATAAACTTCCCCCTGGTTGGTAAGGTCCCTTTTGAGTCGTCAAAGTTTCCCATCTCAGACGCGTCAGCTTGGCAACATAGGATGGGATACCACTTACCAATCCATGGAACATTGAGCACCTTCGTAAGTTCTACACTTACTTACACGGAGGTGAGTCTGTATTTGTATAAAATGTATTCCATAGAGTCTATGAACAGAGTCTGGTTGGTCCTAGATCAAAAGCACACTTGGTCATGTAATTTAGGTGTGTTTTTATCTTCTTTGGGTTAGTACAAGATGAATAGCACACTTAACTTGGTCCTATACTTTAAGTGTGTCCTGGTCTCCCCCGTTATTCGGACCTATAATGAAATACATTTATGTGCAAGTAGACTCTACATGCATTAATTTTGCGCAAGCTCATTATTTTTATCATATTTTACCTTCTTGTCAATAGCAATGTTGTGCAATCCACTTGAAATTTTATCCTAAAGATTCACATGACATATAAGTTTGGTAATCTTCTATCGGATCTTAGTATTGCTAGATGGCCTACTCGCCTGAAAACCAAAGCCAATGACATGTTCGGAGTGCGCTATCGACTTAGCCTAGTCCAACACCCTAAGTACGCCACTCTGCCTGTTCTGGTGGGTCTCAGTAAGGCGGGTCTGAAAAGCATTCAGATCTAAGGAGGTTTAATCAATATACTTATGTCGTCACAATGAGTTTGTTAGGATCTAAAGTTGAAAGAAGGATAATTAGCCGCAAATAAGTTATAGGCAAGACGACAAATTTTACTTCTTTTCTTGTCTCTTATGCGCAGGAAAAATGAACAATTGATGGCAATCTGCACGATGATGGTGGATGTTGCTGGAGCACTAAGCTCTGACAACCCCCAGGGGGCCCGCCGTTGACGTTTCACGCGTTGACAGTGGTCGTCATCGGAACAACTGAGCTTCAACATCCCGCAGGGGCCCCGCCATCGATGTTTTATGCATTGACAGTGGGCGTTGTCGAAGCATCAAAGCTCCGACAACCCCCAGGGGTCCCCTCGTCGACCTTTCATGCGTTGACTGTGGGCGCCGTAAGACAACAAGCTCCGACAACTCCCAGGGCGCTCATCGTTGATGTTTCATGCGTTGGCAGTGGGCGTCATCGATGCCAACAAGCTCCAACAACTCTCGGGGGGCCGCGGTCGATGTAACAAAGGGTCCTTGGAGATTTTGGAAGCAAGACTTGGACCTCGGAGCTATAATCCTAGCCACGAGTTCGAAGCAATAAAGTTTTCAAGACATTGTCATAATCCTCATGGTAGATGCCCTCAATCAATTGAACACATCTACCAGGGGGCCAACAAGATAAAGGGCAATGTATTGAAGACAAAAATGGAATTCAAAAGGATTTCATTCATTCATTTACTAGGTGAAGGTACAAAAAGAAAGGTCCTAGCTATTGGAGTTCCTCACAAAGAATATAACAACTTTCTCGGCGGCTTCTTGGACCCTGGCCTTGGCAGCTTCCTCCTCCTCGGCGATGGGTCCTTGGAACATCAGAGCTAGAGACATTGAGGAGTCTCAGATTCGGAAGCACGTTAGCACATACTCTGCGACGTTGCTAGACAGAGATTTCTCTTCAGTCTTAATCTCGTCGATGACCACGTCTCCCAGAGCCTCCAGCATAGTGTCTGCGGAGTTGAGCGCCACCAGTGCCTTGTCCATCTCTGGCTCTGGATTAGCCGGTCGGACCGCGCTAAATCCAAAAGGTACCAGAGCTTCATTCGCCCACTTGAGGAAGTCCCAGCCCTGCTGGGACTCAATTGCTTTCGCACTTCGGAGCTCCTCCAGCGACCTCCTTGCAGAAGGGAGCTCCGCAGAACCCTCCTTCAAGAAACGCTCGACCTCCTTGGCGTGCTACTGGACCCGTTCAACAGCAACTTCTCTTGGTCTGCAATATGCTTCTCTTAAAGGTAAATGCGGCCTTGCCTTTTCGCAAGGTCCTTCTCCTTCGCCTTCACTGTATCCTCCCTGACAGAGACAACACTTTGTCTTTTGCTGACTCCTTCCCCTGCCAGTGACACTCGGTGCTTTTCTTGGTCGCACCAAGACTTGAATTCTTCCACGCGGTCAGCCAAGTCCTGCTCGCCGTGTGCCAGCTTATTAGAGAGTTCATCCTCCCTCTTTTGGATCTTATCTTCTCTTTTTTGGAGTTCATCCTCCTTATTATCCAATTGGTCCCGACGTTTGAGGATTTGTTCCCTCACAATGTTGTGACTCTCCGAGCGGCTTTCGGCCACTTCATTGGCCCTCTTAGCGTGCTCGTAGATCGCTTGGGTCTTCTTATTAAGGGCTTTTATAGCAGCCTCTCATTCATCCAGCGCCTTGTTCAGGCGCGACTACTGGGCCCTCTCCGCTGCCACCCATTCCTTCTGATCCACAAGCTGGGACTGAGTCAGCTTCGCTCGAAGTACATCTTTTGGCGCCAACACCTCAGGGTGTTGCATTCTTCTTCAAAAGACTTGCGCTCATAGTCAAAGGCGAGCTGGACCTGGCGGAGGCTAGAGCAAGCATTGTCAATCAACAATGCTAGAGGGATTGGCTACGGACCAACTTGAGGTTCGTCCTCTGGTTGCTCTAAGTCTTCTAGGATAGTCGGTGGAGCCCATGGCACAAGCATGGACTCCAATAGCTCCACATCGGTGGGGCTGATCCTAGGAAGTTCATCTATCTCTAGTGCGAAAAAGGAAGGTCCCGCAATCGGATCTTCTACCTCCGACACTGACAAGGAGGGTCCCTCAACCCGATCTTTAGCCATCGATGTAGACGAAGAAGGTCCCGCAGCCAAATCTTCCGCCAATGGCTCTGTCACCTCCGAAGCTGGTGTTGGAGCTTCAACCACAGCTTCTGAAGTCTCTGGTATTGGCACCGGTACTTCTGGTGCTGGCTTTGAAGTAGTTGAAGCTTGCTTCGGCGCAACCGTGACTTCTTCTTCGACCGCTGGTATCGAAGTCGTCTCGGTGCTAGTAGGCACCGGAGCTGCGGGGTCGACTGCCTCAACCATCAGAGAAGTTGTTTCAACATCAGAAGCTCTGGACGGTGCGGTCTCAGTGGCCGAGGCGCTTGTAGGTGTTGGAGCATAAGCTCTGAATACTCTGGAAATAGGGGATAGAGAATTCAAGAAAAAGCAAAAAAATAATATCAAGACACAAACTAAAGAGTCGACCCTTACCCAGGGATGTTGCCGCTCTAGTGGGCTCGGATCTTGTTCTTTGGACGACTGGAGCCAGAGCCCACCATCATCGGTGAAGCAGAGGCCCCGAACTTCACCCTGGGGCTTGTAGCAACCATTGGTGTTGGCCGATGATTGCACCGGGACTGGATCCGAAGGAGCTATCACTGCTGGGGGCACTACCAGTACTGACTTGAGGGTTGGGCGAGCCATCGGTACTACCTCTATCAGACCTGATCTGACGAAACTACCATGAGACCGCGTCAGCTTCCTCTTCCGGCTAGAGGCACCGACAGGCTTCTTGCCTTTGCTTCGACTCAGGTTTGGTTTCTTCTGGCTTGAAGATGCAGGTGTCATTCCCTCTGAAGCTCTGGGAATTGAGATCCCTGCTGGAGGAGTGCTCCTACGCCTCTCCACAATGGCTAAGTTATCAAGCACAGACATCTTCTTCCGCAACTCTCTCCTGAACTCTAGAACCACGTTCAGGGGCAGGAACTCCGCTGGAAGTGTCCGGTCGTCGGGATTGATGATTCTGTGGTGCAACTTTTGGAGATGAAGCTTCAAAGCCTTTTCATCCAAGTTTGACCCAAGACCAACATCAATCTGGTATGGGTCCATTTCTCCACTGAATGCCCATGTAGGCCATTCCCTTTTCTTCAGCAGAGCCCAACGGTTGGTCAGGAAGTTTGCAATCACCATCAGAGTGGTCACCCCTCCTTCCATGCAACTCTGGATCCTTGACAAGATCGGATTGTACTCTTCCGTCACCTTCGAGAGCACCTCCCAAGTGTCGGTGTAAGGCCGTCAGGTAACTCCAGCCTGTCATGGCAATCCACCCTTATGATTACCCCGTCCTTCTTCTAGCCATACCACTTCCCGAAAGGAAACGTCTTCAATTACTTGAAGGGTGAATTCTTGCGCTTCACAAAGTAGTAGAAGCCAAGGAACTCATTCCCTTTCCGAGTTGTGTGGACTGTGAAGAAGGTCCGGAAGAGCTCGATGCAGGGCGACACACCCACCCACATCTCGCAAAATGGATGAAAGTCGCCACTAGCAAGAAGGAGTGGGGGCCGAGGTGGTGGAGCTGCAAATCGTAGAAGTCCAACAACATCAACAAGAAGCTAGAGAATGGCAGGATGAGCCCCACCATGGCAAACGCTGAGAAGTACACGATCTCTCCAACACTTTCCTTCTGGAAGGAGAGCTAGTCGAAGCGAATCGAGTTCGAGAAGGAGTCACTCGACCACCCCATGTAGGTGCAGACTCTCGACAACTTGCTGTCGCTCTTGATCCTGCTGCGAGGAAGTCCTAACTCCATCGCCGCAAAGTGGAGCAGAAGTGGAAAAAGTGATGCAATGGCGGAGATATCTAAGCACAAGATCAAATGAAAGAGTTAGGAGTTCTCTTCCCGTGCAGACTTTCTCCGTTTAGTAAGCCTCTGCAATGCTTGGATGGAAACGACATCTGGAGCCAAATCACAAACAACCCCGTCAATGACAAGGGGGCCCAGATACACTTTGTTAAAAATCTACACCAGGCGAACCGATGTCATGATGAGAAGTTGGAAGCCTGAGGGCAGCAACCTGACAGGACTACCAAGATTATGCCGAGAACCGTACGAACTTCATATTTTTGAACCGGCGATCTTCAATTGCGTGAGATCCGCATGCCAAGATCCCACTCACCATATCAAGAAGTGCCACATGGTGATGGCATAACTGTGTGCCGTTGCTTAACCGCCCAGGAAAAGACTTTGGAGTAGCAGCGCAGAAATCAATGATGGCCCCACCTTCGGTAGCATAACCTCTCCCTGAGGTGGGCCCAAGGGCCACTGTAACACCCTCATTTTCATGCATAATACATTGCATACATCTTCATACATGTTTAACATTAAGCCATGCAAGAAGGAACAAGATTAAAATAAATTTAGGCTTGAACTGGAAAATTCAGTCTGTCAGGGTGTGGACTTGTCCGTCCCCTGAACCGGACTAGTCCAGTATCCCTGTCCTCTGTTCAGAAAATGTGAGACCTATGTGTGCTGAATACATTGGCTATGGCGATAAAAGTTTTGAATTATGCTAAAACATCTTTTTAGCAAAGTCCGATTCTAGCTCCGAGCTACAACAAGGTCCAATGGAGGGTCCGACTTGTTTTGGGTAGCTCTGGGTACGTCCGTTGCTAGGTCCAATTTGCTGTCAAGGTCCTACTAGCTTTTGGTTAGCTCCGGTGAGTTTTGTCTTTAGCTCCGGCATGTCTTTGATAGCTCCGGCATGTCTTTGTTAAGCTCCGATATATTTTGGTAGGTCCGACTTATGTTGGTTAGCTCCGACATGTTTTTCTAGCTCCGACTTTTGGGTTGACTAGTTCTGACTAGTTTGGGTTAGTTCCGGCGCTAGGTTCGACTGGCTTTGGTAAGCTCCGGCGCTAGGTTGTACTAGCTTTGGTAAGCTCCAGCTCAAGCTCCGGTTAGCTTTGGCAAGGTTTGGAGCTTGATTGCAATGTTCCTGCTTTTATCTTGAAATGTTTCGAACTTGCTTTATACTTTTAGGAAGATTGCTTAGTATTCATTTGCTAAGTTTTCGGTGCGTTTTGGTTGATATAGCTTATATCGTTTTGCTATGCTTTGCAACATGCTTATGTGAGGTGCTCACGTAAGGTGTTGTGTTCGGAACTGACTTGAGTCAAGTCGCGGACTTGGGCTCGTACGGATTGGTTGTTTGTTCATGTGCAGGTGTTGCTTGAGTTCAAGTCATGGCTGGAGACAGGATCCTTTGGACTAGTCTCAGGGAGGAGATGAGGTTCCAACAACCAAATTCAGGAGGAATTGTGGTTGAGCGGGTCAGGAGGTCGCGCAACATGATTGAATCAAGGATAGTGCATATGAAGGTTACTGTACGTTGAAGGAAGGTGTTTGCACGTATGTATGCGGTGCATGACGTGGAAACATGGTTCTGAAGATGTTTTAGGGATGGGAAGATCTGGTTGGAAGGATCAGATCGTACCTGTTGATGACTTTGCGTGCGGCGGAGTCGGTTATGGCTCGGTATGGAAAGTATCGAATTGGTTATGATAGGATTTTGTGTGGGTCACAAATTTGAGTTATTTTAGGAATATGGGATATGTTCCTAATGTGTTTTGAAGTCTTAAGGTTGCTTCTATCTGCGTATAGAAGAGTCCTAAGCAGTTATGGAAAGTTACGATTTGTGATCTGAGTAGGATTGGAGTCCTAGTTGAGATTGGGTTGGCCTAAGGGCTGGTTATATAAGCAAGGGAGGCCAAAGCTCGAGAAAGACGACTTTGGGGCTGTTCCTCTTGTGTTCTATTGAATAAAATTCGTAGTTTGAACGAAATTTTGTGCCTTGTTCGTCCGACTTTCCAGACAAGTTTTACTCGTCGAGTTTCTGGACAGCACTACCTTTTGTCGGTGGTTTTATCATAACTCAAAATTTACAGATCCAATTGACATGATTCTTTTTGGGTTGTCTTCAAAACTTTATTATCTATAATCTGTCAAAATTTCACGGTCATTGGATTTGTGGTTTCTGTTCTACACGAGTTTCTTTTTAGCGTTTCAGAACTGTTTTTCTCGGGTAGGACAGATTGACCTTTGTTCGATCTTTCGATCATAACTTGAGTTTCTCTCGACGGATTTGAGTGATTCTTCTTGTGTTTTCTTCGTGACTTGATTCTCTCTGATATCTATCACTTTTTTCATGGTGAAACACGTTTATATTAGTCTCTCACACGATTTATCTAACATATCATTTTTCTGCCAAAGGGGTTGGGATTTAATTGTTTCCGCCGCGTAAGATTTTTAAATCTACCATTCACCCCCCTCTGGTAGCTTTTCACGTGCTCTTCGATCCTAAAATTGGTATCAGAGCTTCAGTGCTCTAATCATTGTGATTTGCACGTGTTTTTGACTAATCATCATGGAGAAATACTCCGCCAAACCTTGTGTGTTTGCTGGTATTGATTTTCAGGTTTGGAAGGCACACATGGAGGCTTTCATTCAGGTGCAAGGCTTTGCAATATGGGAGAATGTGTACAATCCTTACGAAGTGCCACCAAATGATCAAGGTACGGCTACGAATCTGCGGGGCGTCGACAACAACAACAAGGCTCACAACTTGATCATACAGGGACTCACTCAAAGCGACTTTGATCGTGTCGCGCACCTCCGATCAGCATACGATGTTTGAAGAGCTCTCTGTGATTATCATGAAGGCTCCAACACAATCAAGGAGGTAAAACAAGATATGTTTAAAAAGGAATATATGCGTTGCGAGATGCAACCTGGTGAGTCTATCGATGACCTCTTTGCTCGCTTCAATAAAATTCTCAGCAACTTACGTAGTGTCAATGTTCACTTTTCTGATGCTGAGAATGCTAGGCAACTTCTTAGTGCATTAGACATGTCAATTTAGGAGATGAAAGTAACATCTATTCGTGATTCAACTGTCATGAGTTCTCTTACATTAGATGTTCATTATTCTAAACTAAAAACTCATGAAATTGACATAATATCACGTAAAAACCCCAACAAGTCTATTGCATTTGTCTCACAACGTGTTATGTCTAGCTCCGGCCAATCATCATCTTGCAATACTCTTGCTTTGTTGTCCTCACTAACCCTGGAGCAGATCGAGGAATTTCCAGAAGAGGAGTTAGCACTAATCTCTACTAGGTTCTCAAAAGCATTGCAAAATGTGAGAACTAGAAGGAGAGGAAGCTCCGGACCTCAACGCTGTTTTGAATGTGGTAAGACAGGACACTTTCGTACAAGATGCCCTAAACTTTCAGGTCCTACTACCCGTGAAGAAAAACAGAACAAGGTCAAGACCACCTATGGGAATCCCAACAAGAAAAAGAAGGGTACCATAAAACGTAAGATGATTAACAGCTTTATCACCGCACTTCAAGAACTCAGTTCAAGTGATGAAGATGATGACGATCTGGCCAACTTATGCTTCATGGCGGGCAAAACAAGATCAAGATCAAGTCAGGAGGATGCAGAACACAACAGTGACGACGATTAGGTATGTTCTACCTGTAATGAAATGTGTGGTGCAATTTCTTGTGCAACTATTATTGTTAAGAAAAAGGACAAAAAGATCAGGGATAATGCTGCTAAAATTGAATCACTAGAATCTGAAATCAACCGTTTGAAACCTTGATTCCTAGTGATGATTCTTTTCCCTCATGTGACTTAATCTATGAACAATTGTCTACATTAATAAGTGCACACTCCTCCACTCTAGATAGACTTGATGATGAAATTAAAAAGAACAAAGAGCTTGCTGCATTTAATGATAAATACTTAAAAGATGCTTCTTGTTCAACAAATGATTTGCATTGTTCTGCATGTGATAATCTAGATAAGAAACTAAAAGATGAAGTGAATGAAATTTCCATTCTGAACAATGCTTTACGTTCTCATGAAGTTAAATATTATTCTAATTGCAAATTAAAAGTAAAAACTTCATGTGGAAACTGCCTAGAATTGTCTAAAAAGCTTGATGACACGAATAGGACGCTAGAGCAGTTTTGTGTTGGGAACAAAAATCTAAACTTGCTACTGAGTTCATCTAAATCTTATAATGATAAAACTGGTTTAGATTTTGATTCTCATGTTTATTCTAAAACACATCCACCTCTAATTGTAAAATCATTTGGAAGAGGTTTAATCAAAATATTCCTAAACAAAAGGATGTGATCTTTGAATCTGCAGGTATGCTTTCTAATTCTGTTTCTAATGCTGGGTGATCATCTAGACATGATTACAAAATTAAATTTCATTGTACTTATTATGATACAGATGGTCATGTCGTAGATTTTTGTTATAGACTAGCTAAACAAATTAAAAAGGATAAAATGTCTGCTTGATCTCATAACTTTCATGCTAAACCTAAAACTAGAAACATGCAACCTGTTTTAATGAGTTAGAATTTGCAAAGGTAGCTTCCGGACCTTCTGGTAAAAAATCTACAAAGGCAGCTCCGGTAGTTTCGATAGCTCCGAGAGCTCCCGGACCTTCTGTTGTTCCTCCGGAACTTCAGTTTTTGCACCCGGAGCTTCAGTGCCTTATCTTGGAACTTCTGCGTTCACCTCTGGAGCTACTGGTTTTCGTGCTAAACGCGTAACAACTTTTAAATCAGGGGCTAAGAACATAAAACCTTAACTCTTGACTCATAAACCTGCTGTTTTGTTACAACTTTCGTGTGTTATACCTGTTGGACGTCGTGTGACTCAGTACTGGATTCCTAAATGCCTTTTGACTAACCCCAGTATTGAGTCATCGACGTATTGTGCTTCTATGTAGGTTACACGCTTGAGAAAGGGGAACATTTGGATTGTGGATTTAGGTTGCTCATGCCACATGACCAGTAACAAAGAATGGTTCTCCTCCCTCTCTTTTGTGTCACGTGTAGAGAATGTTACTTTTGCCGATAATTCTTCAACTCCTATAATTGCTAAGGGTTCAGTTAGAGTAAATAATCACTACACTTTGAAGGATGTGGCACTTGTCAAAAATTTGAAATACAACTTGCTTTCTGTTTCACAATTGCTAGATGAAAATTTGGAAGTTATTTTCAATAAAAACTGCTGCAAAGTTGTAGGTTCAAATAGTGAGCTTATTTTTAACATGTCTCGGTTTGGAAGAGTTTTTAAAGCTGATTTTGATATTTCTTCCTCTAAGCATAGGTGTCTAGTTTCTAATGATTCAAATGACTTATATTTTTGGCATCGTAGACTTGGTCACGTAGGCTTTGATCACCTAACGCGTGTTAGTGCTCTTGATCGCATACGTGGGCTGCCTAAGCTTAAAGGGGACAAAGAAATTGTTATCTCTTCTTGTAGACATGCTAAGATGGTTGCAGGTTCACATACTCCTCTCACAATGATCATGACAACTGAACCGGGTCAACTTTTGCACCTTGACACCGTAGGACCTTCACGTGTTCAATCCTTCGGAGTTAAATGGTATGTTCTTGTGATGGTTGATGATTATTCTAGATACTCTTGAGTTTACTTTATGGCATCTAAGAATGAAGCTTTTAGTCACTTTAGAACTTTATTTCTTAGATTATCAATTGACCGCCCAGGATCTTTAAAAGCAATTAGAAGTGTTAACGGAACTGAATTTAAAAATCAATCTTTTGATCACTTTTGTGCTGAAAATGGAATAGATCATCAATTTTCTTCACCATATGTACCTCAACAAAATGGTGTTGTAGAAAGAAAGAACAGAACCTTAGTTGAGATGGCTAGGACTATGCTTGATGAATATCAAACTCCTAGGAAATTTTGGGCTGATGCGATTGCAACCGCTTGTTATGTCTTAAATCGTGTTTTCTTGCGCACTAAGCTAGGTAAAACACCATATGAGCTCCGGTTTGGACATAGTCCTAGTGTTACGCACTTTCGGGTCTTTGGTTGCAAATGCTTTGTGAAGAAATATGGTAATCTTGATAAATTTGAATCTAGATCCATTGATGGCATGTTTCTTGGTTACCCATCTCACACTAGAGGATACCGTGTGCTTTCACTTGGAACTAACAAATTGTGGAGACTTGTGAAGTTTCTTTTGATGAAGCAAGCACAGGTACTAGTTTCGGTGCTGCAGGACCAGACCCATATCCTCAGGGGGAGGGTATTTTCAAAGAAGAAGAAGAGCTAGTGATACTGCCTGATAGTTCCAAAGCTGACACATGTCCAGCTCTGAACATTGAACAAGCTCCGACTATCACCTATGCTAGCCCTGATCGTCCACAAGTCACAAGCTCATCAATCTGCAATGACCCTGATGAAGAAGAAGATTGTGAGACATCTGTTCCCCTACGGATCTTCAAGAATCATCCCCCACAACAGATTATTGGAAGCATGCATGAACGGGTCACAAGGTCCAGGTTTTGCGATCCAAACTCTCATGCTCATTCTGCTTTTGTTGCTTCTTTTGAACCCAAAGATATATCACACGCACTCACTAATGAATCTTGGATTATTGCCATGCAAGAAGAGTTAGAAAATTTTGAAAGAAATAATGTTTGGAAACTTGTACCTCCACCTTAAGGTCACACTTTAATTGGAACTAAATGGGTGTTTAAAAATAAATAAAGTGAGGATGGGGTTGTGGTTAGGAATAAGGCTAGGTTGGTTGCTCAAGGTTTCACTCAAGTTGAAGGTCTAGATTTTGATGAAACTTTTGCTCCTGTTGCTAGATTAGAAGCCATAAGAATTTTGTTAGCTTTTGCTGCATCTAAAGGTTTTAAGCTATATCAAATGTATGTTAAAAGTTCTTTTCTTAATGGATACATAGATGAGGAGGTTTATGTCAAACAACCACCGGGTTTGAAAATTCAGATTTTCCTAATCATGTTTACAAACTGTCCAAAGCCTTGTACGGTCTCAAACAAGCCCCTAGAGCATGGTATGATAGGTTAAAAACATTCTTACTTGAAAAGGGGTTTACCATGGGCAAGGTTGATAAAACTCTTTTTGTGCTTAAGCATGGCAATGACACATTATTCGTTCAAGTGTATGTGGATGATATTATCATTGGTTGTGCTTCTCATGATCTTGTGTCCAAGTTTTTAGCTATGATGAGTTCAGAATTTTAGATGAGTATGATGGGAGAACTCACGTACTTTTTGGGGCTGCAAATCAAGCAAACCAAGGAGGGTACCTTTGTTCATCAAACAAAGTATACAAAAGATCTCCTAAGGCGCTTCAACATGGACAAAAGCAAGCCTCTTCGGACACCAATAGGAATAGCAACAACACTTGAACTTGATGAAGATAGTGAACCCGTGGATCAAAAAGAATATAGAAGCATGATCGGATCACTTTTGTACCTCACGGCATCAAGACCGGACATACAATTAAGCCTATGTATTTGTGCACGGTTTCAAGCTTCCCCACGTGCTTCACATCGTCAAGCCATCAAAAGGATTCTCAGGTACTTACATGGAACTCAAGAATTTGGCATTTTTCTTCCTTCTTCCTCAACTGTTACTTTGAAAGCTTTTTCCGATGCTGATTTTGGAGTTTGTAGGATTGATAGGAAAAGTACTTCCGGTACATGTCATTTTCTTGGTAATTCACTTGTTACTTGGTCCTCTAGAAAACAAAGTTCAATTGCACAATCCACCGCCGAATCTGAATATGTAGCTGCTGCTAGCACTTGCTCACAAATTATTTAGATTGTTCAAACACTTAAGGACTATGGGGTTGATCTAGATAGTGTTCCACTGTTTTGTGACAACACTAGTGCTATTTGCATTGCTAAAAACCCTGTGCAACATTCTAGAACTAAGCACATTGATATTATGTATCACTTTCTCCGTGATAATGTTGGAAAAGGAAACATTGTGCTTCACCATGTAGATACCGAACAACAATTGGCTGACATTTTTACAAAACCTTTGGATTTCACTCGTTTTTGTTTCATCCGTAGTGAAATAGGGGTTATGCATCCTCATGGCTTAAATTGAGGAGGAGTTTTCAAACCCTAGAAGTCTATGTGTGAATCTGGAATTAAAATAATATGAGCATAGTATTTCATACATATATGACTTTGTAATTCCTTTTACATGCTGAAAGTTCTTACTACATTACTCGTGTTATACATTTTGTAGTTTTTGCCATGTCTAGTAATTGGAATAATTACTTACACTAAATCTGGTCATGGTCGAACTTTCTTGCTGTTTTCAACTTGTTGCATGCTCGCAAGTGCTTTTAATCATAAAGAATTAATCAAGCAATCAAATCACATGTTGAGTTTTTATGAACAAATATAAATTGAGAAAAGATCAATAGAATATGCATGCATCGCACTTCTTCTTTTAAGATGACTTATCATTGCACTTAGATATGAAGTTGGAAGAAGTTGTGTATGACTAAAACCATGTCCTTAAGCTTCTGATTGTCAAATGACATAGGCTTGACTTGGTTGGTTAGAATAAGGCAGATGCACATATAATCTCTTGCAAATATCATATGATCTAATTTTGTGCTTTGAAAAATAATAAAATGCAGCAACAAGTGTCATGCTTTCAGGGATTGAAATAGTTAAGTTTGTGAGATTATGACTTGCTTAAATTGAAAATTACATTTGATCTCTAGCATGGCTTACACTACTTTATGTATCTCATTGATGTGATAGTGTAAGTTACTTGATAGTATGACTTGGATGAGCTTTGTTTCATATGTATATGTTATAATATG
This sequence comes from Tuctoria greenei, assembly GCA_036927565.1. Taxonomy (NCBI): domain Eukaryota; kingdom Viridiplantae; phylum Streptophyta; class Magnoliopsida; order Poales; family Poaceae; genus Tuctoria; species Tuctoria greenei. The sequence goes on along the minus strand of JAYESD010000005.1, from coordinate 52,470,727 downwards.
CTCATAACAATTTAAATTTCTCTTTTGAACATTGCTGAATACATTGTCAAAGGGGGAGAGATAATATGTGCAGGGGGAGAAATAATGTGCAGGGAGAGATTTGATTTTCAAAAAGGGAGAAATTGTTTTTGGAGAAATTGTTTTCAAAACTTTTAGTGTGAATAAGCCAATGTTCAGATTTTAAATGGTGTTGCCAATGCATTCATCAAGGGGGAGATTGTGAGACCTATGTGTGCTGAATACATTGGCTATGGCGATAAAAGTTTTGAATTCTGCTAAAACATCTTTTTAGCAAAGTCCGATTCTAGCTTCGAGCTACAACAATGTCTGATGGAAGGTCCGACTTGTTTTGTGTAGCTCCGGGTACTTACGTTGCTAGGTCCAATTTGCTGGCAAGGTCTGACTAGCTTTTGGTTAGCTCCAGTAAGTTTTGTCTTTACCTCCGGCATGTCTTTGATAGCTCCGGCATGTCTTTGTTAAGCTCCGATATGTTTTGCTAGGTCTGACTTATGTTGGTTAGCTCGAACATGTTTTTCTAGCTCCGACTTTTGGGTTGACTAGTTACGACTAGTTTGGGTTAGTTCCGGCGCTAGGTTTGACTGACTTCGGTAAGCTCCGGCGCTAGGTTGTACTAGCTTTGGTAAGCTCCGACTCAAGCTCCGGTTAGCTTTGGCAAGGTTCGGAGCTTGATCGCAATGTTCCTGTTTTTATCTTGAAATGTTTCAAACTTGCTTTATACTTTTAGGAAGATTGCTTAGTATTCATTTGCTAAGTTTTTGGTGCATTTTGGTTGATATGGCTGATATCGTTTTGCTATGCTTTGCAACATGCTTATGTGAGGTGCTCACGTAAGGTGTTGTGTTCGGAACTGACTTGAGTCAAGTCGCGGACTTGGGCCCGTACGGATTGGTTGTTTGTTCATGTGCAGGTGCTGCTTGAGTTCAAGTCATGGCTGGTGATAGGATCCTTTGGACTAGTCTCAGGGAGGAGATGAGGTTCCAACAACCAAATTCAGGAGGAATTGTGGTTGAGCGGGTCAGGAGGTCGCGCAGGATGATTGAATCAAGGACAGTGCATATGAAGTTTACTGGACGTCGAAGGAAGGTGTTTGCACGTATGCATGCGGTGCATGACGTGGCAACATGGTTCCGAAGATGGTTTATGGATGGGAAGATATGGTTGGAAGGATCAGATCGTACCGGTTGATGACTTTGGGTGCGGCGGAGTCGGTTATGGCTCGGTATGGAAAGTATCGAGTTGGTTATGATAGAATTTGAGTTGTTTTAGGAATATGTGATATGTTCCTAGTGTGTTTGGAAGTCTTAAGATTGCTTCTATCTGCGTATAAAAGAGTCCTAAGCAGTTATGGAAAGTTACGATTCGTGATCTGAGTAGGATTGGAGTCCTAGTTGAGATTGGGCTCCCCTAAGGGATGGTTATATAAGCAAGGGAGGCCAAACTCGAGAGAGACGACTTTGGGGCTGTTCCTCTTGTGTTCTATTGAATAAAATTCGTAGTTTGAAGGAACTTTTGTGCCTTGTTCGTTCGACTTGTTCCAGACAAGTTTTACTCGTCGAGTTTCTGGACAGCACTACCTTTCGTCGGTGGTTTTATCATAACTCGAGTTTTACAGATCCAATTGACGTGATTCTTTTTGTATTGTCTTCACAACTTGATTATCTATCAATGTCAAAATTTCACGGTCATTGGATTTTTTGTTTCTGATCTACACGAATTTCTTTTTAGCGTTTCAGAACTGTTTTTCTCGGGTAGGACAGGTTGACCTTTGTTCGATCTTTCGATCATAACTTGAGTTTCTCTCAACGGATTTGAGTGATTCATATTGTGTTTTCTTCGTGACTTGATTATCTCCGATATCTATCACTTTTTTCACGGTGGATCACGTTTAGATTAGTCTCTCACACGATTTCTTTAACATATCGTTTTTCTGCCAAAGGGGTTGGGATTTAATTGTTTCCGCTGTGTAAGATTTTTAAATCTACCATTCACCCCTCTCTGGTAGCTTTTCACGTGCTCTTCGATCCTACAGAAAATATAATTTCCTTCAGAGCCTGGATTTGTACGGCCCAATGCACGAATTAATCCGGTTTGGTCTCTGATGTTGTCCGGACTTGTCCGTGGCCCAAGCATACTAGTCCGTTCCTTATTGAATTTTAGTCCGGAAGCATTTTATCCTGCAACACCGGACTTGTCCGATTTTGCTTCTGTTCCAAAATGGACTTGTTCGGCCACCTATGCGGACTAGTCTGGCCTCCTGAATCCCACTCGGATTCTTTTATTTCTCCACGATTTGTTTTTGGATAATTGCCAAATTTGAGCCCAAGGACTTCGTGTCCAACCTTAGAGGAGCCCAAGTGGACCCCATCTTGGCCCCTCCACGTCACCGACCGAATTCCACATGGAATTCACCCCAGAACCCTAATTCTCCACCTCTATATAAACAACCCAATACCCCACACCTCTCCACCTGTGACACCCAGTTTCGAAAATGAACCAAGTGAACGCATATGTGTGCCGAGGATGTTCAACACACATACACGAGTGCATTCACAAAAGAGTATACAGAAAACTACCACATGACAAGATTAATCAACCAAATTTTATTACACAAACCATATCATCCTCGAATATAGGTCCTAATAAATATTAATGACAAGTTCAACTAATGCAGCGGAAATAAACTAATTAAGCAAACTAGTCAGCTAGGCAGCATAAGCAATAGGGTAGCGCAACTCCAATCAACACCACAGGCAAAGCTGACGGTAGACACGACCTAGAACTCCGCATTATCATCGTTATACTCCCAATCCTGACCTGCAACTGTTGGTGGGGGGGGGGGGGTGGGAATTGCAAGAGTGAGTACATGTCGTACTCAGCATGTGTGGAAAGTATGACATGTAGCTGATTCAAATGACGAATATAGCAATGGATAAGTGCTGAAAAGTACATTAAAACATTTGAAAAGCAATATATTACATGTATATGAAATAAACCCATCATAAGCCATGCAGTTATCATAATACCAGTCCATACTCCATATCCATCATCATATACCAATATCCATATTCAATACCAACATTCAATTCATAACCATCCATATACATAATACCAACCATAACCATCCCAAATCCAAATTTTTCTCTAATCATGTGAGGGTCCAGGTTGCTCATAACCAAGAGGACGACTATCATGATAGTTTTAGACACACTCTGCAGAGGTTGTACCGCTTTACCCACGTGTTTGTGATTTTATCACCTTTCGATGACTATAGAATCTCCATTATGCAGTCTCACACTTCGGTAGGTTTGTGGCTAAGAGATCACAAAATAGCCTTTCCAAAGGGATTACTAGCCTATTTAGACCCCACTGAGGTTTCACCGGTGGCGATGTCTCCAACTGAGCACATCTTCAACCAAGGGCCCCCTCTTGAGCCATTCAGATCCTAGAGTAGTCCCACCAATCGTCAACAAACCCAATCCGACTACCCCTTCCCCGAGCATCCTTAATGGTCCAAATAGCACTGGCAAAGCCCTAATTAATCAGCTACGCCGCACCCATACTTGGCCTCATGGTGGCACTGTAAATCCTAGATGGTCGCTCCACGAACCGATCCTTAGATCTAAAGCAAGCAAACCACCATACATCCAACCCATCCACATACCAGGCTTGCTTAGATCACCCATTACCATATCAGATTTAACCATTTCATGTCAACCACAATCTCATTAATGCATAATCAAATTAAGTAGTGTAGTTGTTCTTCCATCCCAATTAATTAAGCAAAGCAAAAAGGTAAAAATCCCATCCCGACTCTCTACCATATATTCCAGGTGACAAGTATGGTTAAACAAAGCTAGTAAACTTCCTATCATAGGATTCCCATCAAATTGACACAAGCATGCAGTTTTGCAAACAAAACATTTATTTCAAAACAAGATCAATATGCTTCAAGGACACTTGCCTTGCTCTTGGGATTGGTTCGGGTCGAAGCCTTCAAACTATTGGTGCTGTAGATCCTCCGCGACACTCTCTAGCGCAAATCTGTCTAATCCGCACAATAAACATACAAGACAAGAAACACAATCAAAGAGTGCACAAATATTACTCAATATGACATGGCATGCATGATTAATGCAAATGCAAGGTGGAACTTGTTAATGAGTTCTTTTTAATGATCACTAACTAGTTCTAATAGCTTTTAACAAGTTTATAAAGGTTTGGATGTGATTAGATCTAATTTTAGAATTAATTCAACACAATTTAACCAGGAAAATCGGACTAGTCCGCTAGGGACCGGACAAGTCCGCACTTCGCAAAATTGGCGACCTAGGGTTTTCTAGATCGACGTGGATTTGGACATTAGGGGTTGAATTTTTGTAAGGAAAAGAGAATAGAAGGTATACCAGGTGCTTAGAACTCCAATGAATTGAGAAACTTGAAGGTAGCACTTGGATCTTGACGATCTAGGGTTGGTGATGAACTTGATGGTTGATTGTTGATGAAGAACTCGAAGTTGATGGAGATCTTGATCCTCTTTCGTTTCCTCCTCTTCTTCTTCTTGCTTGGGATCTCCTTCTCCCTCCTCGATGGCGTCTCTCCACGAACTAGGGTTTGGGTGAGGTGGAAAAGTGGCAAATAGATGTCAAGCCAAGGGATTGGGTTGTTTATATAGAGGTGGAAGCTAGGGTTAGATGGATTTCGAGTTTGAGAGGAGTAGAGACCGGTTTAGAGTCCCACATGGGCTCTAAAAGAGTTAGGCACGACATCCCTAGGCCCACTTAACGTAAAACCCAAGAAACAAGTCGTAAAACAAAAGATCAATTCGGAGTCGCGAAATATCGGACAAGTCCGACAAGGACCGGACTAGTCCGAAGTTGTCCAGAGAGAAATCGGACAACTCTGGCCAAAAATCGGACAAGTCCAATTTGAGTCAGAGAGGAAAACGGACAAGTCCGCTGGAACACTAGACTAGTCCGAACAACTCTAGGGACTTAGCAAATTTTCATTGATTCTTGGAACACCGGACTAGTCCGCATAAGACCGGACAAGTCCGAAAGTGTCTAGAGGAAAATTCGGACTAGTCCGCAGCAAAAACGGACAAGTCTGATCAAGGTCAGAGAGAAATCGAACTAGTCCTCACTAGAATCGGACTAGTCCGCACTTTGCAAAATTTTAGGTGTGGTTTTGTTCCAAATCAATTTTAAACTCATTCCTCTTTATGTGGATTAATATTAAACATGTATATGAATGTATGTAGGGCATGATGCATGAAAATGAGGGTGTTGCAAACCTACCCCCCGTAAAATGAATCTCGCCCTCGAGATTCGACGTGGAAGAGAAGAGATAGGGAAATTCCTTCTTGAGATCATCTTCTAGCTCCCAAGTTGCCTCTGATTCTGTATGATGCTTCCATTGAAATTTACACCATCTGATGACCTTGTTCCTTGTGACTCTTTACTTGGTTTCTAAGATTTTGACCGGTTGCTCGGCATAAGTCAAATCTTCCTCTAGTTCCAATTCTTCCATTGGCACTTGTTCTTCCAGTACTCTCAAACACTTCTTGAGCTGGGAAACATGAAAGACATCATGTACATCTGAAAGATAAGTTGGCATCTCCAACTTATATGCTACCTCTCCCCTCTTGTCCAAAATCTTGAATGGTCCAATGTAGTGAGGTGCTAGCTTGCCTCTTATGTTAAACCTCTTATGACCTCGCATAGGTGACACTTTGAGGTAAACAAAATCTCCCACTTCAAAGGCTAATTTCCTTCTCCTGTTGTCCGCATAACCTTTTTGTCTTGATTGGGCAGCCCTCAAGTTTTCACAAATTATTTGGACTTGCTTTTCGGCTTCTTGCAACACATCCAGACCAAATACTTGAGTTTATCCTGCCTCATTCCAAAATAAAGGTGTCCTACACTTCCTTCCGTAAAGCGCTTCATATGGTGACATTTTCAAGCTTGCTTGGTATCTATTGTTGTATGAAAATTCTGCATATGGCAAGCTCTTGTCCCAACTTTTCCCATGCTTTAAAGCACAAGCTCTTAACATGTCCTCTAAAATCTGATTGGTTCTCTCGGTTTGTCCATCCGTTTGAGGGTGATATGCTAAACTAAAATTCAACCTTGTTCCCAAAGCTTCTTGCAATTTTTGCCAAAACCTGGAAGTGAATTGTGAACCTCTATCCAAGACTATCTTCTTCAGAACTCCATGCAAACATACTATTCTTCCCATGTACAGTTCCGCCAATTTCTCACTATTATAGGTGGTCTTGACAGGAATAAAGTGGGCTAACTTAGTTAGCCGATCCACAATTACCCAAATTGAGTCGTAATTGGACTGAGTACGTGGTAACCCAACTATGAAGTCCATACCGATCTCTTCCCACTTCCATTTCGGGATCTTCAATGGTTGCAATAATCCAGCTGGCCTTTGATGTTCCGCCTTGACCCGTTGACACACATCACACAATGCTACATATTCAGCTATGTCCTTTTTCATGCTATCCCAACAATAGCAAGTCTTCAAGTCTTTGTACATCTTGCTCACATCCGGCAGTACCAAAACTGGGGCTGTTGTCAACCTCTTCTTCAACTCCTCAAAACTATTTTGACAAGCTTGAGTCCATTGGAAAGCCTTTCCCTTCATTAGCAATTCCGTCATTGGCTTGGCTATCTTGGAAAAGTCCTTGATGAATCTGCAGTAATATCCAGCCATCCCAAGAAAACTCCTTATTTCCTTTACGTTTTGCGGGGGTTCCCATTTCAACACGTCCCTCACTTTTCCTGGGTCAACCGATACTCCTCCTCCTGAGATTATATGACCCAAAAACAACACCTCTTTCAACCAAAACTGACACTTGTTGAACTTGGCATACAATTGATGCTCCCTTAATTTCTGCAGCGTAAGTCTCAAGTGTTCCTCATGTTCCTTCTCATCCTTCGAGTAGATCATAATGTCGTCTATGAACACCACTACAACCCTATCCAAGTACTCCATGAAGACCTTATTCATGAGGTACATAAAGTACGCAGGTGCATTGGTCAATCCAAAGGACATCACAGTGTACTCATAAGATCCATACCGCGTCCTAAAAGCTGTCTTGGGTATGTTCGATGGTCTAATCTTCATTTTAAAGTAGCCCGACCACAAATCAATCTTAGAGAAGACACAAGCACCCTTCATATGATCAAACAAGTCTTCTATGTGTGGCAATGTGTACTTGTTCTTGATTGTTACCTCGTTGAGAGCTCGGTAATCTACACACATCCTTTGGGTTCCATCCTTCTTGTCCACAAATAGAACGGGCGCTCCCCAAGGTGAAGAGCTGGGCCGAATAAAACCCTTCTCTAGTTGCTCCTGAATTTGCTTCTTGAGCTCCGCTAATTCCATAGGAGGCATCCTATACGGCCTCTTAGCTATAGGTGCAGTTCTAGGTATTAAATCAATAACAAACTCAATGTCTCGATCAGGTGGCATACCTGGCAACTCGTCCGAAAAAACATCCAAAAATTCACACACCACCGGGATCTCTACAATTGCGGCATCGTCCATATGATTCAACTCCAATTGCTTCGGTGCGGTTTGAGATGCTTCAAATTCTACGGTGATCCCTTCTTCATTGGCCAACGTTACTGTTTTCGTGGCACACTCAATAACTCCATTGTGCTTCCTCAACCAGTCCATACCAAGTATAATGTCCAATCCTTGAGAATCCAAAACAATGATGTTGGCGGAGAAGTCTACCCCCCTTATTCTAAGGCTTACTTTTGGACATACTATATTTGTCCTCATCTCTCCTCCAGGAGACTTGACCAATAGAGTAAACTTCATATGAGAGATAGGCAAACTATACTTGGCGACATACTTCAATGCAATGAATGAATGCGATGCTCCCGAATCAAACAATATAGTCGTGGGGTTGGAGTTGGCGAGAAACATACCAATGACCACGTCATCCGCTTGTTGAGCATCCTCCATAGAGACATGGTTCACGTTGCCACGAGCAAAATTCTGCTGTCCACGGTTCCCTTGTGGTTGTCCTCCATTGGGTCTTGGGTTTTGCCTCGGCACATTGCTTCCTTGACCAAGACCTGACTTAGGACATTGATGCGCAAAGTGTCCAGCTTCTCCACATGTATAGTACTTCTTAACTCCACCAGAATTATTGGGACGAGCTTGGTTTTGAACATTTGCACCAGGAAAATTAGCACGAGGTGCATATGGCATCGGAGGCCTAGGTGCTTGCATAACAGGGTGCTGCTGCACAAACTGAGTTGGGCGCGGTGCATAACCAGGGCGCTGTATAGGAGTAGAGGAGCTGTAATATGGCGCATTAGGAGGCACAAAGCGAGGGCACACATTACTTCCTTGAGACTGTCCTTGATATGGCGCCTTCCTCTTGTTGTCTTGCTCCATCTCACGGACCTTGTTCTCAACCACAATTGCTTTGTCCACAAGCTTCTGGAAGTTGGCATAGTCACAATTGAGCAATTGCACTTGGATCTCATTGTTCAAGCCTCTCATGAAGAAATATTGCTTCCGTCTGTCCCGGCTAATATCTTCCGGTGCATACCTTGAAAGTTGAGTGAATTTATTGAGATATTCACCCACACTCGATCTTCCTTGCCTCAAGTTCTCGAATTCTTGCCTCTTCAAGATCATAACTCCTTTCGGCACATAATGAGAACGAAAGCTCTCTTTGAATTCGGCCCAAGTAATTCTCTCTTGGTTCTCATGAGCATTGCATAAGGAATCCCACCAATCCGCAGCTGCTCCAACTAGTTGATGAGAAGCGAAAAGCACTTTCTCCCGGTCACTGCATTGGACAATAGCTAGCTTCTTCTCCACAGACTTGAGCCAATCATCCGCATCCATAGGGTCAGCGGCTTAAGCAAAGGTCGGCGGCCTAGTCCTCATAAACTCTCCCAACCGGTTATGAGGAGGTGGGGGTGGCGGTGGAGGCATGTAGGGCTGGTTGTTGATGTTACCAGCCTGTAGCTGTCCCATAGTTTGTATCATGGTCTGCATGAGATGGTTTTGCATTGCCAATAGTTGCTCAACGTTGATAGCTCCCTGAGCAGGTCCTTGTCCACGGTTATTCTGAGGTTCTCCATTGTTCTCCTCCTCATCATTGCCATCCCTCTGGTTGCGAGTTTTCACCATCTGAAGAAAAGCAATAGGTAAGAATTAGAAAACCGTCCCCAACTATATGCATCAAGGGATATGAAACTAAACAACTCACTAGCCTAGGTGGACTTGGCAATGCTAAAGCATCCCAAAATCCTCTATTAAGCACATAAGCAAGCAATATATAGCAAACAACACACCAAACAAAAACACATCAATTCCTGAGTGCACCTATGTGCTCTGAAGTGTCCATTCTATCTAGGCTGCATCCTATGGTCAACCTGTGGCTCTGATACAAATATGTGGCACCCGGTTCCGAAAATGAACCAAGTGAACGCATATGTGTGCCCAGAATGTTCAACACACATACACGAGTGCATTCACAAAAGAGTATACATAAAATTACCACAGAACAAGATTAATCAACCAAATTTTATTACACAAACCATATCATCCTTGAATACAAGTCCTAATAAATATTAATGACAAGTTCAACTAATGCAGCGGAAATAAACTAATTAAGCAAACTAAACAACTAGGCAGCATAAGCAATAGGGTAGCGCAGCTCCAATCAATACCACAGGCAAAGTTGATGGTAGACACAACCTAGAACTCCGCATTATCATCGTTATACTCCCAATCTTGACCTGCAACTGTTGGTGGGGGGGGGGGGATTGCAAGAGTGAGTACATGTCATACTCAGCAAGTGTGGAAAGTATGACATGTAGCTGATTCAAATGACGAATATAGCAATGGCTAAGTGCTGAAAAGTACATTAAAACATTTGAAAAGCAATATATTACATGTATATGAAATAAACCCATCATAATCCATGTTGTTATCATAATACCAGTCCATACTCCATATCCATCATCATATACCAATATCCATATTCAATACCAGAATTCAATTCATAACCATCCATAACCATAATACCAACCATAACCATCCCAAATCCCAAATTTTCTCTAATCATGTGAGGGTCCAGGTTGCTCATAACCGAGAGCACCGCTATCATGATAGTTTTAGACACACTCTGCAGAGGTTGTACCGGTTTGCCCACGTGTTTGTGATTTTATCACCTATCGATGAATATAGAATCTCCATTATGCCGTCTCACACTTCAGTAGGTGTGTGGCCAAGAGATCACAAAATAGCCTTTACAAAGGGATTACTAGCCTATTTAGACCCCCCTGAGGTTTCACCGGTGGAGATGTCTCCAACTGAGCACATCTTCAACCAAGGGCCCCCTCTTGAGCCATTCGGATCCCAGCGTAGTCCCACCAATCATCAACAAACCCAATCCGACTATCCCTTCCCCGAGCATCCTTAATGGTCCAAATAGCACTGGCAAAGCCCTAATTAATCATCTATGCCGCACCCATACTTGGCCTCGTGGTGGCACTGTAAATCCTGGATGGTCGCTCCACGAATCGGTCCTTAGATCTAAAGCAAGCAAACCACCATACATCCAACCCATCCACATACCAGGCTTGCTTACATCACCCATTACCATATCAGATTTAACGAGTTCATGTCAACCACAATCTCGTTAATGCATAATTAAATTAAGTAGTGTAGTTATTCTTCCATCCCAATATATTAAGCGAAGCAAAAAAGGTAAAAATCCCATCCCGACTCTCGACCATATATTCCAGGTGACAAGGGTGGTTAAACAAAGCTAGTAAACTTCCTATCATAGGATTCCCATCAAATTGACACAAGCGTGCAGTTTTGCAAACAAAACATTTATTTCAAAACAGGATCAATATGCTTCAAGGACACTTGCCTTGCTCTTGGGATTGGTTCGGGTCGAAGCCTTCAAACTCTTGGTGCTGTAGATCCTCTGCGGCACTCTCTAGCTTAAATCCGTCTAATCTGCACAATAAACATACAAGACAAGAAACACAATCAAAGAGTGCACAAATATTACTCAATATGACATGATATGCATGATTAATGCAAATGCAAGGTGGAACTTGTTAATGAGTTGTTTTTAATGATCACTAACTAGTTCTAATAGCTTTTAACAAGTTTATACAGGTTTGTATGTGATTAGATCTAATTTTAGAATTAATTCAACACAATTTAACCAGGAAAATTGGACTGGTCCGCTAGGGACCGGACAAGTCCGCACTTCGCAGAATTGGCGAACTAGGGTTTTCTAGATCGACGTGGATTTGGACATTAGGGGTTGAATTTTCGTAAGGAAAAGAGAATAGAAGGTATACCAGGTGCTTAGAACTCCAATGAATCGAGAAACTTGAAGGTAGCACTTGGGTCTTGACGATCTAGGGTTGGCGATGGACTTGATGGTGGATTGTTGATGAAGAACTCGAAGTTGATGGAGATCTTGATCCTCGTTCGGTTCCTCCTCTTCTTTTTCTAGCTTTGGATCTCCTTCTCCCTCCTCGATGGCGTCTCTCCACGAACTAGGGTTTGGGTGAGGTGGAAAAGTGGCAAATAGATGTCAAGCCAAGGGATTGGGTTGTTTATATAGAGGTGGAAACTAGGGTTAGATGGATTTCGAGTTTGAGAGGAGTAGAGACTGGTTTAGAGTCCCACATGGGCTCTAAAAGAGTTAGGAACGACGTCCCTAGGCCCACTTAACGTAAAACCCAAGAAACAAGTCATAAAACAAAAGATCAATTCGGAGTCGCGAAATATCGGACAAGTCCGACAAGGACCGGACTAGTCCAAAGTTGTCAAGAGAGAAATCAGACAACTCTGGCAAAAAACGGACAAGTCCGATTTTAGTCAGAGAGGAAAATGGACAAGTCCGCTGGAACACCGGACCAGTACGAACAACTCCAGGGACTTAGCAAATTATCAAGGATTCTTGGAACACTGGACTAGTCCGCATAAGACCGGACAAGTCCGAAAGTGTACAAAGGCAAAATCGGACTAGTCCGCAGCAAAAATGGACAAGTCTGATCGAGGTCAGAGAGAAATCGGACTAGTCCTCACTAAAATCGGACTAGTCCGCACTTTGCAGAATTTTAAGTGCGGTTTTGTTCCAAATCAATTTTAAACTCATTCCTCTTTATGTGGATTAATGTTAAACATGTATATGAATGTATGTAGGGCAAGATGCATGAAAATGAGGGTGTTACACCACCCCAATTGAAAACCCAAGGAGGAGGTGAGACACACGAAGAGGGACCAGTCAAGATCAATCTTTATCAACTTTTCAACGAACTGATGTTCTTCATCACCAATCTTCATCAACTCACCTCCACCAAGCCCTAATTGCCAAGGTCCAAAGTCTCACGTCAAAACTTCGATCTTTGGATCTCTAAACACGTGGTACACCCCCTACATTCAAGTTTCTACGTCAATTCAAAACCAATTCTCTTAGATCAGAAAAACCCTAATTTGCAGTCTGTCCAGGGCAGACTAGTCCGACTCCTGTACATGGACTAGTCAAGCCTCTGAATCTGAGCTGTGCTGAATTAATTGCAATTCAACTCAAATCAATTCCAAACTTGTCCAAACTTGTTAGAAACTATTATAATTAGTTAGTAAACTTTAATAGCAACTCATTAACAAGTTTTACCTCACAATTGCATTAATCATGCATATCATGGCATATTGAGTACTATATGAGCATTATTTGATTGAATTGTGTGTTTTGCATGTTTGTCGCTCGGAATAGAAGGAATTGCCATAGAGAGTGCTTTGGAGGACCTACAGAACCAGAACTTTGAAGACTTCGACCCAAATCAAGCTCAAGAGCAAGGAAAGTGCCCTTGATCATATTGATTCTCTTTTAAAGGTTTTGTTTGCAAAATTGCATGTTTGTGTGGAACTTGATGGGGAAACCCAACTGTAGGAGTTTACTAGTTTTGTATGACCACCCTTGTCGCTTGAACACTATGTAGAGAGTCGAGAAGGGTATTTTGCACTTTTTGCTTTGCAATACTAAATTGGGTTTGGGAAACAATCAGATGGATTAATTGTGAACTATTGAACATGTGAATGATGAGAATTGGTAATAATAACCCTTTAGCAACATGGTGCCTAGGGATCTAACCAACTTGGTAATGTGGAATGGGTTGGACTGTTTCAGTGGTTTTGCTTGCTTTAGATCTAAGGACCAGTTCGTGGAGCGACCATCCAGGATTTACAGTGCCACCATAGGGCCAAGTATGGATGTGGCTTAGCTGACTAATTAGTGAATTGCTAGTACTGTTTTGACCATTAAGAATGCTCAGGGAAGGGGTAGTTGGATTGGGTTTTTAGAGATTGGTGGGACAACCCTGGGATCCAAATGGCTCAAGAGGGGGCTCTTGGTTGGATGTGCTCAGTTGGAGACATCACCACCGGTGAAACCTCAGTGGGGTCTAAATAGGCTAGTAATCACTTTGTAAAGGCTATTTTGTGATCTCTTGGCCACACATTTACGGAAGTGTGAGACGGCATATTTGAGATTCCTTAGTCATCGAAGGGTGATGAAATCACGAACATGTGGGTAAAGTGGTACAACCTCTTCAGAGTGTGTCTAAAACTATCATGATAGCCGTGCTCCCGGTCATGAGCAACCTGGACCCTCACATGATTAGAATTTAGACTTAAATATGATTTAATGGCTAAAATTGAATTGGGAACATGTATTGGTTAATTAAATGGCATTGGAATATGGAATTGACGAATTTGAGACAAATGAGCAATTATGAGTTGGATATGGTTTATTATTGTTGGCAATGGTTACTTAAGTTGGAATTGATGTTATATGGGTTATTTTGGGAAGGATCTCACCAAACAACGATATGATTGCCTTTTCAATGTTTTGAATGTACTTTTGTGCAATTAGCCCATTTTATTATCATTCCTTGTTTAAGCTACATGTCATACTTTCCCACACTTGCTGAGTAGGACATGTGCTCACCCTTGCTATTCCCCCAAGAAACCCAGATATAGGACACCAGGTGGAGTACCAGGAGGTCTTTGAGGAGTTCTAGGCACGTGTTACTTTCAAACTTGCTTGTGAAGATCGGAGTCATTATTGTTTAGTTTTTCTGTTGTAGTTTCATTAGAGTTGTAATCGAGACTACTTAGTTTGTAATAAAGTACTATTATTAGTAATATTATTCGAGACATTGTTTATATATGTTTATTAATTGTGGATCACATGTTTAGGTGTGTTAAACATTCTGGGCACACATGCATTACGCTTGGTTCATTTTCGAAATTAGGTGTCACAACCACTGTTGGTACCCTGCATACCGGGTACCCCTTGGTACCGTAAACAAAGTCATGGAGTTCCTATATCCACGTGACGGGTGTCCGAAGGAGATATGCTTCCCGCGGTATTGGATCTACCTCCCTCCATTGGGTGGCTCCGGTGTTGCCATGTGTCTGGAAGAGCCGGACCTACCTCCCTTGTTTTGGTAGCTCCGGTGCTACCACGTGTCCTACAGTACCAGACCTGCCTCCCTCCTAAGGGAAGCTCCAACACTTCTGCGTGTCCAGTAGAACCGAACCTATCCCCCTGTAGAGGGACGCTCTGGATCTTCCACGTGTCACACACCCAGATTAAAGTCTGCAACGGGAAGACAACGAAATCTCAAACGGCGCCGATATTCAAGGGCTATCAATTGGCTGTTACAAGACTTGGTTAACGCGTCATTAATGATATATTAATGACGCACGATGAGAGGACAAGACCGCTAACGCTGCCATTAAGGCACCTTATTATTCTATTAACAACCCATAAAACCCTAGATTTTGTATCGGGCGGTTATTACAGCCAGGGCCACATGTCAGGCCAGGGTGCACACTGTAACAGCCAGTCCTTGGCATATAAAAGGGTTGCGCTGCACGGTAGAAGACAAGTGATCTGACATACATCCAAGCTCAGGCTTACTCATACAATCAACACATACCCCGTGGAGTAGGGTATTATGCTCAAGTGGCCCGAACAACATAAAACTTTCTGTGTTAACCTCTTGTTCTTGATCTTGACTAGCGCCCCATCCGAATACGAACCTCTGCGGACTACTTCTTAGTAGTACCAGGGGAAGTGTCCTAGTCCACACTTCGACAGTGTATTAATCCTGCATTAATGATACACGATCAGAGGGCCTTCAATTGTGGTAACGCTGCCATCAAGGCACATTATTACTCAAATAAACCGTTGCTAAGTGTTTGGATCGTGTACAGGGTGCTTAATAAGCCTAGGGCCACCTGTCGGGCCTTGGCCTCGCTGTAACAGCCAGACCTTGGCATATAAAAGGTCTGAGCTGCACGGTAGAAAGCCAGCTAACCTCATTCGACCCACATACTGACTCAGGCTTAGTAACACTCAAGCATACAACACACCACCATGGAGTAGGGTATTACGCTTAGGCGGCCTGAACCATGTAAAATCTCTGTGTCACCTCTGTTTTTGAGTTCTTAGAGTTACGCCCCTACTAAAAAAGAACCTCCGCGGACTACTTCTTAGTAGTACCGGGAAAGTGTCAATCACACACTTTGACATTTGGTGCTCCAGGTAGGGGTCACTTTTTTGGAAGTACGAGTCTCGTCGCGATGGTGAATCCTCAGTCCATCGCTGGCTCCTCTCGACCCTCCCGTCATGTAAGGAGCAGGGAGGATGGCGCCACTTCCAGCTTCGTAGCAGGCTGACCCGACGAACACACGGTCATGGTTCGAATGGCTACTGTGGTCACCACACGATGGCTTTCTACCGCCACCGCAACAATGATGCCGCCAGTGGGAGGTCCAAATTGTGCAGCCTGTTTAGCCTAGTCTTGCACCCTAGGTATATGCCCCGTGACCCTAAGCATGTACACTTTGCCTCATGGCTACTTCCGCCACCACATGATGACTACCTGCAACCATGGCAACAATGATGCCACCAGGTACCTGTGACGTATCTGGTCTCCATGGTTATTTTCTTGCTCGAAGTCCAATGGTGCTGAACAACAACTCCCATGAAATGCTAATGCCAATAGAGGGTCTAGAGTGTGCTGTCTGCTTAGCCTGGTCCTGCACCCTAAGTATGCACACTCTACCTTTCCTGCGGCTAAGTACTGGTGGTTCGGGGTGTGCTACCTGCTTAGCCTGGTCCTACACCTTAAGTATGCACACTCTACCTTTCCAATGATGTGGCCGAGTATTGGGGGCCGAACGTCCCCTGAAAGACTAATGTCTGTGGGAGGTCAAGAGTGTGCGGCCTGCTTAGCCTAGTCTTGCATCCTAAGCCTGTGCCTATGAGCCTAAGCCAGCGCACTCTTCCACCCCAACATTACGGTTTCATAATAAGGACCGAAAGGATCTTGCTCTGGACGAAGCAATAACCAAAATCCAGATACTGTCACCATGTTCACATAATCATGCTTCAATATATGCATATTGTCCCCTTTTTGCTGTGTTACATCTTCCTAATTGCCAATTGTAGGATTGTTCTATCGTGCCGCAGACGGGCAACCTGAAGTACCTGTGATGTGTTTGGATATTTCTGATAGTTTTCTCATTTGGGATCTCGTGCCCATAGAATCGTCTACTTGCCTGAAAACTAATGACAATGCTAGGTCCGGAGTGTGCTAAAGGCTTAGCCTGGTCCAGCACCCTTAGTACGCCACTCTACCTTTTTTGGTGTTGCATCAAAGTAAGGCGGGTCCAGACAACACATGTTCTTGGGTGAGGCGGCAACTAGTACTCATATACTATCACACTGAATTACTTAGGCTCCATGGCCCAACTAAGGACCCTAAGCCACAACAAAGCTTAGGGCAGGAAGATTGTACCCAATGAGCACTGTTACTCTTTCTACTGTCACTCTTGTGCAGGTCCTAGTTCACCCTTCTTCGGGCTCCGCCGTCGGACCTCAAGCTCCGACACCAGCACCTCCTAGGTGGCCGTCATCGATGTTCTTAGCGTTGATGATGGTGGTCCCACCTACGGGATCATTTCCTCTCCGAGGTGGTCCCGGTGACAGTACCCTGCAAACCGGGTACCCCACATACATGGAAGACAAGACGTTGGGTCCCACCTCCCAAGAAGGGATGTACCCAAGGGCTACCACGTGTCCCGCAGCCCCAGACCTCCCTCTCTACTAAGGGTGGCTCCGGCGCCGCCATGTGTCCTGAAGCTTCGGACATACCTCCCTGCCAAGGGTGGCTCTGGTGCTGCCACGTGCTCCACAGCTCCCGGCCTCCGCTGCTACCACGCGTCCCGCGGCTCCAGACCTAGCCTCCCCGCTGAGGAGAGGTTCGATGCTGCCACATGTCCTGCGACACCGGACCTAACCTCCTTGCTAGAGGGCTCCTGTGCTGCCACGTGCCCCACGGTTCATGAAGGCGACGTGTGCACTCAAGACCACATTAACGCGCCTTTAATACAACATTAGTGTGTCATCAAGACCACACATCCAAGATAACATTAATACGCTATCAAGACTTATTAACATGTCATCAATATCACATTAATGTGTTATCAAGACCCATTAATGTGCCTTCAAACCAGCTAACCCGGGGCTACCTGTCGGGCCTCAGTCATAATGTAAGCTGCCGGCCCTTGGCATATAAAAGGACCGAGCAGCCACCAACAAAAGGGGAGCAGCTTCGGCCAAGACAGACTCTCGCATACTCATACATGCGCAATACAACACACATACTCCCATGGATGTATGGTATTACGCTCTAGCAGCCCGAACCACGTAAATCCCTCATGTTAACTCTTGTTCTAGCTTGTAGATCCAGAGACATACGCCCCTTCTAAAAAAGAACCTCCGCGGACTACTTCTTAGTAGTACTGGGAAGTGTCGATTGCACACTTTGACATTTGACACGCCAAGTAGCCTTCATAGGTACTGCTCGGCCATGGTTCATGAGCCTTCCCCCCCAACTCCATCTACAGTTGGGGAGAGCTATGTTGATAGTTCACCGCCAACTGCGGGAGTTCATACACTCGCTTGGGCACTAAACTGAATTTCTTTGTCGTACAGAAATTCCGGGAGAATTACTACGCTCTTTCATCCAGCGGTTCTCGCAGGTACGAAATACTATCCCTTCTATCTCCAATGCCTCTATTGTCCTTCATTCCGACATGGCGTTAGAGACAAGAAGATGTTGTAGAAGCTGGCCACCAAGAACGTCCACGATGTTACGGAGATCTTCATCCTAGCAAACAAATGTGCCAGAGCTACTGAAGGGCGTGACTCGCACTCCAAGCCATGTACGGAGACAGGTCCGCAATCTGCTTCCAAAGCCGGAACAACTGCCCAAGGTAGTGGTAAAAAGAAGAATAAGAAGGCAGGTCACAAAAACAAGCCATCAACAGTTGTAGCCGCAGTAGTTCCAGGAGGCCGGGGGCCACGCCCCAACAAGCGTCCACGACCATCGTCTGAGGATGACAACAACAAAATGTGGTACCCGGTCCACAAAATGTCAGGTCACAGTCTTGAGGAATGTCACGAAGTCAAGAGGCTAGTTGAGCGTGCCCAACACAAGCGTCGAGATTACGCGCCTTTCTGCCAACGGGAAGGGAAACAGAAGGTCGACGAAGCTCCATCGCAGAAGGAGCTAGGCTTCCAAGACGCCTAGAAGGCGTTGAAGGTGGTCTATAACAACGTCGCCGACTCTGACACCAGCTCTAGCAACGAGCGAAGGAGGACTCTCCATATGTTGTATTGTGTGTCATGGGACATTACTTCCTGGCGTGTGGTAGTTCTTATAGCTCCCAACATCAAGGTGGAGCCCCATCGGAAGTGGATGGAAACTCCGATCACCTTCGACACCTCAGACTGCCCCAAGAACATGGCGGGAGCTGGGCAACATTCACTGATTGTCTCCCCGACCATCAACAACCTGCAACTCTTCCATGTTCTGGTTGATGGTGGGGCGTCTCTCAAGCTCATCAGCTTCGCTGCCTTCAAGAAGTTGCAGGTCCCCATGTTGGACCTTAAGCCCTCATGCCCATTCTTCAAAGTGGGTCTGGGAGCTATCACTCTGCTCGGCTGTGTCTCTCTCCCAGTAATTTCGGGACCCATGAGAACTACAGATCGGAAAAGTTGATCTTCGACGTGGCGGAGATCAGTCTTCCCTTCAATGCCATCCTTGGCCGACCGACCCTGTATCGGTTTATGGTGGTAGCCCACTACGGCTATTTGGTGTTGAAGATGTCGACTCCAACGGGCATCCTCCAGATCCTAGGGGACTGTAACTCTAGGGTCACTGCGTTAGAGAAGCTGCATGCGCTTGCTGCTGCACAAGAAGCTGAATCCAACAAGGAGCGGTCTGCTCAACAACCTTCGATCACATGCCAGCACGGCTAAACCTATGCACCCTCTGTGCAGCCAAGCAGCAACAAAGACATTCCTGTCACAGTCATCCAAACCAGTTCTGATGCCGCTCAGACCACTCGAATTACGGGGGGTCTGGGTGACAAATAGGAACTCACTCTCATCACTTTCCTACAGTCAAATGTTGACGTGTTTGCATGGCAACCGTCATAGATGCTTGGGATTCCCGGAGAGGTGATCGAGCACCATGTGAAGATCTACCCCGATGCATGACCAATACAACAGAAGCCTTAGAAGCAATCCATCCAGCAGCAGAACTTCATCCGAGAAGAAATCAAGAAGTTGCTCGATGCTGGATTCATCTGGGAGGTACATCATCTACGGTGGCTAGCAAGCCTAATCGTCGTACCTAAGGCCACTGGGAAGCTTTGGATGTGCATCGACTAGACAACTCTTAATAAGGCATGTCAAAAAGACCCTTTTCCACTACCAACAATAGATCAGATAGTGGATTCTACTTCTAGTTGTGAGCTACTGTGCTTCATAGATGCATATTATGGTTTTCATCAATTTCCAATGGCTAAGGAAGATGAAGAGCATACTGCCTTCATTACAGTAGATGGTCTATATTTCTATACTGCTACGCCTTATGGTCCCAAGAATTCTCTCTCAACTTTTGTGCGAGCAATGCATAAAACTTTGGGGAGCTTATCCGGGACCTTGTGGAGGTATATGTCGATGACATCGTTGTTAAAGTCAAGACCAAAGATTCTTTGTTGTACAATCTCCAGTCCGTCTTTGACAACCTGCGCATGACGTGCATGAAGCTAAACCCTAACAAGTGTGTCTTTGGGGTTTCCTCTAGAAGCTTTTTGGATTCCTGGTGACCCACCGAGGAACTAAAGCAAATATGGAGAATATAAAAGCAATTGAAGCGATGTGGCCTCCTACCCGCATCAAGTATGTCCAGAAGCTTATGGGATGTCTGGTCTCACTCAGCCGGTTTATATCTAGACTGGCTGAGCGAACACTCCCTTTCTTCAAGCTTCTGAGGAAGTCTGAACCTTTCAAATGGTACGAAGAGGCAAACAAGGCGTTCCATGAGCTTAAGCAGCCTGTCACTACACTGTCCATCATGGTAGCTCCGGAGCCTGGTGAGCCTCTTCTGCTTTACATTACTGCAACGACAGAAGTTGTCAGCATGGTCCTAGATGCAGAGAGGCCAGAAGCTCCCCCGAGTTCTTCCTCAGAGGTTCGGACCCCTTCGGGATGGGCCAAAGCCACCTGGAGGAGTTAATGTTGAAGGAAAGTATGGGTCCCTGCGCCCAAACACTGAAGAAGGTCCTGAGGGCCGGGGGCCTCCGGAAATTCATCTACAAGAAGACATGTTGGACCCCTCTGGGAGGGTCCCAACCGCTCACGGAGAAGAAGACCTGGATCCTTCCGGGAGGGTCCGAGTAGATGGAAATGATGGAACGGACCCCTTCGGGAGGGTCCGGACTGTCTAGTGGCCTGTCTACTTCATTAGTGAGGTCCTCCACGATGCCAAGACCAGATACCTGATAAGCTATTATACACAGTTATTATTGCATCAAGGAAGTTGCACCACTACTTCCAAGCTCACAAGACCTCAATGGTAACCTCTTATCCACTGTGTGCTATACTTCATAATCCCATCTCAATGGGAAACGTCACCAAGTGGGTTGTGGAGTTGGCAGAGTTCGAGCATTACTTCTTTCCTCAACATGCCATCAAGAGTCAGGCGCTAGCTGACTTTGTCGCGGAGTGGACTCCATCTTCATCTGGTCCGGGAGCTCTCAATGTCAAAATGCTCAAACCTAAGGTCCCGATCTTCATCGAGCCTCATTGGACCCTCTTCTTCGACGGCTCCGTGCAGAAGCAGGGGGCCAAAGATGGAATTAATCTCCTCGCACCGACCGGGGAGCAAGTCAAATATATGGTCCGCCGTGAATTCAAGGTGACGAATAACATGGCAGAATATGAAGCTCTCATCTTCGGACTGGACGACACTATCCTTTGGTGTCCAACAGCTGTTGGTCTAAGGGGATTCATAAATCATCATCAAACAAGTCAAAGGTGAATGTTGTTGCAACAATCCACAATTAGCAGCATATCTTCTTCAAGTCCAGAAGCTACAGAAAGACTTCCAGGTCCTGGATTTATGTCATGTCTAGCGTACCAGCAATGCTGAAGCTAACAATCTCTCAACAAAAGCTTCAACTGGGGCTCCGACACCCGATAGAGTTCTTATGAAAAGATTACAGCACCTTCCGCACAGCCTGCCGAACTGGGTGAAGGAGGCGAGACCAACGTGTTGAAGCTGGCGGTCCCGGTGGCCCTATTACCATGGCGTCCACCAAGGATCTTAGGCGTCACAGGAAGCTCTGAGCAACCAGGCATGCAAGATCCATAAGCTCAAGTTAGTCCCGATGCATGGATCTTGGAGGTCTTGGACTACTTGAAAGACAACATCCTTCCTAAAGAAGATGTATCCGCTGAACGGATTGTCCAGATGGCTAAGAGATACACGTTGGTAGAAGGGGATCTCTACCGACGTGGCACCAATGGCATCCTATTGCTGTGAATATCTTGGGAAGACGACCGCGAGCTTCTCGCGGAGATCCATGGAGGCGAGTGTGGGAATCATGCTTCATCCCGCACGCTGGTCGGTAAGGCCTTCCCGCATGGTTTTTACCGTCCTACAGCTCTCCTGGATGTCGTCGAGCTGGTCAAGATATGCGAGGCATGTCATTTTCATGCCAAGCAGATCCACACACCAGTGTAGTCACTGCAGATGATTCCTCCTTCATGGCCATTCACTGTGTGGGGGATGGAATTCTAGGACCATTTCCAAAGCCGTTGGTGGGTACCGGTTCCTCTATATCACCATCGACAAGTTCACGAAGTGGCTAGAATCAAATTGTGACAATCAACAAGCAATCACCAATCAAATTCTTGAAGTCCATAGTCTGCAGATTTGGAGTCCCGAACAGAGTCATTACTGACAATGGGACCCAATTCTCAAGTGCATCCTTCCAAGAATATTGTGAAGACCTCGACATCAACATCAGCTACACATCAGTAAAACACCGGGCAAGCAATGGCCAGGTCGAGAGAGCAAATGTTGAAATACTAAAAGGACTCAAGACTCGCACCTATGAATGCTTGAAAAAGCATGTTGCCAACTGGATTGAGGAGCTTCCGTCTTCACTGTGGGCAAGCTGGACAACACCCAGCCGGGCTACAGGAGAGACACCCTTCTTTTTGGTGTACAGAGCGGATTTTGTTCTCCCTCCGGAAGTCACCATGGGGTCTCTCTGAGTCCGGACCTACGACAAAGCCGCGCAGGACCAGCTCTGGCGTGATGATATAGACCTTGCTAACGAGGCAAGGTGCCAAGCAACTGTCCGAAATGCGCGGTACCTTCAAGCGCTCTAGCGCTATCAGCAAAGGCATGTGCATAATCGACAGCTTGAAGAAGACAATCTCGTGCTGCGGTGCATACTTTCTTGAGAAGGAATGAACAAGCTCTCCCCCAGCTGGGAGGGTCCCTTCCGAGTAACAAAAGTGTGCCGCCCCAGATGCGTTTGCTTTGCAACAGAGGATGGGACACCACTTCCCAACCCTTGGAATATAGAGTAAGTTCTACACTTAGCACAGAGGTGAGTCTGCTTTTGTAAAGTATTTCATAGTGTCTATGAATAGAGTCGAGTTGGTCCAAGATGTATAGAACGCTAACTTGGTTCCGTACTTTAAGTGTGTTCTTGCCTCCCCTGTTATCCGGACCTATTATGAAATACAATTACATGATAACAGACTCTACGTGCATTTACTTTGCGCATACCTTATTTAATTTTCCTAATACTTTCTTGCCAATAGTAAAGCTGTGCAATCCAATTGAAAATTGGTTTCTAAGAATTCATGTGATACATATTCAAGTATTTTTTGTAGTCTTTTTTTTTTCAGAATCTAGTGTTCACTAAATGGCCTACTCGCCTGAATACTAATACCAATGACAGGTCCGGAGTGTAGTACAGACTTCGCCTGGTCCAGCACCCTAAGTACGCCACTCTACCTATTCTCACTACAAGGATTCCGCCCTGTTGCAACGATTGTACTGCAACGAATACAAAATCATTGCAGTAAGCTTGGTATTTTGTAACGATTCACTGGTTTGTGGCATTAGGACGTATCACCACGAAACACAATCGTTGCATTAGGATCTGTTGCCATGATTCACTAGTTTGTGGTCTTAGGATCAATCGACATGGAACAAAATCGTTTCATTAGGATATGTTGCCACGATTGTACTAGTTCATGGCATTGTGATCTATCGCAATGGAACACAATCGTTGCATTAGGATATGTTGCCATGATTCACTAGTTCATGGCGTTAGGATCAATCGCCACGTAACACAAACGTTGCATTAGTAACTTTTGCCACGATTCACCAGTTTGTGGCATTAGCATCTATTGACACGGAACACAATCGTTGCATTACAAAATTTTTCCACGATTCAATAGTTCGTGGCGTTAGGATCAATCGTCACGGAACACAATCGTTGCATTAGGAACTTTTTCCACGATTCACCAGTTCGTGGCGTTAGCATCTATCGCCATGGAACACAATCGTTGCAGTAGGAACTTTTGCCATGATTCAGTAGTTCATGGCGTTAGTGTAGGATTGAAGAGCACGTGAAAGTCTACCAGAGGGGGGTGAATGGTAGATTACAACTTTTTCAATGGAAGCAACAAAAACCCCTGGTCTGTTAAAGAAATCGTGTGTGTCACTAATCCAAACGTGATTGTTGGTATTTCTTAAAATCACAGAGTTATCCGCAAGCGCACGGAAAAACCGTTGTAGCACTTCCCCTTAAGGAGTATTCCCAAGGGTATCGAATCCAAAGAATGTGTGTGCTAATCTTTCGAACTAGATCACCCAAGGACACAAAGTTTTTTGGTAGGCAAGGAACAGAGAGGAATTCAAAGTATTGATCCTAATTCAAGGTAGTTTGCAGTAGATGCTTGCTTCGGGCATGGGCTTACTCCTAGCAATACTAGGATGACTCCCGCCAAGAGCCTATGGCATAGTCGAACGTGGAGGATTACGAAGGACAGATAGGGCTATCATCACCTACTGCCTACCTCTTCAATCCGTGGGTCTACGAGATATCCACTGATGATTTATAACCTAAGCACCACACTTACATTCTAAATCACTACTCTAGTTGTTTCGAACACAAAGCTACAACTAGAGCCTCTAATGAATTGAAGCAGTGAACCCACAAGTAACTACTTATGCAAACTACTAAGAATAAAAGATCAATCTTGTATTGAATTCACAAAGGCTTCCTTGATTGAGTAAAACCTTGTAGGGGTACAAGTGTAGAAGAGGGACTTTACAAGCCCAAGCCTCCTTCTCCTAGACTCTTCACCACACTCTACTTCTACTTTGGTAGCCTCTAGGACTACTCTAAACCTTAGGAGTGTAGCACTATTCTCAAATTTTGGTGTGTGTGAGAAGTGAGGTGAGGGGGTCTATTTATAGGTGGAGAAGGGTCGGTTCCCGCCACAATTAATGTGGGAATCAGTCACCATTGACTCCAGGGAGCCGGGGGGAAGCCAACACGTGTCATTTGATCGGGTTTGGCGCCAGGAAGGGGTCGGTCGAACCCCTGGTTCGGTCGACCTAGTGAAGCCTCCCCTCGGGGAGTGCTTCCTCCAGGTGGCTTCCAGGTGGGCCCCCTTGATGTATATGGGTGCAACACTGTTGGATCTCCTCGTATTATTCTGTTTGTGGGCCATTTGATCCATGTGTTACCACATGTCATCGCCTGATTCATTGAAATTCATTTTCATGGATTCATCGCTGCATGTTTTGGTATTTTGGGTAATAATTCGCCTGCTTACAAATAAACACCAACACTTGTGGAATTGGGTTAGTGTATAGCCCTACCACTATGTTTTGTGTTTCTTTTATGCACATTATGAGGTGAATTGACGGTCAAAATATGGTACTTAAGGACCATCAACAAACTCCCCCACATTTAGTCCTTTGCTCGTCCTCGAGTGAAGGCAAGAAGAACTGGAGTGTTGTCATGAATTTGCTATAAGGTAGAAAATAAGGATACTAGATATTTCAACTTATACCTGAATTCATGGATCCCCTTTGTGTATGTGGCTACCACATCAATCTTGGGTGTTTGAAAAGTGGAACGGTTAGAATAAAGTTCCCTTGGATCATTCTCTACTGAAATGATTTGGTAATTGCTATATTTGAAAGTCATAGGAACATTTTCCCTTGCCTTCTCGATCGGAATCTCTCAAATCTCTCAAAGTGTTTGAGTCCTCACCATGGCATGTTTTGCCAATTCTTGTCCCTATACTAAAAGTGGCTATATCTGGAGCTTGGTAGGGACGAATGTGGCACACATTTGCAATTCATATGTTACTAAGTCAAAACTTGATCCTATGAGAGCCTTATGCAATGTGCAAAGTGAAGGGAAAATTCTTGTGCACATGAATGGAATGGAGGGGTGAGGTGATAACTCCCATGAATTTGCTCTCTTTTAAGGATGAAACATGGCTACTTTTTTTTTGAGCACTCTTACTCTTTTTTAAGAGTGGATGCTTTTTTCTTTTTCTTGTAGCCATGTCTTCTACTCCTTTTTTATTTTTAGAGAGGCTTTCATTTGTATTGTATGAAGTTTCATTTTGACGGATGGGTAATCGATGGATGCAAACTCTCAATGTGAGAAATTTTGCATGAATGGAGTGCACAAGAGTTTTCAATTCAAAAAGTTCATGCATGTCACTCAATTGGGTCACGGGTTTGACAAAGTTCAATGAAAAACAAAGTGGCATATGCTTGTGGTTTTCAATGAATGAATCATATGGCCTTGGTTGGTATGTAAATTTCCAATGAGAGATTTAGGCAAAGTTCAAGACTTGAAATAGTTACAAATGTCAAAATCAATTTCAAGCAAAAGGATGATTTCTAAAGAACTCTTTTACCATATCACACTAGTCAAATACCTAGATCATGTGTTTTTCCTATTGAATTATGGGAATCATAAACAAGGTAATGAGTTGAAATATAAAATATTCAATTTTTCAGCTTAAGCAAATTTTTGACTACCAATTTTTTTTTTCAATTTGTTGAGTTGATTCATTTTAGATATGCAATAATAAATATGAAATCAACTCAAACAGCAGGGTAGCGCATAAAATTGGGGAAAAGAAATCCAAACTGATTTTCTGGAGCGAAAAGGAGTCGTATGGTGCAGAAAACAAGTCGGCCGACCTCCTGTTGGCTCTTCTATGGCTCTGTTTCGTCGTGTCGTTTTGCTCATTCGGTCGCGATGTGTTTTGATATGCAATGTTGATTTTTCACGTTGGGATTTCGTGACTTGGAGACACATTTCGCCCACACTTGTTTCTTGAATTTTTTATTCAACAAAATAAACTAAAGGGGGAACTTTACCGGTGTTAGATGAACCGGTAAGTTCACTTTATTGAAATCAAAATATTGGGATGCTTACATTATTTATCCTAGCTTTAGAAAACAAATGTTTTTTTAAATAAAATCCTAAGTAGTAAGCATCCTATGCTGTCGGGACATCTAATCTATGGTGCGTTGTAGATGTCGGGCTCCACACAAATGCCGCAATTTGGCGCTCATGCCACGGCGAACACCGTCAATCTCCTCCTTGAGGGCCATGATGTTGTCCTTCTGTTCCGCCCTCTCGATGCGCCCTTCAGCCACCAAGTCAGTCAGCTTCTTGTTCTCCAAGCGGAGAGAAGCGAACTCTGTGGTCAGCGGTGCCACTTTAGGGGCACGAGGAGAGTCCTCATCACTGCCCTCGAACTGACCGGGTGGCCCGTTGATGGTAGGTGGTGGGACGTGTCGCCTAATCTTGGAGGGCGACGAGCCCGTTGACTCCTCCATCGCCAGATTATCCATGCGCTTGAATAGGCCCTTAGCGTAGCCTTCTTCGGGTTTGCGCACCCCGTGGATAAGAAAGCGATCTCCCATGCATTATGGCGAGGTACAGGTAGGCGTCTTGTAGTGGTGGCTCACTACATCGCCCTTCTTAGTCTTCAGTGTGTACATGAACTCCTCACCGGGCAGCAACGATGGGAGAGACTCATCTTTTCTGTGGAAAAGACGTTTCTTGACTGGGTTCGGTCCAGCCAAAGTCGGACGACATGGCGTCGTCGACTTCATCGGTGTTTGAAAGCATCTAGGCCCCCATGAGGTATGGTTTCGGTGATTAATGACAACCATTGGATTTTACTAGTGAATTTGTGAATGCAAGGTCCCCATAATCACTCAATCAAATGAAATCAATGTGTCATTGGAGACCATATTCAATAAATGTATGAGATCAAATCAATGATATGAAGACAAGAAGTGAAAGCTCTTATGTCAAAGTCACTCAACTAAAATTGATGACACTTAATGCTTTACAATCATCAGAAATATATTTTCAACAAAGTCTAAGAGGTCATTTGAGCAAGACACAAAAGAATCACTTAGAAACAACTCGAAGCAAACAAAATCAACTCACCGGATCAACCGATGATACCTCAGAACAACACATCGGTCGAGTTGGTTCAGCTGAAGAAGAAGACCTCAGAACAAAGCACTCACCGGATCATCCGATGTGAATGGCTCATCTACATTGGTCCATCAGTACAGTTTGCAATATCATTGGACCAAGTGTAGCACCGGATCATCCGATGTACAGAAATATACACATCGGTCAATCACTTCAGTAAGCATCAAGTTTGAGTCAATTATGGAGGAAGAGCCACCGGATCATCCGATGAGAAGACAGGAGCAACATTGGTCTAACAACAGTCATATCTGACACAATGACGTCAGCTAAAGTAACTTGACCGATGATAACTAAAGGGGAGACATCGGATCATCCGGTGTTCACAGTAAAGTTCTATCAGCCTACTTTTCCAACGGCTATTTCGGGGAGGCTGGCTATAAATACCCCCTAATCCTGTCATTTCGCAAAGTCTTGATTACCAGACACTATCAACACATCCACAAGCGTTCAAGATCAAGAGCAATCACTTCCACACCATTTCGATCACCTATACACCAAGAATTAGGCTAGAACTAGCTAGAGAGAGAGCTTGTGTGCCTCCATTCTGGGTGAGTGGACTCTCTAGGATAGTGAGAGAGCCTCAAGGGAGTGCCCTTGGTGTTTGTAACTGTGAGGTGACTTCCGGAGCTTGCCAAGGCGTTTGTGGAAGCCCGGAGGGTCGAAGTTGTACAAGGCTTGAGCTCCACCTTGCCGAAGTTGGCAAACGGAGAGGAATAGTGAAGATCCCTTGTCTCGGTGACTTGGGTGTGGCAAAACCCTTTGGTGGGTGCCACAACATGGATGTAGGAAGATCTTGACGATCTTGCCGAACCACGGGATAAATCCTCGTGTCTCCTCGGGAGTTTGCATCCTCCTCCTTTCCCTTACGTTTATGCATTTTACATTCCGCAAAGTTCCTATTTACTTGAATGCATAGATAATTTGCGTAGGGAATTGGGATTTTAGGAATTAAGTTTTATTGCTTAGATTTTTTAAAGAAGCCCAATTCACCCCCCCTCTTGGGCATTCGATCCTTACAATTGGTATCAGAGCAAGGTTGCTCATAAGATCATTCTAGCTTCACTGCTAGAGAGCTAAAATGGCCAAGGTTGGGGGTTCGGTTCCTATCTTCGAGGGCAAGAACTTTGCATATTGGAAAGCACGCATGCGCGCTTATATAGAGGCTATTGCTCCCGAAATATGGGAAGCGACCCACGCGGGGTTTGGAGAACATATCTATGTTGGTGATCAAATTAAATGGGATGCTAAAGCTAGGAATGCAATCTATGAGTGCATTAGTCAAGATGTTTTTTCTAGGATTGCTAGCAAAGAAAAGGCATGTGAAATTTGGGCTTGCTTGATAGAAATTCATGAGGGTTATTCTCGTGTGAATGAACTTATATATCATATGCTTAAAGCAAAATATGATGAATTTAAGATGCTACCTCATGAAAATGTCAATGAGATGTTCTCTCGCTTGAATGTACTTATTGAAGAAATTAATGCTCTTGACATTGCTTCTCTTGGCAAGGGACTCATCAACCGCAAGATCCTCATGCTCCTTCCCAAGCCAAAGTACAACATCATCAACTCCATGCTCCAAAAAGTGTCACTTGACCACATTGATGTTTCGGAGCTCATTGGAGAAATTCACGCTCATGAGATGAGTGTG
Organism: Tuctoria greenei; assembly: GCA_036927565.1. Lineage (NCBI taxonomy): Eukaryota > Viridiplantae > Streptophyta > Magnoliopsida > Poales > Poaceae > Tuctoria > Tuctoria greenei. The sequence goes on along the minus strand of JAYESD010000005.1, from coordinate 52,441,038 downwards.
CTTGGGATGATGGAGCAATCATCCTCAAAAACAATTGCTCTAAAGGCCTCCACCAAGAAAACAAGCCTCAAGAAGAAGAAGGTGGTTGAGCCTAGCTCAAGTGAAGATGATGATGATGAGCTTGCATTGATGATGAGAAAGTTCTCACGCTTGAACTCCAAGATTACAAAGAAGGGATACACCTTTGATCCCAAGAATAAAGCGTTTCTACCAAGGAGATATGATCACAAGACTTGCTACAATTGTGGTGGTCAAGGCCACATCTCCTATGATTGTCCAAAATCAGACAAAAGAAGAGAGAACTACAAGAGCAAGCATCACAAGCTTGAAGAGAGTGATGATGATGAAGAAGAGGCCAAACCCAAACCAAGAGCCTTTGGGAAGAAGAAACATGACAAGGGCAAGAAGGCAAGACTCTTCCCAAAGAAGAGAAATGGCTCACAAAAGGTGTTCATGTGTGAGGCAAATGAATGGGTCACCGACGAAGAAACAAGTGATGAAGAGAGTGAAGCGGAAGAAGAAAGATTGGCCGGCCTCGCCATTGCCAACAATGATGACTCACCTCTTCATCCACTGCCCATGTGCCTCATGGCAAAAGGTAACACCAAGGTATGTGATGACTCTAGCGATGATGAGCTTTCCCCCGATGATTTAACTTCTTTGATAAATGAATATCATGCTATCATTAAGAGGGAAAAGAGTAAGGTTAAAACTCTTGAAGAAACTCGTGCTAGACTTGAGAGTGCTAACCTTGATTTGCTTGACAAGTATGAAAGCATACTCAAAGAGCATGCCACGCTCAAATCTCATGTCAAGCAAATTGAGGAAGAAAAGGCTAAATTCAAGTTAGATAATCATGAGCTTAGCTTAGCACACCAAACACTCTTGGAAGAGCACAACAAGTTAGTACAAGAACATCAAACACTTAACCTTGCTCATGACATGCTTGATCAAGAGTTGAAAAAGGCAAAGAAACAAACTCTTAATGATAGGATATCCATTACTTCTCATGTCACTAATGCCTTGAACAAGTCTTTGCCTTTGAAAGCAAATGCTAGGGAGAAGGACTTGTTGGAAGAAATTGAGAGTCTCCGCACTAGTGTGGCTAGACTTTCAAAAGGAGAAGTCAAGCACAAGGAAATCCTCTTCCAACAAGCAAAGACCTTCAACAAGAGAGGACTTGGATCCTTCCCGGTGCCTAACAAAGGAAAGGTGCCCTCACCGGAGCTAAGAACAAGCTTCATCAAGGAAGTTAGTTCTTATTGCCAACATTGTGAGGTCACTGGTCACCACACAAGGGAGTGTCCTCTTCCTAACCGACCTTCTCCAAAATTGCCTACTAACTACAAATCTACTTTCAATGATCATTATTATCTCTTGAGTAAAGTACATGGCAAGGTGAAGGCAAGGTTCATTGGCAAAGACATGAAGGGCATGAAGGGGAAGCTCCCCAAGCAACTTTGGGTCCCAAAAACACTTGTATCACACATACAAGGACCTAAGTTGGCTTGGGTGCCTAAAGTCAAAAATTGAATTCATGTGTGTAGGTGAACTACAAAGCCGGAGGAAAGCATTGGGTACTCGATAGCGGGTGCACTCAACATATGACTGGCAATGATGGTATGTTCACCACCATAGAAAACCCCGACAATCATGAACAAGTCACCTTTGGTGATAACTCTAAGGGCAAGGTAATTGGGTTAGGTAAAATTGCTATTTCAAATGACTTATCTATTTCTAATGTTTTGTATGTTAAGTCACTTAGTTTCAATTTACTTTCTATTGCACAACTATGTGATCTTGGACTAACATGCACATTTAGCAAAAATGATGTTGTTGTGAGTAGTGAAACAAGCCAAGACATAGTCTTCAAAGGATTTCGGCATGGACACCTCTACCTAGTGGACTTCTCCAACAAGAATGCTAGCTTGACCACTTGCCTTTTCACCAAGACAAGTTTGGGATGGGTATGGCACCGACGCATAGCGCACGTAGGGATGAGCAAACTCAAGAAGTCATTCAAGCTTGGGATGGTGACCGGCGTGAAGGATGTTACATTTGAGAAGAACAAGCTTTGTAGCGCTTGTCAAGCCGGGAAGCAAGTTGCTTCACACCACCCGATGAAGACAATGGTGTCAACCTCCAAGCCACTTGAGCTACTCTACATGGACCTCTTCGGACCGTCCACATATCAAAGCCTTGGCGGTAACCTCTATTGTCTTGTTATAGTTGATGACTACTCTCGCTATGCTTGGACTCTATTTCTAGGTGACAAGAGTGAAACTCCGGAAGTGTTCAAGACCTTCGCCAACCGCGCTCAAAGGGAATTTCAACTTCCCATCATCAAGGTCCGGAGTGACAACGGCACCGAATTCAAGAACTTAACATTGGGGAGTGGTGTGACCGTGAAGGCGTGAAGCATGAGTTTTTGGCCACATATACCCCTCAACAAAACAGTGTTGTTGAAAGGAAGAGCAAGACACCCATCACTCTTGCGAGAGCAATGCTTGATGACTACGGCACATCGGAGAAGTTTTGGGCCGAAGCAATCAACAGGCGTGCCATGCCGCAAATAGGGTCTACCTCCATCGACTACTTCAAAAGACCCCGTACGAGCTTCTCATTGGGAGAAAGCCCAACATCTCCTACTTTCGAGTATTTGGATGCAAGTGCTACATCTACCGCAAGAAAAGGCTCGGTAAGTTTGAAAGAAGATGTGATGTTGGTATATTCCTTGGTTATGCATCAAACTCAAAAGCATATCGAGTATTCAACCAAACCTCCGGTTTAGTTGAGGAAAGTTGTGATGTTGAGTTTGATGAATCTAATGGCTCCCAAGAGGAGAGTTTTGGTCATGATGAAATAGATGATGAGCCTCTACGAGAAGCCATGAAGAACATGACCATTGGAGACATCAAGCCCGAAGTTGAGGAGAGCCATGATCAAGGGGGAGCCTCAAGTTCCAACAACAACACCTCTATGGCGCCTCAAGTTGACGAAGAAGAGAAGGATGATCCATTGCCAACTCAAGACTCACAAGCACAACAACATCAAGAAGAAGAAGAAGAAGTCCTTCATCAAGTCCAACCACAAGAGGAGAAACACGCATCACCATCGCCAAGTGCTTCACAACCACTTATGAGGCATGAACGCATCTCCAAGGCGCATCCAATGGACCAAATCATTGGAAATCCGTCAAGGGGTGTAAGTACACGTTCTCGCCATTTCGCTTCATTTTGTGAGTACTGCTCGTTTGTTTCGTGTGTAGAACCCACTCACATTGAGGAAGCACTCCAAGACCCAAATTGGGTGATGGCTATGCAAGAAGAACTCAACAACTTCATCCGAAATGAAGTTTGGGTGTTGGAGGAGCGACCCAAGGACAAGAACATCATCGGAACAAAGTGGGTATACCGCAACAAACAAGACGAGAATGGCATTGTGGTCCGCAACAAGGCAAGACTTGTGGCCAAAGGGTTCTCGCAAGTTGAAGGACTAGACTTTGGGGAGACATTTGCCCCGGTCGCCCAGCTAGAAGCCATCCGTATACTCCTTGATTTTGCATCACATCATAGTATTAGACTTTATCAAATGGATGTGAAAAGTGCCTTTCTTAATGGTTACATTAACGAGCTTGTTTATGTTGAACAACCTCCCGGGTTTGAAGATCCGAGGAATCCTAATCATGTGTATAGGTTGCACAAGGCGCTCTACGGGCTCAAGAAAGCACCTAGGGCGTGGTACAAACGACTATGGGATTTCCTCATCATGCAAGGATTCAAGATCGGGAGGGTGGACACTACACTCTTCACCAAGGACATCAACGGAGATTTGTTCATTTGTCAAATTTATGTTGATGGTATTATCTTTGGTTCAACTAACAAAGCTCTTAGCCATGAGTTTGGCAAAATGATGTCTAGGGAATTCAAGATATCAATGATTGGAGAGCTCAACTTCTTCCTTGGATTTCAAATCAAGCAACTTCAAGAGGGGATCTTCGTCTATCAAGAGAAGTACACCAAGGACCTCTTGAAGAAATTTGAGATGGGAGATTGTAGCTCAAGAAGCACTCCAATGGCAACAAATTTTCATCTCGACGCGGATAAGGACGGTAAACCTATTGATCAATCTAACTACCGTTCTATGATTGGTTCATTACTTTACCTTACCGCATCTAGGCCCGATATCATGTTTAGTGTATGCTTGTGTGCTCGCTTTCAAGCGGCACCTAAAGAACCGCATAGGAAGGCAGTCTTTAGGATACTTAGGTATCTTAAGCATACCCCTAGTGTGGGCTTGTGGTACCCTAAAGGTGCAAAATTCCATCTTGTGGGATACTCGGATTCGGACTTTGCCGGATGCCGCATGGATCGCAAGAGTACCTCCGGTGGGTGCCACTTGCTTGGGTGTTCCCTAGTATCTTGGTCAAGCAAGAAGCAAAATTCTGTCGCCTTGTCCACGGCGGAAGCGGAATATAATGCGGCCGGTGCATGTTGTGCCCAAATTCTTTATATGAAGCAAACCCTTTTGGACTTTGATATTAAACTTGGTTGTGTGCCTCTCCTTTGTGACAATGAAAGTGTGGTTAAGATAGCTAAAAACCCCATTCAACACTCCCGCACTAAGCACATTGATATTCGCCATCATTTCTTAAGGGACCATGAAGCTAAGGGAGACATCTCATTGCGAGGTTAGGTCCGAAGAACAATTGGCGGATATCTTCACTAAACCACTTGATGAGAAAACTTTTTCTAGGCTAAGAAGTGAATTAAATGTGCTAGATGCATCAAACGTCATGTAAGTTGCCATGATCATGTAAGAATGCATATCATATAGGTCTTGCCTAACTCTTAAAGGATAGGGGTGAGCAAGGGTTAGCTTGGGATGGTGGTTCTTTTAGGTTTTCCCAAGGCTTGGAGAGTGGTTCTCCCTGAAGAAGCCTTTGAAAGGTTCAAACTTGGCAAGACAGATTTATTTTATGCCTTGCATGATGCCTGCCATATAGACTTAAAATTTCTTGCATTATAACATGTTTGGCATTGCATACAGTAGATTGTCACAAAGGGGGACCCACCTCATGAGAAAGAGACTTGTTTGAAATGCAATATCTCAACTCATACAAGGTGGAAAGAACAAAATGTTAGGTGCGTTAATGCCTAGAGGAACATGCTTCAAAGAGATAGAAGTCTTCATACTCTAGCTCACAAAGCATGGGCCTTACATTTTATTTGGATAATTTCCTTCCCATTTTCTTCCTTCAGTGTTCTATTTGCTTTAAGGATTAGCCAAGTTATTGGCATATTAGCATTTTTGAGGGGTAAGGGGTTGCCCAATAAGTCCTAAGACATGTGTTTCTCTTTGCTTGTTTGTTTGGTCAAAGGACATATATGGGATATTTTTGTTCTGCTCTCATCAAATTATCAGATGCCTAGGTCAATCTCTCATCGGATCGATAGGTGTTCAATCCCCAAAAATCAGTTCAGTCAAGTGTGACTAATCGACCAACGAGTTCATCCTAAGAAACATCGGTCCATCCGGTGTTCACAAGTCTGGAGCTGTGCCAAATTACACCGATGCAACTTCCTCCCACGTCGGACCATCCGGTGTCAACATTCCATTTTTGAACACCCTTACTATACCATTCGACCGATGCTCCCATCCTTCAACGTCGGTCCATCCGATGTCAACGGAACTTTTCTGAAAAACCTTACTGTGGCATTCGACCGGTGCATCTATCGTTCAACATCGGTCCATACGGTGTTAAAAAGTCGGCTAGGGTTTGGGACCCACTATTTAAACCGACCGTTCGTCTCCTTTCTCTCTCTCCCCGATCTCGTTTGCCACCGCCGCCGACTTTCTCACCAAGCGCCACCACCGCCGCCAGACGCCGCTGCCGCCCTCCGCTCGCCGCCACCGGACGTCGCCACCGCCCTCCGGCCGCCGCCGCCCGTCGCCGCCCGCCGCCTCCAGTCACTGCTCCACCGCGCCGCCGCCTCCATCACCAAGCGCCGCCGCCGCTCCACCCAAGCGTCGCCGCCGCCGCTCCTACGCCGCCGACCACTGCTCGCGCACCACTGCCGCCCAGCCACACCTCCACCACCTCGTCGATCTCCGCGTCGCCGTTCCGTGTGTTCGATGTCATCGACTCCGTTCACGCGCCCGATCGCAATGGCTCGCGACAAGAAGAACAAGGGCAAGGCCATCGCGGAGCTGGCCGCGAAGAAGCAAAAATTGTCGAAGGAGGAGAAGAAGGCGTTGATGGCCGCTCGCGCCACCGAGGAGCGTGTGCGTGGCCGAGGGGGATCACTGAGGATCCGTGAGGCTCGTTCGAGGCAGCCTCCTGTGATTGATGAGTCCGAGGCCGAAGAAGAGCCGGAAGAGCCCCTCGTCCACCGGCGCTCAGCCCGGACCCATGGGGGACATCCCCCGGTAGCACCGCGTCCGAGACCGACGGCTGTCGATCGTCGTGAGGACAGGGAGGCCCAGAGAGCCATCTACGAGATGGACACCACCGTCCGTGTCGGCGAAGGTGTCCGTTTGGCTGATTACCGGAAGATGAAGGCCAAGCAGCTCCGCAGACTCAGGTGGAGTGTGCTGCTTGAGGAGTGGTACCCGCAGCCCAGAGAAGCACTTGTAGACAGTCGTTTCTGGACTGTGACGCAGGCGTCCCTCTATGAGACTTACAAACGCCGAGGCCACAAGTTGTTCCAGCACAACTTTCTGGATTGGCATCAGCTTGCCCTCGCAGCAGAGACGGAGATACGGCCATACTTTGAGAGGTACAGAGGGTTGGTGCACCTGATGTCCTATGAGAGGAGTGCTTATGTGGAGGACTGGGTACGTGTGTTCTATGCTACCCTCTACGTCTCTGAGGGCAGAAGATTAATTGACTTCATGTTCATGGGACAGCACTACCACTTGACGAGGCAGACTCTGGCACAGCTGCTAGGCGTGGACCTGCACGACACTTGCATGCATGAGAGAGTATATGGTCAGGCAGACCCGCTGAGGAGGCCGCTCACTGGAGGAGTGGCACCAGCTCTGGAGGAGATACGTTCTTTGTTTGGTCCTACCTTCTCTCCAGACCAGCTGAGGGTACCACCTCTGTTGACCCCAGCTGCGCGCACAGTGCACCTCGCCTTGCGCCGCACGCTCTTGCCGAGGTCAGGTTACTTGGAGGGGTTCACCAGCCTACAGCAAACTCTCCTGTTCTACATCATGAACGGGATGGAGTTCGACATCGTGGACGTCCTCATATGCGAGATGGAGGACGTGATCACAGATGGAGTGGGGATGATGAGGCAACTCGTGTATGGACACTGGATCAGCTACCTACTCTCCATGATGGTCCCTGAGGAGTCCGCCGTGCATGACCGTCTCACTAACGAGAGCGTCACACGGTTTAGCCACTACCGTGCTCCAGCTCCTGGAGACTGCCGCCTTGGCCGTCCAGTCGAGCGTCAGGTCAGGGCTCGCCTATCTGAAGAGGTCTGGTCGGACCTGGAGAAGGAGGATGAGAGGCTAGCTGAGGGAGAGGCACGTGGTGAGGACTTGCAGCACATCTGGTCCGAGAGCGACACCGACGACAGTGTCGAGGAGTACTTTCCACCTCCACCCTCACCCAGGCAGCACGACGCGGAGGTTGGAGGCTCTACAGTGCCACCACCTACTCCACCTCCCGTCACTGAGGCACGGGTCTCCCAGACGTCAGAGCTCATGTCACTTCTTCAGCAGATGGTTGAGCAGCAGCGTCTGGACAGGCTTGCAGCTGAGCAGGCCCGAGCGGAGCAGGCCGCCCGACTTCTGGAGCTCCAGCAGCAGCAGCAGGAGATGCAGCGTCAGATCGCCCGTGAGAGGCGAGAGGACACTGACCGGCTGACGGGGCTGATCGACCAGATGCACCAGTGCACCCTCGACCAGCAGCAGCAGACGCAGCAGGCGATGATGGGCATCCTGGGGTTGATCACCAACCTCTACACCCAGACCGGGATTGCCCTCCCATCGTAGCTGCTAGGCGTCGCTCCACCACCACCAGTCCTGGCTCCAGCTGCCGCTCCGATGCCGTCTACGCCGATCCCCTCCTTCAGCATGTCTCCTTTGCTGGCTCCTGGCGCACCGATTCACTCTCCGCTGCCGGTTGCGACACTGTTCCAGCAGACGCCGGCCTCCATCGTCAGTGCCCCTGTTCCAGCAGCTCCTACACAGCAGGCACCGACGGTGGCTCGTACGGCTCCGGCAGCTCCTTCCACCGCTACTCCAGGCAGCAGCTCCGACGACAGCGACGGTGACCAATTCGTCATCGCACCCAGTTCTCAGGGTCCTTAGGCACTTGGATCCCTTTTTGGTGCCTTGATGCCAAAGGGGGAGAAGAGTTAGAGGAGTCAGGGGGAGGAGAGCTTAGTCTCAGGGGGAGGAGAGCTTAGTCTCGGTGATTAATGACAACCATTGGATTTTACTAATGAATTTGTGAATGCAAGGTCCCCATAATCACTCAATCAAATGAAATCAATGTGTCATTGGAGACCATATTCAATCAATGTATGAGATCAAATCAATGATATGAAGACAAGAAGTGAAAGCTCTTATGTCAAAGTCACTCAACTAAAATTGATGACACTTAATGCTTTACAATCATCAGAAATATATTTTCAACAAAGCCTAAGAGGTCATTTGAGCAAGACACAAAAGAATCACTTAGAAACAACTCGAAGCAAACAAAATCAACTCACCGGATCAACTGATGATACCTCAGAACAACACATCGGTCGAGTTGGTTCAGCTGAAGAAGAAGACCTCAGAACAAAGCACTCACCAGATCATCCGATGTGAATGGCTCATCTACATCGGTCCATCAGTACAGTTTGCAATATCATTGGACCAAGTGTAGCACCGGATCATCCGATGTACAGAAATATACACATCGGTCAATCACTCCAGTAAGCATCAAGTTTGAGTCAATTCTGGAGGAAGAGCCACCGGATCATCCGATGAGAACACAGGAGCAACATCGGTCTAACAACGGTCATATCTGACACAATGACATCAGCTAAAGTAACTTGACCGATGATAACTAAAGGGGAGACATCGGATCATCCGGTGTTCACAGTAAAGTTCTGTCAGCCTACTTTTCCAACGGCTATTTCGGGGAGGCTGGCTATAAATACCCCCTAATCCTGTCATTTCGCAAAGTATTGATTACCAGACACTATCAACACATCCACAAGCGTTCAAGACCAAGAGCAATCACTTCCACACCATTTCGATCACCTATACACCAAGAATTAGGCTAGAACTAGCTAGAGAGAGAGCTTGTGTGCCTCCATTCTGGGTGAGTGGACTCTCTAGGATAGTGAGAGAGCCTCAAGGGAGTGCCCTTGGTGTTTGTAACTGTGAGGAGACTTCTGGAGCTTGCCAAGGCGTTTGTGGAAGCCCGGAGGGTCGAAGTTGTACAAGGCTTGAGCTCCACCTTGCCGAAGTTGGCAAACAGAGAGGAATAGTGAAGATCCCTTGTCTCGGTGACTTGGGTGTGGCAAAACCCTTTGGTGGGTGCCACAACGTGGATGTAGGAAGATCTTGACGATCTTGCCGAACCACGGGATAAATCCTCGTGTCTCCTCGGGAGTTTGCATCCTCCTCCTTTCCCTTACGTTTATGCATTTTACATTCCGCAAAGTTCCTATTTACTTGAATGCATAGATAGTTTGCGTAGGGAATCGGGCATTCGATCCTTATAGTGTTCTCTGAGGGGAGAGTGACCGAACAACGCTACGAGGTGTAGGGCTGCGCCCGAGTGGAGTCGTTGCAGGCGGGATCATGGCAAGGGGCTTGACATCGATCGCCATGACAGACTCCAAGGCAAGGAAAGTTTTGTGGTTGGCTGGCGTAATGTCCCCGCTCAGGTTGAAGGTTGAGCTGGAGGAGGCGTGAGGCACAGTCTTCTTGTCGGCCATGACGAGGACGGGAGGAAGATGATGATTCAATGATGTGTATAACTTTCCTCTCTATTTCTGTCCTTTAAGTAGGCGGGGACAACACGTTTCACCGAGGATTTTGTGGAGGATATCGAGGAGGATCAACACGAGAAAACAGAACGCGAACGGCAGGGAGGGAGAGTCGACCGACCCCCTTCTGGCTCCGTTCGGGCCACATTTTCTCAGGTCGATTAAATGGGCCTCATAGATGAAGAATTGGATGGGCCCATTAGTTTGATGTGGAGAATTTAAACAGAATTGAAAGAAATGGGATGGAAATCAATTAGATTTACCATGTCAAATTCTGTTTCTGTATCCTTTTGGAAATCGAGAAATAATTTGAGTCGGTGCCTATTCACTTTGAATAGTTGATCGTCATCACCTTGGAGTGTGATTGCTCCATGGGATGAAGTCTCTACTACAGTGAAGGGTCCTTCCCATTACTTCTAAGCTTACCATGTCCAAAGAGTTTAACCCTAGAGTTAAAGAGTAAAACTTTATCTCCAGGTTTGAACTCTTTCAGCGTAATCCTCTTATCGTGCCATCTTTTGGTTCCCTCTTTCTAAATTCTGGCACTGTGGTACGCCTTATCTATCCATTCCTCCAACTCAGAGATTTGCTTCAATCGGTGATTTCCAGCTTCGTTAAGATTCATGTTCCACCGCTTGATGGCCCAATACGCTCTATGTTCCAATTCTACGGGAAGATGGCAAGTCTTCCCATAGACAATTTGGAAAGGAGACATGCCGATAGGTGTCTTGTAGGCAGTACTATATGCCCACGATGCGTCGGGTATCTTTTGCTTCCATCCCGTTCCCATTTCCAAGACAGTCTTTTGCAGAATACTCTTAATTTTCTTATTATATGTTTCTGCTTGACCATTTGTCTGTGGGTGGTATGGGCTAGCAATGTTATGCTGGACTCCAAGTTCCCTTAAAAAGTTCCGGAGGGTCTTATCTATGAAATGAGATCCTCCATCACTTATGACCATACGGGGAGTTCTGAAGCGTGGGAAAATGATCTCATGGAACATTTTCCTTGCTTGCCTGGAATCAGCATTTTTGCATGGCAATGCTTCTACCCATTTTGACACATAATCGACGACAACTAGAATATACTCACACTCATAAGACCTAGGAAAAGGTCCCATGAAATCAATACCCCATACATCAAATAATTCCACTTGGAGATTGTATGTTAGGGGCATCGCATCGCGAGCAGAGATTCCACCATGCTTCTGGCATTTCCAACATCTGCAAATGATTTTTTTGGTATCTTTATACATTGGAGGCCAATAGAATCCACTCTGCAAGATCTTTGCCTGAGTACAGTAAACACCGTAATGACCACCATAGGGGCCAGCATGGCATTTCTCTATAATTTTGGTGCCTTCGATTGATGGGGCGCACCTTCTAAGAAGGCCATCGGCACATACTCGATAGAGGTAAGGGTCATCCCAAAGGTGTCTACGACTCTCACAAATGAGTTTCTTTTTGTTCTCCCCTGGTGGTATGTATCCCGTGACCATAAAGTTCATGATATCCGCCTACCAAGGGTGAGAGTCTGTCATCTTGAGGAGCATATCATCTCGTAGGAAGTCATTGATAGGTATGTCCATGGTTTGTGTGACTTCCATACGTGAAAGATGATCTGCTGCTGAATTCTCTACTCCTTTCTTATCTCTTATTTCCAGATCAAATTCTTGGAGTAGAAGAATCCATCGAATTAGCCTGGATTTAGCATCCTTTTTGGTAAGCAGATATTTCAAAGCAGCATGGTCTGTGTAGACTATGACCTTTGCTCAAACCAAATAGGATCCAAACTTGTCGATAACAAAAACTAATGCTAGGAGCTCTTTCTCAGTTGTGGCATAATTGAGTTGGGCTCCTGTCAGAGTTTTGCTAGCGTAGGCTATTGCGTGATGCTTTTTATCTTTGGTTTGGCCTAAGACCGCACCAACAGCAAAGTCACTAGCATCACACATGATTTCGAATGGCAGCGTCCAATCAAGAGGTTGGATAATTGGAGCTGAGATGAGTGCCTTTTTGAGTATATCAAATGATTTAAGGCATTCATCATTGAAATCAAAGGGAGCTTCTTTAGCTAATAGGTTGGTGAGGGGTCTAGCAATTTTGGAGAAATCCTTGATAAATCGTCGATAGAACCCCACATGACCTAAAAAGTTGCAGATTCCCTTAACATTGATAGGAGGTGGAAGTTTTTCAATAACTTCAATTTTAGATTTGTCCACCTCTATACCTCTCTCAGACACCAAGTGTCCAAGAACGATGCCTTCCCGGACCATGAAATGGCACTTTTCCCAATTAAGCACAAGGTCCTTCTCCTGACATCTTTGTAAGACCGTGTCCAAATTTTCTAGACAATGATTTCCATAGACGGAGAAATCGTCCATGAAAACTTCCATGATATCCTCGATCATGTCTGAAAATATAGACATCATGCATCTCTGGAAAGAAGCAGGAGCGTTACACCGTCCAAAGGACATACGCCGGTAGGCATAGGTCCCGTAAGGACATGTGAACGTGGCCTTACTTTGATCATCGGGATGGATAGGAATTTGATGATATTCCGAATACCCATCAAGGAAATAAAAGTAGGAGTGTGTTGCCAATCGCTCTAACATCTCATCGATGAAGGGCAATGGAAAATGCCTTTCCTTGTTGCCTTGTTAAGTTTTCGAGAGTCAATGCACATCCTCCATCCTGTGACGATCCGTTGAGGAATTAATTCATTCCTCTTGTTTTGAACGACCGTCATACCTCCCTTCTTAGGCACTACTTGAACTGGACTTACCCATTCACTATGAGGAACATGGTAAATAATCCCGGCATGCAAAAGTTTCAAGACTTCTTTCTTGACAACTTCCCGCATCGCATTATTCAAACGCCTTTGAGGTTCCCTTGAGGGGACACTCTCAGGGTCAATAGGAATACGATGGGTGCATAACGGTGGACTAATTCCCTTGAGATCCTGAAGTGAATATCGAAAAATAGCTCTATGCCTTTCTAACATGGCTATGAGTTTGAGCATTTCATCATCTGAAAGCTTGTCACTTATGATGACAGGAGCTTCCAAATCGCCATTTAGAAAGGCATAATGTAGGCCTGGAGGTAGAATCTTGAGCTCAACAGGAGGTTTTTGGAAGGGCTCTTCTTTTGGCAATTCTATTTCCTCCTGAAATTCATCCTTCTCTTGGACGAAGTCTTCTTCTCCTTTAATTTCAGGGGGTTCCAAAAATTGAAGAGTCCTAACGTCCTCCATTGGCTCATATTGGATGGGAAATTCTTCAAATGTGTTCTTTGAATGCAGAATAGGCATGGAGAAATTTCTCCCTCCAAGATTTATATTGAGGCTTCCTTCCAAAGGAACTTCCATGAGAAATTTCTCTATGGGAATACCTATCATGAAGTCAAAATCTTGGATTTCGAACACATGAAAATCTAGGAGAGCCTCAACATCTTTGTGTCTAACAGACACTTGTTGCAGAACCCCACATCCTTCAAGAATGGTTCCAAATGAATCTCGGAAGGATTTGCATGTTGGTGCCAAAGGCACATTGCCAAGAATGGCGAGAGCATAAGAATCGGAAATGAGATTTGCTCCAACAGTAGGGTTGTATAGGATTCTCATTGGTGTCCCTCTAATAGAACATAAAATGGTAGCCAAATGTGAGGTCATCCGAAGAATTTTGGGTGAATTCTCGACTTCAGCTGTCCACTCTATGCTTAGGATAGAGGTCAACTCCTTGACCGTCTGACCGACGAACACCCTGTCAGGTGGTTCAGGTGCAGTTGGTGGCAATGAAGGTTTCCTATAGCAACAATACTTCTAGGTATTTCCATAATCTTCAAAAAGCTCTTCCTCGAAGTAAAATGGAAACTGCAAGGGTTGAATTTCTTCTACCTTCATAGTCTCAGGTTCGAGAGAGGATTCCTCTGGCAAGGCTTGGGGTAAACAAGAAATGGGTTCATCCTTGTCCAAGAGTGTATACTCTGTTCTTGAAATGACTTCCTCTTGGGGAGGCTCATTAAGACCCATAATGAAGGAATAATTTTCTAGAATTCTGTCCAGAAGATCCTTGCCTTCTTTTGGAGTCTTATGGAGGAAAGATCCTCCAGCCATAATGTCAGGATATAGGGCAGACTCTTTGTTCAATCCCATGAAGAAATGTTGCAAAAGCATTGGATCAGGGATTAACAAATCGGGGCCAGAATTTTTCAAAAGAGAAAATCTGCCCAAGGCTGCATCTATGGATTCCTTCTCCATCTGCTGGAAGCATAGTACTTCCTTTTGTAAGGAAACAATTCAGGCAATGGGAAAGAAAGCAAGACAAAATTTGTCTCGTAATTCACTCCAATCACCATTTGTCTTCCCAACGTAGTGGTTGTACCATTGTTTGGCTTTTTCCTTGAGGGAAAAAGGAAACAACTTCCATTTGAGAGTTTCCCGTGTCATACCTTTGATTAGAAGGCATGAACACAGTTGTTCAAACTCTCGTAGATGGTGGTAAGGGTTTTCCCAATCCGTTCCAAAGAAGGATTGTTCCCGAACCATGGCTATAAAGCCAGGGCGAAGTTCATAGCTGGTTGACCAAATAGGTTCCGCCGAAGGCGGTGGCTCACATAACTTGCCCTTCGGAGCAGAGTAAGAAAGAATGGTGGGTTGCTACATTTATATGGTGGTGGTAAGGTAAGAATAAGCAAGGTAAGATGATAGATAAGGGGGATATGATACGAGTGTGATCTTGGTTCGAAGATTAACAGCAACTGTCCCCGGCAACGGCGCCAGAAATGCTTGTTGGTATTTCTTAATACCACAGAGTTATCCACAAGCGCACAGAGATACTATTGTAGCACTTCCCCTTAAGGAGTATTCCCAAGGGTATCGAATCCAAAGAACGTGTGTGCTAATCTTTCAAACTAGCTCACCCAAGGACACAAAGTTGTTTGGTAGGCAAGGAACAGAGAGGAATTCAAAGTATTGATCCTAATTCAAGGTAGTTTGCAGTAGATGCTTGCTTCGGGCACGGGCTTACTCCTAGAAATACTAGGACGACTCCTGCGAAGAGCCTATGGCATAGCCAAACGTGGAGGATTACGAAGGACAAATGGGGCTGTCACCACCTATTGCCTACCTCTTCAATCCGTGCGTCTACGAGATATCCACTGATGATTTATAACCGAAGCACCACGCTTACATTCTAAATCACTACTCTAGTTGCTTTGAACACAAAGCTACAACTAGAGCCTCTAATGAATTAAAGCAGTGAACCCACAAGTAACTACTTGTGCAAACTACTAAGAATAAAAGATCAATCTTGTATTGAATTCACAAAGGCTTACTTGATTGAGTAAAACCTTGTAGGGGCACAAGTGTAGAAGAGGGACTTGACAAGCCCAAGCCTCCTTCTCCTAGACTCTTCACCACACTCTCCTTCTACTTTGGTAGCCTCTAGGACTACTCTAAACCTTTGGAGTGTAGCACTATTCTCAACTTTTTGGTGTGTGTGAGAAGTGAGATGAGGGGGTCTATTTATAGGTGGAGAAGGGTTGGTTCCCGCCACAATTAACGCGCGAAACAGTCACCATTGACTCCAGGGAGCCGGGGGGGGGGAGCCAACACGTGTCATTTGACCGGGTTTTGCACCAGGAAGGGGTCGGCCGAACCCCTGGTTCGGCCGACCTGATCAAGCCTCCCCTCGGGGAGTTCTTCCTCCAGATGGCTTCTAGGTGGGCTCCCTTGATGTATATGGGTGCAACACCTTTGGATCTTCTCTTATTCTTCTGTTTGTGGGCCATTTGATCCATGTGTTGCCACGTGTCATCGCCTGATTCATTGAAATCCATTTTCATGGATTCATCCCTGCATGTTTTGGTATTTTGGGTAATAATTCACCTGCATACAAATAAACACCAACACTTGTAGAATTGGGTTATTGTATAGCTCTACCACTATGTTTTTTGTTTCTTTTATGCACATTATGAGGTGAATTGATGGTCAAAATATGGTACTTAAGGACTGTCAACAATGATCAATAGTGACAAAACCAGTATAGATTGTGGATAATCAAGTCACAAATATGTCACAACAAGAATCACGAAAATCCATCGAGAAAAACTCAAGTTACTATCGAAAGATCGAACGAAAGTCAATCTGTTCTACCCGAGAAAAATCATATATGTAACACTGAAAATAAACTCGTGTAGATCAGAAATCACAAATCCAATGACTGTGAAATTTTTACAGATGGTAGAGAATCAAGTTTTGAAGACAACCCCAAAAAATCACATCAATTGGATCTGTAAAACTTGAGTTATGATAAAACCACCGAAGCAAGGTAGTGTTGTGCAGAAACTCGACAAGAAAAACTTGTCTGAAACAAGTCGGACGAACAAGGCACAAAAGTTTCTTTAAAATACGATCTTTATTTAATAGAACACAAGAGGAACATCCCAAAATTCGTGCATCACGAGCTCTGGCCTCCCTTTCTTATGTAACCAGCCATGAGGCTAAACCAAACCAACCTAGGACTCGTATCCTACTCAGTTTCTACCGAAACTTTCCATACCTGCTCAAGACTCTTCCATACGTATATAGAAGCAATCGTAAGACTTCCAAACACCTTAGTAACATATCCCACATTCCTAAAACAACTCAACTTTGTGCTCACCACGGAATTCTAATGTAACCAACTCAAATCTTTCCATATTTGAGTCAAACCCAACTCAGCTGCAATCTGGGTCCATAACCTAGTCGGTTGGACCTTTCTGACCAATTCTTCACATCCACATCTCTTCATCACGCCTTGGAACCATGTAACCACGTCCATGCACTCCTTGCACACGTCCAAACATCTTCCAACAACATCCATGATACCTTCATATGCATTATTCTTAATTAAACATGTTGCGCAACTTCCCGATCAACTCAACCACATTTCCTCCCGAACTTAGTTGTTGAACCTCATCTTCTCCCTAAGACTAGTTCAATGGATCTCGTCACCAGCCATGTCTTGAACTCAAGCAACACCTTCACATGAATAAACAAACAATACTTCTGAGCACAAATCCTCGACTTGACTCACGTTAGTTCTGAAACCACAACACCTTACGTGAGCACCACGCATAAGCATGTTGCAAACTGTTGATATTTCCTACACACTACTAACAATTCATCCCTAGAAGTGGTGCTAGAAATGTTTGTTGGTAGGTTTTAATTCTCAAGTGAACCTCCGCAAGCGCACAGAAACTATCGATGTAGCATTTCCCCTTCAAAGAGTATTCCCAAAGGGTGTCATTTATACTTTCCCAAAGGAAGGCTAGATGGAAGTAAAACAATCATCAAGTGAGCTTAAATTGCGACGGTCCGCCTCCGGCCGTCGCAAATAAGATGGCCGTCGCGAATAAGTGGTTATTTGCGACGGCTTTCGGACTGGCCGTCGCAAATAAGTGGTTATTTGCGACGGCCAACCCTAGGACCGTCGCAAATAAAGGAGCCGTCGCAAATAAACCCTTATTTGCGACGGCCGGTCAGACGGCCGTCGCAAATAAACCCTTATTTGCGACGGCTGTAAGTTGAGGCCGTCGCAATTAAAGCTGTCGTTGCAAATTAGGGCTTATATCGGGACGCTCCGGCCCCGACTCTTCATTCACCTCAGAACACCCTACCGCCGCCGCGCCCCCGCCGCCGCGCCCCCAGCTCCGCCGCCGGCCCTACCGTCGCCGCGCCCCCGCCACCCTGCCGCGCCCCCGGCTCCGCTGCCGGCCCGCCGCCCTCGGCCCCGCCTGTGGCCCCCACCGGCGAGCCGCCTCCGCGCCCCAACCGCCGCCTTCCCCCGCCCCCGGCCCGCCGCGCCACCGGCGTCGCTGGCGCCGGCCCGGACCGCTGCGCCCCCGACCGGACCGCCGCGCCCCCGGCCCCCGACGCCTCCGCTGCGCCCCCGACCCCCGAGCCTCTGAGGTCAGTGCTACTCCCCCCGGTTTTAGGTTTTTTTTTTCAGATCTAGCTAGCAATTTTGTTAAGAGGTAGCAGCAATTAGCTATAGTAGCTTAGAATAGCTTGTATAGTTTATTTAAGGATTGAATCACTTAATTATAGAAGAGTTATGAAACTGAGTTATAGAAGAGGACATGGCTGAAGATGTAATAAAAAGGGCATTTGCTAGTACAGTTTTATGCATACGGCGAAAGAACTTGAGTGTGTGTATGTATGGGAACGATGCCATGTAATAGGCCGTCGCAAACTAAGTCTAATATCGGGACCCTCCGGCCCCGACTCTTCATTTACAATTCCCCACCACCGCCGCGCCCCGACACCGCCGCCCCAGCGCGCCCACCGCCCCCGGCCCCCCGCCGCCCCTGCGCCCCCGGCCCTGCCGCACCCTCGCCATCGGCCCGCCGCGCCCCAACCCCGCCGCCCCCGGCCCCCCACCGCCCCTGCGCCCCCGGCCCGCCGGCCCCGCCGCTAGCCGCGCCCCCGAGCCGTCGCAATTTAACTGGCCGTCGCAAATAATTGCCTTCATATGGATTGTTCAATCTTCGAATGATTGTTGATCGAATGAGTAGAAATTGTTGCTCGATCTTGATGTTAATTATGCTTAGTTGTTAATGATGTTGGTTATGCAAATTTGTTGATAATGTTATTGATTATGTAGATGTTAAGCATGCTTATGTTTTGCTTTAGTATTCTTAATGTTTATGTTCATTGCTGCTTATCGTTATTGAATTAAGTTATTAAATGTTCAAATTTTGATTAATTGTTATGTTTCTTTTAGCATGTTTAATATTCTTTTTATATATAAATATATAAATATAAATATGTATATATATATATATATATATACATAAGCGGGTTAAAACGATAATGTATCAGAAGAAATATCAAAAGAGAGAGGAGATATTCTACGCCATATCGCCTGCGGCGAGCATGACAGCGGCGAGACCGAAGCCGGTGGCGGTGGTCTGAGAAGGCTCGAGACTGCAGAGGGGTGGAGGGGAAGAGCAGGCACGGGCAAGATAACCACTTGCGTTTAGCTAAACGCATGGTAAGTGTGTGTAACTTATGTTTATATATTAATAATATATTGTTCGTACTAACACGTATTGACAGGAGCGCGAGACGGGGGTGCCGCCCACCCCTGCTGAGGTTTGGAAGAGAGGTCACAGGGACCCTTCTCAGCCGACGGGGTGCAGTCAGGCTGCAGCCGAGCGTTTGGTAAGTTTAGAAATCATTCATATTAAATATAACTATATAGATTGTTGAACTTACACGATTTTATTTTTTTGCAGGCTAAGTACGGGGAGGAGGCTAGGAAGATACACGGCGAGGATTTCGATTGGGAACGTCAACCGATCGATCCTCAAGCCGCGTATGCAACCGGTGGTGGAAAAGCACACGGAAGGTGAGTTTGCAAGTCATTTTATCGTTTTCAATTCAAAGTATTCAAGATATTTTAATTTCATATTACTGACTCTCTTTTTTATAGGCTCGCCATATTCGACGGAGTTGTCGACTCGAGGGCGGGTAGACCTGCGAGAGGCAGCTCCACGCAGGCTTCGGGCACGGGAGGTCGCCGCGTGTCGCAGAGGGACATTGAGATGCAGTCCCTCCGAGAAACTGTAGAAGAAAACGAAAGGCGACATGAGGAGGAAAAGAGGGCGATGGAGGCCACGATCCAAACCCAGGCAGCAGCGTTGGCGCAGATGCGGGAAGCAATGGAGGTAACAATCTAAAAATTAAAATTCTCATTAATTCAGCGTAAATGACTTACTAATAGGTAGCATTTAATGTTTGCAATGACAGGCCATCGCTCGGGCACAGGGTCTGGGAATCCAGCTACCGGTACTACCACCGGTCCTCCCAGGCGATCCTTCTTCAGCGGGCCAGGTAAGTTTCTATGTAATCCTTCTTCTCCAGCGTAATAAGATTGAGATAGATGAAAGAGAGAGATAGTTAGATAGAAGAAAATGATTGAGATAGAAGAAAGAAAGAGATAGAAGAAAGGGAGACAGAAGAAAGAGTGAAAGATAGATAGAGTAGGATGGGAATGAAGAGAGAGTAAGATGTAGATGGAGATAGAGAGAGGGGAAGATAGAGGGAGGGAGATGTAGATGGAGATAGAGGGAGGAAGATAGAGGGAAAATGATAGCAATAGAGAGATAGAGTGAGCAAGAAAGATAGAGTGAGAGACAAAGAGAGAAATGAAAAGAGAGAGGAAGAGAGGGTGATCTAGATGAAGATAGAGGGAGAGGGAGGGAGAGAGATGTTGATGCATTTATATTCTAACTCTAAGTTTTATTAATTGCAGGGATCCGCGACGGCTGCACAAACACCGTCGCCTTCGCTACCGCCGCCTGGATTGAGGCGCGACGACGACGACTTCGACTTCGGAGGTGGCTTCGGAGGTTAGATGGGCGAGTGAGCTCTTTTATTTACTTTGTTGATGACGATGTGAGATGTATCGGAATTTTAGTTTGTGATTGTGATGATGTTTGTGTATGCTGTGTATATATTGTGTATATTGTGTTTGTTGTGATTCTGGCCATCGAGCCGGGTAATATTTTCTGTTTTTAAAAAAAAAATAAAAAACCTTATTTGCGACGGCTTTTTATACAGTACCGTCGCAAATAAGAGTACAAGCCGTCGCAATTAAACCACAGTTATTTGCGACGGCCTGGCCGTCGCTAATAGCGTCGTGGGTCCTGGAGGAGGACACGTGGGCCCTGCCCTTTGAACTTATTTGCGACGGCCAGGCCGTCGCAAATAGTGGCCCTTAATTGCGACGGCCAGGCCGTCGCAAATAGTGGCCCTTAATTGCGACGGCTAGGCCGTCGCAAATAAGCATCTGCGGGGCCCGCCAGCCCGCAGCAATAACTTGCGACGGCCACTCCAAGCCGTCGCAAATAAGTTTATTTGCGACGGTGGCCGTCGCAAATAAGCTTATTTGCGACGACAAACTTGCGACGGCCAGAAGCCGTCGCAAATAAGGTAAACCCTCGCAAATAGCTTATTTGCGACGGCATTTGGCTTATTTGCGACGGCCCCGACCGTCGCAAATCGTCGGGATTCCTGTAGTGGAAAGGCTAGGTTGGCCTAGGTAGGGTTCTAGCAAGGATTGGTTTAATGATAAGTGGAGGTAGTGTGACACACGCAAGAGCATCCTATCCTAAGGGGATCAATGATGTAATAGTGGGACTAGGCTAAGAGTTAAGTAGATACTCCTACTATGCTTCTAATGTACATATGCATAGCCTATGTTAGTTACTAAGGATCATGTTAATTATGAATTCTCATGCTAAGTGGATTAACACATCGGGCACGCCCTAGCAACACTAGGCGACTCCCGCCAAGAGCCCGTGGCATAGCCGAACGTGGAAGATTACAAATGACAGATAGGGCTGTCACCACCTACTGCCTACCTCTTTAATCAGTAGGTATACGAGACATTCAACGCTACTCTCTATCCTAGCACCATGCTAGCATATTAAGTAATTACCTTAGGAGCCTAGGCACAAGCCATCCTAAGGCAATGAACTAAATCATCGTTGAACCAATGTTAATTCATAGCATAATTGATTCATATTAACATAGTCATATCATAGCTAATTAGACTATAGTGGAGGTTTATAGTGTTTATGATAATGTAATGAGCATGGTATAGCACAATCATAATTACAATTCCTACCACATACATGGAATCCAAAATCAAACAAGAAACGCTTCATCCAAGTATATGAACAATGGAAGACTAAAAATATCATCTTTATTATGAATAAAGTCACAAATACAAATAGGAATATGGGAGACATACCATTACCAATAGGGAAGAGACTCCTTCTACTCCTCTCCTACTTGGACTATGGACTAGATACTCTCCTCTCTACAACCTATACTCCTCTAAATCTATGGAGAGTAGTGGATACAATGGATGAATACTCAAGTGGTGTGTGTTTGTCGGTAACCTGCGTACCGTATTGTAGGATCGAAGAGCACGTGAAAAGCTACCAGAGGGGGTGAATGGTAGATTTAAAAATCTTACGTAGTGGAAACAATGAAACCCCAAACCCTTTTGGCAGAAAAACGATCTGTTAAAGAAATCGTGTGTGAGACTAATATAAACGTGTTTCACCGTGACAAAAGTGATAGATATCAGAGAGAATCAAGTCACGAAGACAACACAAAAAGAATCACTCAAATCCGTCGAGAAAAACTCAAGTTATGATCGAAAAATCAAACAATGGTCAATCTGCCCTACCTGAGAAAAAACAGTTCTGGAATGCTGCAAAAAAACTCGTGTAGATCATAGACCACAAATCCAATGACCGTGAAATTTTTACAGATGATAGGTAATAAAGTTTTGAAGACAACCCAAAAAGAATCACGTCAATTGGATCTGTAAAACTCGTGTTATGATAAAACCACCGATGAAAGGTAGTGCTGTCCAGAAACTCGACGAGTAAAACTTGTCTGGAACAAGTCAGACGAACAAGGCACAAAAATTCCTTCAAACTACGAATTTTATTCAATAGAACACAAGAGGAACAGCCCCAAAGTCGTGCACCATGAGCTCTGGGCTCCCTTGCTTATATAATCAGCTCGAAAGCCAACTCAACTCAGATCAGGAACCTAATCCTACTCGGTTCACGAATCGTAACTTTCCATAACTGCTTAGGATTCTTCTATACGCAGATAGAAGCAATCTTAAGACTTCCAAACATCTTAGGAATGTATCCCACATTCCTAAACAACTCAAATTCGTGACCCACACGAAATCCTATCATAACCAACTCAAATCTTTCTATATTTGAGTCAAACCCGACTCAGCCGCAGCCTGAGTCCATAACCTAGTCGGTTGGACCTTTCCGACCAACTCTTTACGTCCACATCTCTTCATCATGTCTCGGAACCATGTAGCCACGTCCATGCACTCCTTGCACACGTGCAAACATCTTCCAATGACGTCCACGATACCTTCATATGCATTGTTCTTGATTCAATCATGCTGCGCAACCTCCTGATCAGCTCAACCACAATTCCTCCTGAATTTGGTTGTTGGAACCTCATCTCCTCCCTGAGACTAGTCCAATGGATCCCGTCACCAGCCATGTCTTGAACTAAAGCAACACCTGCACATGAATAAACAACCAATCCATACGAGCCCATGTCCTCGACTTGACTCAAGTTAGTTCCGAGCACAACACCTTACGTGAGAACCTCACATAAGCATGTTGCAAAACCACAGTAACACGATATCATCCATATCAACCAAAACACACCAAAAACTTAGAAAATGAATACTAAGCAATCTTTCCAACAATGTAAAGCAAGTACGAAACAATGCAAATGAAAAGCAGAAGCACTACGGTTAAGTTCCGGACCTTGCCAGAACAACCCGGACCTTGAGCCGGAGCTAACAAAAGCTAGTAGAACCTAGCGCCGGAACTTACCAAAACTAGTACAACCAAGCTCCCGCCGGAGCTTACAAAACTAGCAGGACCTAGCGTCGGAGCTAACCAGAACTAGTCGGAACTAGTAAACCCAAAAGCCGGGGCTAGAAAGATCAACTTCGAAGCTTAGCAAAAACACGGCGGAGCTATTAAAATCATGTCGGAGCTATCAAAAACATGTCGGAGCTATCAAAGACATGCCAGAGCTAAAGACAAAACATCACCGGAGCTAACCAAAGCTAATCGGACCTTGCTGTAGCTCGGAGCTAGAGTCGAACCTTGATAAAAAGGTGTTTTGGTGATATTGAAAACTTTTATCATCAAAGCCAAGTGTATTCACTACAAGCCAATGTATTCAGCACACATAGGTCTTACAATCTCCCCCTTGATGAATGCATTGGCAACACCATTTAAAATCCGAACATTGGCTTATTCACATAAAAGTTTGTAAATCAAAAGTAAAATGAGAAGAAAAATTATCCCATATTATCTCTCCCCCTTTATTATCTCTCCTTATGCACATATTCTCTTTCTCTTCATGCTTATCTCTCCCCCTTTGACAATGTATTCAGCAAGTCATGAGCATATAAACAAATTATCTCTCCCCCTTTAGTTGTTATGAGCATATTATAACATATACATATAAACAAAGCTCATCCAAGTCATACTATCAAGTACCTTACATTATCACATCAATGAAATACATAAAGTTGTGTAAGCCATGCTAGAGATTAAATGTAATTTTCAATTTAAGCAAGTCATGATCTCACAAACTTAACCATTTCAAAACCTGAAGGCGTGACACTAGTTGCTGCATTTTATTATTTTTCAAAGCATAAATTTAGATCATATGATATTTGCAAGAGATTATATGCGCATCTGCCTTATTCTAACCAACCAAGCCAAGCCTATGTCATTTGACAATCAGAAGCTTAAGGACATGGTTTTAGTAATACACAACTACTTCCAAGTTCATATCTAAGTGCAATGACAAGCCATCTCAAAAGAAGAAGTGCGATGCATGCATATTCTCTTGATCTTTTCTCAATTTATATTTGTTCATAAAAACTCAACATGTGAGTTTATTACTTAATTAATTCTTTATGATTAAAAGCACTTGTGAACATGTAACCAGTTCAAAACAGCAAGAAAGTTCGACCATGACCAGTTTTAGTGTAAGTAATTATTCCAATTATAGACATGGCAAAAACTACAAAATGTATAACACGAGTAATGTAGTAAGAACTTTCAGCATGTAAAAGGGATCACAAAGTCATATATGTATGAAATACTATGCTCATATTATTTTAATTTCAGATTCACACATAGACTTCCCAAGTTTCAAAACTCCCCCTCAATTTAAGCCATGAGGATGCATAACCCCTATTTCACTACGAATGTAACAAAAACGAGTGAAATCCAAAGGTTTTGTAAAAACGTCAGCCAATTGTTGTTCGGTTCTACATGGTGAAGCACAATGTTTCCTTTTTCAACGTTATCTCGGAGAAAGTGATACCTAATGTCAATGTGCTTAGTTCTAGAATGTTGCACGGGGTTTTTAGCAATGCAAATGGCGCTAGTGTTATCACAGAACAGTGGAACACTATCTAGATCAACCCCATAGTCCTTAAGTGTTTGAACAATCTAAAGAATTTGTGAACAAGCACTAGCAGCAGCTACATATTTAGATTCAGCTGTGGATTGTGCAACTGAATTTTGTTTTCTAGAGGACCAAGCAACAAGAGAATTACCAAGAAAATGACAAGCACCGGAAGTACTTTTCCTATCAATCCTACAACCCCCAAAATCAACATCCGAAAAAGCTTTCAAAGTAACGGTTGAGGAAGAAGGAAGAAAAATGCCAAATTCTTGAGTTCCAAGTAAGTACCTGAGAATCCTTTTTACGGCTTGACGATGTGAAGCACGTGGGGAAGCTTGAAACCGTGCACAAAGACATACGCTGAATTGTATGTCCGGTCTTGATGCCGTGAGGTACAAAAGTGATCTGATCATGCTTCTATATTCTTTTTGATCCACGGGTTCACCATCTTCATCAAGTTCAAGTGTTGTTGCTGTTCCCATTGGTGTCCGAAGAGGCTTGCTTTTGTCCATGTTGAAGCGCCTTAGGAGATCTTTGGTATACTTCGTTTGATGCACAAAGGTACCCTCCTTGGTTTGCTTGATTTGCAGCCCCAAAAAGTAAGTGAGTTCACCCATCATACTCATTTCAAATTCGGAACTCATCATTGCTGAAAACTTGGACACAAGATCATGAGAAGCACAACCAAAGATAATATCATCCACATACACTTGAACGAATAATGAGTCATTGTCATGCTTAAGCACAAAAAGAGTTTTATCAACCTTGCCCATGGTAAACCCCTTTTCAAGTAAGAATGTTTTTAACCTATCATACCATGCTCTAGGGGCTTGTTTGAGACCGTATAAAGCTTTGGACAGTTTGTAAACATGATCAGGAAAATCTGGATTTTCAAAACCCGGTGGTTGTTTGACATAAACCTCCTCATCTATGTAGCCATTTAGAAAAGAACTTTTAACATCCATTTGATATAGCTTAAAACCTTTAGATGCTGCAAAAGCTAACAAAATTCTTATGGCTTCTAATCTAGCAACGGGAGCAAAAGTTTCATCAAAATCTAGACCTTCAACTTGAGTGAAACCTTGAGCAACCAACCTAGCCTTATTCCTAACCACAACCCCATCCTCACTTTGTTTATTTTTAAATACCCATTTAGTTCCAATTAAAGTGTGACCTTGAGGTGGAGGTACAAGTTTCCAAACATTATTTCTTTCAAAATTTTCTAACTCTTCTTGCATGGCAATAATCCAAGATTCATTAGTGAGTGCGTGTGATATATTTTTGGGTTCAAAAGATGCAACAAAAGTAGAATGAGCATAAGAGTTTGGATCGCAAAACCTGGACCGTGTGACTCGTTCGTGCAAGCTTCCAATCATCTGTTGTGGGGGATGATCTTTGTAAAACCGTAGGGGAACAGATGTCTCACAAGCTTCTTCTTCTTCATGTTCATCACAAATCGATGAGCTTGTGGCTTGAGGATGATTTGAATCAGCATTGATGGTTGTCGGTGCTAGTTGAGATTTAACATCCGGAGCTAAACCAAAGTCTTTAGCTGCTGAATTTTCTGGCAGCAACTCCAATTCTTCCTCATCTTCAATGAAAATGCTCTCCCCCTGCGGATATGGATCTGGACCTGCAATGTTTGAGCTAGTACCTGGGCTAGATTCATCAAAAGACACTTCACAAGTCTCCACAATTTTGTTAGTGTCAAGTAAAAGCACACGGTAGCCTCTAGTATGAGATGGATAACCAAGAAACATGCCATCAATGGATCTAGGTTCAAATTTATCAAGATTACCATGTTTCTTAACAAAGCATTTCCAACCAAAGACCCGAAAGTGTGTAACACTAGGCCTATGTCCAAACCGGAGCTCATATGATGTTTTACCTAGCTTAGCATGCAAGAAAACACGATTTGAGACATAACAAGCGGTTGCTAACGCATCAGCCCAAAATTTCCTAGGAGTTTGATATTCATCAAGCATAGTCCTAGCCATCTCAACTAAGGTTCTGTTCTTTCTTTCTACAACACCATTTTGTTGAGGTACATATGGTGAAGAAAGTTGATGATCTATTCCATTTTCAGCGCAAAAGTGATCAAAAGATTGTTTTTTAAATTCAGTTCCGTTATCACTTCTAATTGCTTTTAATGATTCTGGGTGATCAATTGATAATCTAAGAAATAAAGTTCTAAAGTGACTAAAAACTTCATTCTTAGACGCCATAAAGTAAACCCAAGAGTATCTAGAATAATCATCAACAATAACAAGAACATACCATTTACCTCTGAAGGATTGAACATGTGAAGTTCCTACGTGTCAAGATGCAAAAGTTGACATTGTTCAGTTGTCATGATCATTGCGAGAGGAGTATGTGAACCTGCAACCATCTTAGCATGTCTACAAGAAGAGCACACAATTTATTTGTCCCCTTTAAGCTTAGGCAGCCCACGTATGCGATCATGAGCTCTAACACGCGTCAGGTGATCAAAGCCTACGTGACCAAGTCTACGATGCCAAAAATATAAGTCCTTTGAATCATTAGCAACTAGACACCTAGGCTTAGAGGAAGACATATCAAAATCAGCTTTAAAAACTCTTCCAAACTGAGACATGTTAAAAATAAGCTCACTATTTGAACCTACAACTTTGCAGCTATTTTTATTGAAAATAATTTCTAGATTTTCAATTAGCAATTGTGCAACAGAAAGCAAGTTGTATTTCAAATTTTTGACAAGTGCCACATCCTTCAAAGTGTAGTGATCATTTACTCTAACCAAACCCTTAGCAATTATAGGAGTTGAAGAATTATCGGCAAAAGTAACATTTTCTACACGTGACACAAAAGAGAGAGAGGAGAACCAATCTTTGTTACCGGTCATGTGGCGTGAGCAACCTGAATCCACAATCCAAATGTTCTCCTTCCTCAAACGTGTAACCTACATAAAAGCACAATACGTCGATGACTCAATACTGGGGTTAGTCAAAAGGCATTTAGGAATCCAGTACTGAGTCACGCGACGTGCAGCAGGAAAAACACGCGAAAGCTGAGACAAAGTAGCAGGTTTATGAGTCAAAGTTTGAGATTTTTTATTCTTAACTACTGACCTATGAGGTGTTACTTGTGTAGCACAAAAATCAGTAGCTCCGGAGGCAAAAACAGAAGGTCCGGAGGTAAACTTTGAATGTTTTTGACTCAAAATAGAAGGTTGTACATTCGGTTCAATATGTGCAGCAAATTTTGCATGTAAGTTATGAGATCTAGCAACTATTCTTTCCCTTTTCCGTTGTTTAGCTAGTCTATAACAAAAATTTATGACATGACCATCTCTACCAAAGTAGGTACAATGAAGTTTAACTTTGTGTTCATGTCTAGATGAGCAAGCAATATTTTTATTTGAAACTGAATGAGACAACACTCCTGTAGATTTGAAAACCACTCCTTTTTGTTTAGGAACTGTTTGAATCAAACCACTTCCTAATGACTTTACAATTTTAGGTGGATGTGCCTTAGCATGAGCATGAGAATCAAAACCTAAACCAGTTTTATCATTGCAAGACTTGGAAGAATTCAGTAGTAAGTTTAGGTTCTTATTCCCATTACAAAACCGATCTAATGTCCTATGCATGTCATCAAGTTTATTGGACAGATCAAGGCAATTTTCACATGAAGTTTTTCCTTTTAGTTTGCAATTGGAACAAAATTTAACTTCATGATAACGTAAAGCATTGTTCAATATAGAAATTTCATTCATAGCATCCTGTAGTTTCTTATCAAGATCATCACAAGTAGAACAATGCAAATCAATTGTAGAACAGCTAGCATCTTTCAAGTTTTTATCATTAAGTGCATCAAGCTCTTTGTTCTTTTCAATTTCTAACTCAAGTTTATCAAGTGTGGAGGTGTGCGCACTTCTTAATGAGGACAATTGTTCATATATTAAATCACATGAGGAACATGCATCATCACTAGGAATCAAAGTTTTTAAACGGTTGATTTCAGATTCTAGTGATTCAATTTTAGCAGCACTATCCCTAAGTTTTTTGTCCTTTTTCTTAACAATAATAGTGGCACGAGAAATGGCATCACACATTTCTTCGCAGGTAGGACATACCTCTTCATGGTCGCTGTTGTGTTCTGCCTCCTCCATACTTGATATTGACTTGCCCACCATAAAGCACAAGTTTGCCAAATCATCTTCATCTTCATCACTTCCAATTTCCACGTCGCTTGAACTGAACTCTTAAAGCACGGTGATGAAACTGTTGATCATCTTGCGTCCTATGGTACCTTTCTTCTTCTTGTTGGAATTCCCAGAGGAGGTCCGAATCTTGCTTTGTTTTTCTTCCCGGGTGGTCGGACCTGAAAGGTTAGGGCATTCTGTACGAAAGTGTCCTGTTTTACCACATTCAAAACAACGTTGAGGTCCGGAGCTTCCTCTCCTTCTAGTTCTCACATTTTGCAATGCTTTTGAGAATCTAGTAGAGATGAGTGCCAACTCCTCTTCTGGAAATTCTTCGATCTGCTCCACGGTTAGTGAGGACAACAAAGCAAGAGTATTGCAAGATGATGATTGGCCGGAGCTAGACAAATCACGTTGTGAAACAAATGCAATAGACTTATTGGGTTTCTTACGTGAGATTATGTCAATTTAATGAGTTTTTAACTTGGAATATAGCACATCTAAAGTAAGTGAACTCATGACAGTAGATTCACGAATAGATGTGACTTTCATCTCCCAAATTGACATGTCTAATGCACTTAACAATTGCCTAGCATTTTCAGCATCTGAAAAATTAACATTGACGCTACGCAAGTTGCTGAGAATCTTATTAAAACGAGCAAAAAGGTCATCAATAGACTCACCGGGTTGCATCTCAAAGTGCATGTATTCTTTCTTGAACATGTCTTGCCTTACCTCTTTGATCGTTTTAGATCCTTCGTGGTAGTCAGAAAGTGCTTTCCACACATCGTATGCAGATCGGAGGTGTGCAACACGGTCAAGGTTGCTTTGTGTTAATCCTTGTATGATCAAGTTCCGAGCCTTGTTGTTGTTGTCGACATCTCTCAGATTTGTAGCTGTAACTTGATCGTTTGATGGCACTTTGTAAGGCTTGTATACCTTCTCCCATATTGCAAAGCCTTGTGCCTGGATGAAAGCCTCCATGCGTGCCTTCCAAACCTGAAAATCAATACCAGCAAACACACAAGGTTTGGTCGAGTACTTCTCCATGATGATTAGTCAAAAAACTCGTGCAAATCACAAAGATTAGAGCACCGTGGCTCTGATACCAATTGTAGGATCGAAGAGCACGTGAAAAGCTACCAGAGGGGGGTGAATGGTAGATTTAGAAATCTTATGCAGCGGAAACAATGAAACCCCAAACCCTTTCGGCAGAAAAACGATCTATTAAAGAAATCATGTGTGAGACTAATCTAAACGTGTTTCACCGTGACAAAAGTGATAGATATCAGAGAGAATCAAGTCACGAAGACAACACAAAATGAATCACTCAAATCCGTCGAGAAAAACTCAAGTTATGATCGAAAGATCAAACAATGGTCAATCTGCCCTACCCAAGATAAAACAGTTCTGGAATGCTGCAAAGAATCTCGTGTGGATCATAGAACACAAATCCAATGACCGTGAAATTTTTACAGATGATAGGTAATCAAGTTGTAAAGACAACCCAAAAATAATCACGTCAATTGTATCTGTAAAACTCGGGTTATGATAAAACCACC
Organism: Tuctoria greenei; assembly: GCA_036927565.1. Classification (NCBI taxonomy): domain Eukaryota; kingdom Viridiplantae; phylum Streptophyta; class Magnoliopsida; order Poales; family Poaceae; genus Tuctoria; species Tuctoria greenei. The sequence goes on along the minus strand of JAYESD010000005.1, from coordinate 52,410,256 downwards.
GACGAAAGGTAGTGCTGTCCAGAAACTCGACGAGTAAAACTTGTCTGGAACAAGTCAGACGAACAACACACAAAAATTCCTTCAAACTACGAATTTTATTCAATAGAACACAAGAGGAACAGACCCAAAGTCGTGCACCACGAGCTCTGGGCTCCCTTGCTTATATAATCAGCTCGAAAGCCAACTCAACTCAGATCAGGAACCTAATCCTACTCTGTTCACGAATCGTAACTTTCCATAATTGCTTAGGATTCTTCTATACACAGATAGAAGCAATCTTAAAACTTCCAAACACCTTAGGAACGTATCACACATTACTAAACAACTCAAATTCGTGACCCACAAGAAATCCTATCATAACCAACTCAAATCTTTCTATATTTGAGTCAAACCCGACTCAGCCGCAGCCTGAGTCCATAACCTAGTCGGTTGGACCTTTCCGACCAACTCTTTACGTCCACATCTCTTCATCACGTCTCGGAAACATGTAGCCACGTCCATGCACTCCTTGCACACGTTCAAACATCTTCCAATGACGTCCACGATACCTTCATATGCATTGTTCTTGATTCAATCATGTTGTGCAACCTCCTGATCAGCTCAACCACAATTCCTCCTGAATTTGGTTGTTGGAACCTCATCTCCCCCCAGATACTAATCCAATGGATCCCATCACCATCCATGTCTTGAACTCAAGCAACACCTGCACATGAATAAATAACCAATCCATACGAGCCCAAGTCCTCGACTTGACTCAAGTTAGTTCTGAACACAACACCTTACGTGAGAACCTCACATAAGCATGTTGAAAAACCACAGTAACACGATATCATCCATATCAACCAAAACGCACCAAAAACATAGCAAATGAATACTAAGAAATCTTTCCAACAATGTAAAGCAAGTACGAAACATGGCAAATGAAAAGCAGAAGCACTATGGTCAAGTTCCGGACCTTGCCAGAACAACCCGGACCTTGAGCCGGAGCTAACAAAAGCTAGTAGAACCTAGCGCCGGAACTTACCAAAACTAGTACAACCAAGCTCCCGCCGGAGCTTACAAAACTAGCAGGACCTAGCGCTGGAGCTAACCAGAACTAGTTGGAACTAGTAAACCCAAAAGCCGGAGCTAGAAAGATCAACTTTGGAGCTTAGCAAAAACACGGCGGAGCTATCAAAATCATGTCGGAGCTATCAAAAACATGTCGAAGCTATAAAAGACATGCCGGAGCTAAAGACAAAACTTCGCCGGAGCTGACCAAAGCTAGTCGGACCTTGCTGTAGCTCGGAGCTAGAGTCGGACCTTGATAAAAAGGTGTTTTGGTGATATTCAAAACTTTTATCATCAAAGCCAAGTGTATTCACTACAAGCCAATGTATTCAGCACACATAGGTCTTACATGTATACCCCTTGGGACTACAAAAAGACCAAAGGAACTTCACCTGTCTGAGTTGAAGAACTACGAAGGCCCCACGTGTCACACGAGACTGGACCTGCTTCCCATCTATGGTTAGTCCTGGTGTTGCCACGTGTATACAGCAACTGGACCTACATCCCACACATGGGATAGCTCCGGGCTAAACACCTGTGCAACACCCCCGGACCTAACCCCCGACAGAGGGAAGCTTCGGGCCCGACACGTGTACATATACGCCGGACCTGCCCGTCCCAGACGTAAAGCTCTGAAGCTACCACGTGTCCAACCGTCGGACCTTCATCCTCAACAATCAGACTGGTGGACTCCCAACACCTCAGACCTTCAAGGGTCAATCAAAGACTTCAAGACCCGATTAAGTGTCATTAATACCATATTGATGACATACGATCGGAAGGCTCTTAATACCAGTAACAGCACTATCAAAGCCCGTTACCACGCTATTAAGGGTAATTAACCTCATTAATTGTGTATTAAGTATCAGTAACCGCCAGGGCCACATGTCGGGCCAGGCTAACGGTGTAACAACCAGTTATTGTACTATAAAAGGACTGGTCGACGATACATAGAGGACACTTCTCTTGACTCCTCTGACATGTACTCTCAAGTACTCAAACGCTCAATACAACACTACACACCCCGTGGAGTAGGGTATTACGCTCAGGCGGCCCGAACTATGTAAATCCCTGTGTCTTCTTGCCATCGTGTTCTGAATCTCTGCGCACCCAATACTGAACTACAAACTCCACGGGCTACCAACGGTAGTATCGGGAGAATTGCCGGATCAACACTCCGACAGCTGGCGCGCCAGGTAGGGGCGCCCGAGATTCAAACATGGTGAACTCCGCTGATGGATTGTCAAACAGCAACCCTGCTGCGCAACCTGCTGGAGGCAATCCCTCCAACATGCAGCCACCTGCAGGTGCTATGGCTCCAGCAGGAGCCATGCCACCGCCGCCACCATCCGCACCGACGAATCAAGCTGGACAGCGGGATGGAGCATCTGCGTCGGTCACGGCATCGGCTAACAACAACCCTGAACACGCGCTCCATGCCTCACGTGCTCTTCTCCAACGCCCACCACCTCCAGGTGCATCCCAAGGTGCAATGGAGCAGTGGAGGGCTGATGTGGAACATTTGGTTGCAGCAACAGCCGATCGCATCAGCAACCAAGGTCCTCCCCCCTCGGGACAGGCCCCATCACAGCATTGGACCGTGTCGGGCAGACTTGGTCTGCATGCTTCCCAGCATAGGAGGCGTGTCTTCATCTTCGAGCTTTTTCTCCCGCTCCTCAAGGGCCTCCCAGCGCTTGACGAGGCTGTCGTGGATGGCGCTGAGCTTCTCCCCGCAATCATTTGCCGCGTTATTAGCAGCTACAACCTATTTGTGGATGGCCCAGGACTGGTTGTCGAGGGATCGCACCATGCTTTCCCTCTCGTCCAACAGCTTACCCCAGTACTCCAACCGGACCTTCTCATTCTTCACCCACTCCTTGTTGTCAGCCAGCCTCGACTGCGCCAGCTTGGTCTCGAATTGGAGCCGGTTGCGCCACTTCCTAAGAGTTTGGCGCTCCTCCTCGAGGGCCTTGTTGTCGTGGTAAAAAGCCAGCTGGACCTGACGAACACTGGAGCAGGCGTTGTCAATAAACAACGATAGAGGGATCGGGTCCGGACCTGCCGGGGTCCCCTCCGCTAGCTCCAGCGGGTTCTCCGTGACCAAAATCTGGTCCCACTCTACAAGAGCGGTCCCCTAGGCTTCCACAGCAGTAGGGCCGTCCTCCAGGATAGCCTCGGCCGCCGCCGAGGATGGTCCTGCAACAGAAGTTTTGACCTCCGGAGTTGAAACCAAAGGTCCCGCCACCAGGTCATCAACAACTGGCCCATCAGGCGGGGGGCCGGCAGCTTCATCTAGGCATCCTGGCTCAGGCGCGAGCACCTCCGAGGCAGGTGCTGAAGGTTCGGTCGGAGCTAAAGCCACTTTCGGCTCCGACGTTGGAACCTCCTCCATCGCCGGCTCAGGCGCTGGCGCTTCGACCGTCATGGGCTCGGGTGCTGGCACTTCTACAGCAACTGGTTCAGGCGCCAGAACTTCTTCGACGACCGGCTCGGGTGCCGAAACTTTATCAGCCACCGGCTCTACCGCCTGGACTTCATCAACACTCGGCTCTATCGCTGTGGCCTCATCAACCACCGGCTCGACTGCCGGGGCTTCAACAACGTCCGACTCTAGGGCCGGGACTGCAGCTACCTCCGGCTCTGAAGCCGGAGTGTCCGTCATCTCAACATCCAAACCCGGAGCTTCAACCTCCGGGGCTGGTGCCATTGGTACATCTTCATTCCCGTAGTCCGGCACTACCACGGGAGCTTCTGGGGATGAGTCGAGGTCCAGGACCACAACAGCCAGCGCCGGATCTGCCGCAGCCTCAGCCACATCTTGGGGTGGCGCTGGGATTGGAGCCAGAGCTTCTGCCTACATAGCCTCAGCTGCTGCTGCAGGAACCGGAGCTTCATCCCCTTTCTTGGGCACTCTATGGATGAAGGACGAAGAAACTCAAATCACAATTACAACAAAAAACAATCAACTGGGGTAAAAAACAAAATTTACCTCGGAAGGCTTCTGCTCGGGCTAGCGCGGAACCTCTTCCCCGGACGCTCGGTGCCGGACCCTGTCGCCATTAGCGTGGTATCTCCAGAAGGTTCCCCGAAGCTTGCCGCTACCGTTGGCGCCTTCTTGGTTGAGGCCCCCCTTGACCGGGAAGGACCTCCAGACCCAGAGCCCTCAGCTGGCCCTGGTACTGGAGTCACATGGTTGGAGCTAGCACTCCGAGAAGATGCCGATGCTGGAGTGGTTGCCGCCACCGAAGACCTCCTCCGCCTTGGAGAAGGAGCCATCGTGGAATGAGCAGGCCTGACGGACCTCCTGTCGGCATGCTTCAGCTTCCTCTTGCGGCTTGAGGGCTCGGCCAACTCCTTGCCCTTCCCTACAACTTCGGCTCTTGGCTTTGGGGCAGGAGCAGAGCCGCCTTCAGAAGCTCTGGGGATTGTCACCCCGGAGGTTGGTTGCCTCTCCACCAGGCCCAAGTTGTCCAACAGCGGCATCTTCCTCCGGAGCTCTCTACACTCCTTTGGTATCATATTGAGAGGCAGGAAGGCCGCCGGTGGAGACACGTCGCCAGGGCCGATGTTCACAGGCTGGAACTTCTTTGTGACGCCCAGTTCCGAAAAATGAACCAAGCTAACGCATATGTGTGCCCAGGATGTTCAACACACATACACGAGTGCAATCACAAAAGAGTATACAAAAAATTACCACAGAACAAGATTAATTATCAAAATTTATTACACAACCCATATTAGCCTCGAATACAAACTCTAATGAATATTTATGACAAGTTCAACTAATACAGTAGAAATAAACTAATTAAGCAACTAAGCAGACTAAGCATAAGGGATAGCACAACTCCATGCAACACCACAGGCAAAGCTGGCGGTAGACACGACCTAGAACTCCGCATTATCGCCATTAAACTCACAATCCTGACCTGCAACTGTTGGGGGTGATTGCAAGAGTGAGTACGTGTCGTACTCAGCAAGTGTGGAAAGTATGACATGTGGCTGATTCAAATGACGAATGTAATAAAGGCTAAGTGCTGAAAAGTACAGTAAAAACCATTTGGAAAAGCAACATATCATATTTATGTGAAGTAAACCCATCATAAACCATGTAACCATCATAATACCAGTCCATAATTCACCATTACCAATAACCATAATCAATGTCATAAACCATGGTTCCATCCCATAACCATAACCATAACCATAATATCAACCATAACCATTACCAAACCATAACCATCCCAAATCCCATCCCAATACCAAGTTCCCTCTAATCATGTGAGGGTCCAGGTTGCTCATAACTGGGAGCACGACTATCATGATAGTTTTAATACTCTGCAGAGTTTGTACCACTTTACCCACGTGTTTGTGATTTCATCACCCGTCGGCGACTAAAGAACCTCCCTTATGCCAATTACACTTCCTTTGGTGTATAGCCAAGAGATCACAAAATAGCCTTTATAAAGGGATTACTAGCCTATTTAGACCCCACTGAGGTTTCACCGGTGGCGATGCCTCTAACTGAGCACATCTTCAACCAAGGTCCCCCTCTTGAGCCATTCGGATCCCAGGGTAGTCCCACCAATCATCAACAAACCCAATTCGACTACCCCTTCCCCGAGCATCCTTAATGGTCCAAATAGCACTAGCAAAGCCCTAATTAATCAGCTACGCCGCACCCATACTTGGCCTCGTGGTGGCACTGTAAATCCTGGATGGTCGTTCCACGAACCGGTCCTTAGATCTAAAGCAAGCCAAAACCACCATACATCCAACCCATCCACATACCAGGCTTTCTTAGATCACCCATTACCATATCATATTTAACCAGTTCATGTTAACCATAGTCTCATTCATGCATAATTAAATTCAGTGGTATAGTTGTCTTCCCATCCCAGTTGATTAAGCGAAGCAAAAAGGTAAAAATCCCATCCCGACTCTCTACCATATATCCCAGGTGATAAGGGTGGTTAAACAAATCTAGTAAACTTCCTATCATAGGATTCCCATCAAATTGACACAAGCATGCAATTTTGCAAACAAAACATATATTTTAAAACAGGATCAATATGCTTCAAGGACACTTGCCTTGTTCTGGCGGATAGGGTTGCTCAAGCGCTTTGAAGTCTTGGTTCTCGAAATCCTCGTACACGACTTCTTGAGCACTTCTCTCTACTCGCGATCACACATACAAGAAAACATATACAAATCAACATGATGCACACACATTAATCAACATGCGATATATGCATGCATGCAAGGTTCAATTATTAATTAACTATGGTTGTTAATTAATTAGATGTAACTAGTTCATACATGTTCATAAGAGTTTACAGGGGTTTTAGCGAGAACTAATGCGGCATAAAATAAAAAGATGATGCAACTAAAATCAATTTACGTCTATCAGATCTAATACGTCGCTAAAATTCACATCGGAAAAACGAATCCTACCATAGATGTGATGGCTTCGAAGATCGCGGGATGAATGCGACGCGTAGACGAAGTGGATGGCGCAACGGTCCTCCGATGGCACGACGATGACGACGCAACGACGAAGGCGATTATCTCCGGCCTATGACGGCACCCTCCTCTTTTCTTCCTCTTCTTCCCCTCTTTTTTTCTCCCTTTTCTTCCCCTGGCGGCGGCAGCCTCTGGTCTTTTTTTTTCTGGCGGCACTGCGGTTCCTCTGGTGCCGGGAAAAAACACGAGGCGTCGGGGCTTTTTATAGGGCACGTGAGCGGCGGGCACGGAACGCGCGTTGCAGCAGGGTGGGGCCGGGGCGCGGGAGCGGTTCGGGGCATCGGGGCTGGTGCGGCCGCTAGGCGAGCGGTGCGGCATGGGGCCAGGCGCGGCATCGCGCGGGGGGGCTGGCCCGCGTGAGGGCGTCGGGGTGGGCGGCACCGAGCAGGGCGAGCGGTGCGCAATGGAGCCAGGGTGGCGCGCGGTCAACGCGGGAGCGGCAGGGCTGGCTCAGTCAGGGCCGAGGCAGGCGCGGGAGCAGGCGGCGGGGTCGCGCGGTGCGCTGGGGCCGGGGCGTCGCGCGGTGGGGCCAGCGGGGCAGTTGGGCGCACGCGGGAGGCCGGGGCGCGGGTGGCGCGTGCGGGAGGGCGCGGGAGCGGGGCCGGGGTGCCCTGGCTGGGCCGGCTCGGCCGGCTGGCCAGCGGTTTGCTTTCTTTTTCTTTCTTTTTCTTTTTATTTTTTTATACTTTCTTTTCTTTTATTTTTTTATTATTTTATTATTATTTTTAATTTTACTCCCTAATACATGTTTCACGCTATTATTTTCTTTTCCAATTACTTTTCTATTGTATAAAATTTCTATTTTGATTTTAATAGATCTAGTTACTCAGTTTATATGAATGCATGTGCATAGACGATTTAGTCCCTTTTCTTTTCTTTTTATTTCTTTTCTTCCATATTCGTTATGCTAACTTAATTTATTTTAATGTAGTTACTCCGGTAAATAAATTTCTTTTAGCTTATTTATTTTGGTAATAAATTTTCAATACATGAGGATGAATGCAAAATGCAAAATGCAATATGAGATGCATATATTTTATATTTTTATTTATAAAAACAATTTCCTCCCATTATTAACTCTAAATTCCCATTTAAATTTTTTATTTGCCGAAACTCGAAAAGCAGGGTGTTACATTCTTGAGACGGGTCTTCAAGGCTTCACCGGTCAAGTTGGTGTCCAAGCCGACCTCAATGCGGTTGGGGTCCATCTCACTGTTGAAGGCCCAGACAGGCCGGCTCCTAGCCCTCAGCGGGGCCCACCTGTTCGTCAAGAAGTTGTCGAAGACCATCTGCGGGGTCACCCCACCTTCGACACATTCCTGGATTCTGTCCAGGATGGGCCTGTACTCCCTCTACAGCTTCGGCACGTCGCTCCAAGTGTCGGTGTCAACGCGAGGAAGGCCTTCAGGCAGCTCCAGCCTCTCGTGTCCCTCGACAGTGATGACCACCCAATCTTTCTTCCAGTCGTCCCACTTGTCGGAAGCGAAGGACCTCAAGTACCTGAGGGGAGAGTTTTTCGGCTTCACGAAGTAGTAGAAGCCGATGAACTCATCACTCTTCCCGGTCGGGTGGACAGTGAAGAAAGTCTGGAACAACTCCACGCAAGGGGGCACGCCCACCCACATCTCACAAAAGTGGACGAAAGTCGCCACTAGCAAGATTGAGTGGGGGCCCAGATGGTGGAGCTGCAGACCATAGAAATCAAGCAGCATCAGAAAGAAAGTGGAGAAAGGCAGGATCAAACCCGCCATGGCGTACCCAAGGAAGTACACCATATCTCTGGCTCACTCCTTCTCGAAGGAAAGCTTGCCACAGCGAATGTCATTGTCGAAGGAGTCACTGGACCATCCCATGTAGGTCCGGACCCTAGACAACTCCTTCTTGCTCTCGATGCGGCTCTTGGGGAGTCCCAACTTCATCGAGGCACAGTGTGGTGAGAGAGGAAAAGCAAGCAAAAGTTTGGAGGATTTGAGCGCAAGTTCGAATGAAGGCGTAATGGATCCCCAAACGGTGCACACTTTCTTTCTTAAGTAAGCCCCCACAACGCTTGGATGGAAATCGCATAGGAGTCGACGATACAATTCAAAAACTTCACCCTGCCAATGACAAGGGGGCCCAGGGCCACCTCGACGATAAAGTCGAGGTCCTTAACCCAGGCGAACGATTTTCATCATGAAAGGCAGTAAGCCCGAGGGTGGCAGCCTGACAGGGCGCGCGAAACTAATACGTTTTTTGTATCGGGAACCAGCGACCTTCAATTGCATGAGATCCGCACGCTCAGATCTCACCTGCCGCATCCTGGATATGCCACGGGGCGTTGGTTTAACTGCGGACTACCACCAACTGCACATTCGAATACCCTTGAAGACACGACTCAAAAACCGAAGGATGGGCCCACCTCCGGCAGAACGACTTCATCCAAAAGGTATCTCCCAGAGGTGGGCCCAGGGGGCCACTGTCGGAACCCTGCGTACCGTATACCCCTTAGGACTACAAAAAGACCAAAGAAACTTCATCTGTCTGAGTTGAAGACCTGCGAAGGCCCCACGTGTCACACGGGACCGGACCTGCTTCCCATCTATGGTTAGTCCTGGTGCTGCCACGTGTATACAACAACCGGACCTTCATCCCACACATGGGATAGCTCCGGGCTAAACACCTATGCAACACCCTCGGACCTAACCCTCGTCAGAGGGAAGCTCCGGGCCCGACACGTGTACATCTACGCCGGACCTGCCCGTCCCCGACGGAAAGCTCCAAAGCTACCACGTGTCCAACCGTCGGACCTTCAGCCTCAACAATCAGACTGGTGGACCCCCAACGGCTCGGACCTTCAAGGGTCAATCAAAGACTTCAAGACCCTATTAGGTGTCATTAATACCATATTGATGACACACGATCGGAAGGCTCTTAATACCAGTAGCGGCACTGTCAAAGCCCGTTACCACACTATTAAGGGTAATTAACCTCATTAATTGTGTATTAAACATCAGTAACCGCCAGGGCCACATGTCGGGCCAGGCTAACGGTTTAACTACCAGTCCTTGTACTATAAAAGGACTGGTCGACGATACACAGAGGACACTTCTCTCGACTCCTCTAACACGTACTCTCAAGTACTCAGACGCTCAATACAACACTACACACCCCGTGGAGTAGGGTATTACGCTCAGGCGGCCCGAACCACGTAAATCCCTGTGTCTAATTGCCATCGTGTTCTGAATCTCTGCGCGCCCAATACCGAACTTCAAACTCCGCGGGCTACTAACAGTAGTACCGGGAGAATTGCCGGATCAACACTCCGACATCGTTGAAGTGAGAGGTGAGGGGTCCTATTTATAACTTGGAGAAGGGTCGGTTCTCGCCACCAAAAGCGCACGAATAAGTCACCCATGACTTCTTAAAGCCGGGAGGAGTATACACTTGGAGTTTGATCGAGAAAGGCGCCAGGACCTAGTCGGCTAACTAGGGCGGCGACCGGCCTGGTCTTGGCCCGTTTTGCGATGTGCTTCCTCCAGGTGACTGACAAGTGGGTCCCATTGACTGATATTGGTGCTACACCATTGGATGGCCTCAGATACTTCTGTTTGTGGGCCATTTCATCCATGTGGTGCCACATGGCGTCGCCTGATTGACTAGAATGATATTTTGTAGGATCCATCCCATTGTTTCACTTCATTTCTGAATGGAATCACTGCATGCACTACTTTCTCCAAGGACAAGTGGAAATAGGTTAAATAGAAAGGTGATGTGTGCAAGAAATGACAATTCCTTCACATAATTGAGTTATATTGATGGGTGAAATTGGTGTATAACAACCGTCAACAAACTCCCCCAAGCTTATCCTTTGCTCGTCCCGAGCAAAGTCAAGACTTTAGGTTGATGATCAGTAGTTGCTACTATGCTTTAATTTTCAAAAGTACCATGTGCACAACAAAATACTCTACCTAGTATTGCAAAAATTGGCATGGTACTTTACCCATCTTAGGTTATTATGGGGCTTATGCCATCTCCTATTCATGGGTGGTTGAAAGATAGATAGAAAATGGAGCATGCATACCCTAGAAATCAAGTTCCACTCAAATTCCGGAGAGTTCAATTTAGGTTTTAAGTATCTCAAATTGATTCTCTCAAGTCTATCCTTTTTGTGTAGTGGAAATATGCCCTCACCAAGGCATTGTGCCTAAATTCATCCTACCTCTACATAAGACTTGTATGTGGAGCTTGGTAGGGAATATAGTAGGCATATTTGCAACACATAAAATTGCTAAGTCAAAAGAGCAAGCCTTAGGAGAAATCAATTCAAAACAATTTGATTCAAGACTTGTGCATGTGTGATGGAATGGAGTGGATGTGGCTATTTTGAGATGACTCCTTTTTGAGTGGACTCTCTTATTTTGCAGGGATGAAACATGGCTACTTCTCTTTTTTTTCTCATGCTTATGATGTATACATGCATTTTTTTCTTTTCTTGTAGCCACGTCTTCTATTCCCTTTTTATGCAATGAATTTTGGAGAGAGTACTAGCATGAATGATGGTATGATGTAAATTTGCTTACTTCTAGTGTAGAAGTATAACATGTGCAAGTGAAGTCTTGAATTCAAAAAGTAATGAAAGAAATCTCACATAGGTCTATACTAGTTTGACAAAGCTAAATGTGAAAGCAAATAACATATGCATAAGGTCTATCAATATAATGATCATATGGCTTCGGTGAGTATTTCCAATCAAATGAGGATAACTTAAATCTTTTTATAATTTCTCCGGAGATCTAAGTTTCACTATCAAACAAGGAATAGCAGCCCTATCACTATATCATCTGTGGAGGAGGAGTATCGGTCGACCCCAGAAAAGTGAGGGATGTGTTAAAATTGGAACCGCCATAAAACGTAAAGGAAATAAAGAGTTTTCTTGGAATGGTTGGATATTACCGTCGTTTCATCAAGGAGTTTTCCAAGATAGCCAGGCCCATGACGGAGTTGCTAATGAAGGGGAAAGCTTTCCAATGGACTCCAGCTTGTCAAGAAAGTTTTGAGTAGTTGAAGTAAAGGTTGACCACAACTCGAGTTTTGGTTTTGCCGGATGTGAGTAAAAGTTTTGATATCTATTGTGATGCATCAAGACAAGTACTTGGATGTGTGCTCATACAAGAAGGTCAAGTGGTTGCGTATGCGTCGAGACAATTGAAGAAACATGAGCGAAATTACCCAACGCACGATTTGGAACTTGCAGCCATAGTGCATGCATTGAAAATTTGGAGACATTACATTCTTGGTCATAGGTGTGAAATTTAGATGGATCATAAGAGTCTCAAGTACATATTCACACAAACAAATCTGAATTTGAGGCAACAAAGATGGTTGGAGCTCATCAAGGATTATGATGTGGGGATCAACTATCATCCAGGGAAGGCTAATGTAGTGGCCGACACATTGAGTAGGAAAGGAGTAAGCCACCAACTTGCGGTTCGAGAATTGCCACCCGAGTTATGTAAGGAGTTTGAATGGTTGAATCTCGGATTTGTTAATGAGATGGGGATAATGGAGATAAATCCGACCTTGGAGCAAGAAATTCGAGAAGGTCAGACCAAGGATTAGGAAATCTAGCAAATCAAGGAAAGGGCCCAAGAGGGAAGAGAATTCATATTTGATGAGGATGAACATGGTACCCTATGGCATGGAAAAAGAATTGTCGTGCCCAATGTGAAGCATATTCGAGAGACAATACTAAAGGAGGTACATGACTCGCCATACTCAATTCTCCCCGGCTGTATGAAGATGTACAAAGACTTGAAAACATGTTATTGGTGGGCTAGCATGAAAAAGGACATAGCTGAGTATGTCGCTGTGTGTGATGTGTGCTAACGAGTGAAGGTGGAACAACAAAGGCCAGCCGGATTATTGTAGCCATTAAAGATTCCAAAGTGAAAGTGGTAAGAGATCGGTATGGACTTTATAGTTGGATTTCCGCGTACCCAGTCCGGTTATGACTCAATTTAGGTAATTGTGGATCGATTGACCAAGTCAGCTCATTTCATCCCTGTCAAGACCAAGTATACTGCAATAAAGCTGGCAGAGCTATATATGGAGCACATCGTGTGTCGACATGGAATCTCGAAGAAAATAGTCTCGGATAGAGGTTCTCAATTTACCTCTAGGTTCTGGAAGAAACTACATGAAGCATTGGGAACAAGGTTGAATTTTAGCTCAGCATATCACCCTCAAACAGATGGACAAACTGAGAGGACCAATCAAATTTTGGAGGACATGTTAAGAGCTTGTGCTTTGAAGCATGGGAAAAGTTGGGACAAGATTTTGTCATATGCGGAATTCTCATATAACAATAGTTACCAGACAAGTTTGAAAATGTCACCCTATGAAGCACTATATGGAAGGAAGTGTAGGACACCGTTGTTCTGGAATGAGACAAGAGAAACTCAAGTATTTGGTCCGGATGTGTTGCTAGAAGCTGAAAAGCAAGTTCATATTATTCATGAAAACTTGAGGGCTACCCAATCAAGGCAAAAAGGCTATGCAGATAATAGGCGAAGGAAACTAGCCTTTGAAGTGGGAGACTTTGTTTACCTCAAGGTGTCACCAATGAGAGGTCATAAGAGGTTTAACATAAGAGGAAAGCTAGCACCTCGATACATTGGGACATTCAAGATTTTGGACAAAAGAGGAGAAGTAGGATATAAGTTGGATATGCCAGCTCATCTTTCCGATGTACAAGATGTCTTTAATGTTTCCCAGCTCAAGAAGTGTTTGAGAGTGCTGGAAGAACAAGTGCCAATGGAAGAATTAGAATTAGAGGCAGATTTGACTTATGCCGAACAACCGGCCAAAATCTTGGAAAGCAAAGAGAGGGTCACAAGAAACAAGGTGATTCGATGGTGTAAAGTGCAATGGAAGCATCACACAGAATCAGAGGCAACTTGGGAGCTAGAGGATGATCTCAAGAAGGAATTTCCCAATCTCTTCTCTTCCGCGTCGAATCTCAAGGGCGAGATTCATTTTAATGGGGGTAGGTTTGTAAAACCCTCATCTTCATGCATCATGCATTGCATAAGTTCATTAACCATGTCTAACACTAATCACCATAAAAAGGAATGAGTTTAAAATGAATTTAGAACAAAACCGCACTTAAGAAATCTGGGAAGTGCGGACTAGTCCATTTTTTGTGCGGACTAGTCTGATTTCTCTCTGACCTCGCTAAGGTATGTTCGTTTTTGTGCAAACTATTCCGATTTTTTCCTCTGGACACTTTTGGACTTGTCCGGTCCATTGCAGACTAGTCCGGTGTACCGAATCCTTGAAAATTTTGCTAAGTCCCTGGACTTGCCCGAACTTATCCGATGTCCAGCGGACTTGTCCGTTTTTCCTTTGACTAAAATCGGACTTGTCCAATTTTGGCCATACTTGTCTATTTTTCCTTTGACCAAGTTCGAACTTGTCCGATATAGTCCAGACTTGTCTGATATCCTTCTGACCAAGTTCGGACTTGTCCGATATACTATATTGCTTTTTTTTCAAATGTTTTAATGAACTTTTCAGCACTTAGCCTTTATTATTATATTTGTCATTTGAATCAGCTAATGTCATACTTTCCACACTTGCTGAGTACGACATGTACTCACCCTTACTATTCCCCCACCAATAGTTGCAGGTCAGGATTGGGAGTATAACGGTTATAATGCGGAGTTCTAGGTCGTGTCTGCCGTCATCTTGCATGTGGTGTTGCTTGGAGCGCTACCCTTATGCTTATTTGCTTAGCTGCTTAGTTGCTTAATTAGTTATTTCTGTTGCATTAGTTTGAACTTGTCATTAATATTCATTAGAGCTTGTATTCGAGGATATTTTGAATTGTGTAATAAATGTGCTTAATTAATCTTGTTCTGTGGTAATTTTCTGTATATCCTTTTGTAAATGCACTCGTGTATGTGTGTTGAACGTCCTGGGCATACATATGTGTTCGCTTGGTTCATTTTCGGAACCGGGTGTCACATGGGGGTCCTCCCCCAAGGTTGTTGTTCAGTCACCTCCGTGTCGAGGGTTGAACCCTTGATGATGGAAGTATGCCGCGAGATTGGCTTGTTATTGTTGTAGCATGGAGTTGAAGTTGGTGAATTGAGCGTCCATGTGTTGTTGCTAGTCTTGGGTACTTTGGACATGCTAGAGTGTTGTAGATGTCACTCGTCCTCACTTCAAGCTCCTCCATACGTATAGAGAGATCCGTCATTCCTTGGCTATAGTCACGATGACTTCTAGCTGAAGTGGAATGACATCTTCTCATAGATGTTGGAGGCAAGCTGCTAGATCTTGAAGTGGATAGGGGTGTTTCCCATGTAGCACCTGGCCATCCATGCCAAGACGGACCTTCCGTCTCCTACGAAGGAGGTTGAGTCCATCCGGGTGCATCACCTGTTGGGTTCTCTTCCTCTTTGTGACCGTAGAGGTTGACGAGGGCATGGCCGTTCTCCTAGTACGGCTTCTACTTACCCTGCTAGAGACATTACTTCTTCCGACTTCCTCGATGGGAAGTAGGTCATGGGTTAGCCTTCGGCATTTGTACAAATGATAATCCGGGTTAGGTAACTGAATTTCATTGACAAGGTCAGGATAATAAAATATCAAAGAGCCATCTTGATCATGCTTAAGGGTATTTCCTTGCACTAAATAATATTCATCAATTAATTATCTTTCATTTTCAATGTACTCAAATGAAGAATATTCTAGTGCTCCTACCCTAGTAGCAATACGGGTAATCAATGAAGTGCATTCAATTGGCCCTACCCTGGGACTGTAATCTAACCATTGTGTCAGCATGGCAATAACTAGAGCAACTTTTATCTTTTTAATCATGGGAAATAAAATATTAAGCTCATCATCATGCACTATCCTTACATCTCCTCTAGATAACATAGTCATAGCCACCCATCTATGCATGAAGCCTAAAGTAGGGTTGTGCAAGTGGCTATTCCTAGGTGCACTATATCTGAATTCACCAGTTAAATCTTGCCAAAACTTTGTTTGTTAAACTTAGGCAAAGTGTCTAAATCTAGCAAACAACATTTATGGAAGCCTAAGATTTCACTCAATTTGTTTCGTAGGATGTTGTATTCTTTTTGAAATAATCTAAAAGTAATACCATCAAAACCTATTTTGAGTGTGCAAAAGAATTGTATCGAGAGAAGGCGTGAACCTTTCTCCTCTATGTGAGAAAAATTTCCCATCCTAATGCACGCCAAATGGAAAAGAATTCGAAATCCATACCTATTTTGGAGATCAAATCCGGATCATAAGCTTTTGTATGAGAAAACTCACGATCTTGGAGGAGCTTGCGTGCTTGATCTTCATCTTCACTTTGGATGTCGAGGTCGTCGTCATGGAGAAGTCGGTGTGGGTTGCTCCTCCCACCCATGAGAGTGTCCTCTCCTACACTCCTCCTCCGTGAACTTGGTGTAGCAACGGAGGAGGGGCCTGCACTTGAGTCTCCACCACGGCTTGAGCTTGTAGCCTCCTTCCTCTTTCCAAACAACCTCTTCATTCCTTTCATGGACACAAAAAGCAATAACACAACAAGGAAAAAACATGAAAGGGGTGATGTTAGTGAAAACAAAACCCCGACGAATTTTCCCTTGAAGAACTTGCGAGCAAATTGTAAATGAAAACAAAAGCAAATCTTTTTGAGTTGGATTTTGAGCAAGAGTGCTTCAATGAAGAGCAAGAAAAACAATTTGAGCAAGAGTGACTTTGAGGATGTATGAAATGAGGTGAAGTGTGAGGAGAAGAGCTCCTCACGACCACCTTTCAAAGTGTGCAATCCCCAACGGTCACTAGGGAACCAAATGTAGCCGTTGGAGGAGAGAGAGCCAAAATGGCTCTTTCCCCTAGTCGGCCGAGCAGGAGGGTCGGCCGACCTGACAAGTGGGACCCCTGTTCTCCCTTTTGGCAGGTGGCTCCCACTTGGAACATAGAGCACCTCCGTAAGTTCTATCCCTAAGCATAAATTGTAGGACAGTGTAGGGTGTCATGGTGCCAAGGAATGGCACGTAGGACAACCAAGCTCTAGGGGGGACAGGTCCGGAGTATTCAGCCGTTTAGCTTGGTCCCGTACCCTAAGCATGAACACTCTGCCTCCCTTGCCAACCGGAGTGGGTCGTTGCCTTATTGTCAAGCCAGTCCCCTCCTGTGAATGCCAATTTGAAAAAATCACTGTCTCACCATGTGCTTTCTCTAATGTTCACTTAATTATCTATTAATTTTGTGATCGATCAAACTAGTCTCGCTCTTTCGTATATTATCTTCATATACCTGGTGAAAATTTTACTGTATCACCCCAAGTAGAGTCATGCAACCCCGCTGAAGGTGGACTTGTTTGAGGTACCTGCAAGGTGTTCTGGGACATCGTGGCTGCCCTCTTACTTGGGGTCTTGTAGTGCAAAATTGTCCCCCATGAAAGGCCTATGCCGAGCTGGAGGTCCAGAGCGTGCAGCCTGCTTAGCTTGGTCCTATACCCTAAGCATCATTTGCCTCCCAGTGCTACGGCTAACTACTGAGGGCCAGGACGCTCTCATCCCGAATAAGGTGGGAGTCGGGTCCCGGGCGCTAACGCACTGAATTACCCAAACCCCGCATACCAGCCCAGGACTGTAAGACATGACAAAACTAAAAAAATAGGAAAATATCACCAACGAGCGAAAAATATGCACCCCTGTTATGTGTACAGGACATACAAAGCAGGGTACGATGGTGGACAACGCCGGAGCACCCAGCTCCGACACCTCCTAGGGGGCCTGTCGTCAATGTATTAACAATGATAGAAGGCGTCGCCAGAGCATACAGCTCCGGCACCTCCCAGGGGGCCTGCCGTCAATGCATTTACGATGATGGTAGGCGACACCGGAGCATCCAGCTCCAGCATCACTCAGGGGACCCGCTGTCGACAAATCTACGACAATGGTGGACGACGCCGAAGCATCCAGCTCCGCATCATCCAGGGGGCCAGCCGTCGACGTCCCAACACCTACCATCGACGACAGCAATAAGCACTGATAAGTGAGTACACTCTCCTGCCCCGCTTGTTGCTCACAAGGTTCTCTTGTGCTATCCTGTACACCAGAGGCTTGCCGTAGATGCATCTACGACTATAGAGGGCGACGTTGGAGCATCCAGCTCTGGCATCTCCAAGGGGCATGTCATCGGCGCACCTACAATGATGGTGGGCGACGCCGGAGCATCCAGCTCCAGCATCACCCAGGGGGCCTGCCGTCGACAAATCTACGACGATGGTGGACGGCACCAGAGCATCCAGCTTTGGCACCACCTAGGGGGCCTACCGTCGACGACTTTACAATGATGAAGGGCGACTCCGAAGCAGCCTGCTTCGGCACCTCCCAGGGGGCCTGCCGTCAGCGCCTCTACAGCGATGGTGGATGACGCCAGAGCATCCAGCTCCGGCATCACCCAGGTGGCCAGCCATAGACGTCCCAGCATGTCGATGATAGCAAGAACCGCTGATAAGTGAGTACACTCTCCTGCCCCGCTCCTGTTGCTAACAAAGATTCTCTTGTGGTATCTTGTACACCAGGGGCCTGCCGTCGGCGCATCTACAACGATGGAGGGTGACGCTGGAGCATCCAGCTCCAGCACCTCACAGGGGGCCTGCCATCGACGACTTTATGATGATTAAGGGTGATGCCAGAGTATCCAGCTCCAGCACCTCCCAGGGGGCCTGCCATCGGTGCATCTACGACGATAGTGGACGACGTCGGAGCATCCAATGCCGACATCACCCAAGGGGTCTGCCGTCAACACCAACACTCAGACAAAGCTTGGCATCCCAGAAGGGCCACACCGAGGTCAACCACTCATGCTCCCCCACTCTGCTGGGGGCCAGTCAAAGACACCCTGTGCTCAAGTGGTAGGCGTACCCAACAACCCGGCTACACCTGCCAGGGGGCCCTATGGGGGTTCCATAAGCAGGATGTCAACTATCGACAAAATCGGCCGTGTCAACTGTGCAAGCGTTGGCCCCTCAAGGGCTAACGACATCATCAAAAGCTCTTCAAGACCTTACACATAGAAGGAATTGGGGCAACAATTTGAGAAGCACAATACAAGCCAACAAGCAAAACAACATGGATTCAAATTCATTAACAAGCTATTTATACAAGGGGTTCATCCTCAGATACAAAAAGAACTATGCTTGGGTACTGCCGGTCTCAACTCCGTTGGAACAAAGAGGCCACCTGCTTCGCAAGGTCCTGGACTTCGGCTCTTGCCTCATCCTCTCGCTCATCAAGGGGGCCTTTCTCCATTGGCTCTAGCGGGATCGTCGGGTATCAGCTTCGGAAGCATACCAAGATATGGGAGGCCACCAGCTCAGCCGGCTCCCTTCCTTCGACCTCCAGCCACCTTGCAAGGATGGTGTTCACCGACCCCAATGTCGAGCAGAGGGAGTCCAAAGCTGGGAGAAGCTCGGCCACCCCATGAGACGGCTCCCCGCGTGGCACGAGACCAAGGCCGAGGGGTTCCAGCACCACCCCAGCACGGGCCAGGAAGTCCCGAATCCCTTGGGCCTCAGTTGCACGGGTGGCCTGGAGGCTCTCCGCCTCTCTCCGCACAGCTTCCTCCCGGTCGGAGAGCTCCCGAGCACAATGCTCCAGATCATCCTCCCGGTGCTTGATGGCAAGCTTCGAGTCTTGCATAGCCCAATGCTTCTCCTCCAGCACGTCGAGGCTCTGTGAGATCTCCTCCTCCTTCACCGACATGTCTCGTTTCGCGTCAGCAATGGCAACTTCGCGGCGGACCAGCTCCACCCGCTGGTCGTCGCACAGCTTGAGGCAGGCATCAGCGATGGCATGGGCCTTCAGGGCCTTTACCTCGAGATCCTTGTTCTTGGCGTCGACCAACTTCACCAAGCACCGCTCCTCTGCAATCTGATCCCACTCTCGGGTGAAAGCAGCTTGCGTCTGGTGCAAGATGGACTAGGCCACAACAACAGCATCAGCGAGAGGGATCAGCGCGACCGTCGCCACGAACGGCTGCCTCTCCGCCCCCTCTGCCAACTCCGCGGCAGACACTAGTGCCAAGGGACAAGATGGCTCCCCGGCTGGAGCTCCAGGAACCACCTCGTCGCTGCCTGGCACTGGAGTCCCCTCCTCCTCCACTGCAAGGGCATCGCCGACCGCCGATTGCGAGTCGCCATCTTGCGCGCCAATAACATCAGGCGCTGACGCTGCTTCAACGGTGGGTGGGTCAGCTCCGCCAAGGGAAGCCGCCACGACCAAAGTAGTCGCCTCCTCGCCGAGCACCTCCTCGCCCGACACCACCTCTGCCCCACTTGCCTCGATGAATGGGGGTGTAGATACATCAACATCACTGAAGGCCAATGCACCTTCAGGCATAGGATGTGGCGCAACAGACCCCATTCCAGCCTCGGCAGAAGTAGGGGCTACCAAGCCCACCCCTGGAAGTACCAAGGGCACCAAGTCGGCTGACGACGCCCTGAAAAGACAAAGATAAAACTCTGTCAGAGCGAAGAAGAAAAGAAGAGAAATAACAGGGGAGAAGCTGCAGCTTACCGGCGGGTCGGACCGCTCTAGTGTCCCTGGCCTCCCACTCCACGCGGTAGACCGAGGTCGCCAGGACCTGACGACAAGGTCGACGCCTCCGTCTCTAGTACCGACTCTTGGTCGACCCGCGTCGGCGTGGCCACCTGTGCAGACCCTTCTGCACGTCCTCCGAAACTAGAATTTCCACTCGAATCAGAAACCAAGTCGACGATGGGAGCTTCGGCCGCTCCGACCCTGTCGCAATGAGAAATTGTGGTACCGTCCCCCCGCGCCAGCTTCTGCTTCTTCGACGTAGGCGTGGCAAAACCCGTGACCAGACGAACGGAACGCTTTCCCGGTGATGGAACTGGCGCTGGCTGGCTGCCCTCCAGCCTGACAGAGGATGTTGGGGGTCCTACCTACGCCCTTTCCGAAGAGCGGGAGGAGGACTCTAACATTGGTTGTGTCATTGCACGGCACTGCGCCAGGACCACTGATGCCCTAGACGTCTCCTCGGGGTGCGGGCATCTAACGCCGAACACGTTGACCATCAGCATCGAGCTCGACAGTTCGTCCCTCAAGTCAGGGGTCATGAAGAGTGGTTGGTAGTCGTGTGGGAAGGAGACATGCTCGTCGTCGACCATGTCGCAGGTCACTACCTTCAGCAAACCCTCCAACATCTCTGGGTGAGGTCGTCCAGAGCCAGCCGGCACCAATCATGGGTACTGGTGTAGTACCAGGCCCTGTACTGGCACTTCTGGAGAGGGGTTGTGCGGCATCGCAAGAAGTCAGCCAGCACCATCACAGAGGTCAAGCCTTTGCGTGCCATGGACTAGATCCTCCTCAGTATCGGCGTATACTCCTTCGTCAACCCCTGGAAATCTTCCCAGGTGAGGGGATCAGAAGTTGGACCTTCAGAGGGCATCTTCAGAGAAGGATGGGCCTCGACCCGCATGATCACCCAATATTCCCTCTAGGTCTTCCACTTGCCCCCTTTGAGCAAAGGGATGTTGGTTTAGGAGGTCTTGTCCCGGTGCGGAAAGTAGTAGGCACCCACCAGGGTCGTCTCGCTCTTTTCAGTGGTCTTAATCATGAACAAGAACTAGAACATCTCCATTGTTGGCTTGCAGCCCACGAATGCCTTACAGAAGTGGACGAACACAGCGATTAGGGTGATGGAGTTCGGCGACAGGTGGTGAAGCTCCAACCTGTACTCCTCTAGCACTGCGAGAAAGAACCTCGACGGCGGGAGCCCAAGCCTCGCAGACACGTAGGCGGCGAAGAGCAAAGTCTCGTCTTCGCGCAGGTATTCAAGAGTGGGAGATCCTAGCGGATCATCCACACACACTCCGCCACCAACCAGCCAAGCAGTCGCCGCATCGACAACAGGTCATCGACCGACTTGAAGCGAGAAGAAGGAAGTGGGGAGGCAATTGGAGCAAGCAAAGGTGAGAGCTTTGGCTGAGGGGTGAAGGCTCGGGCGCTCGAGGAAGAAGGCAAAAACTCAGGCTATGGGATGCGAGTAAGGAAGGAATCACCCCCTCTAACAAAGGTTTCCTTTTTGATCACCCCCACGACACCTGAGTACTTCGTACGCATCACAAAGGTTCGGCCCACACCACTCAACGCACAACACCCTTGACAATGGGCCCTACACCCCCTGTTAGAAGCACTGGCCCAAGCGGTCAGCCACCTAAATAAACAGCTGCAGTGGCTCCCATAAAGGCAGAGCGAACGAAAGTGCTATAGCCGCATTGGGAACTGTCATGGTTAAAGGCGCGGCAGAAGATAGAGATACTACAACAAACAAAGATCCCGTCGCCATAGTCCCGCAATAAGAAGAGGATGCGTGGTGACATTGGTAGAAGCGCCCACTGCTTCGGCTCTCCAAGATAGAATTCAAAGCACAGTGCAGGAAAAACAAGGAAAGGGCTCCACCTTTAGGCTCTTCACCTTGCCCCAAGGTGGACCCAGGGGCCACTATCGGTACCCTGCAGACGGGTTACCCTCGCACACAGCATGAAGACACCAAGGAACGTCCGGTGGCGCCACGTGTCCTGAAGGTACCAAGGCATCTGCCTCCCTCAAGATCGAGCTCCAGCACTGCCACGCGAGCCTTGAAGATGGAACTCGGCCCCTCCATTGAGGTGGGTTCCCGAGACGCCACGTGTAGGGACGGGACCTCTCCCAAACTTGAAGGAGAGCTCTAGTGCATCCACGTGGCATGGAGCGCCAGGTCTAGCACCCCCCATGGGGAAGGGCCCGGAGCTGCCACGTCCCCTGGAGAGCCCCGGAGCTGCCCACGTCACGAAGGACGGGGGCTGGCCTCCCCAACAGGGGCAGCCCCGACGCTGCCACGTGTCCTGCAACTTGCCCTAGACGGTAAGATGCGGGAGTTAAGGGATGGTGCGCCCTGCCCAAGTCAGGCATTGAAGACGCACACCCACCTCTGGCACACAACGCGTAGCACGCCAACGGTCAGAGACCGCTATGACCAATCGCATCACATGAAGGCACTACAGGCCTATCCCACCCGGCTAATTGGGTAGCTTGCGGCAACAAGACAGGCTGACAGGACACCTTCTGCCATCGTTAGCAACGGCGCATGGGCTACTGACGAAAGAGGCGGCACGACAGCGAGTCTTCACTACCACGGTCAGAGCAATCTTACACGAGAAGCCTTAGATCTTTTGGATAGGATCGCCCCTGGACCACCTGTCGGGCCCCGAGCCCCACTTGTATGGCGTTCGGCTTTGTCTATAAAATGATCGGACCACCACCGTTACAAAAGCACCCAACATCAAATCATCAATACACACACACGCATACACAGTCACTAGCAATACAATCCACCGTGTAGTAGGGTGTTACACTCTTTCCGGCCCGAACCACGTAAAAACCATCGTCTCATACTCTCTCATACGCACGTACACTTGATTGAGGCCTAAGCCTCGTCGAACAAGAACCTTCGCGGGCTGCTCCTTAGCAAATCCGGGGGAAGTGTCACATTAACACTTCGACACATACCTTTCCCAATTGGGAAGAGACTCCTTCTACTCCTCTCCTACTTGGACTATGGACTAGAGACTCTCCTCTCTACAGCCTATAGTCCTCTAAACCATTGGAGAGTACTGGATACAATGGATGAATACTCAAGTGGTGTGTGTTGAAGTGAGGGGTCCTATTTATAGCTTGGAGAAGGGTTGGTTCCCGCCACCAAAAGCGCGCGAATCAGTCACCCATGACCTCTTCAAGTCGGGAGGAGCCTACACGTGGAGTATGACCGAGAAAGGCACCAGTACCTAGTCGGCCGACTAGGGGGGTCGGCCAACCTGGTTTTGACCTCTTTTGCGGTGTGCTTCCTCCAGGTGACTAAAAAGTGGGTCCCATTGACTGATATTGGTGCTACACCGTTGGATGGCCTCAGATACTTCTGTTTGTGGGCCATTTGATCCATGTGGCATCGTCTGATTGGTTGGAATAATATTTTATAGGATCCATCCCCTTGTTTCACTTCATTTCTGCATAGAATCCTTGCATGCACTACTTTCTCCACGGACAAGTGGAAATAGGTTAAATAGAAAGGTGATGTGTGCAAGAAATGACAATTCCTTCACATAATTGAGTTATATTGACAGGTGAAATTGGTGTATAACAGCCGTCAACACAAACCATAGAAAAACGATATCAGCCATAACCACCAAAACACACCAAAAACTTAGTAAAAGAATACTAAGAAAACTTTCTATAATCCAAAAAGCAAGTTCGAAACATTGCAAGTTAAAAGCAGAACCATTGCAATCTAGCACCAGACCTTGCCAAAGTTAACCGGACCATGAAATGGAGCTTACAAAAGCTAGCAGGCCCTAGCGCCGGAGCTTACCAAAGCTAGCAGGACCTAGAACTGGAGCTAACAAAAGCTAGTCGGACTTAGCACCGTAGCTCACCAAAGCTAGTCGGACCTAGCGTCAGAACATGTCAGACCTAGCCACAACACGTCGGACCTAGCCAAAAAAATCGGACCTTACGTCGGACCTTGTCGGAGCTACCCAAAACAAGTTGGACCTATCGTGGGACCTTGCAGGAGCTCAGACCTAGAGTCGGACCTTGTTAAAAGGGTGTTTTGGTAGTATTCAAAACTTTTATTGTCATAGCCAATGTATTCAGCACACATAGGTCTCACAATCTCCCCCTTGATGAATGCATTGGGAACACACTTAAAATTCGAACATCGGCTTATTCACATGAAAAGTTTTGAAAACAATTTTCTCCCCAAAATATTTCTACCACTTTGGAAATCAGAAATAATATGAGAAGAAAAACAAAAAATTATCCCCCTGAGAAGAATCGTGCAAGGTATTCTCCCCCTTTGTAAATGTGTGCAATGTGTGATCAATTTCTCCCCCTTTGACAATGTATTCAGCAAGGTACAAAAGAGAAATTTTAATTTTTTATGAGCATATTATAACATATACATATAAAACAAAGCTCTTCCAAGTCATACTATCAAGTAAATTACACTATCACATCAATGAAATACATAAAGTAGTGTAAGCCATGCTAGAGATCAAATGTAATTTTCAATTTAAGCAAATCATGATCTCACAAACTTAACTATTTCAAAACCTGAAAGCATGACACTTGTTGCTGCATTTTTTTTTCAATATTATTTTAAAGCACAAATTCTAATGATATAACATTTGCAAGAGATTATAAGCCGCATCTGCCTTATTCTAACCAACCAAGCCAAGCCTATGTCATTTGACAATCAGAAGCTTAAGAACATGGTTTCAGTCATACACAACTTCTTCTAAGTTCATATCTAAGTGCAATGATAAGCCATCTCAAAAGAAGAAGTGTGATGCATGCATATTCTCTTGAACTTTTCTCATTTTATTTTATCATAAAAGTTCAACATGTGGATAGTTGATTGATCAATTTTTCATTATTAAAAGCACTTGTGAGCATGCAACAAGTTCAAAACGGCAAGAAAGTTCGATCGTGACCAGATTTAGTGTAAGTAATTATTCCAATTACTAGTCATGGCAAAAACTACAAAATGTATAACATGAGTAATGTAGTAAGAACTTTCAGCATGTAAAAGGAATCACAAAGTCATATATGTATGAAATACAGTGCTCATATTACCTTTAAATTCAGATTCACACATAGACTTCCCAACTTTCAAAACTCCCCCTCAATTTAAGCCATGCGGATGCATAACCCCTATTTCACTATGAATTTAACAAAAAACGAGTGAAATCCAAAGGTTTTGTAAAAATGTCAGCCAATTGTTGTTCGGTATCTACATGGTGAAGCACAATGTTTCCTTTTTCAACATTATCACGGAGAAAGTAAAACCTAATGTCAATGTGCTTTGTCCTCGAATGTTGCACAGGGTTTTTATCAATGCAAATAGCACTAGCGTTATCACAAAACAGTTGAACACTATCTAGATCAACCCCATAGACCTTAAGAGTTTGAAAAATCCAAAGAATTTGTGAGCAAGCGCTAGCAGCAGCTACATATTCAGATTCGGCTCTGGATTGTGCAACTGAACTTTGTTTTCTAGAGGACCAAGCAACAAGAGAATTACCAAGAAAATGACAAGCACCTGAAGTACATTTCTTATCAATCCTACAACCCCCAAAATCAGCATCCGAAGAAGCTTTCAAAGTAACAGTTGAGGAAGAAGGAAGAAAAATGCCAAATTCTTGAGTTCCATGTAAGTACCTGAGAATTATTTTGATCGCTTGAC
Organism: Tuctoria greenei; assembly: GCA_036927565.1. Taxonomy (NCBI): domain Eukaryota; kingdom Viridiplantae; phylum Streptophyta; class Magnoliopsida; order Poales; family Poaceae; genus Tuctoria; species Tuctoria greenei. The sequence goes on along the minus strand of JAYESD010000005.1, from coordinate 52,384,372 downwards.
GATGTGAGGCACGTGGGGAAGCTTGAAATCATGCACAAAGACATACACTGAATTGTATGTTCGGTCTTGAAGCCGTGAGGTACAAAAGTGATCCGATCATGCTTCTATATTGTTTTTGATCCATGGGTTCACCATCTTCATCAAGTTCAAGTGTCATTGCTGTACCCATTGGTGTCCGGAGAGGCTTGCTTTTGTCCATGTTGAAGCACTTAAGAAGGTCTCTTGTATACTTCATTTGATGCACAAAGGTACCTTCCTTGGTTTGCTTGATTTGCAGCCCCAAAAAGTATATGAGTTCTCCCATCATACTCATCTCAAATTATGAACTCATCATAGCTAGAAGCACAACCAAAGATAATATCATCCACATACACTTGAACGAATAATGAGTCATTGCCATGCTTAAGCACAAAAAGAGTTTTATCAACCTTGCCCATGGTAAACCCCTTTTCAAGTAAGAATGTTTTTAACCTATCGTACCATGCTCTAGGGGCTTGTTTGAGACCGTACAAGGCTTTAGACAGTTTGTAAACATGATTAGGAAAATCAGGATTTTCAAAACCCGGTGGTTGCTTGACATAAACCTCCTCGTCTATGTAGCCATTAAGAAAAGCACTTTTAACATCCATTTGATATAACTTGAAACCTTTAGATAGAGCAAAAGCTAACAAAATTCTTATGGATTTTAATCTAGCAACAGGAGCAAAAGTTTCATCAAAATCTAGACCTTCAATTTGTGTGAAACCTTGAGCAATTAACCTAGCCTTATTCCTAACCACAACCCCATCCTCACTTTGTTTATTTTTAAACACCCATTTAGTTCTAATTAAAGTGTGACCTTGAGGTGAAGGTACAATTTTCTAAACATTATTTCTTTCAAAATTTTCTAACTCTTCTTGCATGGCATAATCCAAGATTCATTAGTGAGTGCGTGTGATATATTTTTGGGTTCAAAAGAAGCAAAAAAAGCAGAATGAGTGTCAGAGTTTGGATTGAAAAACCTGGACCATGTAACTCGCTCGTGCAAGCTCCCAATGATTTGTTGTGGAGGATGACTTTTGAGGATTAGGAGGGGAGTAGACACTTCACAAGCTCCTTGTTCTTCATATTTATCATAGATCGAAGAACTTGTGACTTGAGGACGATCTGTACCAGTTGCAGTAGTTGTTGGTGCTGGTTGTGGTGCAAAATCAGCAGCATGATCAACGTCATTTGCTTCTGAATTTTCAGGCAGCGACACCACTTCAATGAAAATAATGTCTCCCTGCGGATATAGTTCTGGACCTGCAATATTAGAGCTAGTACCTAGGCTAGCTTCATCAAAAGAAACCTCACAAGTCTCCACAGTTTCGTTAGTGTCAAGTAAAAGCACACGGTAGCCTCTAGTATGAGATGGATAACCAAGAAACATGCCATCAATAGATCTAGCTTCAAATTTATCAATATTACCATGTTTCTTAACAAAGAATTTACAACCAAATACCCAAATGTGTGTGACACTAGGCCTATGTCTAAACTGAAGTTCATATGGTGTTTTTCCAAGCTTAGCACGCAAGAAAACACGATTTGAGACATAACAAGCGGTTGCAATTGCATTTGCCCAAAATTTTCTAGGAGTTTTTGTGTGACCTATGTGTGCTAAATACATTGGCTTGTAGTGAATACATTGGCTTTGATGATAAAAGTTCTGAAATTCTGCTAAAACACTTTTTTAGCAAAGTCCGACTCTAGCTCCGAGCTTCTGCAATGTCCGACAATAGGTTCGACTTTCTTTGTCTAGGTACGACATGTTTTTGGGTAGCTCCGGTGAGCTTTGTCTTTAGCTCCGACATGTCTTTGATAGCTCCGGCATGTCGTTGTTAAGCTCCGATATGTTTTGTTAGGTCCGACTTATGTTGGTTAGCTCCGGCATGTTTTCTAGCTCCGACGCTAGGTTGTACTAGCTTTGGTGAGCTCCGGCGCTAGGTTGTACTAGCATTGGTAAGCTCCAGCGCTAGGTTGTACTAGCTTTGGTAAGCTCCGGTGCTAGGTTGTACTAGCTTTGGCAAGCTCCGGCTCAAGCTTCGGTTAGTTTTGGCAAGATTCAGAGCTTGATTGCAATGTTCTTGTTTTTGCTGTGAATTGTTTCGAACTTGCTTTACATTGTTGGAAATATTGCTTAGTATTCTTTTACTAAGTTTTTGGTGTGTTTTGGTTGATATGGTTGATATCATTTTACTGTGTTTTTGCAACATGCTTATGTGAGATGCTCACGTAAGGTGTTGTGTTCGGAACTAACTTGAGTCAAGTCGCAGACTTGGGTCGTACAGATTGGTTGTTTATTCATGTGCAGGTGTTGCTTGAGGTAAATACATGGCTGGTGACGGGATCTAATGAACTAGTCTTAGGGAAAAGATGAGGTTCAACAAACAAGTTCGGGAGGAATTGTGGTTGAGTTGATCAGGAGGTTGCGCTGCATGTTTGAATCAAGAACAATGCATATGAAGGTATCATGGACTTCGTTGGAAGATGTTTGCACGTGTGCAAGGAGTGAATGGACGTGTCTACATGGTTCCGAGGCGTGATGAAGAGATGTGGACGTAAAGAATTGGTCAGAAAGGTCCAACCGACTACATTATGGACTCAAGCTGCGGCTGAGTCGTGTTTGACTCAAATATAGAAAGATTTGAGTTGGTTATGATAGGATTTCATGTGGGTCACAAATTTGAGTTGTTTTAGGAATGTGAGATATGTTCCTAAGGTGTTTGGAAGTCTTAATATTGCTTCTATCTGCGTATAGAAGAGTCCTAAGCAGTTATGGAAAGTTTCGATTCGTGATTTGAGTAGGATTAGAGTCCTAGTTGAGATTGGGTTGGCCTAAGGGCTGGTTATATAAGCAAGGGAGGCCAGAGCTCATGGGTGACGATTTTGGAGCTTCTCCTATTATGGTTATATCAATAAAATTCATAGTTTGAAGGAACTTTTGTGCCTTGTTCGTCCGACTTGTTCCAGACAAGTTTTTCTCATCGGGTTTCTGCACAGCACTACCTTTCTATGGTGGTTTTATCATTACTCCAGTTTTACAAATACAATTGACGTGATTCTTTTTGGGTTGTCTTCACAACTTGATTATCTATCATCTATCAAAATTTCACGATCATTGGATTTGTGGTTTCTGATCTACATGAGTTTCTTTGCAGCGTTCCAAAACTGTTTTTCTCGGGTATGACAGATTGACCTTTGTTCAATCTTTCAATCGTAACTTGAGTTTCTCTCGACGGATTTGAGTGATTCTTGTTGTGTCGTCTTTGTTACTATATTATCTCTGATATATATCACTTTCGTCATGCTGAAACACATTTAGATTAGTCTCACACACGATTTCTTTAACAGATCGTTTTTCTTCCGAAGAGGTTGGGATTTAATTGTTTCCGCCGCGTAAGATTTTTTTAATCTACCATTCACCCCCCCTCTGGTATATTTTCTCGTGCTCTTCGATCCTACAATTGGTATCAGAGCTACGGTTTTCTAATCTTTGTGACTTGCACGTATTTTGACTAATCATCATGGAAAAATACTCTGCCAAACCTTGTGTGTTTAGTGGTATTGATTTTCAGGTTTGGAAGGCACGTATGGAATCCTTCATCTAGGCTCAAGGCTTCGCAATATAGGAGAAGGTATACAAGCCTTATGAAGTGCCGTCAAACGATCAAGTTACAACTACAAATCTGAGAGATATCGACAACAACAACAAGGCTCGGAACTTGATCATACAAGGATTAACTCAAAGCGACTTCGACCGTGTTGCACACCTCCGATCTGCATACGATGTGTGGAAAGCACTTTGTGACTACCACGAAGGATCCAACACGATCAAGGAGGTAAGGCAAGACATGTTCAAGAAAGAATACATGCACTTCGAGATGCAACCTGGTCCTACTTCCCGGGATGAAAAGCAAACAAGGACGAAGCACTCCTCTCCAAACGATAAGAAGAAAAAGAAGGGTTTTACAAGACGTCAATTGGTGAGCAGTTATATCTCCGCACTTCAAGAACTTGGCTCAAGCGATGTGGACATTGGAAGTGATGAAGACGAAGATGATTTGGCAAACTTGTGCTTCATGGCGGGCAAATCAAGATCAAGTATGGAGGATGCAGAACACAACAGCGACAATGAAGAGGTATGTCCTACTTGCGAAGAAATGTGTGATGCTATTTCTCGTTCCACTATTATAGTTAAGAAAAAGGACAAAAAACTTAAGGATAGTCCTGCTAAAATTGAATCACTAGAATCTGAAATCAACCGTTTAAAAACTTTGATTCCTAATGATGATGCATGTCCCTCATGTGATTTAATATATGAACAAATGTCCTCATTAAGAAGTGCGCACACCTCCACACTTGATAAAATTGAGTTAGAAATTGAAAAGAATAGAGAGCTTGCTGCACTTAATGATAAAAACTTGAAGATGCTAGCTGTTCTACATTTGATTTGCATTGTTCTACTTGTGATGATCTTGATAAGAAACTACAAGATGCTATGAATGAAATTTCTATATTGAACAATGCTTTACGTTCTCATGAAGTTAAATTTTATTCCAATTGCAAATTAAAAGGAAAAAATTCATGTGAAAATTGCCTTGATCTGTCCAATAAACTTGATAACATGCATAGGACATAAGATCGGTTTTGTAATGGGAATAAGAACCTAAACTTACTGCTGAATTCTTCCAAATCTTGCAATGATAAAACTGGTTTAGGTTTTGATTCTCATGCTCATGCTAAGGCACATCCACCTAAAACTGTAAAGTCATTAGGAAGTGGTTTGATTCAAACAGTTCCTAAACAAAAAGAAGTGGTTTTCAAATCTGCAGGAGTGTTCTCTCATTCAGTTTTAAATAAAAATGTTGCTTGCTCATCTAGACATGAACACAAAGTTAAGTTTCATTGTACCTATTGTGGTAGAGATGGTCATGTCATAGATTTTTGTTATAGGCTAGATAAACAACAGAAAAAGGAAAGAATGATTGCTAGATCTCATAACTTTCATGCAAAATTTGCTGCAATTGCTAAGCCGAATGATAGGAACATGCAATCTGTTGTAATGAGTCGAAAACATGCAAAGGTTGCTCCCAAACCTACATTTTTTTGTGCTACACATGTAACATTTTGTAGGACAGTAGTTGGGTACAAAAATCTGTTGTTTTATCTCAGCTTTCGCGTGTTATTCCTATTGGACATCGTGTGACTCAGTACTGGATTCCTAAATGCCTTTTAACTAACCCCAGAATTGAGTCATCGACGTATTGTGCTTCTATGTAGGTTACATGCTTGAGGAAGGAGAACATTTGGATTGTGGAGTCAGGTTGCTCACGCCACATGACCGGTAACAAAGAATGGTTCTCCTCCCCCTCTTTTGTGTCATGTGTAGAGAATGTTACTTTTGCTGATAATTCTTCAACTCCTATAATTGCTAAGGGTTCGGTTAGAGTAAATGACCACTACACTTTGAAGGATGTGGTTGTCTAAGTGTTTGATACGACACTTCCCACAGACCTGGTAAGAAGCAGCCCGTGGAGGTTCTTTTATGGTTGTGGTACGCAGAGATCAAGATCAAGATGATGACACCAGACATTTACGTGGTTCGGGCCGCCTGAGCGTAACGCCCTACTCCACGGGGTTTGTGTTGCTGTATTGCGAGCTGGTAAGCTGGGATCAGATCGAATGAGGTGTCCCCTGAGTTCGTGCGGTACAACCCTTTTATAGTTCTAAGGAATGACGGTTACAAAGCATGTCTGGCCCGACATGTGGCCCTGGCGTATTTAATGGCCTAATACATTGTCTAAAGAGTATTAAGCATGATTAATAGTGTGATAACATGCCTTAATGGCCGTGTTACCCCTATTAACAGTGCTCTGATTGTGTGTCATTAATATAGCATTAATGATATATAATCAGGCCTTGTAGCTGCCGCATTAACTATCCTTGATTGTCCGTGTTGGATGAGTTCTTCTTGTATTCCCGTTGATGATGAAGGTCCGGAGGCTTCACACGTGGCAGTTCCGGAGCTTTCCCTTGTGGGAATGAAGGTTCGGGACTGCTGTACACGTGTCGGTACCGGAGCTCCTTTCTGCTGGGGGTTAGGTCCGGAGCCATTGTACACGTGTTGACGCTGGAGCTTCCGGTTGTTGGGAGTTTAGGTCCGGTCTTCTTTTACACGTGTTAGCTCAGGAGCTAACCACATGAGGGGAGCGGGTCTGGTGCAGCGTGACATGTGGGACCTGAAAGGACCTTTGACTCCGACGACTGGAACTTTCTTGCACTTCTTGTGGTATCGCGGGGTATCCGATACGCAGGGTACCGACAGTGGCCCCCGGGCCCACTTTTGGGAAGAACCCTTTGAGTTAAGTTATTATGTCGGAGGTGGGCCCATTCTCACTTTGATTTTTAAAAGTCCTATGATGCGCCAATAGAGTGACGGACCAGGAGTGAACCTTCGATGTGTGCCTTGTTATGAATGCGGCAGAGGAGATCTTTGAGTGTGGATCTCACGCAATTGAAGGTCGCCGGTTCCCAACACGAAAATCGTATCGGTTCCGCGCGCCCTGTCAGAGCGCCGACCTTGGGTTTCCGGCCGCTCATCATGGCAATGGCTCGCCTTGGGTAAGAACCTCGATCTCTTCGCTGGGGTGGCCCCAGGCACACTCATCATTGACGGGGTAGATTTTTGAAAAGTGCCTTTGATCTCACTGCGGTTTCCATCCAAGCATTGCAGAGGCTTACTTAAGAGGGAAAGTGTGCACAGTTTGAGGACTCTTTAAGCCTTCGATCATATTTGTTCTCAAAGCCTCCCAAACTCTGCCTAACCTCCCTTCCTATGCTCCGCTTTGTCGCGATGGAGTTGGGTCTCCCCAAGAGCCGCCTCAAGAGCGATGATGATCTGAAGAAGGTCCGGACCTACATGGGGTGGTCCAGCGACTCCTTTAACCATTTGGTCCACGCCGGCAAGCTCCCGTTCAAGAAGGAGTGCAATGGTGATATGGTGTACTTCAAAGCATACGCCATGGTGGGATTCATTCCACCTTTCTCTTCTTTTCTTTTAATGTTGCTAGACTTTTATGTTCTACAGTTGTATCACCATGGCCCCCATTCTCTTCTCCTCGTGGCGACATTCGTCCACTTTTGCGAGATGTGGTTGGGTATTCCCCCTGCATCGAGCTATTCTGCACCTTCTTCACCATCCACACCACCGGGAAGGGGAGTGATCTTTTTGGCTTATACTATTTTATGACGCGCAAGAACTGCCCCTTCAAATACTTGAAGTCGTTTCCTTCTGGCAAGTGGGATGACTGGAAGAAAGATTGGATCATCATTGCAGTGGAGGAGCACGAGAAGTTGGAGCTACCCGAAGGTCTCCCCAATGTTGACACCGACGCCTGGAGTGTAGTTCCGGTGTTGTCAAATTCCTTCAACCCCATCTTGACCAGGATCTGCGAATGCGTGGAGGGTGAAGTGACTCCCCAGATGGTCTTCTGCAACTTCCTGGTCAATAGATGGGCTCCGTTGAAGAAGAGTGAGAAGCTCGCGTGGGCCCTTAACAGCGTGATGGATGATGACCAGATTGAAACCGGACTGAATCCAACTTGGATGAAGAATCTTTGGAGTTTCATCTTAAGAAATTCCAGTATGGGATAAATGTCAACGGTGACAACTTAGTTCCGCCAGTAGCTCTGCTCCCTCTGAACATGGAGGCACAGTTCAGTAGGGAGCTCTGGAGGAGTATGCCGGTGCTTGACGACCTTGGTGAGGTAGAAAGGCGTCTGACCACAAGGTTGGTGATCCCTGGGGATTCCGAGGGTGGTCCTGCCTCCGCCCCGAGCTGGAAGACTGAAGACACTGGCAGGGGCAAGGGTAAAGAGCCAGTTGAGCCCTCCAACCAGAAGAGGAAGTTGAAGCACACTAATGGGAGGTGTGTCAGACCTGCTCCTTCTACCACGGCTCCTTCTCCTCGTCGGGGGAGGTCTTCTGCAGCTACCCCTACCCCGGTGCCAGCGACTTCAAGAGGTGTCAGCTCCGGGCACGCGACCCCGGCCTCAGTGCTGTCTAAAAGCTCCAGGTTCGGGAGTTCTTCCCGGCCAAGAGAAGCTCCGACAGAAAGGACTCCGGCTACTGCGAGTGGTACTCAACTGAGGTCCGAAGCCGTAGTTTCACCGGACTTGGTGGGCTCTAGCTCCGGGCCTCAGAAGAAAAGGTTCCGAGGCGACTGGGGTGGCAACATCCCTAGGTAAGCATTGATTGCTCACCCTGAAATGCCAGTCTTTTTTAATGTGTCTTTAATCTTCTCTTCCCTTTATTTCTAGGGTGTCGAAGAAGGGATCAGAAACTTCAGCGCCTGTCACGGCAGCTAGGGCTGCACCTGCCGAAGCTCTGGCTTCAAGCGTTGAGCCTCCTCGTCAAGCGGAGGCGGATGTTGTGACAGCTCCGGCGCCAACTGTCGTGAGCTTGGACTCAGAGTCCTCGCCCGAAGCTCTTGTGGTAGCGCCGGACCATGGGATAGAAGTTGAAGATGTCCCCCTGGCAACGGTGGTGGAGGTTGATGCTCCAGCACTGGCGATGCCAGAAGTTCCAGCCTTTGAGCCGGAAGCCGTCGGAGTCCTGGCCGTTGAGCCAGGGATACTTGAAGGTACGGCGGATGAGTCGAAAATGGTTGAAGGTTCGGCCCTTGGGCTGGATGATTTTGAAGATCCGGCAGTTGGGCCGGAAATGGTTGGAGCTCCGGTAGCTGCACTGAAAGCAACTAACATGCCGGCGTCGGGCCAGCCCCGGCTGCTGCTCCGGAGGTAGTTGTCTCGGAGGTGCCTGGGCCAGAGCCGGAGCAGCTTGAAGAATTGGCGACAGGTCCTCCGCCTTCGGAGCCAGCGACAGAAGACCCTGAGGTGGCGCCTTCAACTGCTCCAGAGGTGGAAGTTCCCCCAGTGGGTTCTTTTGTTGCCACTGAAGTGAACGTGCATCTAGGAATCCCTTGTGGGTTTTGGATGACAAGCAAATGAAATCCTAACCACTTTGTTGAGATGAGCACAGGTTTTAATGTGAAAATAAGAAAAGTGCCAAAAAGAAGGGAGAATGAGGGGCAATATGGAAATGAGCTCAAGGAACAAGTGTAGTAGATCATTGTGTATAGAGTGCGTTAAAGAAACACACTCCAACAGCTCAAACACAAATAAACATACACACTGCACAAGTTTATACAGGACCGGACTAGTCCGACTGACACCAGACTAGTCCGATATCTCTCTTCACAATATCGAACAAGTCTGATATCACCACGGACTAGTCCGATATCTCTCTGACTAGAATCCGACTAGTCCTCCTCAGTGCAGACCAGTCCTCAAAACACTTCACAAGCTGCACAAAATCAGACAAGTCCGATCACACAACGGACTAGTCCGATATCGTTCTGATGTAAATCGGACAAGTTCGATATTGGCACGGACTAGTCAGAAAACCCTCTGACCTAAATCGGAAAAGTCCTCCAAGTGCGTACTTGTAACCCAATTCACCTAGGGTTTCACTAATCCAGACAAGTCCGATGGTTACCAAACTAGTCCGAAGATTTCCAGAAGTGAAATCGAACAAGTCCGCTCCTAGCTGGACTAGTCCGATATTTCGGGGCACTTAGGGTTTGCTACACACAGCACACCGGACTAGTACGGTGTCCGCCACGGACTAGTCCGATCTTTCTAAACCCTAACGGTCACTTTTAGAAACCCCATATAAATAGATGTGCATAGCCCAACTTTAATATCTCTCGACCTCCAGCGCCGTCACACCTCCCAAGAGCCTTAAAAACACATCTCTTCACGAAATCACAAGCCACAAAGATCAATCCCTTGAGGATACACTTTGGAACATTGGAGAGACATGATTCATCACTCTTGAGCTCTTGGTTTGATTCCCTAACACACTCTTGTGATTTTAATTGTAATCTTTTGAGTGTGTTCTTGGTGGAGTTCTCATTGTAATCTAGGGGAGCCCTCAACGTGTGAGAAGGCCCCTTTAATTTGGTTATTTACCCCTTGTGATAAGAGAAGAGGATTGGCCTTCATGGCAATCCGACGAGGGTAGGGTTGGAGAAGACCCGGTCCTTTTGTGGACTCCTCAATGTGGATGTAGGTTGCCTCTGTGGGAACCGAATCACGGGATAAACTGCTTGTGTTCTTACTTTGTGTTCATTGTTCATATACATCACATAAATCTAGGGTTTCAATCAATCTTTCTTACTTTACATTGAATCATTAAATATAAGATTGAATTGTGATATACCCTAGTCCATAATTGTGCAACACTTCAATTACAAATATATTTCCGCTGCATACATTCTTGAATCAAATTAATCAATCAAACTTGATTAACCTAGTCGGTACACACCGGACTAGTCCGCACCTGATCGGACTAGTCCGATATCTCGAGTTTTGATCTGGTTGTTAAGTGTTGCAGGTTCCGACAAAGTTCAAAAAGGCCTATTCACTCCCCCCCACTAGGCCACATTCAATTGGTATCAGAGCGGGTTCTTCAAGAAAGAGACTAATCGCTCAAAGAGATCATGTCAGACATGAAGGATGTACAAAAGAACAACAACCAAGAGAAGGTTGATGATGATAAGAATCTAAAAGTGGAGAAGCTCCTCGAAGCCATTCAAGACTTCGAGGATGACGATGAGGGGACGCTTGAACTAAAGGCGCTCCTAAGAAAGAAGACTCTTTCCAAAGGGAATGTGAAAGTCGAAGATGAAAATAAGAAGAACGGGAGTAGTCACACCGACTACTCCCGATATCCTTTCAACTACGATCGTCTTAATTCTAGCAATAATCACTATTTGTCTATCCCTCTAGGAAAAGCCCCACACTTCGATGGAAGTGATTACTCAATGTGGAGGAAAAATATGAAAATGCATCTATTTTCTCTCAATCCAAGTCCGTGGATTATTGTGTGCACAGGGATAGATATCCCAGACGATGACGAAGAGCTCACACCAAGCCAAGAGCAGACAATTCATCGAAATGCTCAAGCCAAGGTAGTCATTACTTCTTCGCTGAGTCAAGACGAGTTCACCAAGGTGGATGGACTCGAGATTGCAAAGGAGATCTAGGACACATTGCAAACTGTACATGAAGGTGATCGTCATGTGCGTGAAGCGAAGATCAAAATGATCGAGGGTGAATTGGGAAGATTCGCAACTGAAGAAGATGAGTCGCCTCAAGATATGTACAACCGACTTAAGACGCTCTCAATAAGGTTCGATCATGCATAAGCAAGAAGTGGAACCACCACGAGGTGGTGAAGCTCATCCTTAGAGCTTTCATGCCTCGCAATGTCACCTTATGCTCAATGATTAGAGAAAGCCCCGAATACGAGGGAATGACTCCGGATGAGCTACTTGGAAAAATCATAAATTTCGAGATGATGGAAAAGCAAGCAAAGCATGTCAAGTAAATTGCCGACCTCACCTTGGCAAAGAAGAAAGAGGTTGCTTTAAAATCCACCCTCAATCCCTTATCTAAAGAAGCACGAGAAGCACAACTAGAAGAAGACGGTGATGATGAGAGCAGTGATTTGGATGAAGATGACATGATACTATTCATGAAGAAATTCAAGAAGATGATGAAGAAGAGACAAGGTGCTAAATCAAGTGAAGGAAAATACAAGGAAAGATCAAAGCCAAAGTTGAGGCAGGCATGCTATAATTATCGTGAGTATAGCCATTTTATAGTTGATTGCCCATATGAAGAGAACAAGAAGAAAACCAAAGAAGCAAAGCCTCAACCAAAGAAGTTCTTCAAGAAGAAGAAACAAGCCGAACAAGCGCACATAGGGAAAGAGTGGGACTCAAATGATGGGTCCTCATCATCATCAGAAGAAGAGATGGCTAGCATAGCCATCGAAAAGACATCCAAGAAGTCTACTCTCTTCCCTAAACTCGGCGCATGGAAGGGGAATGGCACTTGCCTCATGGCAAAGGAAGGTAAACGCAAGGTAACAACAAAACCCTCCTCCATGCATTCCTATTCCAGTGATAGTGACATTAATAGTGATAATGAAGATATGCTCATTGGGTTAGTGAAAGTGCATCTAGGAATCCCTTGTGGGTTTTGGATGATTTATGACAAGCAAATGAGATCCTAACCTCTTTGTTGAGATGAGCACATGTATTAATGGGAAAATAAGCAAAGTGCCAAAAAGAAGGGAGAATGAGGAGCAATGTGGAGAAGAGCTCAAGGAAAAAGAGTAGTAGATCATTGTGTGTGGAGTGTGTTAAGGAAACACACCCCAAGAGCTCAAACACAAATAAACACACACACATTGAACAAATCTATACAGGACCAGACTAGTCCGACTGACACCGGACTAGTCCAATATCTCTCTCTGCACAAGATCAGACAAGTCCGATTTCACCACGGACTAGTCCGATATCTCTCTGACTAGAATCGTACTAGTCCTCCCTAGTATGGACTAGTCCTCAAAACACTTCACAAGTCACACAAAATCGGACAAGTCCGATCACACACCGGACTAGTCCGATATCTTTCTGATGTCAATCAGACAAGTCCGATATTAGCACGGACTAGTCCGAAAAACTCTCTGACATAAATCGGACAAGTCCTTCAAGTGCGAACTTGTCCTCATAACCACTTAGGGTTTCACTGTCCGGACAAGTGCGATGACTATCAGACTAGTCCGAAGATTTCCAGAAGCAAAATCGGACAAGTCCGCCCCTAGTCGGACTAGTCCGATATTTCGGGACACTTAGGGTTTGCTACACACAGCACACCGGACTAGTCCGGTGTCCACCACGGACTAGTCCGATCTTTCTAAACCCTAACGGTCACTTTTAGGAACCCCATATAAATAGAGGTGCACGACCCAACTTTAATCTCTCTTGAAACCTAGCACAGTCACACCTCCCAAGAGCCTCAAAAACACATCTCTCCACGAAATCAAAAGCCACAAAGATCAATCCTTTGAGGATACACTTCGAAACATTGGAGAGACACATTTCATCACTCTTGAGCTCTTGGTTTGATTCCCTAATACACTCCTATGATTTTCATTGTAATCTTTTGAGTGTGTTCTTGCTGGAGTTGTCATTGTAATCTAGGGGTGCCCTCAACGTGTGACAAGGCCCCTTGAATTTGGTTATTTACCCTTTGTGATAAGAGAATAGGATCGGCCTTCGTGGCGATCCGAAAAGGGTAGGATTGGAGAAGACCCGGTCCTTTTGTGGACTCCTCACCATGGATTTAGGTTGCCTCTGTGGGAGGCGAACCACGGGATACATTGCTTGTGTCTTGCTTTGTGTTCATCGTTCTTATTCATCACAACAATCTAAGGTTTCAATCAATATTGCTTACTTTACGTTGAATCATTAAGTATAAGATTGAATTGTGATATATTGTAGTCCATAATCGTGCAACACCTAAATTACAAGTATATTTCCGCTGCATACATCGTAGAATCAAATTAGTCAATCAAACTTAATTAACCTAGTCAGTACCCATCGGACTAGTCTGCACTTGACCGGGCTAGTCCAATATCTCGAGTTTTGATCTGGTTGTTAAGTGTTGCAGGTTCTGACAAATTCAAAAAGGCCTATTCACCCCCCCCCTCTAGGCCACATTCAAATGATATCAGAGCAGGTTCTTCAAGAAAGAGACTAATCGCTCGAAGAAGATCATGTCAGACATGAAGGACGTACACAAGAGCAACAACCAAGAGAAGGTTGATGATGACAAGAATCAGAAAGTTAAAAAGCTCCTCGAAGCCATTCAAGACTTCGAGGATGACGATGAGGAGATGCTTGAACTAAAGGCGCTCCTAATAAAGAAGACTCTTTCCAAAGCGAAAGTGAAAGTTGAAGATGAAAAGAAGAAGAAGGGGAGTACTCACACCGACTACTCCCGATATCCTTTCAACTATGATCGTCTTAATTCCAGCAATAATCATTATTTATCTATCCCTCTAGGAAAAGCCCCACACTTTGGTGGAAGTGATTACTCAATGTGGAGGCAGAATACGAAAATGCATCTAATCTCTATCAATCCAAGTTTATGGCATATTGTGTGCACAGGGATGGATATCCCGGATGACGACAAAGAGCTCACACCAAGCCAAGAGCAGGCAATTCATCGAAATGCTCAAGCCGCAGCAGTTATTACCTCTTCGCTCAGTTGGGACGAGTTCACCAAGGTGGATGGACTCGAGATTGCTAAGGAGATCTGGGACACATTTACAAACTGCACATGAAGGTGATCGTCATGTGCGTGAAGTGAAGATCGAAATGATCGAGGGCGAATCGGGAAGATTCGCGATCGAAGAAGATGAGTCACCTCAAGATATGTACAACAGACTTAAGACGCTCGTCAACAAGGTTCGATCATACGGAAGCAAGAAGTGGAACGACCACGAGGTGGTGAAGCTCATCCTTAGAGCTTTCATGCCTCGCAACATCACCTTATATGCTCCATGATTAGATAAAGCCCCGAATACAACAGAATGACTCTGGATGAGCTACTTGGAAAAATCATCAATTTTGAGATGATGGAAAAGCAAGCTAAGCATGTCAAGGAAATTACCGATCTTACCTCGGCAAAGAAGAAAGGGGTTGCCTTGAAGTCCACCCTCAAGCCCTTAGATAAAGAATCACGAGAAGCTCAATTAGAGGAAGACGGTGATGATGAGAGCAGTGATTTGGATGAAGATGACATGATACTATTCATGAAGAAATTCAAGAAAATGATGAAGAAGGGACAAGGCGCCAAATCCAGTGAAGGAAAATACAAGGAAAGAACAAAGCCAAAGTTAAGGCGGGCATGCTATAATTGTGGTGAGTATAGCCACTTTATAGTTGATTTCCCATATGAAGAGAACAAGAAGAAGACTAAAGAAGCCAAGCCTCAACCCAAGAAATTCTTCAAGAAGAAGAAACAAGCCGAACAAGCGCACATAGGGAAAGAGTGGGACTCAAATGATGAGTCCTCATCATCATCAGAAGAAGAGATGGCTAGCATAGCCATCGAAAAGACATCCAAGAAGTCTACTCTATTTCCTACACTCGGAGCATGGAAGGGGAACGACACTTGCCTCATGGCAAAGGAAGGTAAATGCAAGGTAACAACGAAACTGTCGGTACCCTGGGTACCATATACCCCTTGGGATTTCAAAGATCTCAAGGGAAAGTCACCCACTTGATTTGAAGACCTTCGGAGGCCCACATGTCAGACATGTCCGGACCCGCTTCTCCAACATGGTTAGTCCCAGGGTCGCCATGTGTACTATCAAACCGGAGCTACCGCCCGCAAGGGGGGAAGCTCCGGGCTATGTACCGAAGTGGCACCCCCGGACCTAACCCCAGACCGAGGGAAGCTCCGGTGCTGACACGTGTCAGCTAACACCGGAGCTTTATGTTCTCCACAGTGTGCTCCGGTGCTGCCACGTGTCCAACCGTCGGATCTCCAGCCTCTAACCTCCGGAAGACTCCACAACGGCTCCGGATCTTCAATGGGGAATCAAGGACTTCAAGACCCGACCAAGTGTCATTAATACTGCATTAATGACACACGATCGGATGACCTTAATTACCAGTAACGGTGCTTTCAAAGCCCATAACTTGGTCATTAAGGGTAATCAAACGTGTTGAATGTATATCAATATCAGTAACCGCCGAGGCCACATGTCGGGCCAGGCTAACTTGTAACGGCCTGCCTTGTACTATAAAAGGAAAGGCCGACGATACATAGGACACGCGCTCTAGAGACTCTCCACACTCTAGACATACATCCAATACTACATCAACACACCCCGTGGAGTAGGGTATTACGCTCAGGCGGCCCGAACCACGTAAATTCTTGTGTCTCCTACGTCATTTACAATTCACCTTCTTGAATCTCCGCGCGCCCACATTGAACCTCAAACTCCTCTAACACTTTAGTAGTGTCGGGAGATCTGCTGGATCCAAACCTTCGATAGTTGGCGCGCCAGGTAGGGGCGCCTGAGATTTCGAGAATGGTGAACTCAGCTGCTGGATCATCCAACGGTCAACCTGCTGTTCAAGCTGTTGGGGGCAATCCCTCCAATATGCAGCTACCAGCAGGAGCCTCAGTGCCAGCAGGAGTCACACTCCCACCACCACCACCACCGCCTCCACCAGCAAATCAAGTTGGGCAACGCGATGGTGCACCGTCGTCAATCACTGTGTCGACAAATCATGACAACCTGGAACATGCGCTCCATGCAGCGCGTGCTCTTCTCCAACGCCCACCACCTCCGGATGCATCCCGGGATGCACTGGAGCAGTGGAGGGCCGATGTGGAACATTTGGTTGCAGCAGCAGCCGAACACATCAGCAACTAGGGTCCTCCTCCTTCAGGACGGGCCCCATCGCAGCGGCGGACCTTGTCTGGCAGACTTGGTCCGCACGTTTCCAACAACAGGAGACGTGTTGCATCACAGCAAGTGACGTCATTGCCCTCCGGGGCACGACGCACTCACACGGTATCCAGGCTTTCAACTCATGACCTCCGGGCGGAGCTTGATCGCCGATACCGCCAATAGGACGGCCGAGTCCATATTGAGCGTGCTCGTGAAAAACGAGAAGCTCAAGACGTTCCTGCTCCTGAAGGAATAGGAGGCGGCTGTTCAGCCCTGGCTATGCATCTGCGTATGGTCAGGTGGCCACAGAAGTTCCGGCCTCACCTACCGGAGAAGTTTGACAGGACCGTCAATCCCGTCGAATTCCTTCAGATTTACTCCACTGCTATTTTGGCAGCAGGAGGAAATGAGGCCGTAATGGCCAATTATTTCCCAGTGGCTTTAACTGGGACCGCCAGGTCCTGGTTTATGAGCCTTCCACCCAACTCCATCAACAGTTGGGAGGAGTTGTGCCGGCAGTTCACCGCCAACTTCGGGAGTTCATACACCCGACCAGGCACTGAACTGGACCTTTTTGCAGTCGTGCAAAAAGGGGGAGAATCCCTGCGATCATTCATCCAGAGGTTCTCTCAGGTACGAAACACTATCCCTTCTATCTCTAGCGCCTCTGTCATTGTGCCATTCAGACAGGGTATACGGGACAAGAAGATGCTGGAGAAACTGGCAATCAAGGAGATCACCAGTGTCACGGAACTCTTCAGTTTGGCCGACAAATGTGCCAGAGCTCCGGAGGGCCGTGAGATGCACTCCAAACCAACTCCGGAGGGTCACAAGAAATCCTCCAAAGAAGAAGCCGCTACCTCCGGGAACGGCAAGAAGAAGAAAAAGACCAACGGCAAGAAGAAGTCGTCGGTCGGTACATCCAATGTTGCAGCTGCTGCAGCTCCGGGTGGCCGGGGCCACGCCCCGAGAAGCAACCTTGACTGTCTTCTGAAGACGGTGGCAAGCCCAAGGTGTGGTGCCCAATTCACAAAATGGGCAACCACAGTTTGGAAGACTGCCGGGAGGTCCAAAACCTTGCCGAGTGCTACAACAAGCGCCGGGAAGAATCTCCTTTCCGACAGAGGGAAGGAAAGAAAAAAGTCGATGAAGCTCCGTCTGAAGAGGAGTTAGGTTTTCAGGATCCCAAAAAGGTCCTGAAGGTCGTCTACACCTCCGTCGACGACGATTCCGACGTCTCTGACAACGAGCGTCAGAAGACCATGAACACCATTTTTGGTGGATCATGGGACATCACCTCCCGCCGCGTCATCAAGACTATGCGTCGGGATATGGCTGCTGTAGCTCCTACAGTCAGGCGGAGCCTCATCGGAAGTGGATGGACACAGCCATCACTTTTGATGCTTTGGACTGCCCTCAGAGCATGGTTGGAGCAGGTCAGTTACCTTTGATGGTATCTCCTACCATCAATAACATCCAGCTCCACCATGTCATGGTAGACGGAGGTTTGGGACTTAACCTCATAAGCTTCGAAGCTTTTACCAAGCTTCAGCTCCGACCTTTGGATCTCCACCCATCTTGACCTTTCTCCGGAGTAGGTCCGGGAGCCATTACACCACTCGGAGCTATTACTCTCCCCGTTACCTTCGGGACACGGGAGAAGTACCGCACCGAGAAGTTGGTCTTCGACGTCGCTCAGATCAACTTACCCTTCAATGCCATCTTGGGTAGGCCTGCCCTGTACAAATTCGTGGCAGCTGCTCATTATGGATACCTGGTGTTAAAGATGCCAACACCAGTGGGCGTTCTCCGGATCCACGGAGATCGTACTGTCGGAGTAACTGCTCTGGAAGAACTCCATGCACTCACCACGGCGCAAGAGGAGGACTCCAGGCAGGAGCAAGCTCCAAAACCCCCGAGCATTCATCAACGAGGCTCGACTTCTGCACCTCGTGTGCAGCCAAGCGGCGACACCAACATTCCCATCAAAGTCGTCCAAATTGGTTCTGATGCCGCTCAGACCACCCGTATATCGGGGGGATTGAACGACAAATAGGAACTCACGCAAATCACTTTCCTCCGGGCTAATGTCGACGTGTTTGCCTGGCAACCGTCACAAATGCCTGGGATCCCCAGGGAAGTGATTGAGCACAATCTGAAGATCTACCCCGACGCCTGGCCAATGCATCAGAAGCCTTGGAAGCAATCTGTAGAGCGACAGAACTTCATTTGACAAGAAGTAAAGAAGTTGCTCGAAGCTGGATTCATCCGAGAAGTCTTCCATCGAAAATGGCTGGCAAACCCAGTCGTTGTGCCTAAGGCCCGCGGGAAGCTTCGGATGTGTATCGACTACACCACACTAAATAAGGCATGTCCAAAAGATCCATTCCCACTACCTAGAATAGATCAGATAGTGGATTCCACCTCCGATTGTGAATTACTGTGTTTCCTAGACGCATATTCTGGGTATCATCAAATCAGAATGTCTAGGGAAGATGAAGAGCATACCTCATTCATCACAGTAGATGGATTGTACTGTTATACAGCCATGCCATTTGGTCTCAAGAATATAGCTTCAACTTTTGTACGAGCTATGTACAAAACCTTTGAAGAACTCATTAGAGACATAGTGGAAGTGTACGTCGATGACATCGTGGTCAAGGTCAAGAACAAGGAGTCACTCCTTGACACCTTGCAGGCTGTCTTCGACAAGCTGCGGGCCACCCGCACAAAGCTAAACCCAGACAAGTGTGTATTCGGGGTTAGCTCCGGAAAACTTCTTGGTTTCCTGGTAAGTCACCGGGGCATAGAAGCTAATCCAGTGAAGATCAAGGCCATTGAAGACATGCGGCCACCAACCCGCATCAAAGATGTCCAAAGGCTAACTGGATGTCTAGCAGCCCTCAGCCGGTTCATTTCAAGATTGGCGGAACGGGCACTCCCCTTCTTCAAGTTATTGAGGAAGTCCGGACCATTCCAATGGTCCGAAGAAGCAGAGAAGGCATTCCAGGAGCTGAAACAGTTCCTCACCACCCTACCAATCCTGGTAGCTCCAAACCCTGGTGAGCTTTTGTTGCTTTACATTTCAGCAATTGACAAAGTCGTCAGTATGGTTCTGGTTGCGGAGAGACCAGAGCTACCCCATACTCAGGAATCCAGGCCCCTTCAGGAGGGTCCGGAGGTCCCTGAAAGCGAGTCTGGGTCCCAGCTCCCAGACACGAATCTACAAGAAGTTACTTCAGAAGACCCAGACCCCTCCGGGAGGGTCCAGGTCGCTTCTGAAGAAGCTCCGGGTTCCTTCAGCCAGGACCCGGAGGTCCTCGAAGAAAATCCGGATCCCTCCGGCAGGATCCGGGTCAGTGGAGAGAAAGCTTCGGGCCCCTCCGGGAAGGTTCGGACCATTTAGCGCCCGGTGTACTTCATCAGTGAAGTACTACATGATGCCAAGACTCGATACCTAGAGGTGCATAAGCTGCTCTATGCAGTTCTTATTGCCTCCAGGAAGCTTTGCCATTATTTCCAAGCTCACAAGATCTCAGTGTTGACTTCTTACCCACTTCGAGCAATCTTGCATAATCCCAATTCAACTGGGAATATTGCAAAGTGGGCAGCGGAATTGGCCGAATTTGATCTTGAATTCATTTCAAGGAAAGCAGTCAAGAGTCAAGCATTGGCAGACTTCGTGGCGGAATGGACTCCCTCTCCATCAAACCCTAGGGGCCCCAGCGAGCAGAAGCCGGAACACAAGGCTCCGGTCTTCACCGAGCCTCACTGGACCCTCTACTTTGACGGCTCCATGCAAAAGCAGGGGGCCGGAGCTGGAATCCTTCTCCTCGCACCAACCGGGGAGATGGTAAAATACATGGTACACCTTGACTTCAAGGCGACCAACAACATGGCGGAGTACGAAGCACTCATCTACGGACTAAAGGTGGCACTGTCATATGGTGTCAAGCAACTGCTGGTCAAGGGAGATTCACATCTCATCATTAAGCAAGTGAAGGGTGAATGCTCCTGCAACAATCTCTAGCTACCTGCTTACCTCCTTGAAGTCCAGAGGCTTCAGAAGGACTTCGAAGTCCTAGATCTCCACCATGTTCAGCGTGCCCATAATGCTGAAGCTGACGAACTCTCGACGAAAGCGTCAACCGGAGCCCCGGCTCCTGACGGAACTTTTGTCCGGAGGTTGTCAAAACCAACAGCTCAGCCTACTGAACTGAGCGAAGGGGGCGAGATCAGCATCCCGAAGCTGACGGTCCCAATGGCCCTGTTACCATGGCAGCCATCAAGGGTCGTAGGTGCTACCGGAAGCTCCGAGCAACCCAACACGCAAGACTCAAATGCTCAAGCTAGTTCCGATGCATGGATCTCGGAGATCCGGAGCTACTTGAAAGACAACATCCTTCCTGACGATGATGTATCCGCTGACCGGGTAGTCAGATTGGCTCAAAGATACACGTTGGTAGAAGGGGATCTCTATCGGCGCGGTGCCAATGGCATCCTAATGCGGTGCATCACAAGGGAAGAAGGCTGCGAACTCCTCACAGAAATCCATGGAGGCGAGTGTGGGAACCACGCGTCTTCCCACACACTGGTTGGTAAAGCCTTTCGGCATGGTTTCTACTGGCCTACAGCACTCCAGGATGCAACTGAGCTGGTGAAGAAATGTGAAGCATGTCAATTCATGCAAAGCAAATTCACACACCGGCTCAGCCCCTACAAATGATACCCCCTACATGGCCCTTTGCTGTGTGGGGGATGGACATCTTGGGACCTTTCCCAAGAGCCGTCGGAGGTTACAAGTTCCTGTACGTCGCCATTGACAAGTTCACCAAGTGGCCGGAAGCAACTCCAGTTGTGACAATCAACAAGCAATCTGCTATCAACTTTTTGCAGTCCATTGTTTGCAGATTTGGAGTCCCAAACAAAATCATCACTGATAATGGGACCCAATTCACAAGCTCTGCATTTCAAGGATATTGCGAAGACCTCGGCATACAAGTTTGCTACGCCTCCGTAGCTCACCCAGCAAGCAATGGCCAAGCCGAGAGAGCAAATGCTGAAATCCTTAAAGGACTCAAAATGCGCACTTATGAGCGCTTGAAAAAACATGGAGTCAACTGGATTGAAGAACTTACGCCCACCTTATGGGCCAACAGGACATCTCCAAACCGGTCAACTGGAGAGACACCCTTCTTCCTGGTGTACGGAGCTGAAGCAATCCTTCCTCTGGAAATCACCTTGGGTTCACTCTGGGTCCGGACCTTCGACGAAGCCACGCAGGACCAGCTCCGGCGTGAAGGCCTAGACCTCCTTGACGAGGGAAGGTGCCAAGCAGCTGTTCGGAATGCTCGATATCGCCAAGCCCTACGGCGCTATCATCAGCGGCATGTACACAACCGACAGCTTCAGAAGGCGATCTGGTGCTACGGAGAATACAATCCAGAGAAGGGTTAAACAAACTCTCCCCCAACTGGGAGGGACCCTTCCGAGTGATTAAAGTATCTCGTCCCGGAAGCGTTCGCTTGGCTACCGAGGATGGGACACCTCTCCCAAATCCTTGGAACATCGATCACCTCTGTAAGTTCTACACTTAATATCACGGAGGTGAGTATGTAGTAACTGGAGGTGTATGTTATAGAGTCATTGTACAGAGTCGGGTAGTTCCTCCGGGAGAACAGCCGAACCTTCCCCGGAAGGTCCGCAAAGTTCATGCAACACTTGCCACAGTCTCAGAACTAAAAGTGTGGCTAGCTACCCTGGGTCAAACAATAAATTAAACACGCTTAGCCTGGTTCCATACCCTAAGAGTGTACTTGTTTCCCCAGTACCCCGGACCTATAATGAAAGACATCTTCATATGAAACAGACTCCACGTGCATTTATTTTGTACAGGCTCAACATTCTTTTTTATTTTTCTCTTTCTTTTCTATAACAAAGACGTGCAATTCTTAAGAAATTTTAGTTCGACTGGTTCATATACGATTCGAGTTGTATTGTCGATTCTTTTGGATTCAAATATTGTTCATGGCCCACTTGCCTGAATACCGCCAAGCCAATCTAGGGCCGGAGTGTGCTATCGACTTAGCCTGTTCAAGCACCCTAAGTACGCCACTCTACCTACACCCAGGCGGGCCAAAGTAAGGTGGGTGTAAGGATCGAAATGCCCAAGAGGGGGGGTGAATTGGGCTTTCTTTCAAATTTTAAGACAATTAAAATCTACCAACTTAAAGCCCAATTCCCTATGCAATTAAACTATGCAATCAATGTAAATTAAAGTTGCGGAATGAAGATTGCATAAGAGTAAAAGGGAGAGGGATGCAAACGCTCAAGTGACACGGAGTTTATCCCGTGGTTCGGTAAGATCACAAGGATCTTCCTACATCCACGTTGTGGCACCCACCGAAGGGTTTTGCCACTCCCAAGTCACCGAGACAAGGGGGTTCTTCACTATTCTTCTCCGTTTGCCAACCTCGGCAAGGTGGAGCTCAAGCCTTGTACACTTTGGGATCCTCCGGGCTTCCACAATCTTCTTGGCAAGCTCCGGAAGTTGCACACACCAAGGGTCACTCCCTTTGGGCTCTCACTACACTAGAGACTCCAATCACCAAGAATGGAGGCACCCAAGCACTATCTCTAGCTAGTTCTAGCCTATCTCTTGGTGTACAAATGATGAACAAATGATGTGAAAGTGGTTGCTCTATTGCTTGAATGCTCTAGGATGTGTAGAGTATGTCTGGGCTTCAAGTCTTTTCGATTTGACAGGTTGAAGGGGTATAAATAGCCAGCCTCCACGAGATAGCCGTTGGAAAAGTAGGCTGACATCACTTCTCTGCGAACACCGGATGATCCGATGTCTCCCCTTCAGTTATCATCGGTCAAAGCCAAATTATCTGATGTCACTGTGTCAGATATGACCGTTGTTAGACCGATGTTGATCTGTCTTCTCATCGGATGATCCGGTGGCTCTTCCTCCAGAATTTTGCTTGATCTTGAGGCTCACTGGAGTGATCGACCGATGTATGTAAGTCTGCACATCGGATGATCCGGTGCTTCACTTGGTCCAATGGTATTGCAATCTGTGATGATGGACCGATGTCACTGAGCCACTCACATCGGATGATCCGGTGAGTGCATTTTTCTGAGGTCTTCTTCTTCAGTTGAACCAACTCGACCGATGTGTGTCAACTCAAAGACCATCGGATGATCCGGTGTGTTCAACTTGTTGACTTCGAGTTGTTTTGAGTTGTTCTTTTGGAATTTGAACTTGTGACCTCTTTGACACTTGTTTGAAATGTTGTTTTGATTGTCTTCAAGCATTGAGTGATATCAAGTTAGAGCTTTCACTTCTTGTCTTCATATGATTTGATTTGATCTCATTCGTTGATTTTATATGGGTCTCCAATGTAATTTTGATTTCATTTGATTGAGTGTTATTGAGACCTTGCATTCACAAATTCATTAGTAATATCGAATGGTTGTCATTAATCACCGAAACCGTACCTCATGGGGCCTAGATGCTTTCAATCTCCCCCTTTTTGGTGATTGATGACAACACAATAATTTGAAGCGCAATAATAATGAATTTGATGATAATACTCAAGTATATGTGCAATGAATACAGCATAAGACTCATTAAGCTTGTAAAACGCAAAAGAGATTTGTGGTGCGAAAATCTCAATTGATTAAAATCATAAGCAAATGAGACAAGTGAAAGAGTGCTTAATTAAAATTACAAAAGAGTACTCAAGCATGAATACAAAGGATAAGCACACACACACACTCCCCCTACACTCCCCCTGAGACTACCACTCCCCCTGACTCTTCTACATCTTCTCCCCCTTTGGCATCAAGACACCAAAAAGGGATCAGACCGCCTATAGACCCTGAGAGCTGGGCGCGAGGACGAACTGAGAACCGTCGCAGTCGTCGGAGCTGGAGTCGCCGGTCGTAGGAGCTGCCGGGGCGGCGGGAGCTGGAGGGTCCGCTGCCGGTGCTGGAGGAGAGGAAGCCAGTACTGGAGGTGCCGGTGGAGCTGGAGGAAGTGGAGCGCTCACCACGGACGCCGGCGTCTGCTGGAACAAGGTCGTCGCCGGCAGTGATGAGTGAATCGGTGCGCTGGATGCCAGAAGTGGTGACATACTGATTGAAGGTATAGGAGAAGTAGGCACCTGAGCAACACCTGGAGCCAGTCCCAGTCCAGGCTGCTGTGGAGGAAGGGCGATCCCGGTCTGAGTGTAAAGGTTGGTGATCAACCCTAGGATCCCCATCATGGCCTGCTGGGTCTGCTGCTGCTGGTCGAGGGTACGGCGGTGCATCTGATCTACCAGGTTGGTGAACCGGTCCGTATCCTCTCGCCTCTGACGAGCGATCTCCAGCTGCAGCTCCTGCTGCTGCCGCTGCAGCTGTGCCAGGTGAGCAGCCTGCTCTGCCCTGGCCTGCTCAGCAGCGAGCCTGTCCTGGCGCTGCTGCTCGATCATCTGCAGGAGGAGCGACGTCAGCTCAGACGGCTGCGTCACCTGCGCCTCGGACACAGGAGGTGGTGTCGGTGGCGGAGCAGCTGATCCTCCTGCCTCGGCGTCGTGCTGCCTCGGTGAAGGTGGAGGAGGAGGGAAGTACTCCTCGACACTATCGTCGGTGTCGCTCTCAGACCAGATGTGCTGCAGGTCCTCCCCCTGAGCCTCAGCCTCAGCAAGCCTCTCGTCCTCCCGCTCTAGGTCGGACCAGTCTTCCTCTGACAGACGGGCCCGGACCTGGCGCTCAACTGGACGACCAAGGCGACGGTCTCCAGGAGCAGAGGCACGATAGTGACTAAAGCGAGTCACACTCTCATCAGCTAGCCGGGCTTGTGCTGTATGTCCCTCAGGCACCACCATAGAGCAAATGTAACTAATCCAGTGCCCGTAGACCATCTGCCTCATCATGCCAATCCCATCCGTGATCACATCTTCCATCTCACAGAGGAGTATGTCCACGATATCGAAATCCATCCCGTTCATTATGTAGAACAGGAGGGTCTGCTGCAGGCTCGTGAACCCCTCCAAGTAACCTGACCTCGGCAGGAGCGTGCGGTGCAAGGCGAGGTGCACAATACGCGCAGCTGGGGTCAGGAGAGCTGGAACTCTCGGCTGGTCTGGAGAGAACGAGGGGCCAAACAAAGAGCGGATCTCCTCCAGCTGTGGTGCTACCCCTCCAGTAAGTGGCCTCCTTGGAGGATCTGCCTGCCCATAGACCTTCTCGTGCACGCAGGTGTCGTGTAGGTCCAACTCAAGAATGTGCCCCAAAGTCTGCCTCGAGAGGTGGTAGCGCTGACCATTGAACATGAAGGCAATCGACCTCCTGCCCTCTGAGATGTACAGGGTCGCGTAGAAGACACGGACCCACTCTTCCACATAAGCACTTCTCTCATAAGATAGCAGCTGCACCAGACCTCTGTACCTCTCAAAGAACGGCCTGATCTCTGTCCCTGCGGCCACTTCAAGCTGAGCCCAATCCATGTAGTTGTGTTGGAACAGCTTGTGGCCACGGCGTCTGTAGGTCTCGTAGAGAGACGCCTGCGTGACCGTCCAGAACCGACTGTCCACCAAAGCTACCCGGGGCTGCGGGTACCACTCCTCAAGCAATACACTCCATCTGAGCTTTCGGAGTTGCTTGGCCTTCATCTTCCTGTAGTCCGTCAACCGGACTCCCTCACTGACACGGACGGCCGTGTCCATCTCATTGATGGCCCTCTCAGCCTCCTTGTCCTCACGACGGTCGGCAGCCGTCGGTCTCGGACGAGGAGCAGCCTCGGTGTGACCTCCTCGAGTCCGGGCTGAGCGCCGGCGGACGAGAGGCTCAACTGGCTCCTCCTCGGCGTCGGAGTCGTCGATCACGGGAGGCTGCCTAGCCTCGCGGATCCTCAGGGATCCCCCACGGCCGCGCTCACGCTCCTCGGCGGCGCGAGCGGCCATAAGGGCCTTCTTCTCCTCCTTGGATAGTTTCTGCTTCTTCGCGGCGGGCTCCGCGACGGCCTTGCCCTTGTTCTTCCGGTCACGAGCCATCGCGATCACGAGATTGCACGGAGTCGACGATGGGGCGTGAAGCTCAACGGACCGGGAAACCCTAGCGAGGTGGAGATGATCGGAGATGGCGCACGTTGGTGGTGTGAGTGTGGAGCAGCTTTGGCGGTGGAGAGAGGCGGCGGCGATGCTTGGGCGCGGTGGTGAGTGGCGGCGACGGTGCTTGGGCGCGGTGGTGAGTGGCGGCAGCCGGGGACGGCGGCGGCGGCGCCTGGGGGGGGGGGGGGCAGCGGCGGCAGCGTTGCGAGCAGGGGACGGCGGCGGCGGCCAGCGGCGGCGCTGCAGGCGAGGGAGAGGCGGCGGCGCGAGGGAGACGGTGGTCGGCGGCGGCGGGAGATAGGGGTGTCGGGGAGAGAGAAAGTCGGGCTGGCGCGCGGGTTTAAATAGTGGACCCCAAATCCTAGCCGAAAATTCAACACCGGATGGACCGATGATATGTGAAGTGAGCATCGATCAATTGCCACAGAAAGGATATTCAAGGAATGCTGTTGACACCGGATGGACCGACGTCTAGGGTTTTGATCATTGGTCGAATAGCACAGTAAGGGTGTTCAAAAGAGTGATGTAGACACCGGATGATCCGACGTAGGAGGAAGTAGACATCGGTTGAATTAACCACAGCTCCAGAAGAGTGAACATCGGATGGACCGATGTTTTTCGGAATGAACGCGTCGGATCATGTGAGATTCAGACAGAATTGGGCTTTGAAGATTGAACACCTGTTGGACCGATGAGGGATTGACATAGGCATCGGATAATCCGATGACAACAGAACGAAAGCATCCCATATATGTCCTTTGACCGAACAAACAATCGAGGAGAAACACATGTCTTAGGACTTTTTGGGCAACCCCTTACCCCTCAAGAAGCTAATATGCCAATAGCTTGGCTAGACCTTAACGCGAATGGAACACCGGAAAAAAAATGGAGGAAAATATCCAAATAAAATGTAAGGCCCATGCTTTGTGAGGTAGAGTATGAAGACTTCTATCTCTTTGAAGCATGATCCTCTAGGCATTAACGTACCTAACATTTTGTTCTTTCCACCTTATATGAGTTGAGATATTGCATTTCAAACAAGTCTCCTTCTCATGAGGTGGGTTCCCCTTTGTGACAATCTACCTTTATGCAATTCCAAACAAATAATAATGCAAGAGATTAAATGAGTGCAAGTTTATATGGCAGGGATTATGCAAGGCATAAAATAAATCTATCTTGCCAAGTTTGAACCTTCCAAAGGCTTCCTCAGGGAAAACTACTTCTAGCTTGCCCCTATCCTTTGGGAGTTAGACAAGACCTATATGATATGCATCCTTACATGAACATGGCAACTTACATGACGTTAGATGCATCTAGCACATCTAATTCACTCCTAAGTCTAGAAAAGGTTTTCTCATCAAGTGGTTTTGTGAAGATATCCGCCAGTTGTTCTTCGGATCTAACACCTTGCAAAGAGATGTCTCCTTTAGCCTCATGATCACGCAAGAAGTGATGGCGAATATCAATGTGCTTAGTGCGGGAGTGTTGAACGGGGTTTCTAGCTATCTTAACCGCACTTTCATTGTCACAAAGGAGAGGCACACAACCAATTTTAATTCCAAAGTCCAAAAGGGTTTGCTTCATATATAGAATTTGGGCACAACATGCACCGGCCGCTATATACTCCGCCTCCGGGGTGGACAAAGCCACGGAATTTTGCTTTTTGCTCGACCAAGATACTAGGGAACGCCCAAGTAAGTGGCACCCACCGGAGGTACTCTTGCGATCCACACGACATCCGGCAAAGTCCGAATCCGAGTATCCCAAGAGATGGAAACTAGCGTTCTTGGGGTACCACAAACCTACACTTGAGGTATGCTTGAGATACCGAAGTATCCTAAAGACCGCCTTCTTGTGCGATTCTTTAGGTGCCGCTTGAAAGCGAGCACACAAGCACACACTAAACATAATATCGGGCCTAGATGCGGTAAGATATAACAATGAGCCAATCATAGAACGATAATGAGGTTGATCAATAGGTTTACCGTCCATGTCCGCGTCGAGATGGCAATTTGTCGCCATTGGAGTGCTTCTTGAGCTACAATCTCCCATCTCAAATTTCTTCAAGAGGTCCTTTGTGTACTTCTCTTGATAGATGAAGGTCCCCTCTTGAAGTTGCTTGATTTGGAATCCAAGGAAGAAGTTGAGCTCTCCAATCATTGACATCTCGAATTCCCTAGACATCATTTTGCCAAACTCATGGCTAAGAGCTTTGTTAGTTGAGCCAAAAATAATGTCATCAACGTAAATTTGACAAAGAAATAAATCTCCGTTGATGTCTTTGGTGAAGAGTGTAGTATCCACCCTCCCGATCTTGAATCCTTGCATGACTAGGAAATCCCTTAGTCGTTCATACCACGCCCTAGGTGCTTGCTTGAGCCCGTAGAGCGCCTTGTGTAACCTATACACATGGTTAGGATTCCTCGGATCTTCAAACCCGGGAGGTTGCTCAACATAAACAAGTTCGTTAATATAGCCATTGAGAAAGGCACTTTTAACATCCATTTGATAAAGCATTATATTGTGATGTGAAGCAAAGGCAAGGAGTATGCGAATAGCCTCTAACCGAGCGACCGGAGCGAATGTTTCTCCAAAGTCTAGTCCTTCAACTTGTGAAAAACCCTTGGCCACAAGTCTTGCCTTGTTGCGGACCACGACACCATTCTCGTCTTGCTTGTTCCGGTATACCCACTTTGTACCGATGACGTTCTTGTCCTTGGGTCGCTCCTCCAACACCCAAACTTCATTGCGGGTGAAGTTGTTGAGTTCTTCTTGCATGGCCATCACCCAATTTGGGTCTTGGAGTGCTTCCTCTATATGAGTGGGTTCTACACACGAAACAAAAGAGTAGTGCTCACAAAATGAGGCGACATGGCGGGAACGAGTACTTACGCCCCTTGAAGGACTTCCAATGATTTGGTCCATTGGATGCGCCTTGGAGATGCGTCCATGCCTCATAAGTGGTTGTGAGGCACTTGGCGGTGGTGAAGCTTGTTGTTCCTCTTGTGGTTGGACTTGATCATGGACTTCTTCTTGTTGTTGGTGTTGTGTGGCTTGTGAATCTTGCATTGGCAATGGATCATCTTTTTCTTCTTCTTCTTCATCAACTTGAGGCATCATGGAGGTGTTGATGTTGGAACTTGATGCTCCCCCTTGATCATGGCCCTCTTCAACTTCCGGCTTGATGTCTCCAATGGTCATGTTTTTCATGGCTTCTCGTAGAGGCTCATCATCTATTTCATCATGACCAAAACTCTCCTCTTGGGAGCCATTAGTCTCATCAAACTCAACATCACAACTTTCTTCAACTAGACCGGAGGTTTGGTTGAATACTCGATATGCTTTTGAGTTTGATGCATAACCAAGAAAAATACCAACATCACATCTTCTTTCAAACTTACCGAGCCTTTTCTTGCGGTAGATGTAGCATTTGCACCCAAAGACTCTAAAGTAGGAGATGTTGGGCTTTCTCCCAATGAGGAGCTCATATGGGGTCTTTTGGAGTAGTCGGTGAAGATAGACCCTATTTGCGGCATGGCACGCCGTGTTGATTGCTTCGGCCCAGAACTTCTCCGACGTGCCATAGTCATCAAGCATTGCTCTTGCAAGGGTGATAAGGGTCTTGTTCTTCCTTTCAACGACACCGTTTTTTTGGGGGGTGTATGTGGCCGAAAACTCATGCTTCACGCCTTCACGATCACACCACTCCCCAATGTTGTAGTTCTTGAACTTGGTGCCGTTGTCACTCTGAACTTTGATGATGGGAAGTTGAAATTCTCTTTGAGCACGTTTGGCAAAGGTCTTGAAAACTTCCGGAGTTTCACCCTTGTCACCTAAAAACAAAGTCCAAGCATATCGAGAATAATCGTCAACGATAACAAGACAATAGAAGTTACCACCAAGACTTTGATATGTGGATGGTCCGAAGAGGTCCATGTGGAGTAGTTCAAGCGGCTTGGAGGTTGACACCATTGTCTTCATTGGGTGGTGTGAAGCAACTTGCTTCCCGGCTTGACAAGCACTACAAAGCTTGTTCTTCTCAAACGTGACATCCTTCACGCCGGTCACCATCCCAAGCTTGAACGACTTCTTAAGCTTGCTCATCCCAATGTGAGCAATGCGTCGATGCCATAGCCAACCCAAGCTTGTCTTAGTGAAAATACAAGTGGTCAAGCTAGCATCCTTGTTGGAGAAGTCCACCAAGTAAAGATGTCCATGCCGAAATCCTTTGAAGATTAGTTCTTTGCTTGATTCACTAGTTACTACAACACCATTCTTGTCAAAGGTGCACGTTAGTCCAAGATCACATAGTTGTGCAATAGAAAGTAGATTGAAACTAAATGACTTAACATATAGTACATTAGAAATGGACAAATCATGCGAAATAGCAATTTTACCTAAACCAATTACCTTCCCCTTTGAGTTGTCACCAAAGGTGACTTGTTCATGATTATCGGGGTTCTCTATGGTGGTGAACATACCATCATTGCCGGTCATATGTTGAGTGCACCCGCTATCGAGTACCCAATGTTTTCCTCTGGCTTTGTAGTTCACCTACACACATGAAGTTAGTTTTTGAGTTTAGGCACCCAAGCTAACTTAGGTCCTTGTATGTGTGATACAAGTGATTTTGGGACCCAAAGTTGCTTGGGGAGCTTCCCCTTCATGCCCTTAATGTCTTTGCCGATGAACCTTGCCTTCACCTTGCCACCTACTTTGCTTAAGAGATAGTGATAATCATGGAAAGTAGATTTGTAGTTAGGAGGCAATTTGGGAGAAGGGCGGTTGGGAAGAGGACACTCCCTCGTGTGGTGCCCGGTGACCTCACAATGTTGGCAATAGGATCCAACTTCTTTGATGAAGCTCGTCCTATGCTCCGGTGAGGGCACCTTCCCTTTGTTGAGCACCGGGAAGGATCCAAGTCCTCTCTTGTTGAAGCCTTTGGCTTGTTGGTAGAGGATTTCCTTGTGCTTGTCCTCCCCCTTGGAAAGTCTCACCACACTAGTGCGGGGACTTTCAATTTCGTCCATCAATTCCTTCTCCCTAAGGCTTGCTTTCAAAGGCAAAGACTTATCCAAAGTATTAGTGGCATGTGAAATAGTTGATACTTTGCCATCAAGGGTTTCCTTTTTCATGTTTTTCATTTTTAGTTCAATTGCCTCATAAGCAAGGTTAAGCACTTCATGTTTTTGAACCAAGTCATTGTGCTTTCCCAAGAGTGCTTGGTTTGCTAAGTCAAGCTCATGATGATCAAGCTTGATTTGAGCATTTTCCTCCTCGATTTGCTTGACATGTGTTTTGAGCGTGTCATGCTCTTTAAGTATGGTTACATACTTGTCATGCAAATCGAGCTTTGCACTCTCAAGCGTGGCACAAGCTTGTTCAAGTGCCTTAACCTTGTTCTTCTCCCTTTTTATGATGACATGGTATTCATTTATCATAGATGCTAGTTCATCGGGGGAGAGCTCATCATCATCATCGCTAGAATCGTCACATACCTTAGAGTTACCTTTAGCCATGAGGCACATAGGAGGTGGACGAAGAGGTGAGTTGTCTTTGTCGACGATGGCAAGGCCCGCCAAGTTTTCTTCATCTTCGCTCTCTTCATCGCTTGACTCTTCATCCGTGATCCACTCATTTGCCTCGCACATGAAGACTTTTTGAGGCCCTCTCCTCTTCTTTGGAAAGAGCTTGGTCTTCTTGCCCTTGTCAAATTTCTTCTTTCCAAATGAGCGCTTGGGTTTTACCTCTTCTTCATCTTCATCACTTTCTTCTAGCTTTCTATGCTTTCCTTTGTGGTTGTCCTTCCTCTTGTCGGGTCTTGGACAATCATATGATATATGGCCTTGATCACCACAATTGTAGCATGTCTTGTTTTCATCTTTTCTTGGGAGGAAGGCTTTCTTCTTTGGATCAAAGGAGTATCCCTTCTTTGCGATTTTGGAGTTTAGACGTGAGAATTTTCTCATCATCAACGCAAGCTCATCATCGTCATCTTCACTTGTTGCTTGCTCTTCTTCGCTTGAGCTAGGCTCAACCACTTTCTTTTTCTTGGGAGTTGTCTTCTTGGTTGAAGCCTTGAGAGCAATAGTTTTTGACGATGACTCCTCCATCATTCCAAGTACGCTCATCTCATGAGCATGAATTTCTCCAATGAGCTCCGAGACTTCAATGTTGTCAAGTGATTCCTTTTGGAGCATTGAGTTGATAATGTTGTACTTGGGCTTAGGTAGAAGCATGAGGATCTTGCGGTTGATAAGGCCCTTACCAAGAGAAGCAATGTCAAGTGCGTTAATCTCCTCAATGAGCACATTTAAGCGAGAAAACATTTGGTTAACATTCTCATGAGGAAGCATTTTGAATTCATCATACTTAGATTTTAGCAAGTGATATTTGAGTTCTTTAACACGAGATGAGCCCTCATGAATTTCAATTAGACATGCCCAAATTTCACAAGCTTTCTCCTTACTAGCAATTCTAGCAAAAACATCTTGACTTATGCATTCATAGATGGCATTTCTAGCCTTAGCATCCCATTTTAGTTGATCACCAACATAATTGAGATCTCCAAATCCCGCATGGGTCGCTTCCCAAACTTCGGGAGCAATGGCCTCTAGGTAGGCACGCATGCGTGCTTTCCAATAGGCAAAGTTCTTGCCCTCGAAGATAGGAACCGAACCCCCATTCTTGGCCATTTAAGCTCTCTAGCGGTGAAGCTAGAATGATCCAATGAGCAATCTCGCTTTGATACCAATTGTAAGGATCGAAATGCCCAAGAGGGGGGGTGAATTGGGCTTTCTTTCAAATTTTAAGACAATTAAAATCTACCAACTTAAAGCCCAATTCCCTATGCAATTAAACTATGCAATTAATGTAAATTAAAGTTGCGGAATGAAGATTGCATAAGAGTAAAAGGGAGAGGGATGCAAACGCTCAAGGGACACGGAGTTTATCCCGTGGTTCGGTAAGATCACAAGGATCTTCCTACATCCACGTTGTGGCCCCCACCGAAGGGTTTTGCCACTCCCAAGTCACCGAGACAAGGGGGTTCTTCACTATTCTTCTCCGTTTGCCAACCTCGGCAAGGTGGAGCTCAAGCCTTGTACACTTTGGGATCCTCCGGGCTTCCACAATCTTCTTGGCAAGCTCCGGAAGTTGCACACACCAAGGGTCACTCCCTTTGGGCTCTCACTACACTAGAGACTCCAATCACCAAGAATGGAGGCACCCAAGCACTATCTCTAGCTAGTTCTAGCCTATCTCTTGGTGTACAAATGATGAACAAATGATGTGAAAGTGGTTGCTCTATTGCTTGAATGCTCTAGGATGTGTAGAGTATGTCTGGGCTTCAAGTCTTTTCGATTTGACAGGTTGAAGGGGTATAAATAGCCAGCCTCCACGAGATAGCCGTTGGAAAAGTAGGCTGACATCACTTCTCTGCGAACACCGGATGATCCGATGTCTCCCCTTCAGTTATCATCGGTCAAAGCCAAATTAGCTGATGTCACTGTGTCAGATATGACCGTTGTTAGACCGATGTTGATCTGTCTTCTCATCGGATGATCCGGTGGCTCTTCCTCCAGAATTTTGCTTGATCTTGAGGCTCACTGGAGTGATCGACCGATGTATGTAAGTCTGCACATCGGATGATCCGGTGCTTCACTTGGTCCAATGGTATTGCAATCTGTGATGATGGACCGATGTCACTGAGCCACTCACATCGGATGATCCGGTGAGTGCATTTTTCTGAGGTCTTCTTCTTCAGTTGAACCAACTCGACCGATGTGTGTCAACTCAAAGACCATCGG
Organism: Tuctoria greenei; assembly: GCA_036927565.1. NCBI lineage: Eukaryota > Viridiplantae > Streptophyta > Magnoliopsida > Poales > Poaceae > Tuctoria > Tuctoria greenei. Next base: position 52,350,060 of record JAYESD010000005.1, on the reverse strand, counting down.
ATGATCCGGTGTGTTCAACTTGTTGACTTCGAGTTGTTTTGAGTTGTTCTTTTGGAATTTGAACTTGTGACCTCTTTGACACTTGTTTGAAATGTTGTTTTGATTGTCTTCAAGCATTGAGTGATATCAAGTTAGAGCTTTCACTTCTTGTCTTCATATGATTTGATTTGATCTCATTCGTTGATTTTATATGGGTCTCCAATGTAATTTTGATTTCATTTGATTGAGTGTTATTGAGACCTTGCATTCACAAATTCATTAGTAATATCGAATGGTTGTCATTAATCACCGAAACCGTACCTCATGGGGCCTAGATGCTTTCAGTGGGTCCAAGTACAATTGGATCTGGAAGAAAAGGCAACGCATTCGATTGTCTTTAGAATCGCGTTCGACCTAAAATTTTCTCGAGAATCGTAAGCCGCGACGAAGTTATAGGCAAGAAACGAATTTTACTATTTTTCTTGGCTTCAGTGTGCAGGAAAAATAAAATCCACGTTAATGGAGAAAAACCGGAGCTAACAAAGCTCCGACTCCTCTAGATGGCTTGTTATTGATGTTAAGCATTGAAAATGAGCATCACCGGAGCAACCAAGCTCCGGTAAAGCTAGGGGTCCAGCCGTCGACGTAAAATAAAAGATGGTGAGAAGACCCCACAAATGGAATCTGATGCCGACAAGCTACGTGTTGGCAAAGGTCAGTGCCAGAGCTATTAAGCTCCGACACTTCGGAGGACTAACTATCGATGCTCTATGCGTTGATAGGGACTATTGCCGGAGCTACTAAGCTCCGACGGTAGTCAGTTTGACCTCAGGGGGCCTTCACTATCGAAGACTTCGGACCTACACTCTACAAGTTCGAAGTAAATGAGTCTTCAACAAAACACAATATCCTCTTGGTACATGTTCACAATCAAATTGTGTACATCTACCAGGGGGCCAAGTGAAGACAAAAGTGTTGAAGACAAAAAGTGAAATTCACAAAAATTTGGGGATTTCATTCATCTAGAGACAAGGGATTACAAAATTGAGGAAGAAGAAGAGAGAATACAAGTGGGAACTACGGAGATGGTCCTAGACCCTATGGAAGAATTGAGCGACCTTCTGGGAAACCTCCGACACGTTGGCTCGGGCAGCTTCCCCTTCTCCTTCAACGGGACCTTCAAGCACCGGATCCAGAGGAAATTGTGAGTTCCGGCTGGTGTAGCACGTCAGCACATACTCTGCGACGTTCTTCGCCAGGGATTGCCCCTCAACCTCCAATTGGTCTGCGATGACGTCGCCCACCTTGGAGAGTTTGCTACCTGCCGAGCTCAACGCCTGCAACGCCAGGTCCGGCTCCGGCTCCGGATCATCCGGACACACGGGACTGAAGCCCATCAGTGTCAGCGCGTCGTTAGCCTTGCCCAGGAACTCCCCAATCTGTAGGGAGTCCGTAGTCCTCAAGCCCTTTAATTCCTCCAGGGATCTTCTGGCCGCCACCACTTCAGAATTCTCGCAGGAGAGGCGCTCAACTTCTTTGGCGTTTTGCTGAATCTTCTCAGCAACCCGCTTCTCGAGTTTTCCGAGCTCCTCCTCCCGGAGCTGGATCTTGTTCCGGTGGTCAACTAGGTCCTTCTCCCTGCCCCTCACTTTCTTTTCGCTGGCAACAAGGGAACACTCCCACTCGTGGAGCTCCTGCCCTCACACCCAGGCCTTCTTCTCCTCCTCAATGCAGCGCTCTTCTAATTTCTTAGCGCGCTCCTCGAGGCCCTTGTTAGCCAGAGCCACCTTTTCGTTGAGCTCCTCCTCCCTCCTCAGGACGTCATCCCGCAGCTCTAGGAGTTTATGCTCTTCATCTTCGAGCCGTTTCTCGCTCTCCTCAAGTGCCTCCCGGCGCTTGATGAGTGTAGTGTTAATGGCCTCAAGCCTTTCGTGGCGTTCATCGGCCGCACTGTTAGCTGCTTTGGTCTGCTCATAGATCTCCCGGGATTGAGCGTCGAGGGCGCGAGTCATACTCTCCCTGTCATCCAATAATTTACCCCAGTATTCCAGGCGGACCTTCTCCCGCTTGATCCACTCTTTGTCATCTGCTAGCCTCGACTGCGCCAGCTTGGTCTCGAAGTAGAGCCGGTTACGCCACCGCCTAAGGGTTTGGCACTCCTCTTCAAGAGCCTTGCTGTCGTGGAAGAAGGCCAGTTGAACTTGACGCAGACTAGAACAGGCGTTGTCAATAGACAATGACAACGGGATAGGTTCCGGACCTGCTGAGGTCTCCTCCGCTGGTTCCAGCGGGTTTTCAGATACAAAAATTGGGTCCCACTCCAGAAGAGTGGTCCCCTGGGTCTCCATGGCACTAGGGCCGTCCTCCGGGATGGCCTCAGTCGCCATCAAGGAAGGCCCCGCCGCCAGGTCTTCATTCACCCCCTCAGGCAGGGGGCCAGCGACTTCACCAGGGCACTCCGGCTCAGCCGCGGGTACCTCCGACATTGTCACTTCCGGAGCAGGGGCCGCTTCTGGCTCCGGCCTGGGCACCTCCTCCGATGGGGGCTCGAGCTCCGACGCCTGTGCAACAACCAGCTCGGGAGTCGGAAGATCTTCATCATCAACCGGCCCTACGGCCGGAGCTTCAACAACGACCGGCTCTGCGGCCGGTGCTTCTGAGGTAGCCGGCCCAACCGCTGGGACTTCCTCAACATCCGGCGCGCACGCTGGGACTTCGATCACCTCCGGTTCGACTGCAGGAGCTTCGACAATTTCTGGCTCTTGGGCCAGAATTACTGCTTCTTCCGGCTCATCTGCCGGAGCTTCTGTCATCTCAGCACTAGGACCCGGAGCTTCAACCTCCGGGACAAGTGCCGCTGGCGTATCTTCTCTCCCGTGGTCCGGCGCTACCACGGGAGTCTCTGGGGATGAGTCGAGGTCCATGACCACGACAGCTGGCGCCGGAGCTGTCGCAGCTTCAGCCACCACTTGGGGCGGCACTGGGACAGGAGCAAAAGCTTCCAACGTCACAGCTTCAGCTGTTGTGGCTGAGGGAGGAGCTTCACTCCTCTTCTTGGGAATGCTGCAGATGATGGACGAAGAAACTTAAAAAAATAGTTACTACATCTAAACAACTGTCCATGGTAAAGATTAAAAATTGCCTTGGGACGCTTCCGCACCAGCTTGCGCGGAACCTTTTTCCCGGACGTTCTGGGTTGGTCATAGCCGGCGTGGAGGCTCCGGAAGGCCGCTCGGAACTCGTTGCAGCCACGGGCGTTTCCCTAGTCGAGGCCCCACTTGATCGGGAAGAACCTCTGGACCTAAAGGCCTCCACCGGCCCTGGTGCTGGAGTCGCATGCCCGGAGCTAGCTCCCCGGGAGGACCCCACTGCGGGTACGGTCGCCGCGGTTGTAGAAGACCTCCCCCTCTGGGGTGAAGGAGCCGACGCAGAGGTAGCAGGCCTGACTGACCTTCCGTCGGCATGCTACAGCTTCCTCTTCTGGCTTAAAGGTTCTTCCGCCGGCTCCTTACCCTTGCCGACGACCTCGACCCTTGGCTTCGGGGCAGGGTCGGAGCCACCCTCGGAAGCTCCAGGGATCGCCACCCTAGTGGTTGATCTTCTCTCGACGAGACCAAGGTCATCAAGCACAGGCATCTTCCGCCAGAGCTCCCTGCTGAACTCTACTTCCACGTTCAGAGGGAGAAAAGCTGATGGCGGAGTCAAGTCGTCACCCGCGACGTCAATGCCGTGCTGGAACTTCTTGAGGTGGAACTCCAAGGTTGTCCACACCATGTTGGACTTCAGCCCGGTCTCTACCCGGTCGTCGTCCATCACGCTATTGAGGGCCCAAGCAAGTTTTTCCCTCCTCTTCAGCGGTGCCCACCTGTTGACCAGGAAGTTGCAAAACACCGCCTGAGGAGTCAATCCTCCCTCCACGCATTGGCGGATCCTGGTCAGAGCAGGGTTGAAGGCTTCCGCCAGCACCGGAGCTTCACTCTAGATTGTCGTGTCGATGTTGGGGAGGCCTTCGGGCAGCTCCAGCCTCTCGTGCTCCTCCACCCGGACGACTATCCAGTCCTTCTTCCAGTCATCCCACTTCCCAGAGGGAAACGACCGGAGGTACTTGACTGGGCACTTCTTGCGCTTCACGAAGTAGTAGAATCCAAGGTACTCATTGCTCTTGCCGGTGGTATGGACGGTGAAGAAGGTCCGGAAAAGTTCAATGCAGGGGGGATGCCCATCCACATCTCAGAGAAGTGGACGAAGATAGACACAAGAAGAATGGAGTGGGGGCCAAGGTGATACAGCTGCAGACCATAGAAGTCTAGCAGCATCAAGAAAAAGGAGGAAAAAGGTGGGATCAACCCCACCATGGCGTACGAGGAGAAGTACACCATTTCACCGGCATGCTCCTTCTCAAATGGGAGCTCTCCACCGGCACGGACCGAGCGGTTGAAGAAGTCCGAGGACCATCCCAGGAGGGCCCGGACCTTCTTCAGGTCGTCGTCGGTCTTCAAACGACTCTCGCGGAGACCCAACTCCATCGCGGCACGACAAGGCAAGATAAGAAAAGCGAAGCACAAATTGGGAGTTTGAGCGCAAGATCAGATGAGAGGCGTAAAGAACCCCAAACAGTGCGCGCTTTCCTTCTCTAGTAAGCCCTTGCGACGCTTGGATGGAAACCACACGGAAGTCGAAGATACCACTCAAAAATTCCACCCAGCCGATGACAAGAGGGCCCGGGACTACCCCAACGATCAAGTCGAGGTTCTTACCCAGGCGAACGGTTGCCATCATGAGGCGGGAAGCCTGAAGGCGGTGGCCTGACAAGGCGCGCGGAACCGATACGATTTTCGTATCGGGAACCGGCGACCTTCAATTGCGTGAGATCCGCACGCCAAAGATCTCACCTGCCGCACACGGGATACGCCACGCGGCGAGGATTTAACTTCAAACAATCGCCAATGGCACATCTGAAGACCTTTGAAGACTCAGTTCAAAAGTCGAAGGATGGACCCACCTCCAGCGGAATGACTTCATCCAAGGGGTCTTCCCCGGAGGTGGGCCCAGGGGGCCACTGTCGGTACCCTGGGTACCATATACCCCTTGGGATTGCAAAGATCTCAAGGGAAAGTCACCCACTTGATTTGAAGACCTTCGGAGGACCACATGTTAGACATGTCCGGACCCGCTTCTCCAACATGGTTAGTCCCAGGGTCACCACGTGTACTATCAAACCGGAGCTACCGCCCGCAAGGGGTGAAGCTCCGGGCTATGTACCGAAGTGGCACCCCCGGACCTAACCCCAGACTGAGGGAAGCTCCGGTGCTGACACGTGTCGGCTAACACCGAAGCTTTATGTTCTCCATAGTGTGCTCCGGTGCTGCCACGTGTCCAACCATCGGATCTCCAGCCTCTAACCTCCGGAAGACTCCACAACGGCTCCGTATCTTCAAAGGGGAATCAAGGACTTCAAGACCCGACCAAGTGTCATTAATACTGCATTAATGACACATGATTGGATGACCTTAATTACCAGTAACGATGCTGTCAAAGCCCATAACTCGGTCATTAAGGGTAATCAAACGTGTTGAATGTATATCAATTCAGTAACCGATGAGGCCACATGTCGGGCCAGGCTAAATTGTAATGGCCTGCCTTGTACTATAAAAGGACAGGTCAACGATACATAGGACACGCGCTCTACAGACTCTCCACACTCTAGACATACATCCAATACTACATCAACACACCCCGTGGAGTAGGGTATTACGCTCAGGCGGCCCGAACCACATAAATTCTTGTGTCTCCTGCGTCATTTACAATTCACCTTCTTGAATCTCCGCGCGCCCACATCGAACCTCAAACTCTTCTAACACTTTAGTAGTGTCGGGAGATCTGCCGGATCCAAACCACCGACAGAAACCCTCCTCCATTCATTCCTATTCTAGTGATAGCGACATTGCTAGTGATAATGAAGATATGCTTATTGGGTTAGATAAGAAAACAGCTACTAAAATGAAATTTTTACTTGATCAACTTGTTGAGAAGGAGAGGTTAATACATCGTCAAGAAGACATGATTGTCTCCCAAAAGGAGGAATATGTCAAACTTGACAAACTTCTAGAGCTTGAAAAGGAGCGAAGCAAGTCACTAGTGGCTGAGTTAGCTTCAAGCAAGGAAGCTTGCTTGTAGTTAAACGACTTAAATTCTGCAATCAAGGAAGAACTTGCTAACCTAATCAAGGTTAACAAGATCCTTGAAGTGCAAGTTGAGTCACTCAAGCAAGGTGACCCTTCATCCTCTTCAAGTTCACCTTCTCAACCCATTAAAACTGAAGTTGTTTCTACTTGTACATGTGGTAAAATTGACAACAGTTTGAAAGACAAGTCACCCTCCACCAAGGACAAGCATCCTGCACAAATTGGCATATTTGACTAAGGAGAAGATCAAATATGCACGTAGTGCATACTTGGTCACAAGACCTCCAAATGTCAAATATGGCATTGGTTACTCTTATGGTGAAAAGCAACAAGCTAGAAGCCACAATAATAACAGGGATAGCAATGTCTTTGTAAAGGGAGGAGTCTTCCAAACCAGAAAACCAAAAATTAATGAGTACAACACGCATGACCGCCGGACAAGTCCGGTCGGGGTCCGGACAAGTCCGACCTCCCAGACTAGTCCTGTGTATAAACAACAAAAGTTACTATTCAGAACTTTCGATGCATCTTATGTCTTAATGAGAAGTAATTATAGAAAGGTTTATGATCATTATGTTGGGCCACGCCATGAGAACACCAAATCTCATGTGTGGGTGCCCAAATCCCTTGTGACTAACCTAAGAGGACCCAAGCAAGCTTGGGTACCTAACCAAGGTATAATTTGTTTTTGCAGGCCTATTCCTCTGGTGGATCCAAATGGGTGCTAGACAGTGGCTGCACCAACCATATGACCAGAGAAAGAAGGATGTTCGTTGAAAATGAAGCAATTGAGGATCCAAGCGAGGGCATCTACTTCGGAGACAATAGTCAAGGAAAGGTGCTCGTACCGGTAAAATTGTCATATCACCACAACACACTCTTTCTCACGTATTACATGTAGATTCCTTAGACTATAACCTATTGTCCATATCTCAATTATGTAACAAAGGTTATAATTGCTTGTTCACTAACGAGGGTGTGACCGTCTCTAGGAGGAGTGATGGTTCCATTGCATTCAAGGGTATGTTAAAGGGAAAACTTTATCTTGTTGACTTCAACAAGGATAAAGTTGAACTTGACACATGCTTGATTGCAAAGACCAACATGGGTTGGCTGTGGCATAGACGGCTAGCGCATGTTGGTATGAGGAACCTTCAAAAACTCCTCAAGGGCGATCACATCCGAGGTTTGAAGGATGTTGTTTTTGAGAAAGACAGGCCTTGTAGCGTGTGCCAAGCCAGGAAGCAAGTTGGAGCACCTCACCCCGCGAAGAATGTCATGACTACAACAAGACCGCTCGAGCTACTACACATGGACTTATTTGGTCCAATTGCCTACATAAGCATCGGCGGTAACAAATATGGTTTAGTAGTTGTTGATGATTTTTCTCGCTTCACTTGGGTTTTCTTTTTGCATGACAAGTCAGAAACACAAGGAATACTCAAGAAGTTCTTCAAGCGAGCTCAAAATGAATTCTCATTAACAATCAAGAACATTCGAAGCGCAATGGCATAGAGTTCAAGAACACACAAGTGGAGGAGTACCTAGATGAAGAAGGCATAAAGCACGAGTTCTCGGCTCCGAACACACAAGTGGAGATTGAAAGTGCATCCAGGAATCCCTTGTGGGTTTTCGATGATTTATGACAAGCAAATGAGATCCTAACCTCTTTGTTGAGATGAGCACAGGTATTAATGGGAAAATAAGCAAAGTGCCAAAAAGAAGGGAGAATGAGGAGCAATGTGGAGAAGAGCTCCAGGAACAAGAGTAGTAGATCATTGTGTGTGGAGTGTGTTAAGGAAACACACCCCAAGAGCTCAAACACAAATAAACACACACACATTACACAAATCTATTCAGGACCGGACTAGTCCGACTGACACCAGACTAGTCCGATATCTCTCTCTGCACAAGATCGGACAAGTACGATATCACCACGGACTAGTCCGATATCTCTCTGACAAGAATGGGACTAGTCCTTCCCAGTGCGGACTAGTCCTCAAAACACTTCACAAGTCACACAAAATTGGACAAGTCTGATCACACACTGGACTAGTCCGATATATTTCTGATGTCAATCGGACAAGTCCAATATTAGCACGGACTAGTCCGAAAAACTCTCTGACCTAAATCGGACAAGTCCTTCAAGTGCAGACTTGTCCTCATAACCACTTAGGGTTTCACTGTCTAGACAAGTCCGATGACTATCAGACTAGTCTGAAGATTTCCAGAAGCGAAATCGGACAAGTCCGCCCCTAGCTGGACTAGTCCGATATTTTGGGACACTTAGGGTTCGCTACACACAGCACACCAGACTAGTCCGGTGTCCACCACGGACTAGTCCGATCTTTCTAAACCCTAACGGTCACTTTTAGAAACCCCATATAAATAGAGGTGCACGGCCCAACTTTAATCTCTCTTGAACCCTAGCGCTGTCACACCTCCCAAGAGCCTCAAAAACACATCTCTCCATGAAATCAAAAGCCACAAAGATCAATCCTTTGAGGATACACTTTGAAACATTGGAGAGATATGTTTCGTCACTCTTGAGCTCTTGGTTTGATTCCCTAACACACTCCTGTGATTTTCATTGTAATCTTTTGAGTGTGTTCTTGGTGGAGTTGTCATTGTAATCTAGGGGTGCCCTCAACGTGTGAGAAGGCCCCTTGAATTTGGTTATTTACCCTTAGTGATAAGAGAAGAGGATTGGCCTTTGTGGCGATCCGACAAGGGTAGGGTTGGAGAAGACCCGGTCCTTTTGTGGACTCCTCAACATTGATGTAGGTTGCCTCTGTGGGAGCTGAACCACGGGATAAATTGCTTGTGTCTTGCTTTGTGTTCATCGTTCTTATTCATCACAACAATCTAGGGTTTCAATCAATATTGCTTACTTTACGTTGAATCATTAAGTATAAGATTGAATTGTGATATATCTTAGTCCATAATCGTGCAACACCTAAATTACAAGTATATTTCCGCTGCATACATCGTAGAATCAAATTAGTCGATCAAACTTAATTAACCTAGTCGGTACCCACGGGACTAGTCCGCACTTGACCGAACTAGTCCGATATCTCGAGTTTTGATCTGGTTGTTAAGTGTTGCAGTTTCCGACAAATTCAAAAAGGCCCATTCACCCCCCTCTAGGCCACATTCAGTTAGATAAGAAAACAGCCACTAAGATGAAATTTTTGCTTGATCAACTTGTTGAGAAGGAGAGGTTAATACACCATCAAGAATACATGATTGTCTCCCAAAAGGAGGAGTATGTTGAACTTGACAAGCTTCTAGAGCTTGAAAAGGAGTGTAGCAAGTCACTAGAGCTTGAATTAGCTTCAAGGAAGGAAACTTGCTTGGAGTTAAGCGATTCAAACGCTACAATCAAGGAAGAACATGCTAACCTAATCAAGGTTAACAAGATCCTTGAAGTGCAAGTTGAGTCACTCAAGCAAGGTGACCCTTCATCCTCTTCAAGCTCACCTTCTCAACACATTAAAATTGAAGTTGCTTCTACTTGTACATGTGGTAAAGTTGACAACAGTTTGAAAGACAAGTCAACCTCCACCAAGGACAAGCATCCTGCACAAAATGGCATATTTAACAAGGAGAAGATCAAATATGCACGTAGTGCATACTTGGTCACAAGACCTCCAAATGTCAAATATGGCATTGGTTACTCTTATGGTGAAAAGCAACAAGCTAGAAGCCATAAGAATAACAGGGATAGCAATGTCTTTGTAAAGGGAAGACTCCTTCAAACTAGAAAATCAAAAAATAATGAATACAACACGAATGATCACTGGACTAGTCCGGTCGGGATCCGAACAAGTCCGGTATGCCGGACAAGTCCGACCTCCCATACTAGTCCTGTGTATAAACAACAAAAGTTGCTATTCAGAACTTTTGATGCATCTTATGTCTTAATGAGAAGTAATTATGGAAAAATTTATGCTCGTTATGTTTGGCCACGCCATAGGAACACCAAGTATCATGTGTGGGTGACCAAATCCCTTGTGACTAACCTAAAAGGACCCAAGCAAGCTTGGGTACCTAAAAGCAAGGCATAATTTTTTTTTGCGGGCCTATTCCTCCGGTGGATCTAAATGGATGCTAGACAGTGGCTGCACCAACCATATGACCGGAGAAAGGAGGATGTTCGTTGAATATGAAGCAAATGAGGATCCAAGCGAGGGCATCTACTTTGGAGACAATAGTCAAGGAAAGGTGCTCATTACCGGTAAAATTGCCATATCACCACAACACACTCTTTCTCACGTATTATATGTAGATTCCTTATATTATAACATGCTGTCCATATCTCAATTATGTGACAAAGGTTATAATTGCTTGTTCACTAACGAGGGTGTGACCGTCTCTAGGAGGAGTGATGGTTCCATTGCCTTCAAGGGTATGTTAAAGGGAAAGCTTTATCTTGTTGACTTCAATAGGGATAAAGCTGAACTTGACACATGCTTGATTGCAAAGAACAAGATGGGTTGGCTGTGGCATAGATGGCTAGCGCATGTTGGTATGAGGAACCTTCAAAAACTCCTCAAGGGCGATCACATCCGAGGTTTGAAGGATGTTGTTTTTGAGAAAGACAGGCCTTGTAGCGCGTGCCAAGCCGGGAAGCAAGTTGGAGCACCTCATCCCGCGAAGAACGTCATGACTACAACAAGACCGCTCGAGCTACTACACATGGACTTATTTGGTCCAATTGCCTACACAAGCATTGGCGATAACAAATATGGTTTAGTAGTTGTTGATGATTTTTCTCGCTTCACTTGGGTTTTCTTATTGCATGACAAGTCAGAAACACAAGGAATACTCAAGAAGTTCTTCAAGCGAGCTCAAAATGAATTCTCGTTGACGATCAAGAACATTCGAAGTGACAACGGCGCGGAGTTCAAGAACACATAAGTGGAGGAGTACCTAGATGAAGAAGGCATAAAGCACGAGTTCTCGGCTCCGTACTCCCCTCAACAAAACGGAGTTGCCGAAAGAAAGAACCGAACTCTCATAGAGATGGCGAGAACAATGCTCGATGAGTACAAGACCTCGGATCGATTTTGGACAGAAGCAATTAACACCGCTTGCCACACCATAAATCGACTTTATCTTCATCGACTACTCAAGAAGACATCCTATGAGCTACTTACCGGTAACAAGCCTAATATTTCATATTTTCGAGTTTTCGGTTCCAAATGTTATATTTTGAACAAGAAGCCTAGGACTTCAAAGTTCGGTTCGAAGTCCGATGAAGGTTTCTTGCTTGGTTATGATTCGAACACTTACACCTATCGTGTCTACAACAAGACCTCCGGACATGTTGTAGTAGCACGTGACATAGTGTTCGATGAAACTAATGGCTCCCAAAAGGAGCAAGTTGATCCATGTGTGCTAGATAAAGAAGAAGATCCTTGTAAAGCATTGAGAAGAATGGCGTTAGGCGAAGTTTGACCACAAGAGCCACCTCTACATATGCATGAGGAAAACGAACCACAAGAAGAGACCAATGATCAAGGGGGAGCTTCCATACAAGATCAACCTCAAGAAAGTGAAGATAATGAACAAGTCAATGAGGGCAACCACTTAGGGGGAGAAGAAGATAATCATGAAGATTCAAGACAGCAAGTACCACACCCAATAGTACACCAATGCATCCAAAGGGATCACCTAATCGACAACATCATCGGTGACATCCAAAAGGGAGTAACTACTAGATCCCGCATAGCTAATTTTTGTGAGCATTACTCGTTTGTGTTCTTTTTGGAACCACGTAGGGTTGAGGATGCATTGAAGGATCCAGATTGGGTAGTGGCCATGCAAGAAGAACTCAACAATTTCAAGAGAAACGAGGTGTGGGAACTAGTCGAAAGACCCAAGTCCAACGTCATCGGCACTAAATGGGTCTTCCACGACAAACAAGATGAACACGGGGTGGTGACAAGGAACAAGGCACGACTTGTGGCCAAAGGGTATTCACAAGTCGAAGGTTTGGATTTCGATAAAACCTTTGCTCCCGTAGCTATACTTGAGTGCATTAGAATATTACTTGCATATGCTTCTTACCATGATTTCAAGCTCTATCAAATGGATGTGAAAAGTGCCTTCCTCAACGGGCCAATCAAGAAAGAGGTGTATGTGGAGCAACCCCCCAGGTTTGAAGATGAAGAGTTCCCCAACCACATATTTAAATTGCGTAAGGCTCTCTACGGCCTCAAACAATCTCCTAGAGCTTGGTATGAGTGTCTTAGAGATTTCTTAATTGAAAATGGCTTTAAGATCGGTAAAGTAGATTATACATTGTTTACAAAGAATTTTGACAATGATCTTTTTGTTTGTCAAATTTATGTTGATGACATAATCTTTGGTTCGACTAACAAATATTTTTTGTGAGGAATTTAGTAAAATTATGACAGACAGATTTGAGATGTCTATGATGGGAGAGCTAAAGTACTTCTTGGGATTCCAAGTGAGGCAACAAATGGAAGGGACATTCATAAGCCAAACGAAGTACACTTAAGACATACTCAAGAATTTTGGAGTGGACAAAGCGAAGCCCATAAAGACTCCCATGGCAACGAATGGTCACTTGGATCTCAATGAAGATGGACCTAGCGTCGAACAAAAGGTATATCGCTCCATGATTGGATCTCTACTCTATTTATGTGCATCTAGGCCAGACATTATGTTGAGTGTAGCTTGTGTGCAAGGTTTCAAGCCAACCCAAAGGAGTGTCACTTGACAGCCGTAAAAAGGATCTTGAGATATTTAGTTCATACGCCCAACCTTGGTCTTTGGTATCCAAAAGGCTCCAAATTCAATCTCATTGGCTACTCCGATGGAGATTATGCCGCATGCAAAGTAGATAGAAAAAGTACCTCTGGTACATGCCAATTCCTAGGTAGATCCCTAGTTTCTTGGTCCTCCAAGAAACAAAACTCCATTGCCTTATCCACAGCCGAAGCAGAGTATGTTGCAGCCGGGAGTTGTTGTGCACAACTCCTTTGGATGCGACAAACTCTAAGGGATTACGGTTACAATATGAACTGTATTCCACTCCTTTGTGATAATGAGAGTGCCATTAAAATTGCCCATAATCCAGTTGAGCACTCTAAAACCAAACACATAGACATCCAGCATCACTTCTTGAGAGACCACTCCATGAAAGGAGATATATCCATTTCCCATGTCAACACCGAAAAACAATTGGCCGACATATTCACCAAGCCACTTGATGAAAAACGCTTTTGCGAGCTTCGAAATGAACTAAACATCCTTGATGCTCGGAATGTGGCTTGAAAATTTGCATATCTGTATGAATTCTTCAAAATATGTTGATTGGATTGTGAAAATTATCTCTCTCAATTTTTACTAAAAAACTATGTCAATTACTAGATCTTGGTGAATCATGGACATTGCTTTTTGCTTACTGATCATATTCATAAAGATTATTTGATTTGATTTGCCTCCCTATTTTCTAAATATGTACCTTCAAATATATATGAATGGGCTAAGAAGTTCTTTCCTGGTGACCACGGATTAGTCCGTGGTTACCCGGACTAGTCCGCCCATGCAGACTAGTCCGCAGAGCGCCGGTTAGGCCGGACTAGTCCGATAGACCAGAGACTAGTCTTATATAGCCTCTGGAAAAGTTCGGACTAGTCCGGTCATTTCCGAACTTGTCCAATTTTTTGTGTCCATAACCCTAGCCACCGCCAAACCCTAATTTCCTCACCCCCATACTTGCCTCAAGCCTTCTCTCTCCGCACTTGAGCTCCCAAGGCAATTCCTTGTTTTCTCCACCAAAAAGCTCCACATTTGGGCGGAAATCAAGCTTCCTCGCTCGGAGATTGAAGTTCGGGGACTTGTCCGGCCTTCAACACCATCCTCTTCGAGATTCAAGCGATTTCTTTGGTAATTTTCCCCCAAACCCTAGAAATTCCTATTTTCTTCATTGTTGATCGAATAGCCTAGCATCTCTCACTATATACATGCTTCCTTGATGTATTATGTTGATTCTAAGATAGTTGTGCATTAGGAATCACCATTTGTCTCGTTGCTTAGGTTTTTGAGGATGAATACCGGACTAGTCCGGTCCATGCACAGACAAGTCTGGTCACCCGGACTAGTCCGTGCCTGTACACCGGACAAGTCTGATTTTTTTGAACTCATCCCTAACCTTTTAATTCCTCAATGCAAATTATCTTGTCATCCATTCAATTCCTTGTCATCCATTCTTATCCATACCTTGTACAATTCCTTCTAAGGGCATGTTGAACTCTCACGATGAAGCTTCGGACTTCGAAGCCGAGATGGCCCAAGAAGCCCTGCTTCGCTCCTCGACGGACCAAAGCAAGAAGCGACCTTCCGAGCCAGCCCCATCCCCTCCTCAGTCTCAAAAGAGGGTGGCTCGACGAAAGGTGCCTGCTTCCAGGGCCTCCACTGGTGGTGGCCCTAGTTCGGCGAGTGCTCACCTAGCAAAAGGAAAATGCAAGGGGATCGCGACGGGCCCGATTGGCCCACTAAAGATGTCAGCCCCGAAGCAAGGGGCTCGGGATCCCGCGGAAGAAAGGTTCAATGGGAAGGGAAGTGATTCAGCGGCTAAACTCCGCAATGTTGATTGCTACAGCTGTCCGAAGCAAGCTGTCGATGGCAGATTCTGGAGCAATTTCCATGCCGATTTCTACAAGTTTGTGTACCTCCCAATGAAGACACCAGTAGTGCACAGCCAGTAGATTGATTGGGCACACTTTGAGAAGAAGGGCTGCTCACCATTCGTTGAAGTGGTGGAGGCAGTTCAGAGGCATGGCCTAAAGGATCTCTTCGCCTTCAGGAACAATTGGAATGATGAGGTCATCGCGCAATTCTTTGCAACTTGCAATTCTCAAGTGATGATGAAGAGAGTGTTACTTGGATGACTCACGGATCCCAGTACAGTATAACTTATGAAGACTTTGCAAGCCTGCTGCACCTTGACACCTCAAGCCATGACAACTTGGTCATCCACAATATAGGTTTCATTGAGAAGGATAAGATGAAATTCCTCTATGAGCCCAACTCCAGGTTCAACCCTCCCTTCACAAAGAACATGAAGCCATTCTTTGTGGTCTTGAACAGAGTCTTGAGGAAGACAATTGCCCCCAAGGATGGGGATGCTGGGAGTGTGCAGGGTTATCTCCGAACCCTGATGAGGGTCATAAGCAAGGACCGCAAGTTTGATGTGACTGACTATATCTGGAACGATATGTTCAACATCTCTTGCACACCCAACAGGTCATGTGGCTATGCTCCGTATCTTATGTTCATGATTGAGAAGGTCACTGGCATTGAATTCATCAAAGATGTGGAGCATCTTCCTTTGAGGCCACAGATGCCTCAAAAGCCAAGCATACATGTTGCTTGTCTCCAGCCTCCAGTCTTGAGGCTCCAGCGAGAGTTGGTGCCAGTGCTAGGGCTGCCCTTGCCACTAGGGCAGCTCCTCAAAAAGGATCTGCAAGTGGCATATTCAATTACTTGGATGCTATCTTTGCTTCCTGTAGAAAGGCCAAGGTGAAGGCCCACAAGCTTAACAAGAGAAGAAAGGAAGACATGAAGTATGTCAAGCCAAATGTGAAGCAGATTTGCCAGAAACTAGAGATCGAGCCCATTGGATCTCCGGTAATCTCTGATGATTCTGACTCCGACTTCACCGAGCTCGGACCCTTGACCCCCTCTGAGCTTGCCTACTTTGGCATTGGGGGCTCGAGTGGCTCCGCACCTCCTCCTCCTCCTCTTCATCAGCCCGAAGATGAAGATGAAGACGATGAGAGAACCGACAGCAAGGCTTGAAGACTTTAGGTCCCTCATCTCCTTCTTTTTGGTTTCTTGATGCCAAAGGGGGAGAGATTGAGGGGGGGGGGTCTTAGGTCTTAGGTCTTAAGCTGTAGGATGCGAGGAGAGAGCTTCCTTTATGCTTTTTGTCTATTTTGTGGTTTGTAAACTGTTAATATGCTATTTTGATACCTAATGGTCCTATGATGCAATTCTTTGAACTACTTGTGAATTAATCTATGAAATCTGTGATTTTGCTCCTAGAATGACATATATGCTTGTTGTTGGTATGTTAATGTCAATTATGTCACTATCTTCGTGATTATTGTTTCAATGCACTTAGTTATGCATCTCACCATAAAGAATGCACATATGGATCATGTTTTCATTGCTTGATGTATTTTAAACTCATATGTGCAAACTTTATGAAAAGCTCAACTTTTTGTCATATTTTGTGAAATCTCAATTGGTTGTCATCAATCACCAAAAAGGGGGAGATTGAAAGTGCATCTAGGAATCCCTTGTGGGTTTTGGATGATTTATGACAAGCAAATGAGATCCTAACCACTTTGTTGAGATGAGCACAAGTTTTAATGTGAAAATAAGCAAAGTGCCAGAAAGAAGGGAGAATGAGGAGCAATGTGGAAATGAGCTCAAGGAACAAGTGTAGTAGATTGTTGTGTATGGAGTGTGTTAAGGAAACACACCCCAAGAGCTCAAACACAAATAAACACACACACCGCACAATTTTATACAGGACCGGACTAGTCCGACTGACACCGGACTAGTCCGATATCTCTCTGCACAAGATCGGACAAGTCCGATATCACCACGGGCTAGTCCGATATCTCTCTGACTAGAATCGGACTAGTCCTCCCCAGTGCGGACTAGTCCTCAAAACACTTCACAAGCCGCACAAAATCGAATAAGTCCGATCACACAACGGACTAGTCCAATATCGTTCTGATGTAAATCGGACAAGTCCGATATTGGCACGGACTAGTCCGAAAACCCTCTGAACTAAATCGGACAAGTCCTCCAAGTGCGGACTTGTCACCCAATTCACCTAGGGTTTCACTAATCCGGACAAGTATGATGGTTATCGGACTAGTCCGAAGATTTCCAGAAGCGAAATCGGACAAGTCCGCTCCTAGCCGGACTAGTCCGGTATTTCAGGGCACTTAGGGTTTGCTACACACAGCACACCGGACTAGTCTGGTCTCCGCCAAGGACTAGTCCGATCTTTCTAAACCCTAACAGTCACTTTTAGAAACTCCATATAAATAGATGTGCACGGCCCAACTTTAATCTCTCTCGACCTCCTGCGCCATCACACCTCCCAAGAGCCTTAAAAACACATATCTCCACGAAATCATAAGCCACAAAGATCAATCCCTTGAGGATACACTTTGGAACATTGGAGAGACACGATTCATAACGCTTGAGCTCTTGGTTTGATTCCCTAACACACTCATGTGATTTTAATTGTAATCTTTTGAGTGTGTTCTTGGTGGAGTTCTCATTGTAATCTAGGGGAGCCCTCAACGTGTGAGAAGGCCCCTTGAATTTGGTTATTTATCCTTTGTGATAAGAGAAGAGGATTGGCCTTCGTGGCGATCCGACGAGGTTAGGGTTGGAGAAGACCCGGTCCTTTTGTGGACTCGTCAACGTGGATGTAGGTTGTCTCTGTGGGAACCAAACCACGGGATAAACTGATTGTGGTCTTACTTTGTGTTCATTGTTGATATACATCACAGCAATCTAGGGTTTCAATCAATCTTGCTTACTTTACATTGAATCATTAAATATAAGATTGAATTGTGATATACCCTAGTCCATAATCGTGCAACACTTCAATTACAAATATATATCCACTGCATACATCCTTGAATCAAATTAATCAATCAAGCTTGATTAACATAGTCGGTACACACCGGACTAGTCCGCACTTTATCGGACTAGTCCGATATCTCGAGTTTTGATCTGGTTGTTAAGTGTTGCAGGTTCCGACAAAGTTCAAAAAGGCCTATTCACCCCCCCCCCCCTCTAGGCCACATTCATGAAGGGCTCCCGGGGAGCGGTCCCAGTGCCGCAGAAGTTCAAGGGTCCTCTCTTGTCGAGTGGGACCCTATTTTGTGACGGAAAACCCTCTGGAGCCTTCAGAAATGGTTCCAGCAGGTCTGGAGCCTATCCCTCTGGCATTGTCCATAGACAACGCCTGCTCGAGTCTCCGATAGGTCCAGCTTGCCTTTGATCATGAGAGCAAAGCCTCGGAGGAGGAGCGCAACACCTTGAGGTGTTGGCGCAACAGACTCCATTTTGAGACCAGGCTTGCCCAGACGAGGCTGGCTGGCCAGAAGGAATGGATAAAGGGGGAGAAAGCCCGGTTAGAGTACTGGGATAAGCTGATGGAGGAGAAGGAAGCCGCCATACGGGTTCTCGATGCTAACTCCAGGGAAATCCTGGAGCAAGCCAAGGAGAGACGTGATGCTGCTGACGAGCGTCACGAAAAGCTCACTGAATTGAATGAAATTCTCCTGAAGCATCGAGCAGACCTGGAGGCGAGGGAGGAGAAGCTCCTGGAGCAGCAGGAGGATGTGGTAAAGAGAGATGCGGAGGTCATCCAGAAGTTGGCTCTGGGTGAGCAAAATTTGGCGGATCGCAGCAAAAAGATGGATCTATGGAAGGAGGAAGAAAAGAAGAAGTACTGGAAGGTGGGGCAAGAACTCTCGAAAAGAGAGTCTGACATTGCAGCTAGGGAAGAGAGAGTAAGAGGCGGGGAAAAAGACCTGGCTGAAAGGCGGAACCGCATCCACCTCTGGGAGACAGAGCTGACCGACCGGGAGAAGCAAGTTGCTGAGAACATGCAGCAGCATGCTAAGTTGGTTGAGCGCCTTGCCCGTGAAGGTTCAGAGCTTGCGACTGCCCAGAAGTCGCTGGAGGAGCTGCGGAGCTTGAAGGAGACTGAAGCCATCCAAGTGTGGGACTTCTTGGGGCGGGCCAACGATGCGCTGACACCGCTGGGCTTCAGTCCCGTACGTATGGACAACCCGTAACTGGTCTTGGATCGAGCGCTGGTGGCCCTCGACAGTGCTAGCGGCAAACTTGATGCGATGGGTGATGTCATCGCAGATTAGCTGGAGACGAAGGGAAAGACTCTGGCTACAAACATCGTAGAATACGTGTTGACGTGCTATGTAAGCCGAGACCGCCAATTCTCCATGGACCCGGTGCTCGAAGGTCCCATCGCCGAAGAGGAATACGCCGCCAAAGCCAGCATCCAAGAAGTTTCCCAAAAAGTCACTTCATTCTTCCACAAATCTTAGGTCCTCCAGTAGCTAGAGCTTTCTTCCTTTTGCCTTCTGATGTAATCTCAATTTTGTAATCACGTGCTTCAGATTAATGAAATCCATTTTGCCATAAATTTGACATGAATTTCATTTTTTTGTCGTCTTCAATATATTGTACTCCGTCTTGTTGGCCCCCTGGTATATGTGCACACGTGTGGTGTGGACATGTACCAAAAGGATTTGACAGTATGTTGATGACTTGAACGCTTCAAACTTGTAAATTTTAGGTCCGAAGTTTTTATCTTCGATACTTTGACTGTTGGCCCCTTGGGATAGTCGGAGGTTCGTAGCTCCGCTAGTGGCTGATGCCAACCTCCGAGTCGTCGATGATAGACCTCCGGAGGTTGCCGGAGCTTAGTAGCTCCTACAATACCCACTGTCAACTTCTAAAGCATTGATGGAAGGCTCCCTTGGAGGATGTCAGAGATTAGTAGCTCCAGCGTCGTCTACCATTGCTATGAATTTTTGCTTTTCCTGCACATTAAAGGCAAGGGAGAAAGTAAAATTCATCCTCTTGTCTATAAATTGGTTATGACTTATTGTTCTTATTTGGACTTTAGGTCCGAAGAAACTCGACATGATAACAAGCGTTTTGATATAATCTTTCTAGATATGCATGCCTTTTTAGTACTCACCCGACTGAGGCATGCCGGGGTGTAGGTAGAGCAGCGTACTTAGGGTGCAGGACCAGTCTAAGTCGATAGCACACTCCGGACCTATGGTGGCTTGGCGTTTAGGCAAGTAGACTGTAGCAATGTTAAGATCCAAAAATACTATCAATAAGGCTTGTAATGCATGTGAATTACTTGGAATAAAGCTCAAAAAGATTTGCACAACCTTATTATAGACAAGCGGGGTGAAAATAATTCGATATATTGAGCCTTGCGCAAAAAGTAAATGCACGTGGAGTCTGTTTTCACACAACAATGCTTTTCATTATAGGTCCGGATTACAGGGGAGACAAGGACACAATTAGGGTGTTGGACCATGCTAAATGTGCTATACAACTTGTACTAACCCAGAGCAAGTAGTTACACTTTTAGTGCTGTGCCTGTCTCAAGTGTTGCTTGAACTTCCCGAATCCTTCCGGAGGGGTCCGGATGTTCTCCCGGAGGACTTGCCCGTCTCTGTATAATGACTCTACAACATGCATTGTGTGTAATTACAGACTCACCTCCGTGATTCTAAGCATAAAACTTACGGAGGTGCTCGATGTTCCAAGGATTAGGAAGTGGAGTCCCATCCTCACTGCCAAGCGAACCCATCCAGG
Organism: Tuctoria greenei; assembly: GCA_036927565.1. NCBI lineage: Eukaryota > Viridiplantae > Streptophyta > Magnoliopsida > Poales > Poaceae > Tuctoria > Tuctoria greenei. The sequence goes on along the minus strand of JAYESD010000005.1, from coordinate 52,329,460 downwards.
TCGGGATACTTTGATCACTCAGAAAGGACCTTCCCAGCTGGGGGAAAGTTTGTTCATTCCTTCACGAGTTAGTATCTTCCGAAGCACCAGATTGCCTTCCTCGAGTTGTCAGTTGTGCACATGCCTTTGATGATAGTGCCGGAGCGCCTGGCAATAATGTGCATTTCGAACAGCTGTTTGGCACCTTCCCTCGTCGACGACGTCAAGGTCTTCACGCCGGAGCTGGTCCTACGTGGCTTCGTCGAAGGTCCAGACCCGGAGGGACCCCAAGGTGATTTTCGGAGGAAGGACTGCTTCAGCTCCGTACACCAGGAAGAATGGAGTTTCCCCAGTTGACCGGTTTGGAGTTGTCCTGTTCGCCCATAATGTGGACGGAAGCTCCTCAATCCAGTTAGCTCCGTGCTTTTTCAGGCGCTCATATGTGCACGTCTTGAGTCCTTTTAAGATTTTTGCATTTGCTCTCTCGGCTTGGCCATTGCTTGCTGGATGAGCTACTGAGGCATAGCTAAGTGGAATGCCGAGGTCTTCGCAATATTCTTGGAATGCAGCACATGTAAATTGAGTTCCATTGTCAGTTATGACTTTGTTCGGAGCTCCAAATTTTCATATAATGGACTTCAAGAACTTTATCGTTGATTGCTTGTTGGTTGTTACAACTGGAGTTTCTTCCGGCCAATTGGTGAACTTGGCAATGGCAACATACAGGAACTTGTAACCTCCGACGGCTTTTGGGAAAGGTCCCAAGATGTCCATGCCCCACACACTGAATGGCCATATAGGAGGTATCATTTGTAGTGATTGAGTCGATGTGTGAATCTGTTTTGCGTGGAACTGACAAGCTTCACATTTTTTCACTAGCTCAACCACATCCTGAAGTGATGTTGGCCAGTAAAAGCCATGCCGGAAGGCTTTGCCGACCAACGTGCGAGAAGAAGCATGGTTCCCGCACTCGCCTGCATGGATCTCTGCGAGGAGCTCGCAGACTTCTTCCCTTGCAATGCACCGCATTAGGATGTCATTGGCACCGCGTCGGTAAAGATCCCCTTCTACCAACGTGTATCTTTTAGCCAATCTGACAATCTGGTCAGGAGATACACTGTCTTCAGGAAGGATGTTGTCTTTCAAGTAGCTCCGGATCTCCGAGATCCATGCATTGGAGCTAACTTGAGCTTCTGAGTCTTGCGTGTTGGGTTGCTCGAAGCTTCCGACAGCACCTACGACCCTTGGTGGACGCCATGGTAGCAGGGCCACCGGGACTGCCAGCTTTGTAGTGCTGGTCTCGCCCCCTTCGCTCAGTTCGGCAGGCTGAGCTGTTGGTTTTGACAACCTCCGGACGAAGATTCTGTCAAGAGCCGGAGCTCCAATTGAGGCTTTCGTCGAGAGTTTGTTGGCTTCAGCGTTATGAAGACGCTGAACATGATAGAGATCCAGGACTTTGAAGTCCTTCTGAAGTCTCTGGACTTCAAGGAGATAAGCAGCTAATTGAGGATTGTTGCAGGAACATTCACCTTTTACTGATTTGATGATGAGTTGTGAATCTCCCTTTACCAACAGCTGTTTGACAACATAAGATAGTGCTACCTTGAGTCCATAGATGAGAGCTTCATACTCCGCCATATTGTTGGTTGCCTTGAAATTAAGGTGTACCATGTACTTGACCCTCTCCCCAGTCGGAGCTAGGAGAAGGATTCCAGCTCTGGCCCCCTGCTTTTGCACAGAGCCGTCGAAGTAGAGGGTCCAGTGAGGCTCGGTGAGTAATGGAACTTTGGGTTCTGGTTTCTGTTCACTGTGGCCCCCAGGATTTGATGGAGATGGGGTCCATTCCGCCACGAAATCAGCTAAGGCTTGACTTTTGATTGCTTGTCTCGACATGAATTCTAGATCGAATTCGGCCAGTTCCACTGCCCACTTTGCCCTATTCCCAGTAGAATTAGGGTTATGCAAAATAGCATGCAGTGGAAAAGAAGTTACTACTGAAATTTTGTTGGCTTGGAAGTAGTGATGAAGCTTCCTTGAGGCGATAAGAACTGCGTAAAGCGGTTTATGCACCACAATGTATCTTGTCTTAGTGTCGTGGAGTACTTCACTGATGAAGTACACAGGACGTTGGATGGTCTGGACCCTTTCAGAAGGACCCGGAGCTTCCTCTCCATTGACTCGGACCCTGCTGGAGGGTTCCGGACCTTCAGGCTGTGCTTCTTGGACCTTCCCGGAGGGGTCCAAAACTCCTTCTTGTTCAACCCGGACCTCACTAGGAAGATCCAGATCATCTTGGTTAGCTAGGTGAACCTCCTCAAACGTATGAGGTTGAACCCCTTGCATTTTGTCTTGAGGTTCCGTGTCTGGGAGCTGAGACCCAGTCACGTCTTCAGGTGATTTCGGACCCTCCCGGAGGGGACTGGACTCCTGGATTGGTTGTGGCTCCGATCTTTCAGCGACCAGGACCATACTGACAACTTTGGTGGTTGCCGACATGTAAAGCAGTAAAGGATCATCAGGATTAGGAGCTACCAATATTGGTAGTGTGGTGAGGAGTTGTTTCAGCTCTTGGAACGCCTTTTAGGCTTCTTCAGACCAATGAAATGGTTCGTACTTCCTCAAGAGTTTGAAGAAGGGTAATGCTCGTTCTGCCAGTCTTGAGATTAACCAGTTGAGCGCAGCTAGGCATCCAGTTAGCTTCTGGACATCTTTAATGCGAGTTGGGGGCCGCATATCTTCTATGGCCTTGATCTTCGCCGGATTTGCTTAAATTCCTCGGTGAGTCACCAAGAACCCTAGAAGCTTCCCGGAACTAACCCCGAAGACACACTTGTCTGGGTTCAGTTTGGTGCGTGTGGTGCGCAGCTTGTCGAAGATGGCTTGTAAGTTGTCAAGGAGTGACTCCTTGTTTTTGATCTTCACAACGATGTCATCGACATACACATCCACCAAGTCTCTAATTAGCTCTCCAAATTTTTTGTACATAGCTCGTACAAATGTTGAAGCAGCATTTTTAAGACCGAATGGCATGGCAGTATAACAATACAATCCATTTACTGTTATGAAGGCAGTATGCTCTTCATCTTCCTTAGACATTTGGATTTGATGATATCCAGAATATGCATCTAAGAAACACAATAGCTCACACCCGGAGGTGGAGTCCACTATCTGATCTATTCTAGGTAGTGGAAATGGATCCTTTGGACATGCCTTATTCAAGGTGGTGTATTCGATACACATCCGAAGCTTCCCACCGGCCTTGGGTACAACAACTGGGTTTTGGATGGAAGACTTCCCGGATGAATCCAGCTTCGAGTAACTTCTTGATTTCCTGTCGGATGAAGTTTTGTCGCTCGATTGATTGCTTCCGGGGCTTCTGGTGTACAGGTCGTGCGTCTGGGTAAATCTTCAGATTGTGCTCAATCACCTCCCTAGGGATCCCAGACATTTGTGATGGTTGCCAGGCAGATATGTCGACATTAGCCCAGAGGAAAGTGATGAGCGCGATCCTATTTGTTGTTCAGAACCCCCCCCCCCCCCGATATACGGGTAGTCTGAGCAGCATCGGAACCTATTTGGACAACCTTGACAGGAATGTCGGTGTCGCCGCTTGGTTGCACACGAGGTGCGGAAGTAGAGCCTTTATGACGAATTCTCGGAGGATTCGGAGTTGGCTCCTTTCCAAAATCTTCCTCTTACGTTGTGGTAAGCGCATAGAGTTCTTCCAGTGCAGTAACTCCTGCAGTGCGATCCCCGCGGATCCTTAGAACACCCATGGGTGTTGGCATCTTCAACACCAAGTACCCATAATGGGCAGCAGCCATGAACTTGTATAAAGCTGGCCTACCCAAGATGGCATTGAAAGGCAGACTGATATGCGCGACGTCGAATACCAGTTTTTTGGTTCTGTAGTTCTCCCGGGTCCCGAAGGTCACTGGGAGTGTGATGGAACTGAGAGGTGTAGTGGTTCCTGGACCTACTCCGGAGAAAGGTCGGGATGGGCGAAGGTCCGAAGACCGGAGCTGAAGCTTAACGAAAGCTTCGAAGCTTATGAAGTTTAGCCCGGAACCTCTGTCCATCATTACATGGTGGCTTTGGATATTGTTAATGGTGGGTGACACCATCAACGAGAGTTGGCCAGCTCCGATCATGTTTCAGGGGCAGTCCGAAGCATCAAAAATGATGGGAGTATCCATCCACTTCCGATGTGGCTCCGCCTTAGCAGTGGGAGCTGCCACGGCCATGTCCCGTTGCATTGTCTTGAAGATGCGGCGAGGGGTGATGTCCCAAGAACCACCATAGATGGTGTTCAGGGTCTTCCGATGCTCGTTGTCAGAGACGTCAGAGTCGTCATCAACAGTGTTGTAGAGGCTTTCAAGACCTTTTTGGGGTCCTTGAAACCTAGCTCCTCTTCGGTCGGAGCTTCGTCGACCTTTTGTTTTCCTTACCTTTGACGGAAAGGAGCTTCTTCCCGATGCTTGTTATAGTGCTCGGCAAGGTTCTGGACCTCCCGACATTCTTCCAAGCTGTGTCGATTCGTCTTGTGAATCAGACACCATGTTTTGGAACTATTGTCGTCTTGTGATGAAGGGTGAGGTCGTTTCTCTGGGCGTGACCCCCGGCTTCCAGGAGCTGCGGCAGTAGCAGCGGCTAGAACACCGGCTGACGGCTTCTTTTAGCCGTTGGGCTTCTTCTTCTTTTTGCCACTACCGGAGGTAGCGGCTTCAGTTTTGGAGGACTTCTAGTTGGCCTCTGGAGCTGGTTTGGAGTGCATTTCACGGCCCTCCGCAGCTTTAGCACATTTGTCTGCTAAGCTGAAGAGTTTCATGACACTGGTGACTTCTTTGGTCGCCAGTTTCTCCAGCATCTTCTTATCTTGAACGCCCTGTCTGAATGCAACGATAACAGAAGAGCTAGAGATTGAAGGTATGGCATTTCGTACCTGAGAGAACCGATGGATAAAGGATCGTAGTGATTCCCCCGATGTTCGCTTTACGGCAAACAGGTCCAATTCAGTGTCGGGTCGGGTGTAGGAGCTCCCAAAGTTGGCAGTGAACTGCTGGCATAGCTCCGCCCAACTATTAATGGAGTCGGGTGGAAGACTCATGAACCAGGACCTTGCAGTCCAAGTTAAAGCCACCGGGAAGTAATTGGCCATTACAACCTCATGACCACCCGTTGCCAGTATGGTAGTGGAGTAAATTTGAAGGAATTCGGCGGGGTTGACAGTCCCATCGAATTTTTCTGGCAAGTGAGGCTAGAACTTCTGTGGCCATCTAACCATGTGCAAATGCATGGCCAAGGCAGAGCAGCCTCCTCTTACTCCTTGAGGAGCAAGGTAGTCTCGAGCCTCTCGCGTCTCACGAGCACGCTCGATATGGGCATGGTCGTCCTACTGCTGGTAACAGCGATCCAGTTCCGACTGCAGGTCATGAGTCGAGATCCTGGTGATGGTTTGGGTGCGTCGTTCCCCGGGAGGCAGTGAAGTCACCTGCTGGGAGGCAACACGTCTCCTTTGTTGCAAGACTTGTGGACCAAGTTGGCCGGATAAGGTCCGTCGTTGTGACGGTGCTCACCCCAAAGGGGGAGGACCTTGATTGCTGATGCCTGCAGCCGCAGCTGCAACCAGATGGTCAACATCAGCTCTCCACTGCTCCATAGCACCCTGGGGTGCACCTGGAGGCAGTGGGTGTTGTAAGAGAGCTCGCGCAGCAATGAGCGTGTGCTCAGGATTGTTGTTTGTCGATGCAGTGATCGATGCGGATGCCCCATCTTGTTGACCAGTATTGTTTTCCGGAACAAATGGTGGTTGTAGTGCCATAGCGCCTACTGGAACACGTTGGAGGGATTGCCTCCAGCAGGTTGTCCAGTGTGGTTGCCATTGGAGGATTCAGCAGGTGAATTCACCATCTTATGATCTCGGGATTGCCCACCCAACCTGGCACGCCAAATGTCAAAGTGTTTGATACGACACTTCCCCCGGGCCTGCTAAGAAGCAGCCCGCGGAGGTTCTTTTATGGTTGGGGTACGTAGAGATCAAGGTCAAGATGATGACTCTAGAGATTTACGTGGTTCGGGCTGTCTGAGCGTAACACCCTACTCCACGGGGTTTGTGTTGCTGTATTGCGAGCTGGTCAGCTGGGATCAGATCCAATGAGGTGTCCCCTGAGTTCGTGCGGTATAGCCCTTTTATAGTTCTAAGGACTGACCGTTACAAAGCCTGCCTGACCCGACATGTGGCCTGGCATATTTAATGTCCTAATACACTGTCTAAAGAATATTAAGCATGATAAATAGTGTGATAACGTGCCTTAATGGCTGCGTTACCACTATTAACAGTGCTCTGATTGTGTGTCATTAATATAGCATTAATGACACATAATCAGGCATTGTAGCTGCCGCATTAATCGTCCTTGATTGTCCATGCTGGATTACTTGTGCTTGTATTCCCGTTGGTGATGAAGGTTCGGAGGCTTCACACGTGGCAGTTCTGGAGCTTTCCCTTGTGGGAATGAAGGTACGAGACTATTGTACACGTGTCAGTACCGGAGCTCCTTTGTGCTGGGGGTTAGGTCCGGAGCCGTTGTACACGTGTTGACGCCGGAGCTTCCCTTTGTTGGGAGTTTAGTTCTGGTCTTCTTTTACACGTGTTAGCTCAAGAGCTAACCACATGAGGGGAGCGGGTCCGGTGCAACGTGACATGTGGGACCTGAAAGGACCTTTGACTCTAACGAGTGGAACTTTGTTGCACTTCTTGCGGTATCGCGGGGTATCCGGTACGCTGGGTACCGACAGTGGCACTTGTTAAGATTTGAAATACAACTTGATTTCTGTTTCACAACTACTAGATGAAAAATCTGGAAATCATTTTCACTAAAAATTGCTGCAAAGTTGTAAATTCAAACAGTGAGCTTATTTTTAACATGTCATGGTTTGAAAGAGTTTTTAAAGCTGATTTTGATATGTCTTCCTCTAAGCATATGCGTCTAGTTGCTAATGATTCCAAAGATTTATATTTTTGGCATCGTAGACTTGGTCATGTAGGCTTTGATCATCTCAGGCGTGTTAGTGCTCTTGATCGCATACGTGGGCTGCCTAAGCTTAAAGGGGACAAAGAAATTGTGTGCTCTTCTTGTAGACATGCTAAGATGGTTGCAGGTTCACATACTGCTCTCACAATGATCATGACAACTGAACCGGGTCAACTTTTGCACCTTGACACCGTAGGACCTTCACGTGTTCAATACTTTAGAGGTAAATGGTATGTTCTTGTGATTGTTGATGATTATTATAAATACTCTTGTGTTTACTTTATGACATCTAAGAATGAAGCTATTAGTCACTTTAGAACTTTATTTCTTAGATTATCAATTGATCACCCAGGATCTTTAAAAGCGATTAGAAGTGATAACGGAGCCGAATTTAAAAATCAATCTTTTGATCACTTTTGTTCTAAAAATGGAATATATCATCAATTTTCTTCACCATATACCTCAACAAAACGGTGTTGTAGAAAGAAAGAACAGAACCTTAGTTGAGATGGCTAGGACTATGCTTGATGAATATCAAACTCCTAGGAATTTTTGGGCTGATGCGATTGCAACCGCTTGTTATGTCTCAAATCGTGTTTTCTGGCGCGCTAAGCTAGGTAAAACACCATATGAGCTCCGGTTTGGACATAGGCCTAGTGTTACGCACTTTCGGGTCTTTGGTTGCAAATGCTTTGTTAAGAAATATGGTAATCTTGATAAATGTGAATCTAGATCCATTGATGGCATGTTTCTTGGTTACCCATCTCACACTAGCTCAAACATTCCAGGTCCAGATCCATATCCGCAGGGGGAGAGCATTTTCATTGAAGATAAGGAAGAGGTGGAGCCGCTGCCTGAAAATTTAGCAACTAATGACATTATTCCAGCTCCTGATTTTTATTCACAGCCAGCACCGACATCCACCATTGCTGGTAGAGATCCTCCTCAAGTCACAAGCTCATTGATTTGTGATGAACATGAAGAACAAGAAGAAGCTTGTGAAGTGTCCACTCCCCTCCGGGTTCTCAAAAGTCATCCTCCACAACAAATTATTGGAAGCTTGCACAAACGAGTCACACGGTCCAGGTTTTGCGATCCAAACTCTCATGCTCATTCTTCTTTTGTTGTTTCTTTTGAACCCAAAGATATATCACACGAACTCACTAATGAATCTTGGATTATTGCCATGCAAGAAGAGTTAGAAAATTTTGAAAGAAATAATGTTTGGAAACTTGTACCTCCACCTCAAGGTCACACTTTAATTGGAACTAAATGGGCGTTTACAAATAAATAAAGTGAGGATGGGGTTTTGGTTAGGAATAAGGCTAGGTTGGTTGCTCAAGGTTTCACTCAAGTTGAAGGTCTAGATTTTGATGAAACTTTTGCTCCTGTTGCTAGATTAGAAGCCATAAGAATTTTTGTTAGCTTTTGTTGCATCTAAAGGTTTTAAGCTTTATTAAATGGATGTTAAAAGTACTTTTCTTAATGGCTACATAGATGAGGAGGTTTATGTCAAACAACCACCAGGTTTTGAAAATTCAGATTTTCCTAATCATGTTTACAAACTGTCCAAAGCCTTGTACGGTCTCAAACAAGCCCTGAGCATGGTATGATAGGTTAAAAACATTCTTACTTGAAAAGGGGTTTGCTATGGGCAAGGTTTATAAAACTCTTTTTGTGCTTAAGCATTTAAATGACTCATTATTCGTTCAAGTGTATGTGGATGATATTATCTTTGGTTGTGCTTCACATGATCTTGTGTCCAAGTTTTCAGCTATGATGAGTTCAGAATTTGAGATGAGTATGATGGGAGAACTCACGTACTTTTTGGGGCTGCAAATCAAGCAAACCAAGGAGGGTACCTTTGTGCATCAAACAAAGTATACAAAAGACCTCCTAAGACGCTTCAACATGGACAAAAGCAAGCCTCTTTGGACACCAATGGGAACAGCAACAACACCTGAACTTGATGGAGATGGTGAACCTGTGGATCAAAAAGAATATAGAAGCATGATAGGATCACTTTTGTACCTCACGACATCAAGACCGGACATACAATTCAGCGTATGCCTTTGTGCACGGATTCAAGCCTCTCCACGTGCTTCACATCGTCAAGCCATCAAAAGGATTCTCAGGTACTTACATGGAACTCAAGAATTTGGCATTTTTTTCCTTCTTCCTCAACCATTACTTTGAAAGCTTTTTCGGATGCTGATTTTGGAGGTTGTAGGATTGATAGGAAAAGTACTGCTGGTGCTTGTCATTTTCTTGGTAATTCACTTGTTGCCTGGTCCTCTAGAAAACAAAACTCAGTTGCACAATCCACTGCTGCTAGTGCTTGCTCAAAAATTCTTTGGATTGTTCAAACACTTAAGGACTATCGGGTTGATCAAGATAGTGTTCCACTGTTTTGTGATAACACTAGTGCCATTTGCATTGCTAAAAACCCCGTGCAACATTCTAGAACTAAGCACATTGATATTAGGTATCACTTTCTCCGTGATAATGTTGAAAAATAAAACATTGTGCTTTACCATGTAGATATCGAACAACAATTGGCTGACATTTTTACAAAACCTTTGGATTTCACTCGTTTTTGTTACATTTGTAGTGAATTAAGGGTTATGCATCCTCATGGCTTAAATTGAGGGGGAGTTTTGAAACTTGAGAAGTCTATGTGTGAATCTAAAATTAAAATAATATGAGCATAGTATTTCATACATATATGACTTTGTGATTCCTTTTACATGCTGAAAATTCTTACTACATTACTCATGTTATACATTTTGTAGTTTTTGCCATGACTAGTAATTGGAATAATTACTTACACTAAATCTGGTCATGATCGAACTTTCTTGCTGCTTTGAACTTGTTGCATGCTCACAAGTACTTTTAATCATAAAGAATTAATCAAGTAATCAACTCACATGTTGAGTTTTATGAACAAATATAAGTTGAGAAAAGATCAAGAGAATATGCATGTATCACACTTCTTCTTTTGAGATGGCTTATCATTGCACTTAGATATGAACTTGGAAGGAGTTGTGTATGACTAAAACCATGTCCTTAAGCTTCTGATTGTCAAATGACATAGGTTTGGCTTGGTTGGTTAGAATAACACAGATGCGCATATAATCTCTTGCAAATATCATATGATCTAAATTTGAGCTTTGAAAAATAATAAAATGCAGCAACAAGTGTCATGCTTTCAGGTTTTGAAATAGTTAAGTTTGTGAGATCATGACTTGCTAAATTGGAAATTACATTTGATCTCTAGCATGGCTTACACTACTTTATGTGTTTCATTGATGTGATAGTGTAAGTTACTTGATAGTATGACTTGGTGAGCTTTGTTTTATATGTATATGTTATTATATGCTCATAACAAATAAAATTTGTCTTATAACCTTGATGAATACATTGTCAAAGGGAGAGAGATAATATGTGAATTTTTAAAGATAGGTATGCAAGGGGGAGAGATAATATGTGAATTTTAAAGATAAGTATGCAAGGGGGGTAAATTGATTACACATTGCACATAATCACAATTGTTTTGGCACGATTCTTCTCAGGGGGGGAATTTGTTTTCTTCTCATTTTATTTCTGTTTTACAAAGGGGGAGAAATTGTTTTCAAAACTTTTAATGTGAATAAGCCAATGTTTGGATTTTAAGTGGTGTTGCCAATGCATTCATCAAGGGGGAGATTGTGAGACCTATGTGTGTTGAATACATTGGCTTTGATGATAAAAGTTCTGAAATTTTGCTAAAACACTTTTTTAGCAAAGTCTGGCTCTAGCTCCGAGCTTCTGCAAGGTCCGACAATAGGTTCGACATTCTTTGTCTAGGTCTGACATGTTTTTGGGTTGCTCTGGTGAGCTTTGTCTTTAGCTCCGACATGTCTTTGATAGCTCTGGCATGTCCTTGTTAAGCTCCGATATGTTTTGTTAGGTCCGACTTATGTTGGTTAGCTCCGACATATTTTTCTATCTTCGGAGCTAGGTTGTAATAGCTTTGGTAAGCTCCAGCGCTAGGTTGTACTAGCTTTGGTAAGCTCCAGCTCAAGCTCCAGTTAGTTTTGGCAAGATTCGGAGCTTGATCGCAATGTTCCTGTTTTTACTGTGAATTGTTTCGAACTTGCTTTACATTGTTGGAAATATTTCTTAGTATTCTTTTACTAAGTTTTTGGTGCATTTTGGTTGATATGGTTGATTTCGTTTTATTGTGTTTTTGCAACATGCTTATGTGAGGTGCTCACGTAAGGTGCTGTGTTCGGAACTAACTTGATTCAAGTCGCGGACTTGGGCTCGTACGGATTGGTTGTTTATTCATGTGCAGGTGTTGCTTTAGTTCAAGACATGGCTGGTGACGGTATCCATTGAACTAGTCTTGGGAAAAAGATGAGGTTCAACAACCAAGTTCGGGAGGAATTGTGGTTGAGTTGATTAGGAGGTTGCGCAGCATGTTTGAATCAAGAACAATGCATATGAAGGTATCGTGGACGTCGTTGGAAGATGTTTGCAAGTGTGCAAGGAGTGCATGGACGTGGCTACATATTTCCGAGGCGTGATGAAGAGATGTGGACGTAAAGAATTGGTCAGAAAGGTCCAACCGACTAGGTTATGGACGCAAGTTGCAGCTGAGTCGTGTTTGACTCAAATATGGAAAGATTTGAGTTGGTTATGATAGGATTTCGTGTGGTTCACAAATTTGAGTTGCTTTAGGAATGTGGGATACGTTCCTAAGGTGTTTGGAAGTCTTAAGATTGCTTCTATCTGCGTATAGAAGAGTCCTAAGCAGTTATGAAAAGTTTTGATTCGTGATTTGAGTAGGATTAGAGTCCTAGTTGAGATTGGGTTGGCCTAAGGGCTGGTTATATAAGCAAGGGAGGCCAGAGCTCATGGGTGACGACTTTGGGGCTTCTCCTCTTATGGTTTGATCAATCAAATTCATAGTTTGAAGGAACTTTTGTGCCTTGTTCGTTCGACTTGTTCCACACAAGTTTTTCTCGTCGAGTTTCTGCACAGCACTACCTTTCTTCGGTGGTTTTATTATAACTTGAGTTTTACAAATATAATTGATGTGATTCTTTTTGAGTTGTCTTCAAAACGTGATTATCTATCATCTGTCAAAATTTCACGGTCATTGGATTTGTGGTTTCTGATCTACATGAGTTTCTTTGCAGCGTTCCAGAACTGTTTTTCTCGGGTAGGACAGATTGACCTTTGTTCAATCTTTCAATCGTAACTTGAGTTTCTCTCGATGGATTTGAGTAATTCTTGTTGTGTCATCTTCGTGACTTGATTCTCTCTGATATATATCACTTTTGTCACAGTGAAAAACATTTAGATTAGTCTCACACACGATTTCTTTAATAGGTTGTTTTTCTGCCGAGGGGTTTTCATTGCTTCCGCTGAAAAAGTTTTAATCTACCATTCACCCCCCCTCTGGTAGCTTTTCTCATGTCTTTGATCCTACAGTTTGGCGTTCATAAAGAATAGTCCTATCCATCTCAACTAACGTTATGTTCTTTATCTCTACGACACCATTTTGTTGAGGTACATAAGGTGAAGAAAATTGGTGATCTATTCCATTTTCAGCACAAAAGTTATCAAATGATTGATTTTTAAATTCGGTTTCATTACCACTTCTAATTGCTTTTAAAGATTTTGGGTGATCAATTGATAATCTAAGAAATAAAGGTCTAAAGTGACTAAAAGCTTCATTCTTAGATGCCATAAAGTAAACCCAAGGGCATCTAGAATAGTCATCAACAATCACAAGAACAAACCATTTAGCTCCAAAGGATTGAACACGTGAAGGTCCTATGGTGTCAAGGTGCAAAAGTTGACCCGGTTCAGTTTTCATGGTCATTGTGAGAGGAGAATGTGAACCTTCAACCATCTTAGCATGTCTACAAGAAGAGCACACAATTTCTTTGTCCCCTTTAAGCTTAGGCAGCCCACTATGCAATCAAGAGCACTAACATGCATTAGAGATCAAAGCCTACATGACCAAGTCTACGATGCCAAAAAATAAGTCATTTGAATCATTAGCAACTAGACCCATGTGCTTAGAGGATGACATATCAAAATCACCTTCCAAACCGAAACATGTTAAAAATAAGCTCATTGTTTGAATCTACAACCTTGCAGCAATTTTTAGTGAAGATAATTTCTAGATTTTCATCTAGTAATTGTGAAACAGAAAGCAAGCTGTATTTCAAATTTTTAACAAGTGACACATCCTTCAAAGTGTAGTGATCATTTACTTTAAACGAACCCTTAGAAATTATAGGAGGTGAATAATTATCGGCAAAAGTAACATTCTCTATACGTGACACAAAAGAGAGGGAGGAGAACCAATCTTTGTTACCAGTCATGTGGCGTGAGCAACCTGAATCCACAATCCAAATGTTCTCCTTCCTCAAACGTGTAACCTACATAGAAGCACAATACCTCGATGACTCAATATTGGGGTTAGTCAAAAGGCATTTAGGAATCCAGTACTGAGTCACACGACGTGGAGCAGGAAAAACACGGGAAATCTGAGACAAAACAGCAGGTTTATGAGCCAAAGTTTGAGGATTTTTGTACCCAATTACTAACTTACGAGGGTTACATATGTAGCACAAAAAACATTAGGTTTGGGAGCAAACTTTGCATGTTTTTGACTCGTAACAGCAGGTTGCATGTTCTTGATATTTGGTTTAGCATGTGCAGCAAATGTTGCATGAGAGTTATGGGATCTAGCTTGCATTCTTTCCTTTTTCTGTTCTTTAGCTAGTCTATAACAAAAATCTATGACATGACCATCTCTACCACAGTGGGTACAATGAAATTTAACTTTGTGTTCATGTCTAGATGAGCAAGCAACATGTTTATTAGAAACTGAATGAGACAGCAATCCTATAGATTTGGAAACCACTTCTTTTTGTCTAGGAACTGTTTTAATCAAACCACTTCCTAATGCCTTTACAATTTTTGGTGGATGTGCCTTAGCATGAGCATGGGAATCAAAACCTAAACCAGTTTTATCATTGCAAGACTTGGAAGAATTCAGCAGCAAGTTTAGATTCTTATTCCCATTACAAAACCAATTTAATATCTTATGCATGTCATCAAGTTTATTGGACAGATCAAGGCAATTTTCACATGAAGTTTTTCCTTTTAATTTGCAATTAGAACAATATATAACTTCATGAGAACGTAAAGCTTTGTTCAATATAGAAATCTCATTCATAGCATCTTGTAGTTTCTTATCAAGATCATTACAAGTAGAACAATGCAAATCAATTATAGAACAACAAACATCTTTCAAGTTTTTATCATTAAGTGCAACAAGCTTTTTGTTCTTTTCAATTTCTAACTCAAATTTATCAAGTGTTGAGGTGTGTGCATTTCTTAGAGAGGACAATTGTTCATATATTAAATCACATGAGGAACAAGAATCATCACTAAGAATCGAAGATTTCAAACGGTTAATTTCAGATTCTAGTGACTCAATTTTAACAGCATTGTCCCTAAGCTTTTTGTCCTTTTTCTTAACTATAATAGTGGCACGAGAAATAGCATCACACATTTCTTCGCAAGTAGGACATACCTCTTCATTGTCGTTGTTGTTTTCTACCTCCTCCATACGTATCTTGACTTGCCCGCCATGAAGCACAAGTTTGCCAAATCATCTTCATCTTCGTCACTTCCGATATCCACATCGCTCGAGCCAAATTCTTGAAGTGCGGAGATAATACTATTCACCAATTGGCGTCCTGTAAAACCCTTCTTTTTCTTGTTTTTGTTTGCACAGGAGTGCTTTGTCATTGAAAGGTTAGTTCAATCCGTGCGAAAATGTCTTGTCTTACCACATTCAAAGCATCGTTGAGGTCCAGCACTCCCTCTCCTTCTAGTTCTCACATTTTGCAATGCTTTTGAGAACCGAGTAGAGATAAGTGCAAGTTCTTCCTCTAGAAACTCTTCAATCTGTTCAAAGGTTAGAGAGGGCAACGAAGCAAGTGTTCCACAGGATGAAGATTGGCTGGAGCTAGGCATGTCGCGTTGAGAAACAAATGCAAGATATTTGATAGGGTTCTTACGTGAGATTATGTCAATTTCATGAGTTTTCAATTTAGAATATTAAACATATAAAGTAAGTGTATACATGGCAGTAGATTCATGAATAGATGTGACTTTCATCTCCCAAATTGACATGTCTAATGCACTTAGTAATTGCCTAGCATTCTCAGCATCTGAAAAAATAACATTGACGCTACACAAGTTGCTGAAAATTTTACTAAAGCGAGCAAAGAGGTCATTGATGGATTCACCTAGTTGCATCTCAAAGTGCATGTACTTCTTTTTGAACATGCCTTGCCTTACCTCCTTGATCGTGTTGGATCCTTCGTGGTAATCAAATAGAGATTTCCAGACATTGTACGCCGATCGGAGGTGAGCAACACGGTTGAAGTCGCTTTGAGTTAGTGCTTGTATGATCAAGTTCAGAGCCTTGTTGTTGTTATCGACATCTCTCAGATTTGTAGCTGTAACTTGATTGTTTGGCAGCACTTCGTATGGCTTGTACACCTTTTCCCATATTGCAAAGTCTTGCGCCTGGATGAAAGCCTCAATGTGTGCCTTCCAAACCTAAAAATCAATACCACTAAACACACAAGGTTTGGCGGAGTATTTATCCATGATGATTATTCAAAACACCTGCAAATCACAAAGACTAGAGCACCGTGGATCTAATACCAATTGTAGGATCGAAGAGCACGTGAAAAGCTACCAGAGGGGGGTGAATGGTAGATTATAGAAAATTGATCTGTTAAAGAAATCATATGTGCGACTAATCATAATGTGATCAATAGTGACAAAACCAGTATAAATTGTGGAGAATCAAGTCACAAAGACGTCACATCAAGAATCACGAAAATCCGTCGAGAAAAACTCAAGTTTCGATTGAAAGATTGAATGAAAGTCAATCTGTTCTACCCGAGAAGAATCAGATCTGGAACACTGCAAAGAAACTCGTGTAGATCGGAAACCACAAATCCAATGATCGTGAAATTTCATAGATGGTAGATAATCAAGTTGTGAAGACAACCCAAAAATAATCAGATCAATTGGATCTGTAAAACTCGAGTGATGATAAAACCACCGAAGCAAGGTAGTGTTGTGTACAAACTCAAGGAGAAAAACTTTTCTGAAACAAGTCGGACGAACAAGGCACAAAAGTTCCTTTAAACTAAAATATTTATTCAATAGAACACAAGAGGAACAACTCAAAATCCGTGCACCACAAGCTCTGGCCTCCCTTGCTTATAAGACCAGCCATGAGGCCAATCCAAACCAACCTAAGACTCGTATCCTACTCAGTTTCCACCGAAACTTTCCATAACTGCTCAAGACTCTTCCATACACAGATAGAAGCAATCTTAAGACTTCCAAACACCTTAGGAATGTATCCCACATTCCTTAAACAGCTCAACTTCGTGCTCACCATGAAATCCTAACGTAACCAACTGAAATATTTCCATATTTGAGTCAAACCCGACTCAGCCGCAGCCTGAGTCCATAACCTAGTCGGTTGGACTTTTCTGACCAATTATTTACGTCCACATCTCTTCATCACGCCTTAAAAAAATGTAACCACGTCCATGCACTACTTGCACACGTGCAAACATCTTCCAACGACGTCCACAATACCTTCATATGCATTGTTCTTGATTAAAACATGCTGCGCAACCTCCCAATCAACTCAACCACAATTCCTTCCGAACTTGGCTGTTGAACCTCATCTTCTCCCTAAGACTAGTTCAATGGATCTCGTCACCAGCCATGTCTTGAACTCAAGAAACACCTGCACATGAATAAACAACCAATACTTCCGAGCACAAATCCTCAACTTTACTCACGTTAGTTCCAAAACCATAACACCTTACGTGAGCACCTCAGTAAGCATGTTGCAAACCGCGGAAAGCAATATTAGCCATAACCACCAAAACACACCAAAAACTTAGTAAAAGAATACTAAGAAAACTTTACATAATACAAAAAGAAAGTTCAAAACATTGCAAGTTAAAAGCAGAACCATTGCAATCAAGCACCGAACCTTGCCAAGGTTAACCAGACCTTGAACCAGAGATTACAAAAGCTAGTAGGACCTAGCGCAAGAGCTTACCAAAGCTGTCAGGACCTAGCACTGGAGCTAACCAAAGCTAGTCGGACCTAGCGTTGTAGCTCACCAAAGCTAGTCGGACCTAGCGCCAGAACATGTTGGACCTAGCCACAACACGTCGGACCTAGCCAAAACAAATCGAACCTTACGTCAGACCTTGTCGGAGCTACCCAAAACAAGTCGGACCTATCGTCGAACCTTGCAGGAGCTCGGACCTAGAGTCGAACCTTGTTACAAGGGTGTTTTGGTAGTATTCAAAACTTTTATTATTATAGCCAATGTATTCAGCACACATAGGTCTCACAGTTAGAATCTATCGCCACGGAACACAATTGTTGCATTAGGAACTTTTGCCACGATTCACCAGTTCATAGTGTTAGGATCTATGCGACGGAACACAATCATTGCATTAGTAACTTTTGCCACGATTCACTAGTTTGTGGCGTTAGGATCTATTGCCATAGAACACAATCGTTGCATTAGGAAACTTTTGCCACGATTCACCAGTTTGTAATGTTCAGATCTATCGCCATAGAATACAATCGTTGCATTAGGAACTTTTGCCACGATTCACTAGTTTGTGGCGTTAGGATCTATCGCTATGGAATAGAATAATTGCATTAGGAACCTTTTCCACAATTCACTAGTTTGTGGCGTTAGAATCTATCGCCACGAAACACAATCGTTGCATTAGAAACTTTTGCCATGATTCACCAGTTCATCGTGTTAGGATCTATTGCCACGGAACACAATCGTTGCATTAGGATTTGTTGCCACGATTGTGCTAGTTCGTGGCCTTAGGATCTATCGCCACAGAACACAATCGTTGTATTAGGAACTTTTGTCACGATTCACTAGTTCGTGGCATTAGGATCTATCGCCACAGAACACAATCATTGCATTAGGATCTGTTTCCACAATTGTACTAGTTCGTGGCCTTAGTTTGTGGCCTTATGATATATTACAAAATGTTGGTGACAGTGTGAACAAATGAATGTGTGATGTGTTTATCGTGTTCCCCAGGAATCATAAAGAAGGATTTGATTATTTTCTGGACAAGTGAATGATTTATTTATTAAGTGAATGTGCTCTAAGTTCAGTGATGTGTGATATCAACAGTGAACCAAAGCTAAAGGAGATGTGGGGAAGACACACTTTTCATATAAGAAACACACTTCACTGCTAAGCGTGTCTCCATTTTTTGCTTCTCCACACAAACCTTAACATAAGGCGCCACCAGTCTCTCCTCTTCTCTTCGTTCATCTTCTCCGTGTACACAACCCACCATGGCCAACACTCCACCGACAAGCCTGCCGAGGGAGCCACCCTGCAAGAAACAGTGTTCAAGCTCCCCAGAGAGGCTCAACAACGAGCTGCTCGAGATGCTTTTCGACAGGATGTTTGATCGGTTTCAGAGGATGCTCGAGACGATGGTCGAGGTGCTCGGTGCTGAGGGCCGTAGTATCCTGGTGGCGGCAATGGCGAGAAACCTCGGTCGCAAGGTTGCACCACCAGATCCGGACTAGCTGGAGCAAACGGCGGAGCAGCCGGAGCAGTCAGAGCAACCGACGGAGCAGCCAGAGGAGAAGGAGGAGTAGGATTTAGGTTTTCTTTTGTTATTTTTTAGTTGATGTTATTTTTATTTTCTTGTGTCTTATAATATATTTGTTAATGAATGAATGTGTTATCTGTGTTCTTCTGTGTGATGAATAATTTTGTGTGTCCAACTGTTATCTATCGCCACGGAACACAATCGTTGTATTAGGATTTGTTGCCACGATTGTACTAGTTCGTGGCCTTAGGCTCTATCGCCACCGAACACACTCGTTGCATTAGGATCTGTTGCCAGGAATCACTAGTTCGTTGCATTAGGAATTTCTGTAGGAGCGTCATTTCAAATTTTGGGTATCTTCTAAAGAGGTGGAATAGGCTTGCTTCTAAGCTTGCAGCTAAAATAGAAGAGTGTCTTCTATATTTTAAAAAACAAAGATAGCTCACACAGTACTTATATAAAAAAAGCATCATCTTCCCCGTTGCCCCCCCCCCCAATGGAGCTACATGACCATTGTTCATATATGTTAGTCAGCCCGAACTGGTGAACCCTATCTTTGTCTAGTCTAGCGTGTCCAGCTGCATGCCCATCCCCTTAGTCTTTCCTGCTTCGCTGCTGGACTGAAATTCCTCTGTAGTACTATGGGTGCAGTAGCACCACAGACATGTGTATCTGATGGCTCATTTTAGGGTATGAACAGCAACAAAGAAGTCAACAATGTAATCCCTCCCGATCAAAATAATTATCGTTCAGACAGTCCTAACTAGTTCATTTTTAATTCATTTGTTGGTCTGATACGACAATTAATATAAACCAGAAGGGAGTAATACAGAACAAAATGCTGCTGAGATGCGTCGTCCCACACTCGTATTTGCCGCACTCGTACTGAAGATGGTACAAACATACGACTTTTCTTCTTTTCACACTATTTCTACATGATACTAAACTTGGTCAGCGGTAATTTGCTTTAATCGTTTACCATTTGTATCAATATAACAGAAGGAAGGAAGTTTGAAAGAGGTGTGGCTAAAGGACTTAAGGTTGCCAGCATATGCTATGCATCCCAAGTTAGTAGAAAAGAAAATGTGAAGCTACCAATTCAGTTCTCCACTAGGTTAGGTGTTGCGGTTGGTATTAATCAGCAGCACTTTGTCGATGATGTGGTTATGTTTAAAAAAACATGCACCGCTCAGCGGTGCAAAGACGTGGGCAGATGTTGGCGATACTAACAAGAGAGAAATAGTACAAGACATTCTGGTTAGTATCTTCACACCCCACACAAGTAATTTTTTTCTTGAAATCTCCATCTTGTACGTTTACAGCAACGTGTTATACAATGTACAAAATTTCTGGAACATGGAGGACACACAGGAGAGTGCAAGAAAATTTTTGAAAATTGCTGGTAAGCGCTACAAGGGGTGACGCTCGACTTTGCATGCCACCTATAAGAGTTATTCGACCGATGAAGAACGTATGCGAAACAAGCCTGATGACGTACCAGCGCCCGAGTTGTTGCACCTAATAGAATATTTTGGGTTTGAGCGATTCAAGGTCAGCTAACTTTTTAATAGCTTCACATCATACAAAAACTAGTTGATTTACATTCATTCGTGGAATTAATTCTTAAAATTATTGCAGTCAATAAGCAGGACCAATTCTCAAAATTGAAAAAGACAAAAGACGAAACACTTGCTTGGCTCCAAATCCTACGCCCAACTTAGTTACAAGAAGGTATGAAAATAAATCATGCTTTTACTTTGCGCTGCAATGAATATGTATACCTACATGTTGAATTTTACTTGTATTTTATGTAGCGAGACCCAGAGATCGGAGAAGAACCTGATGACATACAACTGTGGGAGGCAAGTCATTTGAAGAACAGTGAATAGGCAAAT
Organism: Tuctoria greenei; assembly: GCA_036927565.1. Lineage (NCBI taxonomy): Eukaryota > Viridiplantae > Streptophyta > Magnoliopsida > Poales > Poaceae > Tuctoria > Tuctoria greenei. The sequence continues at coordinate 52,308,832 of JAYESD010000005.1, read as the reverse complement.
GAGCAGGCAGAAGCTGTACATGTGAGTAACACTTCAAACAATCCCCAATTAAATAAATATTTGCAATGTACATGTGACTTTTCTTTTCTTATATAGATCCAGGCACGTGCCCAAGTGAACGACAAGGAAGTAGAGCAGGGAGGTCCAATTCCAAATGAGGAGAGAAACCACATCTTCCAGCGTTGTTATAGATCCTCAATCGGTTGTGCGGGAGCACAGGTTTGGGGGTGTGGTTATATGTATAACCCTACTAGTCCTGAACGTGAACGTATGCGTATCCAGATGGTTGAACACCTCAATGACCAAATTCGAAACTTAGAAGATAGAAATGCAGGCCTCACTCACCATGTGCAGGAGATGGAAGGAAGAAATGATAGCTTAACCACCCAGATGGACAGCATAAACTAGAAGAATGAAGAGTTAAACCTTCAAGTCCAAAACTTAGAAGGTCAGATAGCAGCTGATCATGAACAGAGAGCTCGGGAATGCAGGACATGCGCCTCTCAATGATGGTTGAAATGTGCAAAATGTTGGAGACTCCACAAAAGGGCCAACAAAAGGCACTGTTCCAATTAGTCTCGATCATCTTAGGCAAACTATAAACATGCATAAACATCGTGTTAGTAATTCTTAAGTGTTTTTATGCGTGTTGCATCAATAGACGGAATTTTATTGTTAAACTCGACATACATATCGTGTGCGAACAAATTGGTTCTGTTGCCACTAATTTTCAAACCTGGTGCATTAGGATTCTACTGCTGCTAATTATAAAATGTGGCATTATGGATTTCTTGTCACGAATGATAAATTATTGCAATAGGAAGCTATTGCTACGAATTATAAAATGTTGTAGTATAAACATTTGGCCACGACTCAAAAAACGTTGCACTAGACTGCTATTACCACCACTCAAAAAACGTTGCATTACAACACTATTGCCACATATGAGAAAATGTTGCATTACACCTCTCTCGCCACAAATCATTAAACGTTGCATTACAACTGTATTGCCACATATCAGAAAACTCTGCATTACAAACCTATTGTCAGAGGTCAGAAAACATTGCATTACAAACCTATTGCCACAGATCAGGAAACGTTGCATTATGAACCTACTTCCATAGATAAGAAATCGTTGCAATATCATACTATTCGCTACGGATGTGAAATCATTGCAGTACCATACTATTTCCCACGGATATGAAATTGTTGCAATACAGTACTATTCGCCACGCTTGTGAAACCGTTGCAATAACATACTATTTGCCACGGACGTTAAATCATCGCAGTATCATACTATTTGTCACGGATGTGTAATCTTTGCAATACCATACTATTTGCCGCGAATGTGAAATCATTGCAATAATATACTATTTGCCATGGATGTTAAAACATCGCAGTACCATACTATTTGCCACGGATGTGTAATCGTTGTAATACCATACTATTTGCCACGAATGTGAAATCGTTGCAATACCATACTATTGCCATGAATGTGAAATAGTTGTAATACCGTGATATTCGTTGCAATATGTTAAATCATCGTAATATGTTAAATCGTTGCAATATCCTACTATTTGCCAAGGCTGTGAAATGGTTGCAATACCATACTATTGCCACGAATGTGAAATCGTTGCAATACTGTAGTATTCGTTGCAATACATTAAATTAAAGCAATACGTTAAATCATTGCAATACCATACTATTTTCCATGGCTGTGAAATTGTTGCAATAACATATTATTGCCACGAATGTGAAATCATTGCAATACCCTACTATTCGTTGCAATACGTTAAATCGTCACAATACGTTAAATCGTTGAAATACCATACTATTTGCCACAAATGTGAAATCGTCGCAATAACATGCTATTGTCACGAATGTGTAATCGTTGCAATACCATGCTATTCGTTGCAATACATTAAATCATCACAATACGTTAAATTGTTGCAATACCGTACTATTTGCCGCCAATGTGAAATTGTTATAATATCATACTATTTGTCACGAATGTGAAATCGTTGCAATACCGTACTATTCATTGCAATACGTTAAATCGTCGCAATACGTGAAATCGTTGCAATAACATACTATTTGCTACCGATGTAAAATCGTTGCAATACCATACTATTTGTCACGGATGTCAAGTCGTCACAATAACCTATCGCCACATGACTTATGCCAACGACTCATCAAAACTATCGTCACATTCTTTTTCATTGCAACAGTGACCTATTGCGATAAAAAATGACCTATTGCAACGAATTTTTTTCATTGCGATAAGCCGAAATCCTTGTAGTCTTTGTTGTTGCATCAAAGTAAGGCGGGTCCGAGAAGAACATGAACCTATGGAAGTACAACCAATATACTAATATTATCACGTTGAATTGTTTAGGACTCAGAGTTCAAGGAAGGATAGTAAGTCACAACTAAACTATAGGCAAGAAGAAGCAATTTTACTACTTTTCTTGTCTCTCATGTGCAGGACAAATGAATTACATGATCGTTCTAAGAGATCCGACACCTCCCAGGTGGACTGCCATCAACATTTCTTAATGTTGATGGTGGGCGCCGCCGGAGCATACAGATCTGTCACCACCCGGGGGGACCGTCGTCGACGTTCTTATCGTTGATGATGGGTGCAGCCGGAACACCATCCCGGTGCTATCGAAGATCTAGCTCGGAGCTTAGAGCTAACACAAAAGCTCAGAGTTCAGGGTTACCAAAAAAGCTTCAAGTCATCGCCAAGTACATAATGGTACATGTCCTCAACTCGTTGAGTACATCTACCAGGGGGCCAACCAAGCTACGGCTATGACAAAAACAAAGACAAAATATGAAGTTACGCAGAATTTCATTCATTCAAAGTTCCAAGTTTTTACAAGCTTGAGGATACAAAGGCATTCGGAGGATGAATAGGTCATATCTAGTCGCTGGAGTTGCGATGGAACCACGCGGCAACCTTCTGGGTAGCGTCCTGCACGCTTGCCTTGGCAGCATCCTTCGTCTTTTCGACGGACCCTTCAAGCACTGGAGCTAGCAAGATAGAGGGGTCATGGCTGCAGAAACAAGTCAGTACATATTCTGCTACTGACTTGGTCAGGTTCCTCCCCTCTGTCTCAAGCTGGTCGCTGATGACATCTTCCAGCACTCTCAAATTGATTCCGACTGAGTTCAAAGCTGTTAGAACTTGGCCAATTTCAGGCTCTGGATCACTCGATCGGACTGGACTGAAATCCAAGGGCAATAGTGTGTTCTCTGTACGCCCTAAGAATTCCCAAATCTGCTGGGATTCAAGTCTTCGTGTGGTTTGCAGCTCCTTAAGAGAATTCCTAGTGGTTGTCAGCTCCGTGAAGCCTCCCTTTATGAATACTTCGACCTCCTTAGCATGCTGCTGCATTCGCTCAGCCAGCTGCTTTTCTCTGTCTGCAATTTTCTTCACACGGAGGTTCAGGCGATCCTTCTTTACCACCAGGTTCTTCGCCTCCCCCTTCAACTCATCCTCTTTGGCGGAAACAGCAAGCTCCCACTTGGTGACTTCCTGCCCCGCTTGCCATATCTACTGCTTCTCCTCTTCGTAGAGGGATTTGAACAGATCAACACGGAGAGCTAAATCCTTCTCTCCGCGCTCTAGCTTCCAAGAGATCTTTGTGTCTCTCCTTTGGAGCCCCCGCTCCTTATTGTCAGCCGCCTCTTAGCATCGAAGGAGTTCCTCCTTCAGCTTATTCAATGACTTGAAGCGGTCATTTGCTAAGTCATTAGTAGCCACCGCTTCGTCATAAATTTGGCGAGTCTTCTTATCCAACGCTTTGATGGCAGCTTGTCTATCATTCAAGAGTCCGTCCGTACGCTGCAATCTTGTATTCTTAGCTGCAAGGCGGTCTCTCTCATTAGTTAGGCGGATTTGTGTCAGCTTCGTCTTAAAATTGAGAATTGCCATCGCCTTGGAGTTTCCACTCTACCTCCAAAACATTGTGCTCATGGTCGAAGCCGAGTTGGACTTGGCAAAGACTCGAGCAGGCATTCTCTATTGAGAGGGATAGAGGGATCGGCTCTGGACCTTCTACTGGATCCGTCAGTGCCTTCACAGTATCGGGGAGCTCATGGCACGAGCATGGACTCAAGCAGCTCTTCATCATTAGATGCGCCTATCTCCGGGAGCTTGTCCTCCTATGGCGCTGCCTTTGGCACTACAGCAGCCGAAGCTCCTGGTAGCTCCGACGTAGTATCGAGCGTTGGCTCAGGTGCCATTGTGGTGTGAGCTGGCAAATCCAGCGCAGCGACGACCGCTGGCTCTGGCACCATCGTGACTTCAATCAAAAGCTCCGGCGCGGCATCAGCCGCTGGTTGTTGACAATTCCTATGCACTACTAACAATTCATCTCTAGCAATGGCGCCAGAAATGTTTGCTAATAGATTTTAAGATTATACATGTAAATACGCAAGCGCACGGAAACCATCGATGTAGCATTTCCCCTCTAAGAGTATTCCCAAAGGGTGTCATTTATATTCTCCCAAAGGAAGTCTAGATGGAAGTAAAACAATCATCAAGTGGAGGGGCTAGGTTGGCCTAGGTAGGGTTCTAGCAAGGATGGATAAAGGGTAATTGAGGTAGTGTGACACACACAAGAGCATTCTATCCTAAGGGTATAATATGGGGTAAAGAGGGACTAGGCTAAGAGTTAGGTAGAGACTCCTACAATGCTTCTAATATACATATACATAGCCTAGGTTAGTTACTAATGATCGTGTCAATTATGAATTTTCATGCTAAGTGGATTAACACATCAGGCACGGGTTTACCTCTAGCAATACTAGGATGACCCCCGCCAAGAGCCTGTGGCATAGCCGAACATGGAGGATTACAAAGGACAGCTAGGGTTGTCACCACCTAATGCCTACCTCTTCAATCCGTGGGCATACGAGACATTCAACGCTATTCTCTATCCTAGCACCATGCTAGCATATTAAGTAATTACCTTAAGAGCCTAGGCACAAGCCATCCTAAGGCAATGAACTAAATCATCGCTGAACCAATGTTAATTCATAGCACAAGTGATTCATGTTAACATAATCATATCATAGCTAATTAGACTATAGTGGGGGTTTGTAGTGTTTATGATGATATATTGAGAATGGTATAGCATAATCATAAATACTACTTCTACCACATACATGGAATCCATAATCAAACAAGAAACGTTTCATCCAAGTATATGAACAATGGAAGATTAAAGATAACATCTTTATTAAGAACAAAGTCACAAATACAAATAGGAATATAAGAGCCATACTTTTCCGAATTGGAAATTGGGAAGAGACTCCTTCTACTCCTCTCCTACTTGGACTATGGACTAGTGGCTCTCCTCTCTACAGCCTATACTCATATAAACCTATGCGGAGTAGTGGATACAATGGATAAATACTCAAGTGGTGTGTGTTTAAGTGAGAGGTGAGGGTCCTATTTATAGCTTCGAGCAGGGTCGGTTCTCGCTACCAAAAGCGTGCGAATCAGTCTTCATCGTGACCAGGGCACCACAGGGAGTCGACACGTGGAAGTTGACCGAGTTTGGCGCCAGAAAGGGTTCGGTTGAACCCCCTAGTCGGCCGAATAGAAATGTTGACCATTTCTGGTGTGCTTCCTAGTGTGACTTTCGGGTGGGTCCCATTGACCAATATGGGTGCTACACCATTGGATGGCCTCAGATACTTCTGTTTGTGGGCCATTTGATCCATGTGGTACCGTGTGGCATCGCCTGATTGGCTGGAATGATATTTTATAGGATCCATCCCCTTGTTTCACTTCAACTCTGGATAGAATGCCTACATTCACTACTTTCTCCAAAGACAAGTGGAAATAGGTTAAATATAAATGTGATGTATGCAAGAAATGATATTTCCTTCACATAATTGAGTTATATTGATGGGTGAAATTGGTATACAACAGTCGTCAACAAACTCCCCCAAGCTTATCCTTTGCTCGTCTCGAGCAAAGTCAAGACTTTAGGTTGATGATTAGGAGTTGCTACAATGTTCTACTTTTCAATAGTACCATGTGCACAACAAAATACTCTACCTAGTATTGCAAAAATTGGCAAGGTACTTCGCCCGTCTTAAGTCATTATGTGGCGTATGCCATCTCCTATTCATGGGTGGTTGAAAGATAGAATAGCAAATGGAGCACACATACCCTAGAAATCAAGTTCCACTCAAATTCTAGAGAGTTCAATTTAGATATTAAGTATGTCAATTTGATTCTCTCAAGTATCTCCTTTATGTGTAGTGGAAATATATCCTCACCAAGGCATTTTGCCTAAATTCATCCTGCCTGTGAGGAGCGGGTCCACACATTTTAGGAATCACAGAGGGTGGTGCCGTGCGATGCGGCACCCGACAGCACACACGAAAAGAATACAAGAAAATACAAAGTTTTATTTATAGAAACAGTAGAAGTCTTTTACAATACTTGATATACAGTGGAAGATAATACTCATAGCTAAACTCTCAGCCTAGCTATGCAAAAGTGTAGCCGTCCAGCCTGGGGACACTACACACTAGCAACACACAACAGATCACGGCGGCGTGTAGGGCTCCCACTCAGCGGTATACCCCGATGGGGGCATCGCCTCATCTTCGGGCCCTTCCTCATACGTCTCACCTGCAAACAACTTAATATAGCAACCGTGAGCATGAAGCCTCAGCAAGACTTAACCGTCTCACCTAAGCATGGGACTCTACATGTAGGGATACATATAAACATAGGCAGTGATATTGCATAAACGACTCGCCTACAAGTGGATTCTTACTTCCAAGTTATTAGCAGCAATTTAAATGTTCAAAATGTAACTTTAATGAGCAATATACTACCGCAATCATCATTTCAAAGCAATTATAATTCAATACATCATATTCTTTTGGCTTCTTCAGTATTTACTACGTCACAGCGCAGTGAACAAGTAGTACTCAAATAACCACGAGGGACGGTGATTGCAATCAGTAGACACCCGGATAACATGTCATGCACACCCGTGCGTAAGAAGCGTGCGGTGATCCTCACGACATTATACGCAGCAACCTTTCACAAGAAACTCAAACGCCGAACCGGTCCCACCATTGCAGGCATAAGGTCCCCACAAGGAGCGTGTTTGTGCCCGTCGAAAGATTTACACCTTGCTTCCCTCAACCCACCCCTATCAACAGTGGGCTATGCATTAACACCCAAGTTATCTAGTTACAACGGTTTCATGGATTCCATATGCCCAGTATGCATCCGGTACAGCTCAAACTTGTCTAGCAGGGCCGCACACGGATCGGTCCTCAATCGACACAAGCAGGGCTACGCACGTGAGACCACGTCTCACTGCATCCTATCAGCTGCTCGGTCTCAAATTCATATTCATAAACTATTATTTGATCAAATCCATCCCGTGTGATAAAATTCTATCTCGCGAGTAGATTCCAACTACTCGACTTCTACCAGATTCCTCAAAATATTAGCATGGCATTTTCTACTCGTCAAGATATAGACCTACCCCATACTCCATAGGATTTGTGGGCCATGCAGGTGGAGTAACAAGCACCTTAGCCCTAATGCACCATATTCACCCTAGACATAAGTGATACAAACCAAAACTTTGCAAAAGCACTTAAATGCAAACCGGGGCTTGCCTGGTTGCAAGTCAATATCAAAGTTAGCTCATGGGAGGATGCTGTCCAAGACCTCCGGCTCCTCCTCGATATCGGTCACTATATAACTACATGAGTGATAGTGAAACTATAGAAAAGATCTTATAAACACTGATCAGTAAGAAAATGATTTTAATTGGCTTTGGGATTTGTACAGTACATACTAGGTTCTATGAGGAAGAACTGGACCAAGAATTGGAGATGTTCAAAGAAGATTGTTGTCTCTAAAATTCCAACAAGTAAAATCATTTTCTAAAATTTGGTATTACATATGGAGCTTTGTCATTGGTAACAGTGGGTGATCATGGTAGAGGAGGTCTCACTGGTTCTAGGAAATTTGTTTCATAATTTTCTGAGCTTCCTACAGGGGGAAATTGATTTTACAAGTTCGGGATAAAATCTGAAAATTTTTCTGTACATTTCAGAATTTTATATGGACATTGGGGATTTGTACACTGTTTGGTCCAGTAAATGAAGTCCAATGAACTTGAAATTTTTACTGGAGTTCAAGTGTATTAGAATGAAGATTCTGACTAAAATTGGGAATTTCCAATTAGCAGAACAGGAGTAATTAATTTCCCAAGCAGTTAGCTCAAAGGAATTAATTATGGAAATTATGGGACTTTCATGTCCAACAAATTGCACCACTGAAAAATAGGGATCAATATGAGTCTACCAAAATTTATTGGGAATTATTTGATCAAGTCTACTAGGAATAATTGAATTTAGAAGTTTGCTCAAAATCAGAATTTATTTGGAAAGGGAAAAATTTGAATTAATTCGGCCAGGTCCCACCCATATAAAATGGGCCAACCAGATTGGGGCCACACCGAGGGCCACCGGTTTAAACCGTGCAGCCACACCAGATCCCTATCTGCAGCAGATCCACCGAGAATAACACTCACTGGCGCGTGGGACCCACCCAAGCTTCTTCCACCTTGCGACTGAGGCGGCGCGCGAGCTGAGCGTGGCAGCGCTGCGCCTGCGAGATCACCGGCTCCCTTCTCCCGGCCTTCTCCCTTGCAAAAACTTGCCGCCTAGTCTTATTTCCGGGTGCTGAGCACGTTGGAGTGGTCGGAGCATGCCGGCGGTGACTAGAACTCTATGCGCAACGGCGGCGCGAAGTTAGGGTTCCGACGATGGGCGGTGAACCTAGAACTAGGCTTGAACTACACAAGAAAAAGTGGAGAAGCTTCCTGGGAGCATAAGGAACACGAAATTGAGGAGAAAATGGGTGGAGCAGACTGCAACTTTCAACCCGACGGTGAACAGAGCGATTTTGTTGGCGGTGGGGAAAACTCAAATATCTCGGCAATCACTCGAAGGATTCAACTGAGATTTGGTAGGCGTGTGCGCTACGATATCCATGAACGATTTAAAGGATGGTTGCATGTAGAAAGTGAACTGAATGGAAAACCTAGCTAGTTCATGTGCAACGGCCGAAAGTAAAACTCGAATCATTTCCTCGATACCTAAGGAAATGAAGCACGGGTTTCACCATGAGGAAGAGGTCGTGATGGCCATCCTTTTTGTTGTTGGAGTCGAGGCGCAACACGGCTTGCTGAGGGCTGGCGACAGTGGAGCAGAGGTGGCGATCGTCTCCAACTCCGGCGGTGATAATGAATCTTCAAAATACCCCGCAAATAAGCATGGAACCAATGATACAATAGGAGGGAATGGTAGAGTGGAAGCTTGTGTTACTTTTTGATGTTTGGAGCTCGTTCAACCGATGTCCAGAATGGAGGAACGGAGCAATGAACTGGGAGGCGACAACAATGGCACCAGTTCTCTGTTTTCAAGGGAGGGAGACAAAACACGTTGGGGAGAAGCAACAAGGGGTTAAGTAGCGTAAGGATGAGCTTGAGGCCACGCAGCTGCTTGCTTGCATGCAAGAAAATCGCGGTGGCGAGCCCTTCCGGCATTGAAGCGCGGGGAGCAGAGCCCAGCGTCGGTTGCTCTGTTTTAGACACTGAAATGTGGGTCCCGCAGGCGCCTCACCCTCATCTACTCTCTAGTTCATCAATTCACCCACCAAGATTTGTCCAAAAAATCCAGATATTTGTGGAGACGCTAAGTAAATTATGTAGAATATGATTCTGAAATTAAATCATGAATCTGACCAAATTTAATTGGAATTCAAAATTTGAATTTGAATTCGAATGGTATTCAATGGAGCCACTGAATTAAATAGCAAATGGACATCAAAATTTCTGAAATTTAGCAGAGACCTTATTTGGATTATTTGGAAGCTAATGGTGAACTCAAATTTTTATTTTGTCAAGGTTTGAACAGGAGCTAATTTGAATTTTTTAATTCCCTCTATTGAAGTTTGAATTGGTTTGATTTTTCAATTGCCATTTTGATTTTATTTTTCCCATTCAAATTTTTAAATTCTCCTATCTAAACTTTGCACTATAGATTTTTTGGCTTTTACATCCTCCCCCCTTAAAAGAATCTGGTACCGAGATTACAAATGAACGATACGGGGGTAAAAAGATTACCGGACATGAGATGATAACAAATCCGGATAATTTGATCGGAGATAGTCCTCGCTTTCCCATTTTGCTTCCTCAGCGGTATTGTTACTCCACAAGACTTTGTAGAAGTACCAAGTCAGGTTTCTTGTGGTGCGAGCCTTTTCATCTATAATCGAGATTGAATACTCTGAATAAGTGAGATCTGGTTGGAGAGCTTCAATGTTTTCGGTGCAGATTTCAGCCAGGGATTTAAGGCACTTCCTCGGCTGAGAGATGTAGAATACATTATGAATTCAAGAGAGTGACGCCGGTAACTCCAAATGATAGGCCAGGGTATGCATTTTTCATTGATGGTGAATGAACCGATGAATCGCGGAGCAAGTTTTCCCTTAACTCCGAAACGATGAATCCCTTTCATCGGAGAGACACGAAGGTACAAGTGGTCTCTGATGTCGAAGTGGAGAGGTCGACGTCTTTTATCCGCATAACTTTTCTGTTGAGATTGAGCAGCCTTGAGATTGGCTTGGATCACAAGCACTCGTTCCTCTGCTTCATTTACAAGATCAACTCCGTATATAACTCGCTCGCCGGACTCACACCAGTTGAGTGGTGTGCAGCACTTTCGGACGTAGAGAGCTTCGTACGGCGCCATCTTGATGCTAGCTTGACATCCATTGTTATATGAGAACTCCGTCAATGGTAAATGATCATCCCAATTCTTACCGTGGTGTATGACACAAGCGCGTAGCATATCTTCAAGAACTTGATTCACCCGCTCAGTTTGACCGTCGGTCTGCGGGTGATATGCAGAGCATCGGATCAGCTTCGTCCGTAATGGCGCGTGCAGCTGCTCCCAGAAACGAGCAACGAACAGTGCACCGCGATCTGAAATAATTGTCCGGGGAACCCCCTGCAAGCACATGACTCTTGCAATATACAACTCCGCATACTTCAAGCACATGACTCTTTCAATATACAATTCTACATACTTCTTGGCAATGTACTTTGTATGTACAAGGATGAAATGAGCTGATTTGGTTAGTTGATCGACTATCACCCAAATCGAATCATGCTTGTGGAACGTAAGAGGCAATCCAACAATGAAATCCATACTAATGTTTTCCCATTTCCATGCCGAAATGTTCAATGGTTGCAGCTGTCCGGCTTTTATCATATGGTCGGCTTTCACTCACCTACACATATCACACTCGGATACGTACTTTGCAATTTCTCTTTTCATCCGTGTCCACCAAAATCTGAATTTCAGATATTGATACATTTTGTTGCTGCTCGGATGAATAGAATACTTGGATAAGTGAGCTTCGTCCAAGATTTTCTTCCGAAGTTCCATGTCATGGGGCACCACTATACCGGTCTTTGAACCATAGAGTACCATTTTCATCACTTCGGAAGCACTTCATTTCCCCATTCTTCATCCTCCTCCGAATGTGCGACATACTTACGTCTTTCTTTTGAGCTTCCATAATCTCCTCTCGTATAGTAGGAATGAAAGCAAGATTATATAAAGCTCCATATAGAACCAAGTATGAACTCAACACGTCCTCGTCCATTGGAGTGATGGATGGATTATTGAAGTGAGACTTGCGGCTTAGTGCATCGGAAACCATATTCGCCTTGCCATGATGGTAGTTAATTTCAATATAATAAATCTTTGATCATCTCTAACCATCTTCGATGTCGCATATTCAACTCCTTCTGAGTGAAGATATATTTTAGGCTCTTGTGATCGGTGTAGAGATGCACTAGATTTCCGAGTAAATAATGTCTCCACATTTTCAAAGCGAGTACCATGGCAGCGAGCTCAAGGTCATGAGTTGTGTAATGCTGCTCATGATTTCTGAGCTGCCGTGAGCCATATGCGATCACGCGGCCTTCTTGCATTAACACGCAGCCGAGACCAATGTCAGACGCATCACAATAAATGTTGAAAGATTTGGTCGTAACCGGCTGAGCTAGCACTGGGGCTGTTTTGAGATGCTTAACTGATGTTTGAAATGCATCCTCACATGCCTTGCTCCAAATATATTTGGTCCCTTTTTTCAGAAGCTCTGTCATTAGTTTAGCGATTTTTGAGAAGCTCAGAATGAACCTCCGATAATATCCCGCTAACAAGAGGAAGTTGCGAACTTCATGAATGGACATTGGAGACTCCCATTTCAGCACTTGCACAATTTTGCTTGGATCAACAGCGATACCCTCCGCTGAAATAATGTTACCAAGAAATAGAACTTGGCTGATCCAAAACTCGCACTTGCTGAATTTTGCATACAATTTGTGATCTCGCAATTGTTGTAGCACGATATGCAAGTGTTTGGCGTGTTCTTCTTCTGATTTAGAATAAACCAGAATGTCGTCAATGAAGACCACGACAAACTTGTCCAACTCCGGCATAAACACTGAATTCATCAAATACATGAAGTGAGCCGGTGTGTTGGTAAGTCCGAACGACATGACGCGATATTCATAGAGCCCGAATCTCGTCGAGAATGCCATCTTCGGTATATCCTCCGGTCGGATTTTTATTTGATGGTATCCGGACCGAAGATCCATCTTCAAAAATACCTTAGTACCCACTAATTGATCGAATAAAATATCGATGTGCGGTAGTGGATACTTATTCTTGATCGTCACAGCATTGAGCGGACGATAGTCCACACATAGACGTAACATCTTGTCTTTCTTCTTCACAAACAATGTGGAGCAGCCCCAAGGTGATGACCTTGGGTGTATGAGACCTTTGTCCAGCAGGTCCTTCAAATGCTCCTTTAGTTCCACCAACTCATTTGGTGCCATCTTGTACGGCCTTCGAGAAATAGGCGTGGTTCCCAGAATAAGTTCAATCTTGAACCCGATGTCCCTATCTGGTGGCATACCCGGAAGGTCGTCGGGAAACATGTTTGGATATTCACATACCACACGAATGTCCTCAAGCTTTGTGGCTTCCGTGTTATATGTGGCTGGAATTTCTTGGATAAGGCAGTCTAGAAGGAGAGTGTGTGGTTCATGTATTGGATAGTTTAAATGGACCACACGTGGAACGATGTCGAGAAAAGCACCATGATGGTGTAGCCATGACATCCCTAAGATGACATCAAGCTTTTGACCCTCTAATATAATTAGAGAAGTCGGATAGATATTTCCACCCATCTTAAGTTGTTCTTTATATACTTTCATGCCAGCTGCTATTTTCCCACCCGGAGAGCAAATCAAATATGGACTTTCTGTTGGAGTGATAGGTAATTGATGCTTGACAACATATGATTGGCTAATGAAGTTATGGGTGGCACCGGAGTCAAAGAGTATGACTACGGAATGATCAAGTAGAGAAAACGTACCCGCGAGGGCACGTTCACCTTCCGGCACGTCTTCGATAGCTATGTGGTGGCCGGGTTTTGGTGCTGGTTTCTTGGGCTGGTTGCAGGGTTGATCTGCACCCTGATATGCTGCTTGTTCGCTTCCCTATCGCTGCCCGGGGCAGTCCCTCGCAAAATGCCCTACACGGCCACACGTATAACACGTGTATTGTGTCGGGTTCCCTCCAAGCTGTAGACAGAATCCCGATGCACGTGGTAGAGGTGGATACGCACGCGGGACCATCCTTTGCTGCTGCTGCTACTGCTGAAATGGCCGTCGGAAACGCGATGCATTGAAACAACGACCGCGGAACTGCTGCGGTCGTGCCGGTGGCTGCCATCGCTGCCCGGATGGTGAGCGATACACCAAACTGTACTTCTGTGGACCACCACCACTGCTGCTCGATGGCGTGCTATGTTTCATCTTATCAGAAACGAGCTCACGCTGAGCATGTTCTTGCACTATCGCGGCATTGACGATGTCATTGAAGGTGCCACGATTGCATTGTGCGAGTTGCACTTTCAGTTTCGGATTAAGGCCCCGGAATAACGTGTCTAGCTTTTTGTCTTCCGTTCCAACATAATTCGGCGCGTACTGTGCTAGATGGTTGAATGCGCGGGAGTATTCATGAGCACTCCTTTCGCCTTGCTTCAACTCCAGAAACTCCTGAAGCTTCCTCTTCATGATATCGGGAGGTATATGGTAGGCGTGGAATGCCTCCCGGAACTCGGTCCATGTGACCACATGACCAGCCGGCAGTGACATGATGTAGTTTGCCCACCAAGCACTGGCGGATCCTTGAAGCTGTTGCATTGCGAACAGCGCCTTCTGCTGTTCGGTGCATCATAGCAGACCGCACTTCGCCTCGAGTGTGCGAATAAAGTTGTCCGCCTTCAGAGGCTCCTCAGCCTCCATGAAGGCCGTTAGATGCATCGCGAAGAAGTTCAAGTACGAACTCTATTGGGGCTAGCGTTGCCCATTGTCTTGTCGCCCCCCCCCCCCTTGATGGGACGAATTTTGCACCAACATCCGCAGCAACTTGGTTCGCTCGTCGTGCGAGCCGAGTACTGCAGCAAGAATCTCCGCGAGAGTCCTTGCAGGTTCAGGTGGTGGTGGTGGAGGAGCATGTTGCTGTGGTGTCGTGGTTTGCTCTTGGTTCGGAGATTCATCCCCCCGACCCTGGATAGAGCCTCCCATCTCAAGCATAGAATGTGTACACACCATTCTGCATCCACATGATTTAAAAATCAGCACATGTTTGTTTTCTTCATCTATTCAATACTATAGTAGTGCGAGTATTGACAATGTGATAATTGCATAGCATTCACATATATTGATAAAGTACAAACTTTATACAAGATATACTATCTCATGACCAAGTTTACAATAGTGAACTCCAAAATGACGGACTCCCACTACGGAAGTGCATCTCAACTATATTTGGTCTCCATGAGATGTCATACACGCATTGTCATCTCATATGCACCCACTACTATTTATAATATTATACAAACACGGCTACAAAATAAACATGAGCAACCATTAACTATATGTTGCCCTGTGAAGGCAGTAGTGTTGCCTCATCCTACTCCGATGCATCCTCGTCGGTGAACTTGAGTAACTTAGGGTCTTCCTCCTCCTTAGGACACATAAGCACCTGCTCACCCATGTTCAGCGACATGTCCTCAGCCGTTGGATACATGACTGGTTGCTACAAGTGTGCCTCAGCCTCCCACAAGTCCTCCTGAACTTGGACTGCCTCGGCTTCCCAACCCTGAGCTTTGTTGATGGCTTCATCTCATGCCTCGGTGATCACCAACAGATGCTCTTTCTGTTGATGCACCACCAGTTGACTCGCTTGCAATTCCCCACGAGCTTGCTGCAGTTCCTTGTGAGCTTGCCGCAGTTCGGCAAGAGCTTTCTGCAGTTTATTGTGAGTGTGATGCAGTTGATTCTCGTGCTGATTCAGCCGGTAATTGGTCAGAGCCAGGAACAAATGTAGATTCTCATTGATGTAATCAAGAGTGCCACCCCGTTCATTCGCTTCCCTCAAGGCTTCGATCTGCTGCTGAATGATTGCACACTGTGTAATTACCACCAACTTGGATGCAGCGGCATAAGTCCCAAGTGTCGTCGATGTCGTTTCGCCGTTCGGTTGATAGGCCTCAACCATACGACGTTGCCACTCAACACCAGTCGCACCACGGACCGAGAGAAGGGCAGACTGTGTCCCACCCATGGCATCTTGATGAAGCTCACAAAGCTTCATAAGGGTTTTGCCTGCTGCGATGGCCCATGTATCCTTCAAACGAGCTCCCAAGGTAGTGACCCAAAAAGGAGCCCATCCACGAGGGAGTGGACTAGCAGGAACGTCAACACGGACGGTGCACGACAGTACGCCTCTGTCGTCCATCTCTTGACCCCAATAGCCTGGCATTTCAATGAAGCCAAACTGTTGGAGCACTTCCCACAGCATGATCAGGAAGCCCGGACGGTTAGCGCACGTGCAGGACACCCATCCGTCCGGCAACAATAGCATCACATCCGCCATCTATAAAAGAAGTACTTGAATGAGTCAAATACTTAAATTCAACAAACTTTGTTGAGAAACAGATCATGGATGTGATAATTGAATCATTGAAAGTGAATTCAAATTCGAATGTCAAATGAAACATCACACCAGAATTCTGTCTCAGTTTCTGTTCATTCTGACCAGTCTGGAGAAATTCGAAATTTTCATCCAGCTAGAGGAACATTCGGAACTTGAGTTCACCTACAAAATTGTAGTACACTCAAAGAGCGTTCCAGAATGTATTTGGTTGCCTCCAGATCATTTCTGTATGAGGAGATATGACTTTTGCAAGTTGACAGTGTTTCTGGAAAAAATTGGCAGTACCTCCTTTGTTTAAGGCTGATTTTGTCTACATTTTTGCATACATCCTCATGATTACAGAAATGTATTACACGAAGACATTCGTCAATTCTACTTTGAAACTGTCCAGTCTCTGTCCAGATTTAACCGAGTTTGGAACTTTGAATTTTTCATTAGTTTACGGGGGATTCTTATCCGGAGTTGAACAATAGAGTTTTTTAGGACTCTATAAACTTTCCAAGCATGTATGGAAGACTAACAGTGGTTATCCCTACAGAGAGTTATGCTATTCAAAAGTTAAGCATTTTGCTGCCAGATTCACAGTTTGAATCAGGAACCTATCAGTTTAAGTTCAAATGAAATTTTGAAGTTTTAAATCTTGAGATCAGCCTTGGAGCTGAAAATGAAACTTGTGGATGACTTCCTCAAGTTTCCAAACCATATGCCTGCTTACCGCATCAACCACATGATTAATTGTCAATCTGACCAGCACGTTCAAAAACAGAGATTATAAATTCAAACTTAGTCCTACGTTGGAAATTCTTACTTGCTGTCGAGTCACACCTCCAGCACGGATATTGTTGTCGACGTGCCTGATGAAAATCGAATACAATACCAGTATTACGCCCTCACCAAAGAAAATCCTAAGTTAGTATTCCGGCATACATCTCAATAGTGACACTAATGACGTTCACTCGCAAACGTTTTCAACTCGATCTACTTAAAACGTGGTTGGTGTACCTGCAACTACACCAAATTACTGATCAATCATATGGTGTCCTACGGCATAGCCCGCACAGGCGATCATTTTAGGCAGTCACAATAATATATATGAAAGTAAGTACATTCGTCCCGTATCATTCCATACGGGCCGCCCCGAGCTAAGCCACGTCTCGAGCTACATAACGGGGTTTTCTACCACCCGACAGGGTCCTACGTCTTTTCATATTGCTGCACCAGTAGGAGGCGCATTAGGTTATGTACCACACGATGGGGTCCCACGTCTTTACCTAATGCTGCACCAGTAGGAGGCGCTTTCGCGTGTTTATTAAAAAACACACTACGTGCTTTTCAACTGCACGATAGGTGGCCACATAATTTATCTCGTGCGCTAGGGATCAGCGTTGCGTATGGCCCTTTGAACATTGAACATTTAAGAGTTGCATACTTCGTGTTTTTGACCACACGATGGGGTATCCTCGCTTTTGCCCGAAGCACGCTGGGGAACAGCGTTTTCATATGTTCCCAGAACTATGAGAAGGTTCAGAGGCTCATATTAACTCCCGTGCTAAGCCACAGGGACAATCACATGCTTTACCACAATTGATTCGCTTGCAATGTCATACCTTACCTCTTACCTGACATCGGAGCGTCATTACAGAATATAATAACACAGAAGTTAGCTTGCCACCTTTAGTAACTAATACTATAATAGACCTTATGTGGGCATAGTAACTAATCCTCACTCAACTACTTCTAAGTTTTCAAAATAGGCTCTTTTCGAGTGTGCTATTCCCAGTGCAGCTCTGATACCAGGTTGCGAGGACCGGGTCCACACATTCCAGGAATCGGAGAGGGTGGTGCCATGCGATGCGGCACCCAACAGCACACATGAAAAGAATACAAGAAAATACAAAGTTTTATTTATAGAAACAGCAGAAGTCTTTTACAATAATTAATATACAGTGGAAGATAATGCTCATAGCTAAACTCTCAGCCTAGCTATGCAAAAGTGCAATCGTCCAGCCCGGGGACGCTACACACTAGCAGCACACAATAGATCATGGCGGCGTGCAAGGCTCCCACTCGGCGGCATACCCCGACGGGGGCATCGCCTCATCTTCGGGCCCTTCCTCATACGTCTCACCTGCAAACAACTTAATACAGCAACTGTGAGCATGAAGGCTCAGCAAGACTTAACCGTCTCATCTAAGCATGGAACTCTACATGCAGGGATACATATAAACATAGGAAGTGATATTGCATAAATGACTCGCCTATTGAAAGTGCATCTAGGCATCCCTTGTGGGTTTTGGTTGATTTATGACAAACAAGGAGATTCTAACAAAATTGTTGAGATGAGCGCAGGTTTTAATGAAATTATGAAGAAAGCGCAAAAAGAAAGAAGAATGAGAAATCTATGTTGAAAAGAGCTCAAGAGCTGAATAGAATACTTTGTTGTGTATGGAGTGTGTTGGAGAAACACACCCCAAGAGCTCAAGCAAAAGAAATCACCCTCACTGCACAAAATTTCACAAGTCCGGACTAGTTCGATATTTTCAGCGGTCTAGTTTGATATCTCTCTGACTAAGATCGGACTAGTCCCCCCAAGTGCGGACTAGTCCTCAGCACTTCACATCTGCACAAAAACGTACAAGTCCGATATCGCCACGGACTAGTCCGATATATTTCTAACTAAAAACGGACAAGTCTGCCCCAGTGCAGACTTGTCCTCAGGACCTCACACTTTACACAGAAACGGACAAGTCTGGTATCACCACGGACAAGTCCGGAAACTCTCTGACCAAAATCAGACAAGTCCAACAAGTGCGGACTTGTCCTCAATTCTATATGAGGTTCCCCACACCGGACTAGTCTGATATGTGCCGGACTAGTCCGAACATTTCCAAAGCCCAAGTCGAACTAGTCTGCCCACTGCCGGACAAGTTTGATATATCAGAACACTTAGTGTTTCCCACATGCCACACACCGGACTAGTCTGGTGTCCACCAAGGACTAGTCCGGACATCGCAAACCCTAATAGTAACTTTTGGAAACCCTAGAGGTGTACGGCCCTACAAACAACTCTCTCGATTCCCTGTGTCGTCACACCTCTCAAGAGCCCTACAGACACATCTCTCCACACATTCTAACCCTAGAAATATCAAATCGTTAAGGATTAGCATTGACCAAAAGGAGAGACTTGTTTCACACGTCTTGAGCTCTTGGGTTTGATTCCCTCGCACACTCTTGTTGTTTATTGCATATATTTCGAGTGTGTTTGGTGGTGTTCATTTTTTAAATCTTTGGGAGCCCTCAACTTGTGAGAAGGCCCCTTGAACACGGTTATTTGCCCCCTTTGTGATTAGTGGAAGAGAATCGGCCTTCATGGCGATTCTACGAGGGTAGGGTTGGTGAAGACCCGGTCCTCCATGGGCTCCTCAACGTTGATGTAGGTTTCCTTCATGGGAATCGAACCACGAGATAAAATCGCGTTGTGTGCATCTTTGTTCTTGTTGTTCATCTCATTCTAGGGTTTACTCAATCTTGGATAACTTACGTTAAAACATTGTAATCAAAGTTAATTTGTGCCATACATAGTTTCATTGTCATGATACATCCAAATTACAACTTACTTTCTGCTGCATAGAGTACTTTACGTGAATTCTTCGATCAAACTTGATCGTTCTAGTCCGCACACACCGGACTAGTCCGCACCATACTGGACTAGTCTGATTTCTCTGTATTTGATCAAGTTTGTTAACTGTTTCAAGATTCGACAAAATTTCATAAAGCCTATTCACCCCCCCTCTAGGCTACATTCAATAGGTATCAGAGCCGAACTCTTCAAAAGAGACTCACCGCTCGAAGAGAAGATGTCGGACATTAAGGATGTACACAGGAACTTCAACCAAGATAAGGGTGACAATGAAAAGACTCAGAAGCTAGAGAAGCTCCTTGACGCCATCCAGGACTGTGAGGATGATGATGAGGAGATGCTAGAACTAAAGGCACTCCTAAGGAAGAAGGCACTATCCCCAAAAGGGAAGATGAAGATCGAGGATGAAAAGAAGAAGAAGGGAAGTAGTCACACCGACTACTCCCGATATCCTTTTAACTATGATCGTATAAATTTCAACAATAACCATTACTTATCAATTCCTCTAGGAAAAGCCCCATTCTTCGATGGCAATGATTATTCAATGTGGAGGCAACATATGAAAATGCATCTTATATCACTTAACCCCAGCTTGTGGCATATAGTGTGTATAGAGATAGATATCCCGGATGACGATGAAGAGCTCACACCAAGTCAAGAACAAGCTATTCATCGGAACGCTCAAGCTGCAGTTGTCATAACATCATCACTGAGCCGAGACGAGTTCACCAAGGTGGATGGACTCAAAATTGCAAATGAGATATGGGACACTTTACAAACTGCACATGAAAGTGATCATCATGTGCGAGAAGCCAAGATTGAAATGATTAAAGGTGAATTGAGAAGATTCTCTATAGAAGAAGATGAGTCACCGCAAGACATGTACAATCGATTGAAGAATCTCATCAACAAAGTTCGAGCATATGGAAGCAAGAAGTGGAATGAACACGAGTTCGTAAAGCTAATTCTTATATCTTTCATGCCTCGCAACGTAACCCTATGCTCGGTGATTAGAGAAAGCCCCGGGTATTGGAAAATGACCCCGGAGATAGATGATCATCAATTTTGAGATGATGGAGAAACAAATAAAGCACGTTAAGGAGATTGCCGACCTTACCTCGGCAAATAAGAAAGGAGTTTCTTTGAAGTCAACTTTCAAAGCCATATCAAAAGAAGCTCGGGAAACTCATGGAGAAGTCGATAGCGACGATGAAAGCAGTGATATAGATGAAGAGGATATGATCTTATTCATGAGCAAATTCAATAAAATGGTGAGAAGAAGACAATGTGGTAGCACAAAGGAAGGAAAACAAAGGGACAAGCCAAGATAAAAAATTAGGAGTGCTTGCTATAACTGTGGAGAGTACAACCATTTCATAGTTGATTGTCCTCATGAAGAAAACAAGAGGAAGACCAAGGACAACATGCCTCAATCCAAGAAGATGTTCAAGAAGAAGAAGCAATTTGGACAGGCGCATCTAGGGAAGGAGTGAGACTCAAATGATGAGTCTTCATCCGAAGAAGAAGAGGAGATGGCTACCATAGCTATAAAGAAGACAACCAAGAAATCCACCCTCTTCCCAACCTTGGGCGCACGAAAGGACAATGACAGCACATGTCTAATGGCAAAGGAAGGTAAAAGAAAGGTAACAACGAAATCTTCCTCCTCGCATTCTTTTAATAGTGATAGTGATAACTCTAGTGATGATAAAGATATGCTTGTTGGTTTAGATAAGAAAATTGTAGCTAAGATGAAATTTATAATGGATAAGCTTGTTGATAAGGAGGAGCTGGATGATCGTCAAGAAGATATGATCATCCTCCAAAAGGAGGAATATCTCAAGATAAAAAGCTCCTTGAATTTGAAAAGGATCAAAGAAAGTCACTAGAACTTGAGTTAGCTTCAAGGAAGGAAGCTTGCTTGAAGTTAAGCGACTCAAATGTAGCCATTAAGGATGAACTTGCTAACTTAACCAAAGTTAACAAGATCCTTGAGGTACAAGTTGAGTCGCTCAAGTCAAGTGGTTCTTCATCCTCTTCAAGCTCACCTTCTCAACATATAAAATCTAAACTACTATTACTTGTGTATGTGCTAAAATTGACACTAACTTGAAGGAGAAGTCAAACTTGACAAAGGACAAGCATCCTTCCCGAAGTGGAATATTTGACAAGGAGAAGGTCAAGTATGCACGCGGTGCTTACTTGGTCACAAGACCTCCTAATGTCAGATATGGCATTGGGTATTCTTATGGTGAAAAGCAAAGTGCTAGAAGCCACAAGAATAACAAGGAACGCATTGCTTTTGTAAAGGGAAATACCTCTCAAGTTAGACAACTTAATAATGTTGAAAAAATAACATTATTAACACATATGAGCAACAACTCTTGTTTAAAACTTTTGATGCATCATATGTTCTTATGAAAAGTAATTTTGGTAGAGTTTATGATAAACATGTTGGGCCATGCCATGGGAACACCAAGTCTCATGTGTGGGAGCCCAAATCACTTATGACTAACCTAAAAGGACCCAAGCAAGCTTGGGTACCTAAGACCAAGGCGTAATTTGTTTTTGCAGGCTTATTCCTCCGGTGGAGCTAAATGGGTGCTTGATAGTGGATGCACCAAACACATGACTGGAGAAAGAAGGATGTTCGTTGAAGAAAATGAAGATCCAAGCGAAGGCATTTATTTTGGCAATAACAGTCAAGGAAGGGTGCTCGGTACCAGTAAAATAGCAATTTCATCAAAACATACTCTTTCTCATGTTTTACACGTTGATTCCTTGGATTGTAAACTTTTGTCCATATCTCAATTATGTGACAAAGGTTATAATTGATTATTCACTAATGAGGGTGTGAACGTCTCCAGAAGGAGTGATAACTCGGTTGCATTCAAGCGTGTGTTAAAGGGAAAACTTTATCTAGTTGACTTCAACAAAGATAAAGCCGAACTTGACACATGCTTGATTGCAAAGACCAACATGGGTTGGCTATGGCATAGACGGCTAGCCCATGTTGGTATGAGGAATCTTCAAAAACTTCTAAAAGGCGATCACATATGTGGTTTAAAGGATGTTATTTTTGAGAAAGATAGGCCATGTAGCGCGTGCCAAACCGGGAAGCAAGTAGGAGAACCCCATCCCGCGAAGAATGTCATGACTACAACAAGACCGCTCGAGCTCCTTCACATGGACCTATTTGGTCCAATTGCTTACATAAGCATCGGCGGTAACAAATATGGTTTAGTCACTGTTGATGATTTTTCTCGCTTCACGTGGGTTTTCTTTTTGCATGATAAGACAGAAACTCAAGGAACCCTCAAGAAATTTCTCAAGTGTGCCCAAAATGAATTCTCATTAAATATCAAGAACATACGAAGTGACAATTGCACGGTGTTCAGGAACACCCAATTTGAGGAGTATTTAGACGAAGAAGGGATAAAGCACGAGTTTTTAGCACCTTATTTTCCTCAACAAAACGGACTAGCCAAAAGAAAGAATCGAACCCTCATTGAGATGGCGAGGACAATGCTCGATGAATACAAGACTTCGGACCAGTTTTGGGCCAAAGCGGTTAACACCGCTTGTCACGCCATCGACCGGCTATATCTTCATCGCCTACTCAAGAAAACATTGTATGAACTACTCACCGATAACATGCCGAATATTTCATATTTTCGAGTTTTTGGTTCTAAATGTTATATTTTGAACAATAAGCCTAGGACTTCAAAGTTCGCTTCAAAGTCCGATGAAGGTTTCTTGCATAGCTATGATTCGAACTCTTACGCCTATCGTGTCTTCAACAAGGCCTTCAAACTTGTTGAAGTAGCACATGATGTAGTGTCCGATGAAACTAACAGCTCTCAAGAAGAGCAAGTTGATCAATGTGTGCTAGATAGAGAAGAAGCTCCATGTCAAGCTTTGAGAGGAATGGCGTTGGGCGATGTTCGACCACAAGTGCCACCTCCAAGTGCAAATGAAGAAGATGAATCACAAGTGGAGGAGAATGATCAAGGGGGAGCTTCCACACAAGATCAACCTCAAGAAGACCAAGATGATCAACGCATCAATGAAGGCAACCATCCAGGGGGAGTAGAAGATGATGACCATGAAGACTCAAGACCACAAGTGCCACACCCAAGAGTACATAAATGCATCCAAAGAGATCACCCCGTCGACAACATAATCGGTGACATCCAAAAGGGAGTAACAACTCGATCTCGTATAGCTAATTTTTGTGAACATTACTCTTTTGTATCCTCTTTGGAACCACACAGGGTTGAATATGCATTAAAGGATCCGAATTGGGTGGTGGCGATGCAAGAAGAGTTGAACAACTTCAAAAGGAACGAGGTGTGGGAACTTGTCGAAATACCCAAGTTCAATGTCGTCGACACTAAATGGGTCTTCTGCAA
This sequence comes from Tuctoria greenei, assembly GCA_036927565.1. Lineage (NCBI taxonomy): Eukaryota > Viridiplantae > Streptophyta > Magnoliopsida > Poales > Poaceae > Tuctoria > Tuctoria greenei. The sequence continues at coordinate 52,284,631 of JAYESD010000005.1, read as the reverse complement.
CAAGCAAGACGAACACGGGGTGGTGACAAGGAACAAGCACGACTTGTGGCCAAAGGGTATTCACAAGTCGAAGGTTTGGATTTCGATGAGACTTTTGTTCCCGTAGCTAGGCTTGAATCAATTCGAATATTACATGCATATGCTACTCACCATTATTTCAAGCTTTATCAAATGGATGTGAAAAGCTCCTTCCTCAACGGACCAATCAAGGAGGAGGTGTACGTGGAGCAACCCCCCGATTTTGAAGATCAAGAGTTCCCCGACCATGTGTTCAAACCGCGTAAGGCTCTCTATGGCCTCAAACAAGCTCCTAGAGCGTGGTATGAGTGCCTTAGAGATTTTTTGATTGAAAATAGTTTTAAGATCGGTAAAGTTGATTACACTTTGTTTACTAGGCATTTTGATAATGATCTATTTATCTGTCAAATTTATGTTGATGATATTATATTTGGTTCAACTAATAAATCTTTTTGTCAAGAATTTAGCAAGATCATGATAGATAGATTTGAGATGTCCATGATGGGAGAATTGAGATATTTATTGGGATTCCAAGTGAGGCAACAAAAGGAAGGGACGTTCATAAGCAAAACTAAGTACACTCAAGACATACTTAAGAAGTTTGGGATGGACAAAGCAAAGCCTATAAAGACTCCGGCGACAAATGGGCACTTGGATCTTAATGAATACGGACCAAATGTGGATCAAAAGGTATATCGCTCCATGATTGGCTCTCTACTTTATTTATGTGCATCTAGGCCTGATATTATGTTGAGTGTATGTTTGTGTGCAAGATTTCAAGCCAATCCTAAGGAATTTCATTTGACAACCGTAAAGAGGATCTTGCGATACTTAGTTCATACACCTAACCTAGGCCTTTGGTATCCAAAAGGTTCAAAGTTCAATCTCATTGGATACTCCATTGCAGATTATGCCGGATGCAAAGTAGATAGAAAGAGTACCTCCGATACTTGCCAATTCCTAGGTATATCCCTAGTTTCTTGGTCCTCCAAGAAATAAAACTCAATTGCCTTATCCACGTCCGAAGCGGAGTATGTTGCAGCCAGGAGTTGTTGTGCATAACTCCTTTGGATGCGAAAAACTCTAAGGGATTACGATTACAATATGAGTCGTATTCCACTCCTTTGTGATAATGAGAGTGCCATTAAAATTGCCCATAACCCCGTTGAGCATTCTAGGACCAAACACGTAGACATCTGGCATCACTTTTTGAGAGATCATTCAATGAAAGGAGACATATCCATTTCCCATGTCAATACCGAGAAACAACTAGCCAATATCTTTACCAAGCCACTTGATGAGAAACGTTTTTGTGAGCTCCAAAATGAACTAAATATCCTTGATGCCCGGAACGTGGCTTGAAAACTTGCATAGATGTATGCCATCTTCAAAATCTTTTGATTGTGTTATGAAAATCATCTCTCTCTATTTTCTCCAAAAAACTATATTAATTACTTTATCTTGGTGAATTATGGTCATAGCTTGATTGTTGTATGTTTATTGATCATATTCATCAAGATTATTTGTGTTTTGCCCCCTATTTTCTTTGTAAGCACCTTCGAATATATATGAATGGTCTAACTATTTCTGTTCTGGTGACCACGGACTAGTCCGTGGTTACCCGGACTAGTCCGCACAATGCAGACTAGTCCGCAGAGTTCCGGTAGCCCGGACTAGTCTGGTCAACCATGGACTAGTCCGATTTTTCGACTCCATAACCCTAGGGCCGCCAAAATCTAATCTTCTTCATCCTCATCCTCATCCTCCTTAGGCTGACGACGATGAAGGGATGGACAACGAGGAGTGAGTTGGCGACGCCTAGTAGATCCCTCTTCTCCTTCTTTTTGGTGCATTGATGCCAAAGGGGGAGAGATTGAGGGGGAGTCATTAGATTGTAGTAGTGGATGAGAGATGAGAGCTCTATTTGTAAGTTTTGCTCTTTGTTATGTTTTTAGTGTTGTAAGACTTCTTTTGGTGTTGTAAGACTCTTATTATGTTTCTAGTTATGTTTATGAAGTTTATGATGATGCTTTGATATGATATATGTTCATGCTTGATATGATCTATGTTTATACTTTGAAATTGACATACATGATTGATGTTGATATGATTATGTCATTTACCTCATTCTCATCACAATTATTGCTCACACACATATAGTTTTGCACCCCACCATAAAGAGTGCACATATGTCTTATGTTTTCATTGCTTAATTTGTTCCAAGCTCATATGTAAACACTTTATGAAAATATGGATTTTTATCATATTTTTGAAATCTCAATTGGTTGTCATCAATTACCAAAAAGGGGGAGATTGAAAGTGCATCTAGGCATCCCTTGTGAGTTTTGGTTGATTTATGACAAACAAATGAGATCCTAACAAAATTGTTGAGATGAGCGCAGGTTTTAATAAAATTATGAAGAAAGCGCAAAAAGAAAGGAGAATGAGGAATCTATGTTGAAAAGAGCTCAAGAGCTGAATAGAATACTTTGTTGTGTATGGAGTGTGTTGGGGAAACACACTCCAAGAGCTCAAGCAAAAGAAATCACCCTCACTACACAAAATTTCACAAATCCAGACTAGTCCGATATTCAGCGGTCTAGTCCGATATCTCTCTGAATAAGATCGGACTAGTCCCCCCAAGTACGGACAAGTCCTCAGCACTTCACATCTGCACAAAAACGGACAAGTCCGATATCGCCATGGACTAGTCCGATATCTTTCTAACCAAAAACGGACAAGTCCGCCCTAGTGCAGACTTGTCCTCAAGACCTCACACTTTACACAAAAACGGACAAGTTCGATATCACCACGGACTAGTCCAAAAACCCTCTGACTAAAATCGGACAAGTCCACCAAGTGCGGACTTGTCCTCAATTCTACATGAGGTTCACAACACCAGACTAGTCCGATATGTGTCGGACTAGTCCGAACATTTCTAGAGCCCAAATCAGACTAGTCTGGCCACTGCCGGGCAAGTTCGATATATCAGAACACTTAGTGTTTCCCATACGCCGCACACCGGACTAGTCCAGAGTCCACCACGAACTAGTCCGGACATTGCAAACCCTAATGGTAACTTTTAGAAACCCTAGTATAAATAGAGGTGTGCGGCCCTACAACCAACTCTCTCGATTCCCTACGCCTTCACACCTCCCAAGATGCCTACAAACACATCTCTCCACACATTCTAACCCTAGAAAGATCAAATATATGAGGATTAGCATTGATCAAAAGGAGAGACTTGTTTCACACGTCTTGAGCTCTTGGGTTTGATTCTCTTGCACACTCTTGTTGTTTATTGCATATATTTCGAGTGTGTTTGGTAGTGTTCGTCTTTGTAAATCTTGGGGAGCCCTCAAGTTGTGAGAAGGCCCCTTGAACACGGTTATTTGCCCCCTTTATGATTAGTGGAAGAGAATTGGCCTCTGTGGCGATTCAACAAGGGTAGGGTTGGTGAAGACCCGGTCCTCCATGGGCTCCTCAACGTGGATGTAGGTTTCCTTCGTGGGAATCGAACCACGAGATAAAATCGCGCCGTGTGCATCTTTGTTCTTATTGTTCATCTCATTCTAGGGTTTACTCAATCTTGGATAACTTACGTTAAAACATTGTAATCAAAGTTAATTTGTGCCATATATAGTTTCATTGTCGTGATAAATCCAAATTACAACTTACTTTCCGCTGCATAGAGTATTTTACGGGAATTCTTCGATCAAACTTGATCGTTCTAGTCCGCACACACCAGACTAGTCCGCACCATACCGTACTAGTCTAATTTCTCTGTATTTTATCAAGTTTGTTAAGTGTTTCAGGATCCAACAAAATTTCATAAAGCCTCTTCACCCCCCTTCTAGGCTGCATTCACCTACAAGTGGATCCTTACTTCCAAGTTATTAGCAGCAATTTAAATGTTCATAATGTAACTTTAATGAGCAATATACTACCGCAATCATCATTCCAAAGCAATTATAATTCAATACATCATATTCTTTTGGCTTCTTCAGTATTTACTACATCACAACGCAGTGAACAAGCGGTACACAAATAACCACAAGGGACAGTGATTGCAATCAGTAGACACCCGGATAACACGTCACACACACCCATGCATAAGAAGTGTGTGGTGCTCCTCACGACGTTATACGCAGCAACCTTTCACAAGAAACTCAAACGCCAAACCGGTCCAACCATCACAGGCATAAGGTCTCCGCACGGAGCGTGTCTATGCCCGCCAGCAGATTTACACCTTGCTGCCCTCAACCCACCCCTATCGACAGTGGGCTATGCCTCGACACCCAAGTTATCAAGTTACATTGGTTTCCTGGGTTCCATATGCCCAGTATGCATCTGGTACAGCTCAAACTTGTCCAGCAGGGCCACACACGGACCGGTCCTCAATCGAAACAAGCAGGGCTACGCACGCGAGACCATGTCTCGCTGCATCCTATCCGCTACTCGGTCTCAAATTCATATTCATAAACTATTCTTTGAGCAAATCCATCCCTTGTGATAAAATTCTATCTCGCGAGTAGATTCCAGCTACTCGACTTCTACTAGATTCCTCAAAAGATTAGCATGTCATTTTCTACTCGTCAAGCTATAGACCTACCCCATACTCCATAGGATTTGTGGGTCATGCAAGTGGAGTAACAAGCACCTTAGCCCTAATGCACCATATTCACCCTAGACATAAGTGATACAAACCAAAACTTTGCAAAGCACTTAAACGCAAACTGGGGCCTGCCTGGCTGTGAGTCAGTATCAAAGTTAGCTCCTGAGAGGATGATGTCCAAGGCCTCCGGATCCTCCTCGATCTCGGTCACTATATGATATGCAATATATAAAGTACATAAGTGATAGTGAAACTATAGAAAAGATCTTATAAACACTGATCAGGTAAGAAAATTATTTTAATTGGATTTGGTATTTTTACAGTAGATACTAGGTTCTGTGAGGAAGAACTGGACCAAGAACTGGAGATGTTCAAGGAAGTTTGTTGTCTCTAAAATTCCAACAAATAAAAGCTTGTTCTCGAATTCGGTATTAAATCTGGAGCTTTGTCATGGCTAACAGTGGGTGATCATGGTAGAGGAGGTCTCACTAGTTCTATAAAAATTTGTTTCATAATTTTATGAGCTTCCTACAGGGAGTAATTGATTTTACAAGTTTGGGATACAATCTGAAAATTTTTCTGTACATTTCTGAATTTTCTATGGACATTGGGGATTTGTACACTGTTTGAGCCAGTAAATTAAGTCCAATGAACTTGAAATTTTTACTGGAGTTCAAGTGTACTAGAGTGAAGGTACTGACCAAAATTGGGAATTTTCCAATTAGAAGAACAGGAGTAATTAATTTCCCAAACAGTTAGCTCAAAGGAATTAATTATGAAAATTCTGGGACTTTAATGTCCAACAAATTGTACCACTGCAAAATAGCAAGATGAGTCTACCAGAATTTATTGGGAATTATTTTAGCAAGTCTAATAGGAGTAATTGAATTTAAAAGTTTGCTCAAAATCTGGATTTATTTGGAAAGGGAAAATTTTGAATTAATCCAGCTGGGTCCCACCCATTTAAAATGGGCCAACGAGATTGGGACCAGACAGAGGGCCACGGGTTTAAACCGCGCAGCCACACCAAATCCCTACCCACAGCAGATCCCACTGAGAATAACACTCACTGGCGTGTGGGACCTGCCCGGGCTTCTTCCACCTCGCGACCGAGGTGGCGCCCGAGCTGAGCGCGGCGGCGCTGCACCGGCGAGCTCGCCGTATCCCTTCTCCCAGCCTTCTCCCTTGCAAAAACTCGCCGCCTAGTCTTATTTCTGGGTGCTGAGCATGTTGGAGTGGTCGGAGCATGACGGTGGTGACCGGAACTCTATGCGCGACGGCGGTGGCAAAGTTAGGGTCCCGACGATGGGCGGCGAACCTCGAACTAGGCTTGAATGCCACGGGAAAAAGTGGAGAAGCTTCCTCGGAGCATAAGGAACACGAAATTGGGGAGAAAATGGGTGGAGCAGACTGCAACTTTCAACCCGTCGGTGAATAGAGCGATTTTTGTTGGCGGCATGGAAAACTCGAATATCTTGGCAATCACTCGATGGATTCCACTGAGATTTGGTAGGCATGTGCACTATGAGGTATTTAACAATATCCTTGAACGAATTAAAGGATGGCTGCATGTAGAAAGTGAATTGAATGGAAAACCTAGTTAGTTCATGTGCAACAGCCAGAAGTAAAACTCAAATCATTTGCTCGATACCTGAGGATGTGAAGCACAGGTTTCACCATGAGTAAGAGGTTGTGATGGCGATCCTTTGCTATTGGAGTCGAGGCGCAACACGGCTTGCTGAGGGCTGGCAACAGTGGAGCAGAGGCGACGATCGTCTCCAACTCCGGCGGCGACAATGAATCTTTAAAATACCCGCAAATAAGCATGGAACCAAAGATACAATAAGAGGGAATGGTAGAGCGGAAGCTTGTGTTATGTTTTGATGTTTGGAGCTCGTTCAACCGATGGCCAGAATGGAGGAACGAAGCAATGAACTGGAAGGCGACAACAATGGTGTCGGTTCTCTGTTTTCACGGGAGGGAGACAAAACGCGTTGGGGAGAAGCAACAGTGGGTTAAGTAGAGTAAGGATGAGCTTGAGTCCACGCATCTGCTTGCTTGCATGCAAGAAAATCGCAGTGGCGAGCCCTCCTGGCGTTAAGGCATGGGGAGCAGAGCCCAGCGTTGGTTGCTCTGTTTTAGACACTGAAATGTGGGTCCCGCAAGCGCCTCACCCTCATCTACTCTCTGGTTCATCAATTCACCCACCAAGATTTGTTCAAAAATTATAGATATTTGTGGAGAGGCTAACTAAATTATGTAGAAAATGATTGAAATTAAATCATGAATCTGACAAAATTTAATTGGAATTCAAAATTTGAATTCGGATTCGAATGGTATTCGATGGAGCCACTGAATTAAATAGCAAATGGACATCAAAATTTCTAAAATTTGGCAGAGACCTTATTTGGAATATTTGGAAGCTAATGGTGAACTCAAATTTTTATTTTTTCAAGGTTTGAACAGTAGCTAATTTGAATTTTTGAATTCCCTCTATTGAAGTTTGAATTGGTTTGATTTTCGATTGCCATTGTGATTTATTTTTCCCATTCAAATTTTTAAATTCTCCTATCTGAACTTTGCACTATGAATTTTTGGGCTTTTACATCACCTCTACATAAGGCTTGTATGTGGAGCTTGGTAGAGAATATAGTAGGCATATTTGCAACACCTAATATTACTAAGTCAAAAGAGTAAGCTTCAGGAGAAATCAATTCAAAACAATTTGATTCAAGACTTGTGCGTGTGTGATGGAATGGAGTGGATGTGGATCTTGAGATGACTCCTTTTTGAGTGGACTCTCTTATTTTGCAGGGATGAAACATGGCTATTTTTTTTTTTGAAGCCTTGTCTTCTACTCCCTTTTTATGCAAGAAATTTTGTAGATCGTACTAAGCATGAATGATATGGAGTTTCTCTTTTTATTGTGGAATGGTGGTATCGTGGAATTTTGCTTACTTCTAGTGTAGAAGTATAGCATGTGCAAGTGAAGTCTTGAATTCAAAAAATAATGAATGAAATCTCACATAGGTCTATACTAGTTTGACAAAGCTCAATGTGAAGACAAATAGCATATGCATAAGGTCTATCAATGTGATATATCATATGGCTTTGGTAGGTATTTCCAATCAAATGAGAATAACTTAAATCTTGTTAGAATTTCTCCAAAAATCTAAGTTTCACTTTCAAACTAAGAATAGCAGCCCTATGACTCTATAATATCTCACAACAACTTAGAATGGATTAAGCTTTTGTTACCCACAATTTCTAAATCAAGGAAAAAGCAATCTTAGCCAATAAGAGCAATACTTTGGAGAGTAGTAAGTTGTAAAATAGGGACTTAGGAAAATTAAAACAGAGCAACTATTTATCATTTCATCTATGTGAATTCCAAACCATTCTTACCGCACATAATTTATTCTATTTCAAAGCAAATCTATCCTAAAATTTATTATTTTTTAATTTTTTTTATATGCAAGGTGAATGATGGTCTAATGGAAAATAAATATGTAAAGAGGTTGATACAATTTACCTCAAGTGGGGGTCCTCCCCCAAGCTTGTTCTTCACTCACCTCCGTGTCGAGGGTTGAACCCTTTATGACGGAAGTATGCCTTGAGATTGGCTTGTTCTTGTTGTAGCATGGAGTTGAGGTTGATGAATTGAGTGTCCATGTGTTGTTGACAGTCTTGGGTACCTTGGACATGCCCTTGGAGAGTGTTGTAGATGTCACCCGTTCTTACTTCAAGCTCATCCATACGTCTACTGAGATCCGTCATTCCTTGGCTATAGTCATAATGACTTCTAGCCAAAGAGAAACGACATCTTCTCATGGATGATGAAGGCAAGCTGCTAGAGCTTGAAGTGGATAGGGGTGGCTCCCATGTGGCACCTGGCCATCGATGCCAAGATGGACCTTCGGTCTCATACGATGGAGGTTGAATCCGTCCGGGAGCATCACCCATTGGGTTCTCTTCCTCTTCGTACTCATGGACCGTGGATGTTGTCGGAGGCATAGCCTCTCTCCTTTTACAGCTTCTAGTTACCCTGCCAGAGACATTACTTCTTCCGGATTCCTCGATGGGAAGGGGGTTAATGGTTAGCCTCTCAAATTTGTACAAATGATAATCCGGGTTAGGTAACCGAATTTCATTGACAAAGTCGGGATAATAAAATATCAAAGATCCATCTTGGTCATGCTTATGGGTATGTCCCTGCACTAAATAATCTTCATCAAATAATTCTCTTTCATTTTCAATATACTCAAATGAATAATATTATATTTCGTGTACCCTAGTAGCAATACGGGTAATCAATGAAGTACATTCAATTGGCCCTACCCTTGGAATGTAATCTAACCATTGTATAATCATGGCAATAACTGGGCAACTTTTATCCTTTTAATCATGGCAAATAAAATCTTCAGCTCATCATTATGCACTACCCTTACATCTCCTCTAGAGAACATAATCATAGCCACCCATCTATGCATGAAGCGCAAAGTAGGGTTGTGCAAGTGGATATTCCTAGGTGCACTACATCTGACCTCTCCAGTTAAATCTTGCCAAAACCTTTGTTTGTTAAATTTGGGCAAAGTGTCCATATCTAGCAAACAACGTTTATGGAAGCCTAGGATTTCACTCAATTCTTTCCATAGGATATTGTATTCTTTTTGAAATAATCTAAAAGTAATACCATCAAATCCTATCTTGAGTGTGCAAAGGAATTGTATGTGAGCAAAGTTTTCCCAACCTAATGTGTGCCAAATGGAAAAGAATTTGGAATCCATACCTATTTTAGAGATCAATCCGGATCATAAGCTTTCGCATGGAAAAACTCACGATCTTGGAGGAGCTTGCGTGCTTGATCTTCAACTTCACTTTGTATGTATAGGTCGTTGTCGTGAAGAAGTTGGTGTGGATTGCTCCTCTCACCCATGGGAGTGTCCACTCATATACTCCTCCTCCGTGAACTTGGTGTAGCAATGGAAGAGGGGCGTGCACTTGAGTCTCCACCATGGATTGAGCTTGCAGCCTCCTTCCTCTTTCCAAACAACCTCTTCATTCCTTTCATGGCCACAACAAACAAGAACACAACAAGGAAAAAACTTGAAAGATGTGATGTTAGCAAAAGCAAAACCCTCGACGAATTTTCTCTTGAAGAACTTGAGATCAATTTGCAAATGCAAATGAAAGCAAATCTTTTTTGAGTTGGTAATTGATCAAGAGTACTTCAATAAAGAGCAAGAAAACAATGTGAGCAAGAGTGACGTTGGGGAGGTATGAAATGAGGTGAAGTGTGAGGAGAAGAGCTCCTCGCGGCCACCATATATAGTGTGCACTCCCCAACGGTCACTAGGGAACCAAATATAGCCGTTGAAGGAGAGAGAGTCAAAATGGATCTTTCCCCTAGTCGGCCGAACAGGGGGGCGGTCGACCTGATAGGTGGGCCCTTGTTCCCCCTTTTGGAAGGTGGCTCCCCAACGGCTATGAAATTAGCACGTTAGTGAAATACCACTTTTGCAGCTCAGAAAAATTGTTTTCCAAATAAAAACTCCTTTTTCAAACCCCAACAATTTTCTTTTTGTGAAAAATAAAGAAATAAAAATGATACTTGAGAATATAAGATTCTCAACTTACTAGGAAAACCAAATATGCAGTGTGGAAAAATCAAACTAAATGGGGAAAATCAAATAAAGAGAAAAGAAAAATAAAAGAAAAGGATAACTACCAATTTAACCTATTGGCTAGGTCTCACCACGTCCGATGAGATAGACATTCCTCCTTCTTCATTTCTTGACATCCGGGCCCAGAGGGATGGGCTCGGACGGCTTGTCTTGCTTCTTTCGCCTTACCTTCTTTGATGGCTTGGTGGACTTGGGGCTTTGAGGAGACCCGGGCTTCTCCGTCTTCTTGGGGTGTCGGGTAGATAAGACGGGTTTTCTGCATAGATCGAATTCCTCATGAATGCAATGAGCGGGTCCACCTTTGGAGGTGTGATTTTGACCTCTTGAATGTGTTTAACATTTGCCCCAATGTGGATCATGGAGCATTGCTCCAACTTTGGGCGAAAGTTAAACTTCTCCTCCTTGCCATTGATATGGAACTGGGTTTCTCCAACTCCCACATCTATGCGAGCCTTCACGGTGCTTAGGAATGGGTGCCCAAGAATGAGCGGTGTATCCTTCTTGACCTCCATGTCGAGCACCAAGAAATCCACGGGTATGAAGCAGTTCTGGATTTTCACCAAAACATCTTCAGTTATACCCGCCGGATAATAGACTGAAGAAACAGCCAGTTGGAGCTGCATTGGTGTTGGAGTAAGTTTCGTGAACGCTGGTCGAAAGCCACCTTGGGCATCACGCTCACACTTTCTCCAAGGTCACAAAGGGCCTTATCAAAGTGGTGAGCCCCAATTGAGCATGATATTGTAGGACACCCAGGGTCCTTCTTCTTTTTTGGAAGACTATTGAGGATGGTTGCACTGCAGTCTTCTGTAAGCTTGACAACCTCAGTGGTGGGCAATGGCCGCTTGTTATTCAATATGTCCTTGAGATTGCGAGCATAAGTGGGTACTTGCATGGCATCAATCAAGGGCACATTGATGTGGATTTTCTGGATGACCTCAACAAAGCGGTTGAATTGCTCATCCACTGTTGGGTTCCTTTGTCTGTGAGGGAATGGCAATAAGTTAGTGTCCTCAAAGTGATTGGCCATTCTCTCACTAAGTGGTTCACTTATGCCAACTAGGACATCTTCCTTCTCCTTTGTAGTTGCCCTCTTCTCTTGTGTGGGATACGGTGGGTCACGAGTGGTCTTGCCACCTCTCGTAGCAACCGCACTCACTTTCTCCATTAGAGGAACAACTGCAGCCAGTTGAGCCAACTGAGTTTCTAACATCTTGTTGAAACTCAATTGATTCTTGAAGGTTGAGGATAGTCCTCGAATCTTGGCATTAATGCTTTTTAGGGTCTTGTCATTAGTCGATAGCTTCTTGGATATAGCCTCATTGATCTTCAATTGGCCAATGGCAAGTTCTCTCAAGTTGGATTGATTTCCATAGTTGTCATTGTTGTTGTACCCTCCTTGAAAGAATGGGCGTGGTTGACCCCATCCTTGACCTCCTGGACAATAGCCATTGTTGTTTCCATTGTTGGCTACATATAAGGCATCCACACGGGTTTCTAGGCAGTCATTGCCCAAATGGCCCGTGTTGCCACAGACTTCACAAGTGATGTGAGAGTCTAAGGCATAAGTGTTGCCACATACCTCACCATTGCCTTGTCCATCAATCTTCTTCATAAGGAGGTCCAATTTAGAAGGTGTGCATGCCTCACTGGTGGGTATGGAGACGCTCATCGCTCCAACCCATGTTTGACCCCACCTTCTCAATCAAATCTTTGGCTTTAGGCGCCATCAATGAGAAGAATGCACCTCCAATAGCATCATCAACATGGTCACGGGCGGAAGGGATCAGCCTGTTGTAGAAGTTTTGGATAATGAATCAGTCATCCATCCCATGGTGGGGATAGGCTAGGATGTACTCCGGAAGCCTTTCTAAAGACTCGAGAATAGATTCCTTGGCATCTTGCTAGAAGCTGGAAATTCTTCCACGTCGGGCTTTGGTCTTGTCCAACGGGAAAAACTTGGTGAGGAATATCGTAGAACACTTCTCCCAAGTATCTACAGCACTTCAGTTCGCATAGAACCATTGTTTCGCTCTCCCAAGAAGAGAGAACGAAAACAGCCTAAGATGGACAACATCTGGAGATATGTCCTTGATCTTAAAAGTGTTGCAGATCTCAGGGAACTGTTGCAGATCAGCACTTGCATCCTCGTTAGCCTTCCAACAAAATGGGTTGGCTTGCACCATAGTGATAAGGCAAGTCTTGATTTCGAAGTTTACGTATCTCATGTTAATAGTGGGCCCAACAGGCACATTGTTAGCAGAGGGAGCTGAAAACTCACGAAGGGTCTTCTGGCCCATTGGTGTTTCGGTTGTTGTTGCAGTTATGCTGGCTTGATTTGCCACTCGAAGCTTCTAGGGAGTAACGACCCGAGGTCGATCTCTTAGAAGGGATTCAGGATCTTCAACAAAGTTTTCCGGCAAGCGGAAACCAGACAAACACTACCCTGTTTTCACATAAAATGCGAAAAAAAAGAAGAGTCATCCTACTAAAACCTACCAGGGTCCTATCATATTCACTCAATCATATAATACTTCAGTTGCCTTCCCCGGCAACAGCACCAGAAATGCTTGTTGACAGTTCCTACGCACTACTAACAATTCATCTCTAGCAGTGGTGCGAGAAATGTTTGTTAATAAATTTTTAAATTATACATGTAAATCCGCAAGCGCACGAAAACTATCGATGTACCATTTCCCCTCTAAGAGTATTCCCAAATGGTGTCATTTATATTCTCCCAAAGGAAGGCTAGATAGAAGTAAAACAATCATCAAGTGGAGAGGCTAGGTTGGCCTAGGTAGGGTTCTAGCAAGGACAGATAAAGGGTAATTGAGGTAGTCTGACACACACAAGAGCATTATATCCTAAGGGGATAATATGGGGTAAATAGGGACTAGGCTAAGAGTTAGGTAGAGATTCCTACAATGCTTCTAATGTACATATATATAGCCTAGGTTAGTTACTAATGATCATGTTAATTATGGATTTTCATGCTAAGTTGATTAACACATCGGGCACGGGTTTACCCCTAGCAATACTAGGACGACTCCCGCCAAGAGCCTGTGGCATAGCCGAACATGGAGGATTACAAAGGACAGATAGGGTTGTCACCACCTCTTGCCTACCTCTTCAATCCGTGGGCATACGAGACATTCAACGCTACTCTCTATCCTAGCACCATGCTAGCATATTAAGTAATTACCTTAAGATCCTAGGCACAAGCCATGCTAAGGCAATGAACTAAATCATCATTGAACCAATATTAATTCATAACACAAGTGATTCATGTTAACATAATCATATCATAGCTAATTAGACTATAGTGAGGGTTTGTAGTGTTTATGATGATATATTGAGAATGGTATAGCATAATCATAAATACTACTCCTACCACATACATGGAATCCACAATCAAACAAGAAACGCTTCATCCAACTATATGAACAATGGAAGACTAAAGATAACATCTTTATTAAGAACAAAGTCACAAATACAAATAAGAATATAAGAGCCATACCTTTCCCAATTGGAAATTTGGAAGAGACTCAAGTGGTGTGTGTTGAAGTGAGGGGTGAGGGGTCCTATTTATAGCTTGGAGAAGGGTCGGTTCCTGCCACCAAAATTGCGAATCAGTCTTCATCGTGACCAGCACCACAGGGAGTCAACACGTGGAAGTTGACCGAGTTTGGCGCAAGGAAGGGTTTGTCCGAACCCCCTAGTCGGTCGAACAGAAATGTTTACCATTTCTGGTGTGCTTCCTCAGGGTGACTTCCAAGTGGGTCCCATTGAATAATATGGGTGCTACACCATTGGATGGCCTCAGATACTTCTGTTTGTGGGCCATTTGATCCATGTGATGCCACGTGGTGTCGCCTGACTTGCTGGAATGATATTTTATAGGATCCATCCCCTTGTTTCACTTCAATTCTGCATAGGATGCCTACATGCACTACTTTATCCAAAGACAAGTGGAAATAGGTTAAATAGAATGGTGATGTGTGCAAGAAATGATATTTGCTTCACATAATTGAGTTATATTGATGGGTGAAATTGGTATATAACAGCTGTCAACACTCCAGTGCTACTGTGGTCACAGCCGGCATCTCCAGCGCTTTCATCGCTGGCTCCTGAGCCAGATCCGGCGCTAATACGACTTCATACTTGTGGATCGACACGGCCGTGGCATCACCGGCTGCTGAATCCAAAGTCTTGCCGGTGTCAGTTGACTCTGGAACTATCACAGTATCCGTCGCGACCTCAGGAGGGGCCACGACATCAACCGACGCCTCAGTCGGCCTGGTCTCTCTGGCCTTGAAGCTGGCCTGGCCCGATGGTTGCACCCGAGCAGCTACTGGCTTTGAAGCTCTGGAAACAAAGGAATCAGCAAGAAGCAGAGAATGAAGAAGTCAAGTTCCTAATGTCGATGTATACCTAGGGGGCTCGGCAGCTCTAGTCGACGGAGAACTTCTTCTGCGGGCAGTCGGAGTCATCTAACCCCACCGTCGCCGATGATGCAGATGCTCTGGACCTGGCTCCAGGAGTTCCCAAAGTAGACATCAGCTTCACAACAGTCAGGACTTCCGGAGCAGACGCCCCCCATCCTATCAGTGTAGGTACTATTGAAGACTTTCCGGACCTAGTGCCTTTTGTTGGCACCAATACCGAAGATGAAGATTTTTCAGACCCAGTGCCTGCCTTGGGCGTCGGGACCGAAGATGAAGTTGCGGGAGGTACGACCACCACAGACTTCAAAGTTGGGCGACGCACCGATGATGACACTGCTTCCATTGAAGCTGGCCTGGCGGAGCTTGCATCAGCTCAATCCAGCGTCCCCTTCCTACAGGAAAAATTGGTAGGCTCCTTCCCCTTGCTCAGGCTTGGGTCGGGCCTCTTTTGCTGACTGGGGGTCAAAGCTTCGGAGATGATAATTCCTCCAGAGGTGTCACCCCTCTATCGCATGGTGATGCTGGTGTCATCGAGGGTCAGCATCTCCTTCAGCAGCTGCCTCTTTATCTCCGGCATAGCAAACGCCAGCAAGAACTCAGATGGAGGCATGGGGTACTCCTTGGAGATGGAATCACTATACAGCTTCACCAAACTGAACAGTAGAGCCTTCTCATACAAGTCAGTGCCTAAGCCAACCTCAATTCGGTTGAAGTCCATCTCTCCGTTGTAAGCCCAAGTTGGAAGCTCCCCCTGCTTAAGAGGAGCCCAACGTCGAGACAAGAAGTCATCGAGCACCATCAGTAAAGTTAGGCCCCTTCAGCCAGGTGTCAAATCCTCTTCAGCATCGGGTTGTACTCCACCGATAGGTCCGAAATGATCTCTCACGAGTCGGTGTCTATGGTGGGAAGTACGGTCGGCAGCTCCAAGCGGTCATGTTGTTTCGCCCGGATTATCATCCAGTCGCTCTTCCAGGTCTCCCATACTCTGAGGAGAAGGAGCTGATGTACTTATACAGAGCATTCCTGGGCCTCATGAGGTAGTAAGCTCCAATGAGGCTGGTACCTTTCCTAATAATCGGAGAGTGAAGAAGGTCTTGTATAGCAGCACGCAAATCCACATCTCGCACAAGTGGACGAAGATCACCACCAGCAGGATCGGGTGAGGGTTGAGGGGTTGCAGTTGAAGCCCGTACACCTCTAGCAGCATCAGCAAGAAGGAGGAGAATGGCAGGACTAACCCGACCATGGCGTACACCATGAAGAAGACGATGTCACTGGAGATTTTCATCATGAAGGGAAGGCTCCTGCAGCGCATCGTGTTGTTAAAGGAAGGGCTTTGCCAGCCCATTAGCTTCTGTACTCTCACGATGTCCCTCTTGCTCACAAGCTTGGAGGGGAGAAGGTCGGATTCCATCGCCGCAAAGTGGAGCAAAAGCAGAGAGCGCGATGCAGAGGATGAAGCGAAGAACTCTATGCGAAAGAAAACAAGTCAAAGCGTAAGAGTTCTCTCGTCCTGCAAAACTTCTCCCATTATTAGCCTCTGCAACACTTGATGACAACTGCACGCGGACACTATTACGCACCGTGCACCGCGTAGTTACCTCGCCTATGACAAGGGGGCCCGGGTCCACTTTGCCAAAAAAAAGTCGTATCAGGTGAACCTTGTCATGATGAGAAGTTGGGGGCCTAAGAAAGGCATCCTGACAAGGCTACAAAGATTGCATCGGGAACCGATATGAAAATTGTATTGGGAACTGGCCCACTTCAAGATGTGGGATCCGCACGCCACGTATCTCACTTGCCAAATCAAGAAGGGCCACGTAGCGGTGGCACAGGAATGTGCCGTTGTTTCAACCTCCCAAGTGAAAAGTTGAAGTAGAAATGCGGGAAGTGATAGTGGCCCCACCCGCAGGATCAAAACTCCCAAGAGGTGGGCCCGGGGGCCACTGTCGGTACCCTGCAGACCAGTTACCCTCGAGTACAAGACGAAGAAGCGTTGAGTCCCACCTTCCAGAAGAGAAGACCTTCAGAGGACAACATGTGTCCCGCAGTGCCAAACCTGTCTCCCTCCTAAGGGTGGCTCCAGCGCAGCCACGTGTCCCGCAGTGCTGGACCTACCTCCCTCCTAAGGGTGGCCCCGGTGCTGCCACGTGTCCCGTGGTGTCGGACCTGCCTCCCTCCTAAGGGTGGCTCTGGAGCTGCCACGTGACCCGCAGCTCCAGACCTACCTCCTTACTAACGGTGGCTCTTGAGCTGCCACGTGTCAGACACTACCTCTCCAATGGTAAGGACTCCGGATCTCTAACAGCACAGACATTCAAGTGGCTATAAATCAGTTGTTATAAAACCTGGTTAATGCGTCATTAATCCTGCATTAATGATGCACAATTAGAGGGCCTTCAAGTGTGGTAACGCTGCCATCAAGGCACGTTATTACTCAAATAAACCGATGTTAAGCGCCTGGATCATGTACAAGTTGCTTAATAAGCCTTGGTCCAGCCTTAGCCTCGCTGTAACAGCCATTCCTTGGCATATAAAAGGTCTGAGTTGCAGGGTAGAAAGCCATCTTACCTCATTGGACCCACATACTGACTTAGGCTCAGTAACACTCAAGCATACAACATATCACCGTGGAGTAGGGTATTACGCTTAGGTGGCCCGAACCACGTAAAAATCTCTGTGTCACCTCTGTTCTTGAGTTCTTAGAGTTACGCCCCTCCTAAAAAAGAACCTCCGCAGACTACTTCTTAGTAGTACTGGGGGGAAGTGTGACACTTCCCTCGGTATTACTAAGAAGTAGTCCGCGGAGGTTCTTTTTTGGGAGGGGTGTAACTCTCTGGATCTACAAGCTAGATGAACAAGGGTGAACACATGGGATTTACATGGTTCGGATTGCCAGAGCGTAATACCCTACATCCACGGGATTCTGTGTGTTGTATTGCGTATGTATGAATATGCGAGAGTCTGGTCTTGGCCTAAGCTGCCCCTCCCCCCTTCTATCGGTGGATGCTCGGTCCTTTTATATGCCAAGGGTCGGCAGCTTACATTATGACCGAGGCCCGACAGGTGGTCCCGGGTTAGCTGGTCTTGAAAGCACGTTAATGGGTCTTTATAACACATTAACGTGGTCTTGATGACACGTTAATGGGTCTTGATAGCGTATTAATGTATTCTTGAAGGTGTAATACTGTCTTGAAGGCACGTTAATGTGGTCTTGAGTGCACAGGTCGCCTTCATGAACTGCGGGGCACATGGCAGCATAGGAGCCCTCCAGCAGGGAGGTCAAGTCCGGTGACGCAGGACGCGTGGCAGCACCGGACCTCTCCTCAGCGAGGAGGCTGGGTCCGGAGCCACGAGGCGCGTGGCAGCACAGAAGGTCTGGAGCTGCGCAGCACGTGGCAGCACCAGAGACACCCTTAGCAGAGAAGCAGGTCCAGAGCTGCGGGACACGTGGTAGCTTCTAGGTACCTCCCCTCTTGGGATGTGGGACCCAGCGTCTTGTCTTCCTTGTATGCGGGGTACCCGATATGCAGGGTACCGATAGAAGGAAAGAGTGCATAAAAGGAAATAAAGAGAAGCAAACAAGGAAAAAAGAGAAGCAAGGAGGAGAGAGAAAAGATAATAAATATGGTGGAAAGTATAGAGGAAAATTGGAAAAATAAGGAAAAATAAATAAAAAGGAATTGGCTGAATTTTTTAAAATAATGGATGTAATATTACTGAAATGGAAACAAGGAAATGATTGAATATAAAATTAAAGGTAGTCGATATAATAAAATTGTTGGTACTTGAGATAAAGTATGAGTGTAGGGTACGCTTGCCGCAGTATACTATAATTTGGAGAAGAAATTTTTAAGAGGAGACTGAAAATAAGTATGAATATTTCTAATAGGTCAAACACATCCTTGAAAAAAATCTGATTTTAGTTGTGAGATGCAAAAAATTGCTTTGAAATGAGAGAAAAAATAAAGAAAATGATTCGAGTATGTAACCAAGGGTAGGTGAATTTTTTCCCAATAGTTGGATGAGAATATGAAAAATCTTGCGTTGGAGGAGATTCCAAATCATACTAAAAATTCTACAATTTCTTAATATTTTTCTTCACAGGGAAATTATTCGGTTGAGATTTCAGATTCTTGATAGTTAATCTTTTTTTAAAGCTCGAATGGAAGAGCTCTCGCATAATATCATATAAGAAGAAAAATAACCCATTTTATATGGAAAACTGAGCTTGAAAACCGTACAAAAGAGCGAATGTTGCGACGGCACAAACCTCGCTAGATCTGTGGATATCTAAAGACGAACGACTCATCACAACCCAGTTGCTGGTTAGAGAGAACACAGAGGTTCATACAGTGCTCATCCTCCAAGAACGACGCCTCCAAGGAGGTATACAACATCAAGATGCCGCTATCGCTACCAAGGTCTTCACCCGGAGGATCTAAGGGAAGAGGTAGGTACCACGGCAACACCAACAGGACAAGATGCTCGCAAGCGCTGTTGTTGTCAGCTCAACTTTCCGTCGAAGCTAGGTTTTCACCCGTACTCAAGCCCCCACCCTCACGGACAACCGTATGAGAGTCTCTCGTCATGTCTACCAACGTCTAGAACTAGTGATCGCTTGACTCATGACACCATCGAGCATAGATGTCTGCAACTCACCCACAACCACCACAACACCAACCAGAAGCACGCTTACCTTCTGGACCCACCTACTCTGCTCACCTCCAAATCGCTACATCACGAAGGCCGAGACACTAACCCCCTACTCGACCAATATTGTCACCATTGACTAACGTCAACGCCCTGAGCCCCGCTGCTAGATCCACCGTCATAGGCAACCTGCGATCCTACCACCCAGATCTGCCATCGCAGGCACCCCCCCCCCCCCCCCCCCCGCCCTATTGCCCAAATTCGTTGTTGTAGGCATCCACAAGTCCCACCACCTAAATTTGCTATCGTGACCACTCATGGGCCCAATCGTCACCACTTCAGGAGACTGCGTCGGGACAGGAAGCGGATCACCACCCTCAAGCCCTCTGTGATGAGCAACCCACCCAATCTAGTCACCTTCACCCCACAAATTATCGTCATCACCACAGTCACCCTCGTTGGCTCACCGCACGTCGGGAGTCGTTCTCCAACACTTCAGGTCACCTCGTCGTCGAGCTAGTAGCATCCACACCTAGTCGTCAAGCTCAAGATGCACATGCAAAGGAGGGAGAGCACACCAGCGCAGATCTGACAAGCCACATCGCGGATCAAAGGATGCCACAATCTGCATTGTCGGCCTCCTCACCATCGATGCCCCAATCCGCCTCATCGGTCCTCCTCACCGCCAGCCAACTCAATGTCGTATCGTGGTGCCACCTCCGTCGGCATCTCAAGCACCACTGCCACACCATCTCATCATTCTCTGAACGCCCAACCGCATTGTACCCAACCTGTCAGGTACGTCACCTACCGGCCCTGAGGATGCCACCGTCCATCACCGATCCACCATGTTGCTTCCAGTACACCAGATCCGAATTTCCATTTGTCGGACCCGCCGCTTGCTAGCCGAGGATGTTGTCGCCCACTGTCGGCCCTGCGCCCCTAGGTCAATAGGAAGAGAGCAGCACCATCATCACAACATCTGCAATGCCATCGAGCTGGGGAGGGGGTGCCGTTGATAGCTCAGTAGCAACTCATTGGATGCCCCCGCGAAGCTCGGCTAGCCGCCGATCAGGGGTGTGGGGCACAATCGTGTAGCATCGAATCTAGGACGCCGTCGTCGAACCTATCTCGCCGCGTCGAGGGAAGGATTCCCCGCCGTGCTGGTTCCGGAGCTAGGTAGCTTGCCGCCAGATCCAACCAACTCAATGTCGAACTATCACCGCAGCCTGCATCACCGTTTGACCGTACACGCGTCGGATCTGATAGGTCTTCTGCCGGATTCGCCGACCGTCGCGCTGAAGGATGCCACCACCGCCATACTCATCATCGGCACCACGATTTGAGGGAAGCACCCGAGGTACCCTATCGCCGCCATCCTAGCGTGCGCCTAGGAAGCGAGTGACGCGCTCCGACGGCGGCGAGGTGAAGACGATGGGGGAGGGGAGGGGAGGGGAGGCCGACGGCGGGGGCTAGGGTTTGGCTGCCCATGTCGCCTGTGTGTGAGCGATGTGGGGGCTCCCCTATGGGCAAACACCAACAACGCCTTCCAGCGGTCTCCTTATATTGAATCTGCTTTGTGAAGCTAAACCAAACCAAACGGATTCTAAGAGTGAGTTTGGTTCAATTATGAATTTTTTAAAATCTGAATTTAGTTGTGAAATGTGGAAAAATTGTGGTGAGGTGGGAGAAAGAAAAATTAATAAAACGATTTACATATGTAACATAGGTGATGAATTTTTTCTAATAACTGAATGAGAATATGAGAAATCTAAAGTTTGAGCAGATTTTAATTTGTACTAAGAAAATATGCAGATTTTCAAGGATTTGCTTTGTAGAAAAACTCAGTTGAGAATTCGGATTCTTATGAGTAAATCTGCATATTACCACTTCAATTATGCTCCTGTCTTGTCAATGAGGCGGTGAACCTCAGACTTAGTTCTCTGTTTTATTTTTAATTACGTGTAGTTCTCACGACCCAGGTATTAACCTGGGCTGCTGGTTTCCCAAAACTGAGTAATGTGTTCTGCATCTTGAAAAGGAAATGCAATTGCAGGCACTGTAATTATGAAAATCGTTAAACGTGGGTTTGCAAACTTTGCAGTAGCAGCATCATCTGCAATTCTGCATACAACGGAGTTTAAACCGTGCAAAATTTACAGCATAATCTGTAATAAAGTGAAAGTTTGCAAAAGTTTAGAGGACCATGCGAGCAGTAGGATACATCCAAATTCATCATTTGTGACCAGTTTTTAATTATGAAACTTTAAATATGCTCCAATTATTTTGGTAAATTGGACGTATTCCAAAAATGCTTTAAAATTTGCAAACACGTGACCCGGCTCCGCAAATGCCCGCGCATGCGTCCGCGCGCCTCCGCCGCCGCCGCGCATGCGCCCCCGACGCCAGCACCACCTCGCCCTAGCAGCCGCCAAATCCCACGCCGTTCTCCTAAAATCCGGCGTCTTCTCGCCCACGCCCTGGAACCAGCTCCTCACCTCGTACTCCGCCGCCTCCCCTCTAGACCCCGGCCCCGGCCTCGCCGCCGCGCGCCGCGTGTTCGACGAGATCCCCCGCCCTGACGCGGTCTCCTGGAACTCGCTCCTCGCGGCGCACGTTGCCGCCGGCGCGCATTGCGATGCATGGCGCCTCCTGGGATCCATGCACGCCCGGGGCCTCGCGGCGAACACGTTCGCCCTTGGATCCGCCCTCCGTTCCGCTGCCGCCGCGCGTTGCCTTGCTCTCGGCGCCCAGCTGCATTCGTTCGCCATCAAATCTGGCCTAGCTGACAACGTCTTCCCCGCCAGTGCAGTGCTCGATGTGTACGTGAAATGTAGCCGCTTGAACGATGCTCAACGAGTGTTTGATGGAATGCCAGAGCGGAATACCGTTTCTTGGAATGCAATTATTGCTGGCCACGCGGAATCTAGAAAGCTGGCGAAAACAATGGAGCTGTTTCTCAGGATGGAGAGGGAGGGGTTCATCCCAGATGAAGCAACGTTCGCTGCATTGCTAGCAACAGTTCGTGGTCCAAGCTGCTCTTTCACGATGCAGCAGTTACATGGGAAGATTGTGAAATATGGAGAAGCTTTGGGCTTGGTAGCATTGAATGCAGCAATAACTGCATATTCTGAATGTGGAGCCCTTGCTGACTCTAGAAGGATCTTCGATGGAATTGACGGCAACAGGGATTTGATATCATGGAATTCAATGCTTGGAGCTTACGCTTACCATGGAATGGATGATCAGGCTATGAAATTCTTTGTCAGGATGATGCAAGATGATGGACTGCAGCCTGACTTGTACAGTTTCACTAGTATTATAAGTGTGTGTTCAGGGCATGAACGTGATGATTACTGTGGAAGATCAATTCATAGTTTGGTGATCAAGGTTGGTTTAGAAGGAGCTACATCCGTTTGTAATGCTCTGATTGCCATGTACACAAGGCTCACTGAGATCTGTATGATGGAAGATGCATATAAGTGCTTTAATACTTTGATGCTCAAAGATTCAGTCTCTTGGAATTCAATGTTAACTGGATATACACAGCATGGTTTGAGTGCTGATGCCTTGAGGTTCTTTAGATGTATGTGGTCAGAGAATATTATGACTGATGAATATACATTCTCTGCTGCTCTGCGCTCCTGCTCGGATCTTGCTATACTTCAGTTAGGTAGACAAATACACTGCTTAATAATCCAATCTGGTTTTGCTTCCAATGATTTTGTTTCAAGCTCACTGATCTTCATGTATTCGAAGAGTGGAATTCTAGATGATGCAACACAGTCTTTTGAAGAGGCTGATAAGAGTAGTTCAGTGCCCTGGAACTCTATCATCTTCGGTTATGCACAACATGGTCAGGCACATACTGTGACCAACCTGTTCAATAAAATGCTGGAACTGAAGGTTCCTCTGGATCACGTTACCTTTGTTGGCCTACTTACTGCATACAGTCATGCTGGTCTTGTCGATAAAGGGTCGGATATTCTCAATACTATGGAAACTAGGTATGGGGTTCCTCTATGGATGGAACATTATGCATGTGGAGTTGATCTATATGGGAGGGCTGGGCATCTTGATAAAGCAAAAGAGCTTATTGAATCTATGCCATTTGAACCAGATGCCATGGTGTGGATGACCCTTTTAGGAGCTTGCAAAATTCATGGGAACATGGAGCTAGCAAGTGATGTAGCTGGTCATCTATTTGTGGTAGAACCTAAACAACACGCCACCTATGTTCTCCTCTCCAGCATGTATTCTGGTCTTGGAATGTGGAGTGACAGAGCAATAGTGCAGAGAGTAATGAAGGATAGAGGTTTAAGTAAAGTCCCTGGATGGAGCTGGATTGAGGTGAAGAATGAGGTGCATTCTTTCAATGCAGAGGACAGGTTGCACCCGAGAACCGGTGAAATCTATGAGATGCTAAGAATGTTGCTTCGAGTGGCACGGAAGCTTTCTTCTTTTGAAGGCGAAGACATTCTCCTGACAATTTCAAGTGACACATGACTTGCGATTTTCTGTTATACACATGGTTGTGTACATTTCATTCTTATCCAAAATAGTGTTACACTAATGTTTCTTTTCCTCTGGAAATGGATCAAAATCATTCCCTTCCAACTAGATTCTTTTTTCTGCGTGGTCATATTTCTTTGATATAGAGTCCTTGCACCCAGAATGGAGAATAATATAACTGAAGGTTGTCACAGTATTCACTGATACATACTCCCTCCATCCCATAAAGATGGAGGTTTTGAGCTTGCAAGTTTGTCCTACAAAGATTGTCTTCTTAACATGTAAAGTGTGTAGTAATTTAAAGTCAACATTAAGTTCCTCCAATCAGCTCCAACCAGCGCTGTTCTCCGTACCTAGGAACTCTATGTCAGGCAATGGTGAGAGTTAGAGTTGAGGGTACATGCGTCATTTACATGCTCCACTATTATGTCTAAAAAATGTTAAAACATCTATCTTTGTAGGACGGAGGGAGTATGCACCTGGTACGAAAGATGCATATTGACAATTGTTACTGGTAGCTTACTTCTGATATCCAACCATGAAAATATCTACGATCTGAGTAGAGTGGTGGTTTCACATTGAAAATATTCTCCGAAAAATTGAGCCGGATATAGGAATTCTGAAACCATGTCCAATATGGTCATGCTAGTATATGAGATGGTGTGGATAAAAAGATACATGTAACATGCATTTGGTAACCTTGTTGCTGGTAAACTAGCACAAATAGAGTAAGGGATAAAATAAATTATCAGATATGCTGTTTCATTTGTGAAGGGTGGACATGGTGCAGTGGTAGTGTCTCCATTTGTATCCTGAGGTTGAACCAGCCTCTCTGCAAAAGCAGGGTAAGGTTGTCTAGAAATAACCCTTCCCTGGACTTCATAATGTCTCAGAACCTTAGGCGCTGGGAACGCCATCTCTATGCAGTTTCATATATAAGACCGCAAGGGTTCTTGAAGGATGCACAAATCCATGTCAGATGAATCTTCAGATTAGATTATCAATACGATGGTCGATATTCTCTAGAAGATTTCACTTTGTATGTATTTATCTGGAATGTATTTAGTTGTACTGCACCACTGGCGAAGGTTGAGAACTTATCGAACACACCATCATATGGATATGAGCAAAAATAGCTTGAGGTACTCTTCCAACATATCAAGTGGCAAGCTGTTTTACTTTAGTAGGATGCTGGTTTCTTATTAACCTGTTTGAGGCATTGGCAGCAAACTGTGCTTGTTTATACTTTTTCTTTTTCATGTAACTTTTCTCACTACCGCACCTATCTCCTATTAGTCAATCATAATCAATTAGCCATAACTAGTAAAACTTTGGAATTTTATGAACATAGATCAATTTTGGTGGTACCCCAATTGTTTTTTGAGGAATATCCAGTATGGGTTGTTGTTAGTAATCTTATGTTAGGCTTTAGAGTCCTAGTGGGTTTTGGGAATCCTAGTAGAGCAGGAATAATATGTTCTAGTCGCACTGTGGGTCAAGTCCCAGTAGGACTACTTATGTATCTTCATATAAGCGAAGGAATAGAGGGGGCCGGAACTACAACAGAGGAAACCTCTATCGTGGTGCGGGATCTTCATCAAGGTGGCGGCATACAAGATGTTGAGGCTGCTTCTCCCATCCATCAGCACTAGGGCGAGTTGTGCGGTTCCCACGACCGGGTCAACCACTAGGGGATATCGCTCGGGTTGCGGGATGTGATCGGGGTGATCTGATCTATCAAAGGTGACAGTTGTTTTGGACCATCAGAGGTAAGTCGAGATATCTGAATCAGTAGGCCCCGACTTCTCGGGTGCCTTCTCCAGCCCGAGCTAGCTCCCAGACGCGGATCTGTCTTCGCAAATTATGAAGCAATCGCTATCCCCTTTAGGAGCTAGTTCCTCTGACCCGAAGTCTGGGGTGGCCGACCTCTTCTTTTTGTCGCTCCTGGCGCCAAGCTTCCCGTCAAGGAAACACCAGAGGAGGACGCATCCCTTCAGCGCGTGTTATATCGGATGGCATGATGGGTGCAAGGTTCCTCGAGCATCTTCTTGAAGTGGTTGGTCGGCCGTTTGGCTGGTGTCCCATCTTCGCGTCGGTCGGCCGCCGTGACCATGCTGGAGCAAGACGCCCACAAACTGCATTTGTTGGGGCCGATCCTTTGTTCCCTTTCCCTTTAGCGGAGAGTCGAGCCCTTTTGGATCTTGGGGCCATCGGGTCTCGGCTTTGGTGTGTTGGTGCCGACCCCTATCGTCCCTTTGCTTGGGGCAAAGCGGGAGGTGACGTCGAGTAGCTCCCTTGTGTATCTTGGCTTGGCCGAACGAGCTTGGGTGTCAGGGACTTGTAGGCAGCCCTCAAGAGGAAAGCTCTGATGATATCAACGTCGACGATGCCAAGGAGCTCGTTGTACCTCTCGAAGAAGCATCGTATGTACCCGCAGAGGGTTTCATCCGGCCTCTGTCGGCATCCCTTGAGTTATTGTGAGTTGTCGATGTGCTCGTACGTCCCCCGGAAGTCGCCGTTCTTGAAGGTGGTCTCGAGCTTGGCCCTATTCTATATGAGGCTTGGGCTTTGTTCCTCGTCATCACTGTAGTGCTTCCTCAGTGGGACGGTGTTGCGGGAACTCGGAGCGGGGTTTTGTGGCCCCTTCCCGAGCAGTTTTTTCGAGCGCCAAGGGCGAGGCGAAGATCGGGGATTGCTTTTCGCGCCTGGGCCGGAGAAGACGAGTGGGTTGATAATTCATTTCCATTGGTGCCTTCCGTCTAGATTGGGGCATCATCCCCTGGCTATCTAGAGTCGTTGTTGGCGAGGTGTTGGGGGTGATGCCCGTCCACGCGCAGTTGTCAGTGTGGTCCAATGGAGGCTGGAGGTCCCGACGGGCCTGCGCGAACTGGGGTTCAGCAAGTACAGGCATGTCACGCCAGGTTGCGGTTGTTGTCATGATGCTCTGTCCTATTCGCTCAAAGCGTGAAGCATTGGCGATGCCAGTGGAGTCACCAAAGCAGGCATAACGCGCGTGGGAGCGCACCACATCTGGATCAACTTAGTGATGTAACTCAGTTTGGAATGCACTCTCGTTGAGGTTTGGGTGTGTTTGTTTGGAATGGATCAAGGCGTGCCCTGCCTCTAGACTGTCATAGGGAACGAGACCGCATGCAAGTTCCCGGTGTTGCATTTCTTGTCGCGGAGGCGCGAACCGTGGGAGTGCTCGTATGCCGTCGCGGGTGTCTGCGACGCGGCGTTTCTAGGGAGAATGGTCACTTATCTTGGTGTCAGAGTCAAACTGAGGTGGCAACTGGTTGTATCTTCTATTATCCCTATAAAAGATGGTGACGCATAGTTGTCCATTCTGGTGAAGGATGCTTCGAGAATATCGTCAAGGGTGTCGACGATGTTGAGCCCTTAGGGGCCACCAGCGACGCTCATCGGTGTCGATGAAGCCATGACGAAGCTGATGAAGAACGTGCAATAGTGTTCCCCTACCTGGCGTGCCAACTGTCAGTGTTTCATAAATTAACTAGTAAATTTGTATTGAGTCACGTTCGTCTTCCTATGGCTAGCTGCAAAAGAAAAGAAAAGATATTTATCCTGGTTCGGGCACCAAAAAACCTACGTCCACAGAGAGTATCCGTGATATTTGTTTGCTCAAAAGGCGAGAGGACATATTATAAGTGAGCCTTGCTCGAGTACTTGAATTCTAGGAAGAAAAGAATGTGCATAAACGAAACGTGTATCTAAGTGTTTAAAAGGAACGCGTATGTATATGCGGAAGTAAAGCGCATATGTAAATGCGCATGGAAATGTGTAAGTAAAGCGAGTACAACGTTAATTCGCCCCCTCCGGGGGAGGCCTTGGGGCTCCTTATATAGGTGGGCAAGGCGGTTTTATCTAATCGACATTCCTCATAGTGGGGTTGTGTTGTACAGTGTTTGTTCTAGTCGCTCGAGCTGCCCAGGGTGCAGAAGCTTCACAGTCTTGACTTCTTCTTCATCACCAAGACAATGCCGTGTGTGTGGGGTAATCATTCTTCTACGACGGATGGGACAGATGACAGGTTTATCCTGCAACAGGTCATGTCGTGTGTTATCCTTTCTGCTAAAGTTATTGCACCCGCCATCCGTTATAAATGCCCCCAACTCCCCGCCTCTCTCGGGCTCGAGCCCGAGAGGAATCGTCTGCCCGACCTCTCGGGTCAGGATTTGGACAGGCTAGGTACCCCGACCTCTGCAAGCTGGGGCATTGATGGCAGGCCCCTCCTCGTTCCGGAGAGTAGCTACGGTTCGTAGCTGCATAGTGGTTGCGTACCATCGGGTCCCATATCTTTGGTACCCGGGGTACAGAACTTTGTCATATTGGTTCCATGTTTTAGAGTATGTCATTTGAACAAGATAATCCTCATTAATAAAAGTGTGTGAGGGGTAGAAATGTAAGTGATAGAATAAAGTGGCAATGCGAGTAATAAGTGAAGTGCACTCTATAGGACCGGTGGTTTTCAAATTTTCTAACCAACATGCAATCATAGTCTTAACGGGAGAGATTGTTATCTTTCTAACAATGACAAATAGGATCCTACGTTAATCATCTCAAACGACCCTAACATCGTCTCTCGGAAATATAGTCATAGACACCCATCTATGCATGAATATGAATAATTAATACTAATATTTTTTAAATGTATAAAGTAACAAATAAAGAAAAAGATACATGAGACATACCTTTTCTAAAATGGACTTGAGAACTAGAGGTTCCTCTCTACAGCCTAAACTTCACTAAGAACTAGGAGAAGTGTGTATACAACAGGGTGATGCTCAAGTGGTGTGTGTATAAGTTAGGGGTGAGGGACCTATTTATACCAAAGCTAATATCGGTTTCCGCCATCTTTTGCGTGCGAATCAGTTGTCGTCACTATTAGGAAGTCATAGGAGAGTGTCACGTGGAATTTGACCGAGAAGTGGGGTAGGACCAGGTCGGCCGAACCACTGGTTCGGTCGTACAAGGATTTGGTCCTTTCATGGTGTGCTTCTTCTTAGAGGATTATAGGTGGCTCCTCGGGCCTTCCCCGGGTGTTATGCTATTGGATTCCCTCGAACACACCTACAGGTGGGCTATTTGATCCATGTGCGGCCATGTGTTGATGTATAATTGGCTAGGAGTATACATTTTAGGATTCCTCCCTTGGTTTCACTTAAATTCTGTATAAAATATATGCATGTACAATTCTTTCCAAGTAGAAGTGAAACTAGATTATTCTTAAAAGTAATGCATGTAAGAAATGTGTACTCCTTCATATAATTGAGATATATTGACGGTTGAAATTGGCACTTAACGACAGTCAAGACTTGCCAATGTGAATGGAGAGACAGTTAGAATGAGTATTCTTTTGATCATATTTAAAAGAATATCAAGAGTAGTCGCTTTGACTACTCTGATTATTTTTCTTGTTCTCATCCTTTCTCTTCTTGAGGAGCTCCACTAGGTGAATCACTTCTTCATCTTCTTCATCACTTTAGACTTCAAACCTAGGCTAGAAATTCTTCTCTTTGGCCTTACCACCGGTGTTACGGACCCTTACTCATTGTGTCCCTTGGAGTCGACTTGTAGCGGACCGACCAGGTTGTCGTTCACTTCGACTCCATTGATCTTGGATTTGGCCTTCTTGCTCCTGCAAGATTTCGCATTGTCTCACACCTTCTCTCTGAGCAATTCAGCTCTAAATGGAGAGTTAGACTCTGATACCAATTGAAAGTAGCCTAGAGGGATGAATAGGCTATTTAAACCTAAAATCACTTAGTCAAAATAGATCAATCAATTAAGACCAGACTAGTCCGATCTTAGTGCGGACTAGTTCAACAAATTAAAAAGTAAGTGATTCGACAACTTCTAACACAATTTTCTACCAAGTGTAGCGTGTAAAATATTCTAGGAACCTAAGACATGATATTGCAATATGATAATCCTACTCGATCACAAGATTCACATAGATTACAACTAATGACTTGATGAAACCCTAGGTGATGAACAAGCAAGTAATGGAGACAAATGAACACACGATTTTTTCATCGAGGTTCAGTTCCACAAAGGAACCTACGTCCCCATTGGCGTATCCATGAAGGATCGGATCTCTTTCAACCCTAACGCTCATGAAGTGATCACAAAGATTAAAACTTGGTTCACAACTATGATCACAAAGGGTAATACTATCTTCCCATATCTACAACACAAGTTGGGAGACCTAGGCGACCTCTAGCCGTCTAGGGTTTCAATCCCAAGAGTAATAAACATAAATCAACAAGCAAGCATGAGAGAATCAAACTGAGAGCTGAGTCGTGATGAATCCAACTCAATCCCCTCTCAAATCACTAAATCCCTCAAAAGTCTACCTTCGAGGGTCAAAGATGTGAAGAAAGAGAGCTAAAAGTGCTCTTAGATAAATATTGGACACTAGAGCCCTAGAAGTAGGATTTGGGAGTCGGGGAGCCACCTTTTATTATGGTACCGACACTTAGCTATTGCCACCTATAAGGATCGAATGCCCAAGAGGGTGGTGAATTGGACTTCTTTTTCAAAAATTAAAGCAATAAAACTTAATTACTGAAAGCCCAATTCCCTATGCAAACAACCTATGCATTCAAGTGAATAGTAACTTTGCGGTATATGAAATACATAAGTGTAAGGGGAGAGGAAGAAAGCGCAAACTCCCGAGGAGACACGAAGACACGGAGATTTATCTCGTGGTTTGGCAAGATCATCAAGATCTTCCTACATCCACGTTGTGGCACCCACCAAAGGGTATAGCCACTCCCAAGTCACCGAGACCAGGGATCTTCACTAAACTTCTCCGTTTGCCAACCTTGGCAAGGTGGAGCTCAAGCCTTGTACAAGTTGGATCCTCTGGGCTTCCACAACCATCTTGGCAAGCTCCGGAAGGCTCTCTCCAATCACCGACTCTTACACGGTGAGTGCAATCACCAAGAGACACTCCCTTACAGCTCTCACTACACTAGAGACTCCAATCACCAAGAATGGAGGCACGCAAGCACTATCTCTAGCAAGTTCTAGCCTATCTCTTGGTGTCCAAGTGGTGTAAATGATGTAGAAGTGGTAGCTCAATGTCTTGAATACTTGAGAATGTGTAGAGTAGCTCTGGTTGTCAAGACTTGTCGAATAGACTAGATGAAGGGATATAAATAGTCAGCCTCCACGAAATAGCCATTGGAAAAGTAGGCTAACATCACTATTCTGCGGACACCGGATGATCCGATGTCCCCCCTTCAGTTGTCATCGGTCGAATCCAAATTAGCTGATGTCACTGTGTCAGATATGACCGTTGATAGACCGATGTTACACTTGTCTCATCATCGGATGATCTGGTGGCACTTCATCCAGAATTGGTTCAGAATTAATGCTTACTGGAGTGATTGACCGATAAGTTTATAGTTGTACATCGGATGGTCCGGTGTTACACTTGGTCCAGGGAGATTGCTTACTGTACTGATGGACCGATGTAACATTCCCTTCATCATCGGATGATCTGGTGGGTACTTAGTTCTGAGGTCTTCTTCTTCTGCTAAACCAACTCGACCGATGTATTGTTTTCTAGAAACATCATTGATCCGGTGAGTTGATTTTGTCTGCTTCGAGTTGTTCTAAGTGACTCTTTTGGAATTTGCTTGAGTGACCTCTTAGACATTGGTCTGAAAAGTTCTTTTGATGATTACCAAGTATTGAGTGCTGTTAATTTTGGTTGAATAATTTTGACATATGAGCCTTTTCTTCTAATCTTCATAAAAATCAATTGACCTCATAGAATGATTTGTTAAGGGGTGTCCAATCGTATCCAATGAGCAGTAGTTGATATAAGTATAGAATCCATAATGTGTGATGAGATATACGAGAGAGCTTGCATCCACAAACTTATTAGTAATATCCAACGGTTTTCATTAATCTTCAAAACCATACCTCATGGGGGCCTAGATGCTTTCAATCTCCCCCTTTTTGGTGATTGATGACAACACAACAAGTAGAGCATAATAGTAATGAATTTAAGAATATGATACTTAAGAGGATGTGCAATAAGTACAAAAACCATCATACGAAACTCGAAGGCTAAAAAAGCGGTCAATAACACAAGAGGGAATTAAGTGTCACATGAATACTCAATAAATAGCAAAAGAGTAGCAAATCACCAAATTACAAAAGAACTCCCAAAAAGATACACTCCCCCTACAACTAGGACTCCCCCTGGGACTAAGCTAACCCTCCCCCTGACTCTTCTCCCCCTTTGGCATCAAGACACCAAAAAGGAAGTCGAGTGCCTAAGGATCCTGAGCACTCGGGGCGATGACGAACTGGTCGCCGTCGGGGGTGCTGTCGTCGGAGCTGCTGACTGCTGCTGCCGAAGCTGGAGTGGAAGTGACGGGAGCTGCAGGAGCTGCTGTCGATGCCTGCTGAGTCTGGACTGCGGGTAACGGGGCACTGACAACAGACGTCGGAGTCTGCTGGAAGAGAGTCGTAGCCGGCAAGGGAGAGTGGATAGGTGCGCCTTGAGCAAGCAGTGGTGACATGCTGATCGTCGGGATCGGCATAGTCGGCACTGGTGTTGAAGCTGGTGCCAGGACAGGCGGACCTGGAGCTAGGCCTGGAAGCTGCGATGGTAGGGCAATCCCGATCTGCGTGTAGAGGTTGGTGATCAACCCCAAGATGCCCATCATAGCCTGATGCGTCTGCTGTTGCTGGTCGAGAGAACGCTGGTGCATCTGATCAATCAGCCCCGTCAGCCTGTCAGTGTCCTCTCGCCTCTTGTGGGCAATCTGTCGCTGCATCTCCTGCTGCTGCTGCTGGAGTTCCAAGATACGCGCAGCCTGCTCAGCTCGGGCCTGCTCAGCTGCAAGCCTATCCAGACGCTGCTGCTCAACCATCTGCTGGAGAAGAGAGGTAAGCTCGGACGGCTGAGAGACCTATGCCTCTAACACCGGAGCTGGAGTAGGTGGTGGCACAGTCGAGCCTCCAGCCTCCGCGTCGTGCTGCCTGAGTGAGGGAGGAGGTGGGAAGTACTCCTCGACACTGTCACTGGTGTTGCTCTCAGACCAAATGTGTTGTAGATCCCCACCCTGAGCCTCAGCCTGTGCTAGTATCTCGTCTTCCTTCTCCAAGTCTGACCAATCTTCCTCAGATAGACGAGCACGGACCTGACGCTCAACTGGACGGCCAAGGCGGCGGTCTCCAGGAGCTGGAGCATGGTAGTGCCCGAACTGTGTGACGCTCTCATTGGTGAGACTGTCACGCACGACGGACCCCTTTGGAGCTATCAAGTAGAGCAAGTGACTGATCCAGTGACCAAACACAAGTTGCCTCATCATCCCAACTCCATCAGTGATGACGTCCTCCATCTCACATATAAGTATGTCCACAATGTCGAACTCCATCCCGTTCATGACATAGAACAGGAGAGTCTGCCGCAAGCTGGTGAACCCCTCAAGGTATCCGAACCTCGGCAGAAGTGTGCGGCGCAAGGCAAGGTGCACAGTGCGCGCAGCTGGAGTGAGTAGAGTCGGTACCCTTGGCTGGTCAGGAGAGAAGGGCTGAGCAAACAGTGATCGTATCTCCTCATAAGATGGTGCCACACCTCCAGTGAGCAGACTCCTCGGTGGGTCAACCTGTCCATATACCCTCTCATGTAGGCATGTGTCGTGAAGATCCACGCCTAGCAGCTGTCCCAAAGTCTGTCGAGTCAGGTGGTGATGCTGGCCCATGAACATGAAATCAATGGATATGCGGCCCTCAGAGATGTAGAGTGTGGCATAGAACACTCGGACCCAGTCCTCAACGAAAGCACCCCGCTGGTAAGACATCAGCTCCACAAGCCCTCTGTACCTCTCAAAGTAAGGGCGTATCTCTGTCCCAGCTGCAAGTGCGAGCTGATCCCAGTCAAGAAAGTTATTCTGGAAGAGCTTATGACCCCGACGTCTGTAAGTCTCATACAGTGACGTCTGTGTGAGGGTCCAGAAGCGGCTGTCCACAAGTGACTCTCTGGGCTGCGGGAACCACTCCTCAACCAGAATACTCCATCTGAGCTTCCTGAGCTGCTTGGCCTTCAACTTCCTATAATCGGTCAGGCATACACCCTCGCCAACACGAACGTTGGTGTCCATCCCATAGACGGCTCTCTGGGCCGCCCTGTCCTCCCGAAGGTCAGCTGCTGACGGTCTCGGTCTCGGGGCTGCAGTTGGATGACCCCCACGGGTCCTGACTGAGCGCTGGCGAACTAGCGGCACCTCAAGCTCTTCTTCCTCCTCTGGCTCCTCAGGCACCGGAGGCTGCCTCTATCGGGCCTAGCGGATCCTCGGCGATCCTCCCCGGCCACGCTCTCGCTCCTTAGCGGCGCGAGCGGCCATCTGGGCTTTCTTCGCCTCCTTCGACATCTTCTGCTTTTTGGCGGCCGGCTCCTCAATAGCCTTGCCCTTTCCCTTCTTGTCACAACCCATGACGATGACGAAGACGGGGTCACGGGACATGAAACCGATCGCACGAGACGGCGATGCAAAGAACGACGCGGCCGGCGAACCCTAGCGGCGGTGTGACGGATAGCACGGTGACTGGAGGGCTGCAGCACGGTGGCACAGAGGGCGGCGGCACGGCGCCTAGGACCGCGGTGCAGGGCGGCGGCGGCGCTGCATGGGGCGACGGCGGCGGCGCTGTGTGGAGAAGTGGCGGCAGCGCTGTGTGGAGCGGCGAAGGCGGCGCTGCGTGGGGCAGCGGCGGCCGGAGGGCGGCGGCAGGGTGAGGGAGCGGCGGTGGCGGAGGTGAGGCGTCGGGGCGTCGGTGGCGGAGATGCGGGTCGGGGAGAGAGAGAAAGAACTGAAGCGGCGCTCTAAATAGGTGGGGCCCGAACCCTAGCTCAAATTTTAACATTGGATGAACCAACGTTAGATGAGGGCTGCATCGGTCGAATAGTACAGTAAGGGTATTTCAAAAGTACCATTGGCATCGAATGCTCCGACGATGAAAGGAATAGCATCGGTTGAATTTACCTCAACTCTAGAAAAGTGAACATCGGACGCTCCGATGTTTCTCAGAATGAACTCGTCAGTTGATTTGACTTTCTGACTGAGCTGACCCTTGGCACTTGAGCACAAACTGATCCGATGAAGGTTCTGCCCTAAGCATCGGATAATCCGATGACTACAAAACAGCAACATCCCATATATGTCCTTTGACTCAAACAACCAAACACGGAGAAGCACATGTATTAGAACTTTTTGGGCAACCCCTTACCCCTCAAAAAGACTAATTGCCAATAACTTGGCTAAGCCCTAAAGCAAATAGAACACCGAAGAAATCAAGGAAGAAAACATCCAAATAAAATGTAAGGCCCATGCTTTGTGAGCTAGAGGATGAAGACTTCTATCTCTTTAAAGCATGTTCCTTTAGGCATTAACGCACCTAACATTTTGTTCTTTCCACATCATATGAGTTGAGATATTGCATTTCAAACAAGTCTCTTTCTCATGAGGTGGGTTCCCCTATGTGACTATCTACCGTATGCAATGCCAAACAATTTATAATGCAGGAAATTAAACGTGAGTGCAAGTCTATATGGCAGGCATCATGCAAGACATAAAGTAAATCTATCTTGCCAAATTTGAACCTTTCAAAGGCTTCTTCAGGGAGAGCCACCCTCCAAGCCTTGGGGAAACCCAAAAGAACCTCCATCCCAAGCTAACCCTTGCTCACCCCTATCCTTTGAAAGTTAGACAAGACCTATATAAGATGCATTCTTACATGACCATGGCAACTTACATGACGTTTGATGCATCTAGCACATTTAATTCACTTCTTAGTCTAGAAAAAGTTTTCTCCTCAAGTGGTTTAGTGAACATATCCGCCAATTGTTCTTTGGACCAAACACCTCGCAAGGAGATGTCTCCCTTAGCTTCATGGTCCCGCAAGAAATGATGGCGAATATCAATGTGCTTAGTGCGGGAGTGTTGAACGGGGTTTTTAGCAATCTTAACCGCACTTTCATTATCACAAAGGAGAGGCACACAACCAAGTTTAATACCAAAGTCCAAAAGGATTTGCTTCATATAAATAATTTGGGCACAACATGCACCGGCCGCTATATATTCCGCCTCCGCAGTGGACAAAGCAACAAAATTTTGCTTCTTGCTAGACCAAGATACTAGGGAACGCCCAAGCAAGTGGCACCGACCGGAGGTACTCTTGCGATCCACACGGCATCCGGCAAAGTCTGAATCCGAGTAACCCAAGAGATGGAATTTTGCACCTTTAGGGTACCACGGGCCAACACTAGGGGTATGCTTGAGATAACGAAGTATCCTAAAGACCGCCTTCCGATGCGATTCTTTAGGTGCCGCTTGAAAGTGAGCACACAAGCATACACTAAACATGATATCGGGCCTAGATGCGGTAAGATAAAGCAATGAGCGAATCATAGAACGGTAATTAGATTGATCAATAGGTTTAACGTCCTTATCCGCGTCGAGATGACAATTTGTTGCCATTAGAATACTTCTTGAGCTACAATATCCAACCTCAAATTTCTTCAAGAGGTCCTTGGTATACTTTTCTTGATGGATTAAGGTTCCCTCTCGAAGTTGCTTGATTTGAAATCCAAGGAAGAAGTTGAGCTCTCCAATCATCGACATCTCGAATTCCCTAGACATCATTTTTCCAAACTCATGGCTAAGAGCTTCGTTAGTTGAACCAAAAATAATATCATCGACATAAATTTGAGAAATAAATAATTCTTCGTCGATGTCTTTGGTGAAGAGTGTAGTGTCCACCCTCCCAATCTTGAATCCTTGCATGATCAAGAAATCCCGTAGTCGTTCATACCACGCCCTAGGTGCTTGCTTGAGCCCGTAGAGTGCCTTGTGCAACCTAAAGACATGATTAGGATTCCTCGAATCTTCAAACCCGGGAGGTTGTTCAACATAAACAAGCTCGTTAATATAACCATTAAGAAAGGCACTTTTCACATCCATTTGATAAAGCTTTATGTTATGATGTGATGCAAAAGCAAGAAGTATATGGATAGCTTCTAGTCGAGCGACCGGAGCAAATGTCTCCCCAAAGTCTAGTCCTTCAACTTGCGAGAAACCCTTGGCCACAAGTCTTGCCTTGTTGTGGATCACAACACCGTTCTCGTCTTGTTTGTTGCGGTACACCGACTTTGTTCTGATGACGTTCTTGTCCTTGGGTCGCTCCTCCAACACCCAAACTTCATTGCGGATGAAGTTGTTAAGTTCTTCTTGCATGGCCATCACCCAATTTGGATCTTGGAGTGCTTCCTCAATGTGAGTGGGTTCTACACATGAAACAAACGAGTAGTGCTCACAAAATGTAGCGAAATGGCGAGAACGTGTACTTACTCCCCTTGAGGGACTTCCGATAATTTGGTCAATCGGATGCGCCTTGGAGATGCGTCCATGCCTCATAAGTGGTTGTGAAGCACTTGGCGGTGGTGATGCGTGTTGCTCTTCTTGTGGTTGGACTTGATCATGGACTTGTTCTTCTTCTTGATGTTGTGTGGCTTGTGAATCTTGTGTCGGCGATGGATCATCTTTTTCTTCTTCGTCAACTTGAGGTGCCATAGATGTGTTGATGTTGGAACTTGAAGCTCCCCCTTGATCATGGCTCTCCTCAACTTTAGGCTTGATGTCTCCAATGGTCATGTTCTTCATAGCTTCTCGTAGAGGCTCATCATCTATTTCATCATGACCAAAACTCTCCTCTTGGGAGCCATTAGTTTCATCAAACTCAACATCACAACTTTCCTCAACTAAACCGGAGGTTTGGTTGAATACTCGATATGCCTTTGAGTTTGATGCATAACCAAGAAAGATACCAACATCACATATTCTTTCAAACTTACTGAGTCTTTTCTTGCAGTAGACGTATCACTTGCACCCGAAGACTCGGAAATAGGAGATGTTGGGCTTTCTCCCAATGAGAAGTTTGTACAGGGTATTTTGAAGTAGTCGATGTAGGTAGACCCGATTTGCGGCATGGCACGCCGTGTTGATTGCTTCGGCCCAAAACTTCTCGGACGTGCCATAGTCATCAAGCATTGCTCGCGCAAGAGTGATGAGAGTCTTGTTCTTCCTTTCAACGACACCATTTTGTTGAGGAGTGTATGTGGCCAAAAACTCATGCTTCACGCCTTCACGATCACACCACTCCCCAATGTTGTAGTTCTTGAATTCGGTGTCGTTGTCACTCCGGACCTTGATGATGGGAAGTTGAAATTCCCTTTGAGAACGGTTAGCGAAGGTCTTGAACACTTTCGGAGTTTCACTCTTGTCACCTAGAAACAAAGTCCAAGCATAGCGAGAGTAGTCATCAACTATAACAAGACAATAGAGGTTACCGCCAAGACTTTGATATGTGGATGGTCCGAAGAGGTCCATGTGGAGTAACTCAAGTGGCTTGGAGGTTGACACCATTGTCTTCATCGGGTGGTGTGAAGCAACTTGCTTCCCGGCTTGACAAGCGCTACAAAGCTTGTTCTTCTCAAATGTGACATCCTTCACGCCGGTCACCATCCCGAGCTTGAATGACTTCTTGAGCTTGCTCATTCCTATGTGAGCTATGCGTCGATGCCATAGCCAACCCAAGCTTGTCTTGGTGAAAAGACAAGTGGTCAAGCTAGCATCCTTGTTGGAGAAGTCTACTAGGTAGAGATGTCCATGCCGAAATCCTTTGAAGATTAGTTCTTGACTTGTTTCACTAGTCACAACAACATCATTCTTGCTAAAAGTGCACGTTAGTCCAAGATCACATAATTGTGCAATAGAAAACAAATTGAAACTAAGTGACTTAACATACAATACATTGGAAATAGATAAATCATTTGAAATTGCAATTATACCTAACCCAATTACCTTCCCCTTAGAGTTATCACCAAAGGTGACTTGTTCATGATTGTCGGGGTTTTCTATGGTGGTGAACATACCATCGTTGCCGGTCATATGTTGAGTGCACCCACTATCGAGTACCCAATGCTTTCCTCCGGATTTGTAGTTCACCTACACACATGAATTCAATTTTTGACTTTAGGCACCCAAGCCAACTTAGGTCCTTGTATGTGTGATACAAGTGTTTTTGGGACCCAAAGTTGCTTAGGGAGCTTCCCCTCCATGCCCTTCATGTACTTGCCAATGAACCTTGCCTTCACCTTGCCATCTACTTTACTCAAGAGATAATAATGATTATCGAAAGTAGACTTGTAGTTAGTAGGCAATTTTGGAGAAGAGCGGTTAGGAAGAGGACACACCCTTGTATGGTGACCGGTGACCTCACAATGTTGGCAATAAGAACCAACTTCCTTGATGAAGCTTGTTTTAAGCTCCGGTGAGGGCACCTTTCCTTTGTTAGGCACCGGAGAGGATCCAAGTCCTCTCTTGTTGAAGGACTTTGCTTGTTGGAAGAGGATTTCCTTGTGCTTCATTTCTCCTTTAGATAGTCTTGCCACACTAGTGCGGAGACTTTCAATTTCTTCCAACAAGTCCTTCTCCCTAGCATTCTCTTTCAAAAGCAAAGACTTATGCAAGACATTATCGGCATGAGCAGTAATAGATACCTTATCATTAAGGGATTGTTTCTTTATATTTTTCAATTCTTGATCAAGAACTTCATAAGCAAGGTTAAGTACTTTATGCTCTTGGATTAACTCATTGTGCTTTCCCAAAAGTGCTTGGTGTGCTAAGTCAAGCTCATGATGATCTAGCTTGATTTGAGCCTTATCCTCCTCAACTTGCTTGACATGAGATTTGAGCGTGTCATGCTCCTTAAATATGCTTTCATACTAGTCAAGCAAATCGAGGTTAGCACTCTCAAGCTTAGCACGAGTTTCTTCAAGATCCTTGACCTTACTCTTTTACCTCTTAATGATAGTGTGATATTCATTTATCAATGAAGTTAAGTCATCGGGGGAAAGCTCATCATCACTAGAGTCATCACATACCTTGGTGTTACCTTTAGCCATGTGGCACATGGGAGGTGGATGAAGAGATGAATCATCATTGTTGGCAATGGCAAGGCCGGCCAAGCTTTCTTCTTCCGCTTCACTCTCTTCATCACTTGATTCTTCGTCGGTGATCCATTCATTTGCCTCACACATGAACACCTTTTGTGGACCTTTTCTCTTCTTTGGGAAGAGCTTTGCCTTTTTGCCTTTGTCATGCTTCTTCTTCCCAAAGAATCTTGGTTTGGGCTTGTCCTCTTCATCATCCTCACTATCTTCAAGCTTGTGATGCTTGCCCTTGTGGTTCTCTCTTCTTTTGTCTGGTTTTGGACAATCATAGGAGATGTGGCCTTGATCACCACAATTATAGCAAGTCTTGTTGTCATCTCTCCTTGGTAGAAAAGCTTTCTTCTTGGGATCAAAGGTGTATCCCTTCTTGGTAATCTTGGAGTTCAAGCGAGAGAACTTTCTCATCATCAATGCAAGATCATCATCTTCATCTTCACTTGATGCTTGCTCTTCTTCACTTGAGCTAGGCTCAACCACTTTCTTTTTCTTGATACGTGTTTTCTTGGTGGAAGCCTTTAGAGCAATTGTATTTGAAGATGATTGCTCCATCATCCCAAGTACACCCATCTCATGAGCGTGAATCTCTCTAATAAGTTCTGAAACTTCAATGTGATCAAGAGATTCTTTTTGAAGCATGGAGTTGATGATGTTGTACTTTGGCTTAGGAAGGAGCATAAGGATCTTGTGGTTGATGAGTCCCTTGCCAAGAGAAGCAATGTCAAGAGCATTAATTTCCTCAATAATCACATTCAAGCGAGAAAACATTTCATTTACATTTTCAAGAGGTAGCATTTTGAACTCATCATATTTGGCTTTAAGCATATGATATTTTAGTTCTTTGACACGAGAAGAACCCTAATGAATTTCAATCAAGCAAGCCCAAATTTCACAAGCTTTTCCTTTGCTAGCAATCCTAGCAAATACATCTTGACTAATGCATTCATAAATAGCATTTCTAGCTTTAGCATCCCACTTGACTTGATCACCAACATAATTATGCTCACCAAACCCCGCATGGGTCGCTTCCCATACCTCGGGAGCAATAGCCTCTAGATAAGCACGCATGCGTGCTTTCCAATAGGCAAAGTTCTTGCCCTCGAAGATAGGAACCGAACCCCCATTCTTGGCCATTTTAGCTCTCTAGCGGTGAAGCTAGAATGATCCAATGAGCAACCTGGCTTTGATACCAATTGTAAGGATCGAATGCCCAAGAGGAGGGTGAATTGGGCTTCTTTTTCAAAAATTAAAGCAATGAAACTTAATTACTAAAAGCCCAATTCCCTATGCAAACAACCTATGCATTCAAGTGAATAGTAACTTTGCGATATATGAAATGCATAAGTGTAAGGGGAGAGGAAGAAAGCGCAAACTCCCGAGGAGACACGAAGACACGGAGATTTATCCCATGGTTCGGCAAGATCGTCAAGATCTTCCTACATCCACGTTGTGGCACCCACCAAAGGGTATAGCCACTCCCAAGTCACCGAGACCAGGGATCTTCACTAAACTTCTCTGTTTGCCAACCTCGGCAAGGTGGAGCTCAAGCCTTGTACAAGTTGGATCCTCCGGGCTTCCACAACCGTCTTGGCAAGCTCCAGAAGGCTCTCTCCAATTACCGACTCTTACACGGTGAGTGCAATCACCAAGAGACACTCCCTAACAGCTCTCACTACACTAGAGACTCCAATCACCAAGAATGGAGGCACGCCAGCACTATCTCTAGCAAGTTCTAGCCTATCTCTTGGTGTACAAGTGGTGTAAATGATGTAGAAGTGGTAGCTCAATGTCTTGAATGCTTGAGAATGTGTAGAGTAGCTCTGGTTGTCAAGACTTGTCGAATAGACTGGTTGAAGGGGTATAAATAGCCAGCCTCCACGAAATAGCCGTTGGAAAAGTAGGCTGACATCACTGTTTTGCGAACATCGAATGATCCGATTTTCCCGTTTCAGTTGTCATTGGTCGAATCCAAATTAGCTGATGTCACTGTGTTAGATATGACCGTTGATAGACCGATGTTACACTTGTCTCATCATCGGATGATCCGTTGGCACTTCATCCAGAATTGGTTCAGAATTAATGCTTACTGGAGTGTTTGACCGATGTGTTTATAGTTGTACATCGGATGGTCCGGTGTTACACTTGGTCCAGGGAGATTGCTTACTGTACTGATGGACCGAAGTAACATTCCCTTCATCATCGGATGATCCGGTGAGTACTTAGTTCTGAGGTCTTCTTCTTCTGCTAAACCAACTCGACTGATGTATTGTTTTCTGGAAACATCGGTTGATCCTGTGAGTTGATTTTGTCTGCTTCAAGTTGTTCTAAGTGATTCTTTTGGAATTTGCTTGAGTGACCTCTTAGACATTGGTTTGAAAAGTTCTTTTGATGATTACCAAGTATTGAGTGTTGTTAATTTTGGTTGAATAATTTTGACATATGAGCTTTTTCTTCTAATCTTCATAATAATCAATTG
This sequence comes from Tuctoria greenei, assembly GCA_036927565.1. Lineage (NCBI taxonomy): Eukaryota > Viridiplantae > Streptophyta > Magnoliopsida > Poales > Poaceae > Tuctoria > Tuctoria greenei. The sequence continues at coordinate 52,242,177 of JAYESD010000005.1, read as the reverse complement.
ACCTCATAGAATGATTTGTTAAGGGGTCTCCAATCGTATCCAATGAGCAGTAGATGATATAAGTATAGAATCCATAAAGTGTGATGAGATATACGATAGACCTTGCATCCACAAACTTATTAGTAATATTCAACGGTTGTCATCAATCTCCGAAACCATACGTCATGGGGTCCTAGATGCTTTCACCACCAACTAAAGTCCGGACTTGTCGGTGGTTGTGATTCGACAGATCTCCCAACACTACTAAAGTGTTTGCGGAGTTTGAAGTTCGGTGTGGGCACGCGGAGATTCAAGAAGGTGAAGTGTAAAATGACACAGGAGACACGAAGATTTACGTGGTTTGGGCCACCTGAGCGTAATACCCTACTCCACGGGGTGTGTTGGTGTTGTATTGGATGTATGAACTCAATGTGAGTTGAGAGTGCACGATCAGATCAGAGCCTAGAGAGAGGTCAGATCCGTATATGTATCGTTGGATTGTCCTTTTATAGTACAAGGACATGCCGTTACAAGTTGGCCTGGCCCGACATGTGGCCCTGGCGGTTACTAATATTGATACACATTTGATGCGCTTAATTACCCTTAATGACCGAGTTACGGGCTTTGACAGCACCGTTACTGGTAATTAAGGTCGTCTGATCGTGTGTCATTAACATAGTATTAATGAAACTTAATCGGGTCTTGAAGTCCTTGATTCCCCTTTGAAGATCCGGAGCCGTTGTGGAGTCTACCGGTGGTTTGAGGCTGAAGATCCGACGGTAGGACACGTGGTAGCTCCAGAGCCTGCTGTGAGGAACAGATAGGTCCGGTGCCACCAGACACGTGTCAGTTCCGGAGCTTCCCTCGGTCTGGGGTTAGGTCCGGGGGTGCCGTTATGGTACATTGCCCGTAGCTTCCCCCTTATGGGCTGTAGCTCCGGTTTGATGGTACACGTGGCGACCCTGAGACTAACCATATTGGGGAAGCGGGTCCGGTTATGTCTGACATGTGGGCCTCCGAAGGTCTTCAAATCAAGTAGATGACATTTCCTTGAGATCTTTGCAATCTCAAGGGGTATACGGTACCCAAGGTACCGACAGTGGCCCCCTGGGCCCACCTCTGGAGAAGACCCCTTGGGTGAAGTCTTTCCGCCGGAGGTGGGTCCATCCTTCAACTTTTGAGCCGAGTCTTCAAAGGTCTTCAGATGTGCCGTTGGCAATAGTTTTGGAGTTAAATCCTCGCCGCGTGGCATATCCCGGGTGCGGCAAATGAGATCTTTGGCGTGCGGATCTCACGCAATTGAAGGTCGCTGGTTCCCGATACGAAAATCGTATTGGTTCCGCGCGCCTTGTCAGGCCGCCACCTTTGGGCTTCCCGCCTCTCATGATGACAACCGTTCGCCTGGGTAAGAACCTCGACTTGATCGTCGGGGTGGTCCCGGGCCCTCTTGTCATCGGCAGGGTGAAATTTTTGAATAGTATCTTTGGCTTCCTTGCGGTTTCCATCCAAGCATTGCGGGGGCTTACTTAAGAAGGAAAGCGCGCACCATCTGGGGTTCTTTACGCCTCTCATCTAAACTTGCGCTCGAACTCCCAAACTTGTGCTTGCTTTTCCTCCCTTGCCTCGCTGTGCTGCGATGGAGTTGGGTCTCCGCGAGAGCCGCTTGAAGACCGAAGGCGACCTGAAGAAGGTCTGGGCCCTCATGGGGTGGTCCTCGGACTTCTTCAACCGCCTGTTTCGCGCCAGTGGGGAGCTCCCATTCAAGAAGGAGCACGTTGGCGAGATGGTGTACTTCTCTCCGTACGCCGTGGTGGGGTTGATCCCGCCTTTTTCCACCTTTTTCTTGATGCTGCTAGACTTCTATGGTCTGCAGCTATACCACCTTGGCCCCCACTCCATTCTTCTAGTGTCTGTCTTCGTCCACTTCTGTGAAATGTGGGTGGACATCCCCCCTGCATTGAGCTTTTCCAGACCTTCTTCACCGTCCATACTACCGAAAGGAGTAATGAGTACCTTGGCTTCTACTACTTCATGAAGCGCAAGAAGTGCCCATTCAAGTACCTCCGGTCGTCTCCCTCTAGGAAGTGGGACGATTGGAAGAAAGACCGGATAGTCATCTGGGTGGAGGAGCACGAGAAGCTGGAGCTGCCCGAAGGCCTCCCCAACATCGACACTGTAGTCTGAAGTGAAGCTCCGATGCTGTCGGATGCCTTCAACCCTGCTCTGACCAGGATCCGCCATTGTGTGGAAGGAGGATTAACTCCTCAGGCGGTATTATGCAATTTCCTAGTCAACGGGAGGGCACCGCTGAAGAGGAGAGAAAAACTCGCTTGGGCCCTCAACAGTGTGATGGACGACGACCAGGTCGAGACCGGGCTGAAGTCCAACATGGAGGGGGCGACCTTGGAGTTTCATCTCAAGAAGTTCCAGCACGGCATCGACGTTGCGGGTGATGACTTGACCCCGCCACCAGCTTTCCTCCCTCTGAACATGGAAGTAGAGTTCAGCAGGGAAATCCGGCGAACGATGCCGGTGCTTGACGACCTTGGTGTCGTCGAGAGAAGATCGACCTCCAGGGTGGTGATCCCTGGGGCTTCTGAAGGTGGCTCCGACCCTGCCCCGAAGCCAAGGACCGAAGTCGTCGGCAAGGGCAAGGAGTCGGCGGACGAACCCTCGAGCCAGAAGAGGAAGCTGAAGCATGCCGACGGAAGGTCCGTCAGGCCTGCATCCTCTGCATCAGCTCCTTCTCCCCGGAGGGGAAGGTCTTCTCCAATTGCGGCGACTGCACTTGCAGCAGTGTCTTCCCGGGGTGCTAGCTCAGGGCATGTGACTCCAGCACCAGGGCTAGTTGAGACCTCTAGGTCTGGAGGTCCTTCCCGGTCGAGGGGGGCCTCGACTAAGGAAATGCCCGCGGCTGCAACAAGTTCCGGGGGGCCTTCTGGAGCTACCACGCCGGCGGCGGCTATGGTCAGTCCAAAACGCCCCAGAAAGAGATTCCGTGCAAGCTGGTGCGGAAGCCTTCCGAGGTAATTTTTAATATTTACCTTAGACAGTTGTTTTGTTATAGTAATTGTTTTTTAATTTCTTCATCCATCATCTGCAGTGTCCTCAAGAAAAGGAGTGAGGCCCCACCCTCAGCCACAGCAGCTGAAGCTGTGAGGGCAGAGGCTTCTACTCCTGTCCTGATGCCGCCCCAAGTGGTGGCTGAAGTTGCGGCAGCTCCGGCGCCAGCTGTCGTGGTCATGGACCTCGACTCATCCCGCGAGACTCCCGTGGTAGCGCCGGACCACGGGAGAGAAGATGCGCCAGCGGAACCTGCCCCGGAGGTTGAAGCCCCGAGTCTTGATGCTGAGATGATGGAAGCTTCGGCCGTTGAGCTAGAGGAAACAGTGATTCCGGCCCCAGAGCTGGAAATTGTCGAAGCCCCGGCGGTTGAGCCGGATGTTGAGGAAGTCCCGGCGGTTGAGCCGGATACCTCCAAAGCTCCAGCCTCAGAGCCGGTTGCCACTGAAGCTCCAGCTGCAGAGCCAGTTGCAGTTGAAGACCTTCCGGCGCCTGAGCCGGTTGAGGTTGAAGCTCCGGCCTCAGGGCCGGTTGTTGTTGACCTTCTAGCGTCTGAGCCGGCCTTGGCGGAGGCATCAGCACTCGAACCTATGATGGTCGAGGTGCCAACGCTTGAGCCACCAGCGAAGGAGGAGCCCAGGCCGGAGCCTGAAGTTGCCCCTGCTCCGGAAGTGATGACGGCGGAGGTGCTTGCTGCTGGGTCAGGGTGCCCAGATGAAGTCGCTGGCCCCCTGCCCGTGGGGGCAAATGAAGACCTGGCGGCAGGGCCTTCGGAACCACTTCCGGAGGTCGGAACTTCTTCTGCGGGACCCTCCTCAGTGGTGACTGAAGCTATCCCGGAGGACGGCCCTAGTCCCGTGGAGGCTCAGGGGACCACTCTTGTGGAGTGGGACCCAATTTTTGTAAGCGAGAACCCGCTGGAACCAGCGGAGGAGACCCCAGCAGGTCTGGACCCTATTCCCCTATCGTTGTCCATTGACAACGCTTGCTCCGGTCTGCGTCCAGTCCAGCTGGCGTTCTACCACGACAGCAAGGCTCTTGAAGAGGAGCGCCAAACCCTTAGGCGGTGGCGTAATCGGCTCTACTTTGAGACGAAGCTGGCGCAGTCAAGGCTGGCAGACAACAAGGAGTGGATCAAATAGGAGAAGGTCTGCCTGGAGTACTGGGGCAAATTATTGGATGATAGGGAGAGCTTGACTCGTGCCCTCGACGCTCAATCTCGGGCCATTTATGAGTAGACCGAGGCAGCTAATAGTGCGGCTGATGATCGCCAAGAAAGGCTTGAAGCCATTAACACTACTCTCATCAAGCGCTGGGAGGCACTTGAGGAGAGGGAGAAGAGGCTCGAAGACGAAGAGCAAAAACTCCTAGAGCTGCGGGATGACGTCTTGAAGAGGGAAGAGGAGCTCGCCGAAAAGGTGGCTCTGGCTGACAAGGGCCTCGAGGAACGTGCCAAGAAATTGGAGGAGCGTTGCGTTGGAGAAGGCCTGGGTGCGAGGGCGGGAACTCTACCAGCAAGAGTGTGCCATTGCTGCTAGGGAGAAGAAAGTTAGGGGCAGGGAGAAGGACCTGGTTGACCCCCGGAACAAGATCTACCTCCGGGAGGAGGAGCTCGGAAAACTCGAGAAGCAGGTTGCTGAAAAGATTCAGCAAAATGCCAAAGAGGTTGAGCGCCTTGCTCGTGAGAATTCTAAAATGGCGGCGACCAAAAGATCCTTGGAGGAACTGAAGGGCTTGAGGACTGCGGACTCCCTACAGATTTGGGAGTTCCTGAGCAAAGTCAATGATGCGCTGACACCAATGGGCTTCAGTCTCGTGCGTCCGGATGATCTGGAGCCGGATCCAGACCTGGTGTTGCAAGCGTTGAGCTCGCAGGTGGCAAACTCTCCAAGGTGGGTGACGTCATCGCGGACCAGTTGGAGGTTGAGGGGTAGTCCCTGGCGAAGAACGTCGCAGAGTATGTGCTGACGTGCTACACCAGCCGGGATCCCCAATTTCCTCTGGACCCGGTGCTTGAAGGTCCCATCGAAGGAGAAGGTGAAGCCACCCGAGCCAACGTGTCGGAGGTTGCTCAGAAGGTCGCCCAGTTCTTCCATAGGGTCTAGGACCATCTCTGTAGCTCTCACTTGTATTCTCCCTTTTTCTTCCCCAATTTTGTAATCCCTTGTCTCCAGATGAATGAAATCCAAATTTTTATGAATTCCATTTTTTGTCTTCAACACTTTTGTCTTCACTTAGCCCCCTGGTAGATGTACACAATTTGATTATGAACATGTACCAAGAGGATATTGTATTTTGTTGAAGACTCATTTGCTTCGAACTTGTATGGTGTAGGTCCGAAGTCTTCGATAGTGAAGGCCCCCTGAGGTTGTCGGAGCTTAGAAGCTTCGGCATTGACTATCGTCGGAGCTCAGTAGCTCTGGCAATAGTCCCTATCAACGCGTAGAGCATCGATAGTTAGCCCTCTGGGGTGTCGGAGCTTAGTAGCTCCGGCAGTGACCTTTGCCAGCGCGTAGTTTGTCGGCAGCAAACTCCGCTTGTGGGGTCTTCTCACCATCTTTTATTCTGCATCGACGACTGCCCCCCTAGCTTTACTGGAGCTTGGTTGCTCCGGTGATGCTCGTTTTCAATGTTTAACATCGATTACAAGCCACCTAGGGGGAGTCAGAGCTTCGTTAGCTCCGGCTGTTCTCCATCAACATGGATTCTTTATTTTTCCTGCACACTTGAAGCCAAGAAAAATAGTAAAATTCGCTCCTTGTCTATAACTTCGTCGCAGCTTACGATTCTCGAGAAAGTTTTAGGTCAAAAACAATACTGAATACAACCGAATGCATTGCCTTATTTCTTCCAGATCCAATTGTACTTGGACCCGCCTTACTTCGGCCTGTCGGGGTGTAGGTAGAGTGGCGTACTTAGGGTGCTTGACCAGGCTAAGTCGATAGCACACTCCGGCCCTAGATTGGCTTGGCGGCATTCAGGCGAGTGGGCCATGAACAATATTTGAATCCAAAAGAGTTGATAATACAGCTCGGATTGTACATGAACTGGTCGAACTAAAATTTCTTAAGAATTGCACAACTTTGTTATAGATAAGAAAGAGAAAAATAAAAAATGTTGAGCCTGTACAAAATAAATGCACGTGGAGTCTATTTCACATGAAGATGCCTTTCATTATAGGTCCGGGGTATAGGGGAAACAAGTACACTCTTAGGGTACGGAACCAGGCTAAGCGTGTTTAATTTCTCGTTTGACCCAGGGTAGCTAGCCACACTTTTAGTCCTGAGACTGTGACAAGTGTCGCATGAACTTTGCGGACCTTTCGTGAAAGGTCCGGCTGTTCTCCCGGGGGAACTACCCGACTCTGTACAATGACTCTATAACATACACCTCAAGTTACTACGGACTCACCTCCGTGATATTAAGTGTAGAACTTACGGAGGTGCTCAATATTCCAAGGATTTGGGAGAGGTGTCCCATCCTCGGTAGCCAAGCGAACGCTTCCGGGACGGGATACTTTAATCACTCGGAAGGGTCCCTCCCAGCTGGGGGAGAGTTTGTTTAACCCTTCTCTGGATTGTATTCTCCGTAGCACCAGATCACCTTCCTCGAGCTGTCGGTTGTGTACATGCCGCTGATGATAGCGCCGAAGGGCTTGGCGGTATCGGGCATTCCGAACAGCTGCTTGGCACCTTCCCTCCTCAAGGAGATCTAGGTCTTCACGCCGGAGCTGGTCCTGCGTGGCTTCGTCGAAGGTACGGACCCGGAGTGACCCCAAGGTGATTTTTGGAGGAAGGATTGCTTCAGCTCCGTACACCAGGAAGAAGGGTGTCTCTCCAGTTGACCAGTTTGGAGTTGTCCTGTTGGCCCATAGAGTGGGTGGAAGCTCTTCAATCCAGTTGGCTCCATATTTTTTCAAGCACTCGTAGGTGCGCGTTTTGAGTCCTTTCAGGATTTCAGCATTTGCTCTCTCGGCCTGGCCATTGCTTGCCGGGTGAGCTACAGAGGCGTAGCAAACTTGAATGCCGAGGTCTTCGCAATATCCTTGAAATGCAGAGCTTGTGAATTGGGTCCCGTTATTAGTAATGATTTTGTTTGGGACTCCAAATCTGCATACAATGGACTGCAAAAAGTTGATAGCAGATTGCTTGTTTATTGTCACAACTGGAGTTGCTTCCGACCACTTGGTGAACTTGTCAATGGCGACATATAGGAACTTGTAACCTCCGACGGCTCTTGGGAAAGGTCCCAAGATGTCCATCCCCCACACGGCGAAGGGCCATGTAGGAGGTATCATTTGTAGAGGCTGAGCCGGTGTGTGAATTTGCTTTGCATGAAATTGACATGCTTTGCATTTCTTCACCAGCTCAGTTGCATCCGGGAGTGCTCTAGGCCAGTAGAAGCCATGCCGGAAGGCTTTACCAACCAGCGTACGGGAAGACGCGTGGTTCCCACACTCGCCTCCATGGATTTCTGCGAGGAGCTCGCAACCTTCTTCCCTTGTGATGCACCGCATTAGGACGTCGTTGGCACTGCGCCGGTAGAGATCCCCTTCTACTAACGTGTATCTTTTAGCCAATCTGACTATCCGGTCAGCGGATACATCATCGTCAGGAAGGATATTGTCTTTCAAGTAGCTCCAGATCTCCGAGATCCATGCATCGGAGCTAACTTGAGCATTTGAGTCTTGCGTGCTGGGTTGCTTGGAGCTTCTGGCAGCACCTACGACCCTTGATGGCTGCCATGGTAACAGGGCCATCGGGACCGTCAGCTTCGAGATGCTGATCTCGCCCCCTTCGCTCAGTTCGGCAGACTGAGCTGTGGGTTTTGACAACCTCCGGACAAAAGTTCCGTCAGCAGCTGGAGCTCCGGTTGATGCTTTCGTTGAGAGTTTGTCGGCTTCAGCGTTGTGGACACGCTGGACATGGTGGAGGTCTAGGACTTCGAAGTCCTTCTGAAGCCTCTGGACTTCAAGGAGGTAAGCAGCTAGCTGGAGATTGTTGCAGGAGCATTCACCCTTCACTTGTTTAATGATGAGCTGTGAATCTCCCTTGACTAGCAGCTGCTTGACACCGTATGACAGTGCCACCTTTAGTCCGTAGATGAGTGCTTCGTACTCCGCCATGTTGTTGGTTGCCTTGAAGTCAAGGTGTACCATGTATTTTACCTTCTCCCCAGTTGGTGCGAGAAGAAGGATTCCAGCTCCAGCCCCCTGCTTTTGCATGGAGCCGTCGAAGTAGAGGGTCCAGTGAGGCTCGGTGAAGACCGGAGCCTCGTGTTCCGGCTTCTTCTCACTGGGGCCCCCAGGGTTTGATGGAGAGGGAGTCCATTCTGCCACGAAATCCGCCAATGCTTGACTCTTGATTGCTTGCCTTGGAATGAATTCGAGATCAAAATCGGCCAATCCTATTGCCCACTTTGCAATATTCCCAGTTGAATTGGGATTATGCAAGATTGCTCGAAGTGGATAAGAAGTCACCACTAAAATCTTGTGAGCTTGGAAGTAATGGCGAATCTTCCAGGAGGCGATAAGAACTGCATAGAGCAGCTTATGCACCTCTAGGTATCGAGTCTTGTCGTCATAAAGTACTTCACTGGTGAAGTACACTGGGCATTGGATGGTCCGGACCCTCCCGGGGGGCCTAGAGCTTCCTCTTCATTGACCCGGATCCTCCCGGAGGGATCCGGACCTTCTTCGGAGACCTCCGGGTCCTTGCTGGAGGGACCGGAGCTTCTTCAGAAGCGACCTGGACCCTCCCGGAGGGGTCTGGGTCTGCTGAAGTAACTTCTTGTGGACTCAAGTCTGGGAAACGGGACCCAGACTCGCTTTTAGGAACCTCCGGACCCTCCCGGAGGGGTCTGGATTCCTGAGTATGAGATAGTTCTGGTCTCTCCGCAACCAGGACCATATTGACGACTTCGTCAGTTGCTAAAATGTAAAGCAGCAAAGGCTTACCAGGGTTCGGAGCTACCAGAGTTGGTAGGGTGGTGAGGAACTGTTTTAGCTCCTGGAACGCCTTTTCTGCTTCTTCAGACCATTGGAATGGTCCGGACTTCCTCAATAACTTGAAGAAGGGAAGTGCCCGTTCCGCCAGTCTTGAAATGAACCGACTGAGGGCTGCTAGACATCCAGTCAGCTTTTGGACATCCTTGATGCGGGCTGGTGGCCGCATATCTTTAATGGCTTTGATCTTCGCCGGATTAGCTTCTATGCCCCGGTGATTTACCAGGAAACCAAGAAGTTTTCCAGAGCTAACCCTGAAGACACACTTGTCTGGGTTTAGTTTTGCGTGGGTGGCCCGCAACTTGTCGAAGACCGCCTGTAAGGTGTCAAGGAGTGATTCCTTGTTCTTGACCTTGACCACGATGTCATCGACATACACTTCCACTATGTCTCTAATGAGTTCTTCAAAAGTTTTGTACATAGCTCGTACAAAGGTTGAAGCTGCATTCTTGAGACCAAATGGCATGGCTGTATAACACTACAATTCATCTACTGTGATGAAAGAGGTATGCTCTTCATCTTCCCTAAACATTCTGATTTGATGATACCCAGAATATGCGTCTAGGAAACACAGTAATTCACACCCAAAGGTGGAATCCACTATCTGATCTATTCTAGGTAGTGGGAATGGATCTTTTGGACATGCCTTATTTAGTGTTGTGTAGTCAATACACATCCGAAGCTTCCCATCGGCCTTGGGCACAACGACTGGGTTTGCCAGCCAATTTGGATGGAAGACTTCTTGGATGAATCCAGCTTCGAGCAACTTCTTCACTTCTTGTCGAATGAAGTTCTGTCGCTCCACGGATTGCTTCCGAGGCTTCTGATGCACGGGCCGGGCGTCAGGGTAGATCTTCAGATTGTGCTCAATCACTTCCCTGGGGATCCCAAGAATTTGTGACGATTGCCAGGCAAACACGTCGACATTAGCCCGGAGGAAAGCAATGACCGCGAGTTCCTATTTGTCATTCAATCCCCCCGATATACGAGTGGTCTGAGCGGCATTGGAACCGATTTGGACGACTTTGACGGGAATGTCGGTGTCGCCGCTTGGCTGCACACGAGGTGCAGAAGTCGAGCCTCGCTGACGAATGCTCGGGGGTTTCGGAGCTTGCTCCTGCCTGGAGTCCTCCTCTTGTGCCGTAGTAAGCGCATGAAGTTCTTCCAGAGCAGTTACTCCGGCAGTGCGATCTCCGCGGATCCGGAGAACGCCTACTGGTGTTGGCATCTTTAACACCAAGTAGCCATAATGAGCAGTTGCCATGAATTTGTACAAGGCTGGCCTTCCCAAGATGGCGTTGAAAGGTAAGTTGATCTGAGCAACATCAAAGACCAACTTCTCAGTGCAATACTTCTCCCGGGTCCCGAAGGTCTCGGGGAGAGTAATAGCACCGAGTGGGGTAATGGCTCCCGGACCTACTCTGGAGAAAGGTCGGGAGGGATGAAGATCCGAAGGTCGGAGCTGAAGCTTGGTAAAAGCTTCGAAGCTTATGAGGTTCATCCCCGAACCTCCGTCTACCATAACATGGTGGAGCTGGATGTTATTGATGGTAGGAGATACCATCAAAGGTAACTGGCCTGCTCCAACCATGCTTCGAGGGCAGTCCGAAGCATCAAAAGTGATGGCCGTGTCCATCCACTTCCGATGAGGCTCCGCCCTGGCTGTAGGAGCTACAGTGGTCATGTCCCGACGCATTGTCTTGAGGACGCGACGGGAGGTGATGTCCCATGATCCACCAAAAATGGTGTTCATGGTCTTCCGACGCTCGTTGTCAGAGACGTCAGAATCATCGTCGACGAAGGTGTAGACGACCTTCAGGACCTTTTTGGGATCCTGAAAACCTAACTCCTCTTCAGCCGGAGCTTCGTCAACTTTTTATTTTCCTTCCCTCTGTCAGAATGGAACTTCTTCCCGGCACTTGTTATAGCGCTCGACAAGGTTTTGGACCTCCCGGCAGTCTTCCAAACTGTGGTTGTCTGTCTTATGAATTGGAAACCACACCTTGGGTTTGCCACCATCTTCAGAAGACGGTCGAGGTCGCTTCTCGGGGCGTGGCCCTCGACCACCCGGAGCTTCAGCAGCTGCAGCATTAGATGCGCCGACCGACGGCTTCTTCTTGCCATTAGTCTTTTTCTTCTTCTTGCCACTCCCAGAGGTAGTGGCTTCGCCTTTGGAGGATTTTTTGTGATCCTCCGGAGGTGGTTTGGAGTGCATTTCACGGCCCTCCGCAGCTCCGGCACATTTGTCAGCCAATCTGAAGAGTTCTGTGACACTGGTGATCTCCTTGATCGCCAGTTTCTCCAACATCTTCTTATCCCGTACGCCCTGTCTAAATTCCACAATGACAGAAGCGCTATAGATAGAAGGGACAATGTTTCGTACCTGAGAGAATCTCTGGATGAATGATCGCAGGGATTCTCCCCCTTTTTGCACGACTGCAAAAAGGTCCAGTTCGGTGCCTGGTCGGGTGTATGAGCTCCTGAAGTTGGCGGTGAACTGTCAGCACAACTCCTCCCAACTGTTGATGGAGTTGGGCAGAAGGCTTATAAACTAGGACCAGGCGGCCCCAGTTAAAGCCACTGGAAAATAGTTGGCCATTACAGCCTCATTTCCTCCAGCTGCCAGGATTGCAGTGGAGTAAATCTGAAGAAATTCGACGGGATTAACGGTCCCGTCAAACTTCTCCGGCAGGTGAGGCCAGAATTTCTGTAGCCACGTGACCATACGCAGATGCATGGCCAGGGCTGAACAGCCTCCTCCTACTCCTTCAGGAGCAGGAATATCCTGAGCTTCTCGTCTTTCACGAGCACGCTCGATATGGACTCGACCGTATTGTTGACGGTATCGGCAATCAAGCTCCGCCCGGAGGTCATGAGTTGAAAGCCTTGATACCGTGTGAGTGCGTCGCGCCCCGGAGGGCAACGACGTCACTTGCTATGACGCAACACGTCTCCTGTTATTGGAAACGTGCGGACCAAGTCCGCCAGACAAGGTCCGTCGCTGCGACGGGACCCGTCCTGAAGGAAGAGGACCCTGGTTACTGATGCGGTCGGCTGCTGCTGCAACCAAGTGTTCCACATCGGCCCTCCACTGCTCCATTGCATCCCGGGATGCGTCCGGAGGTGGTGGGCGCTGAAGGAGAGCACGTGCTGCATGGAGCGTGTGTTCCGGGTTGTCATGATTCGCCGATGCAGTGATTAACGCCGGTGCATCATCGCGCTGCCCAGCTTGATTTGCTGGTGGAGGCGGCGGTGGTGGAAGTGTGACTTCTGCTGGCACTGAGGTTCCTGCTGGTGGCTACATTTTGGAGGGATTGCCCCCAGCAGCTTGAACAGCAGGATGACCATTGGATAATCCAGCAGCTGAGTTCACCATTCTTGAAATCTCAGGCGCCCCTACCTGGCGCGCCAACTATCGGTGGTTGTGATCCAGCAGATCTCCCAACACTACTAAAGTGTTTGCGGAGTTTGAAGTTTGGTGTGGGCGCGCGGAGATTCAAGAAGGTGAAGTGTAAAATGACACAGGAGACACGAAGATTTACGTGGTTCGGGCCGTCTGAGCGTAATACCCTACTCCACGGGGTGTGTTGGTGTTGTATTGGATGTATGAACTCAACGTGAGTTGAGAGTGCGCGATCAGATCAGAGCCTAGAGAGAGGTCAGATCCGTATATGTATCATTGGCCTGTCCTTTTATAGTACAAGGACAGGCCGTTACAAGTTCGCCTGGCCCGACATGTGGACCTGGTGGTTACTAATATTGATACACATTTGATGCGCTTAATTACCCTTAATGACCGAGTTACGGGCTTTGACAGCACCGTTACTGGTAATAAGGTCGTCCGATCGTGTGTCATTAACATAGTATTAATGACACTTCATCGGGTCTTGAAGTCCTTGATTCCCCTTTGAAGATTCGGAGCCGTTGTGGAGTCTACCGGTGGTTTGAGGCTGAAGATCCGATGGTAGGACATGTGGCAGCTCCGGAGCCTGCTGTGAGGAACAGATAGGTCCGGTGCCACCAGACACGTGTCAGTTCCGAAGCTTCCCTCGGTCTGGGGTTAGGTCCGGGGTGCCGTTATGGTACATAGCCCGAAGCTTCCCCCTTGTAGGCGGTAGCTCCGGTTTGATGGTACACGTGGCGACCCTGAGACTAACCATATTGGGGAAGCGGGTCCGGTTATGTCTGACATGTGGGCCTCCGAAGGTCTTCAAATCAAGTAGATGACATTTCCTTGAGATCTTTGCAATCTCAAGGGGTATACGGTACCCAGGATACCGACAGGACTAGTCCGGTGTTGGGAGACCAGTACACGTGAATTGTGACGCCACCTGCCACCTTTTAAATTCAAATGATCATTAACCTCCAGAAAAGTCCACAAAAGGCCGGACTAGTCCAAAATCCAACAGAAACTTCATTTCCTACATAACACAGGACAAGTCTTGCCAAACCGGACTAATCCGATCCCTAAGGGTGGACAAGTACGGTCCTCCAGACGTATCCGTAGAAATGGCTCAGCTCCGCACTAGTCCGCTACCAACCGTACAAGTCTGAACTTTGCTAGGGAGCTTTCTTCCAGTGCCTCTCCAGACTATCTGCAAAGACCAGACTAGTTCGGTCTAACTTCGAGCTAGTCTGAAGCCCCATAGGGGCTTCTTTTCTGGTCTATCTCATAAAAGTTCAGGGTGTT